>CM051354.1:27394202-28139202 GCA_028015215.1 Gynostemma pentaphyllum
GACCGATATTCGCTATTTTCCGGGAATTGTAGGCTATTATAGATGGTTTGTGCAAGATTTCTCCAAAATTACTTGACCTTGACACGTTTCACCCTAAGGGAGTTGATTTTATATGGTAGGAGGATTGTGAAAGGAACTTTGAGGAGCTCAAGAGGAGGCTTGTAACAACACCTGCTCTAGTGTCGCCTGATAGCACCTGGGTGGTCCGACTGTGTATACAAATGTTTTCCCACGAGGTTTGGGATGTGTGTTAATGCAACACAAGAAAGTTATAGCTTATGCTTCCCGCCGCTTGAAAGAGCATGAGATAGTTAGAGCTCGTTAAAGGTTATGACTGTGACATTCAGTATCATCTTGGAAAAGTCGGTGTAGTGGTGGTACGCGCTCGAGAAAGTCTTCTCGGTTGTCAACTTTGTCGAGAATACCTTTGAGTTTGAGGTGGGATATGGAACGAGTGAGATAGCATTGCTTATCGCCGAGGTCACCGTGAGTGTGACTAGTTTAACAAATGGGACCTACTTTGAAGTAGAGGTGATTGATGCATAAAGAGGAGAGACTTTGTTGCAAGCCGTTTTAGATAGGCTAAGTCGATTTTTCTTGGCCGTTTTACCTTCTCTACGATAGTACTCTAACGTATCGTAAGAAGCTATGTGTGCCTTCAGGATCGACTTTTGAAAAGAACTGTTGGAGGAAGGTTATAGTTCTATCTTTTATGTTCATCCAGGCAATACAAAGAGGTACGAGAATCGGGAAAATATATTGATGACCTGGGATGAAACATAAGATTTGTAAAGTATGTGAGTAAGTGCTTGAATTGTTAGCAAGTCAAGGCCTAAAAGGAAAGTATATCGGGTTATCTTAACCTTGAAAAGTACTTGAATGGAAATGGGGGAAGGTTTCCATAAGTTTTATCAAGGTTTGCCAAGGACTAGTAAGGAATTATGATATCATTTGGGTGTTTGTAGACCATTTGATGAAAAATTGCACACTTTACTATTGGAAGGATCATCTATCCAGTTAAGACTAGGGTACAGTTATACCAAAGAAAGATTGATCGGTTGTGGTGTGCCGGTGAAGATTTTATCGAACGAGACACTCGCTTTGTCTCAAGTTTTGGTACTATTTAGGCACTTTATGGTTGAAAGTGTTGTTCTTCCACTCAATGGGATGAGATTGGTGAAAAGAGACTTTTGAAACACAAGTTGTAACAAATGACTAGCGAGTCTATCATTTGTTTAGAGAAAGGTTAAGAGTTAACCAAAGTTGACAGCAGGATTCGTAGTAGTCAGTTAAAGTGTAGTAGTGGATCTCGTATACTTCAAGTGGCACCAATGAAGGGTGTTATGAAAGTTGGGAATAAGGGTCGTTGAACCCTAAGTTTATTGGCCTATCGAGATACTCAATCGAGTAGAAGTGGTAGCTTGTTATTTAGCCTTACCACTTTTGTTATCGACCGATTGTAATGTTTTCCATGTATTGATGCTTTGGAAATACATGGTGAATCCGTTCCACGTGTTTGTTTATGAACTGGTAGCTTTGATTGCTAATACGTCTTATGAGAAGACACCCGTTAAGATAAGAGCATTTGAACAAAAGTGATGAGAAATAAAAAGGGAATTCACTTGGTTAAGGTTCTTTGAAAGAACCAAGTGCCAAATAAAGCAACGTGGGAACGTGAGGATGAGATACAGTCTAAGTACCCTCGCTTTATTCACTCAGTGAACGCACTTTTCGAGGACAAAAAGTCTTTTAAGGAGGGTAGACTGTAACGTCCCGTTATTTTGGAGTGAAATTTTTATTTTTATTTTATTTTATTTAATATTGTTTATGTATTTATTTATTTCAATTCAAGTATTTAGTTTAATTATTATTTTGTAATTTCGATATTAGTACTTAATTTTGCCCGAAATTCATTTTTATCGCTTTAATGTTTATTTTTCGCCTGGTGACATTAATAATTATTAATAGGCCAATTAATAATTATTAATCACCATCGGGATAGTTTAAGACCATCGGGTTTTGTTTTTAAGCTAAAAGTCATCAAAAGGGCATTTTCGTAATTTCCCTTTTCACCTAAATATCTAGATATTCTTCTCTTCATCTTCTTAAACTATCATTGACCAAAGTTGACTAAAATTGTCTCATCTTTCTCATCCCCAAGCGTGAGCTTCTCATCCATTGATGAGAAGAGAATTTTCTTGTCCTTTCTTCGTTTCTCGGCGGATCGTCGTGTTTTCGGTTGCGTTGGATTGGTAGGGACGAGGGCTACCTATCCAACCTAGCTTTTCGAAGTTTCCCGTTCCCTAAAGGAAGTTCCAAAAAGTAAGTTTTCAAACTTTTTAGGTGGTTTTGTTCGTTTTTATTGTAAATGAGTTTTGAAGTTGAAATCATGAATTTCTATCATGAAATTTGACGATTTTGAACCCGGATTTTCGAAAAACACTATTCACCCGAGACACTATTCATCCGAAATCACTATTCACCCGAAATTGCACACTTGTTCGCATTTTAGTTATGAGTTGTAATATGTTGTGCAATTGATGAATTGTAGGTGCGTTTGCTCCTGGTTGTTGATTCGTGAAAAATTGGAGATTTGGAGTTAATTGGCTAAGGTGAGAATGATTAGAATTTAAAGTAACTATAGAAAACAAATAAGTACGTTGATTTGTAGAATCGGAACTAAGACTAGAATCCAACCTAAGGTTAGAGGATGTGAGATAGTGCCTTAGGATTTGAAGTTAATCCTTTAGGCGAGAAACTTAGGATTTCTCGTTGAAAACCTCGAATCTTAGAAGATTCTAAGTTAGATTAGTTTCGGAGTTTAGAATGGTTCACTTGGAAGTTTAGAATCCTTGAAAGTTTAGGTTAATCGTTATGTTTTGACCTTTACTTTTATTATTGTTAGCGGAGTTCGATCGATAAATCGTTCATCCGGGATTCTATCTATGTTACTTTATGCCCTTTACTTTATGTTCTTTACTTTATGCCGCTTTACTTTATGCTTGTTTCGGTTATTTAATAATCGTACTTTACTTTATTTATTTGTGCAAGCATATGCAAGCATATGCATAACATTTTGCACCATTATTTATTATATTATAACATCTCGCATCATTGAAAAGAGAAAAGAAAAGAATGAAAGGAACGGTGGATGAGTGGATACCCACGTTACCTTCATGCATAAGGTTGAATGGTGGATGAGTGGATACCCACATTACCTTCATCATGCATAAGGTTGAATGGTGGATGAGTGGATTCCCACATTACCTTCATACATAAGGATAAGGGTGGATAGTTTGTAAAAATCCACATTACCTTCATTTCATGCATAAATGGCGAATGTGTAACCTACGGGATGTACTCATTACTTTTATGCATATGATAGACGAGAAAGAAAGTCGAGATGTTATATTTTTTTTTATGCAAAGTCATTTACTTTCATTACTTTATGATATAATAAGTTAATGGATGAGGATTGACTACAAGTGTAGTAATGTCATCCCTTGGAAAGTATGGAATAGAATTACCTAGAGTTTGGAGGACTTTAGGAGTTGTTTGTGTCAAGTTATTTGGACACAGATCGAAATGCGAGTTTGAGGTCTATTCTTACTTTTTATTCTTATTATTCTCACTGGGCTTAAGTTGTTAGCTCATGATATTACAAACATTTCAGGTAATGTTTGGGATCGTGGAAGAGGAGCTGGTGCGCGCTTGATCGAGGGGATGATGATTGTCGAGATGGGCTTTGAGTTATGTAAAAATCCATGTACATGGTTGAATTGTGAAATTTATGTCATTTTGATGATTTGAACTTTGTATTTAGCTCATAAGAGCTTATGGTTGTCGTTTTATGATTTTGATCATTTTAAACTCCTGGATGGAACTTAATGTTCCTTGTGTTTTTAGATGTTTGAATTTAAGATGTAAACAGGTTTTTGGCTAGCCTATTTTCAAACATAATCACGCCATTTTTCTTAAAATAAAAGACTTCCGCTGTTTTCTCTGATTTTAATTTATTTAAAATGACGGGTCATCACATCAAGCATCTTTGTTGAATTAATCCAAACTATTCTATCTAGTTGTGCTAGTCATAAATCCTTTTATTTTCTCTCTTCGAGTTGGATGTATTTTTATTCAATTATTTATTTGTTTTGATTCTCATAAGTTTTTCAAGTTAAATTTCAATTCAAATATTTTGGTCCATTGTAAATCATCCAATTTTATGCAGTTGAGATGGCCAAAATTAGGAATAATATAAACTCTCTAAACTGTTTTTTTTAATCCTATGTATCTCTTGGCTGTTTATGCATTACTCTGTTCTAAAAAAAGTTCTTAAAATTATGTAGATGTTATTTGTTAAATATAAGTTTGTATGATGTTTAATAATGTACCTGATATGAGGTTTTTAAGGTTGATATAAGCTTGACTTTCTTGTCTAATATTGTCTTTGTGAATCCACTAGTCTACGACATATAACCTATAAAATGGAATCTATTTTTATTTCTTTAAATTTAGTACGAATACATTCCATTTTTCTTTCTTTCAATCTTTTCTCTCTGTTTTCAGCCAATTTTCCATGTTTCTAAACCTTACGCATGATTGTTTAGTGATAATAAGATGGGTTTCATACACATTTTTTCTCAATATCTCTTTCTATTCGTTAATCCCCTTTTTAGAGGAATTTTTTGCATCACCAATTTTCTTTGTTACACGTTCATCTCTTTTCCATTGCAATCGCAGTTTTTATTATAAAAAAATATCATAATCCTGATGCATATTCTAATTCCATTAAAACCTCTTCTTCTTCTAGATCATTCACATTTAACCAAGTTCATTTTATTTGTTAAGTAATTTCCTTTTCTTTTTTTTTTTTTACAGTGAAATGTGTTGATTTTGTTTTTGTGTTTTGGACTGTTTTTTTTTTAATATGGAATTTTGTTATGTTGATATGCAATGAGATGCTTAATAGCTTGTGTTTTCACTTTTATTTATTATTTTTTCCACAAAGTTTTCATTGTTTTTGTTAAAATGTGAGCCTGCTGTTTTTGGGGTTTCTTGAAGAAATGAGTTGTTAAATTTTGAATCTTGTTTTGTGATTAAAACTTGAAGACATGAGACTTGTTTAGAGAGAAATATTTGAGTAGTCCTCATTAAATTGTTATTTTTTACCATCTTACTTTTCTTGACAAACATTTTTTTTTTGTAAACAGGATTGGATGAAGCTTGCAACAATTTAGGAGCTGCTTTAATAGACTTGTGTAGTTTGAATAAACTTGTGTAATTGTTATGAACAAGTATATGGCCATTTAATATATTTAATGCCTTGTTTTTTCCTCTTTTTTTTTGGAAGAAGTGAGTTGTTTGGTTTCAATCTAAGAGCTTCTTTGAGAGACTTGCATTGCTTCCATTATCTTTATTTTTTTAGGGAAAAAAAAGAGAGAAATTGATCCTAAGAATGAGAATAGTTATAGTTGATGAGGATAAAGATGTTTTTAATTTATAAGTTCTAAATTATTTGAATTTTGAATCTTAAAATTGAATGATTGAAAGTTAGAAGTATTGTTTTTATAAGTTTGTCACCCAAAATATGGATTGTGATCCAAACACATATTCTGATTCACAATCTCATTTATAAAGTTTTGAGTAACTAACCAAACACACATTTCAAATTTCTGAATCTCAATTCTAAATTTTGAATATGTTACCAAACACAGTTCCAGAACCAACAAATTTACAGAATAGAATTTATAAATTCCTTAGAATCCATTGAATTCAAATCCCTGCTTTTCAAATTGCGTAAACAACCTAATCCACAACAAACATCTCACTTTAAACAACACCAAAACTTAACTAATTCTCCGTATGCACTTTCCTTAACTCCCAATTACATCTATTCTTGGATAATCTCTCAAAATCAAATAACCCTCTTAACCTCTATCAAACATGATCGTCATGCAATCCGGACACATAAAAGTAATCACAACTATTTTAAACTCACCTTATAAAAGAAGTCAACTCCAAATCATTGGTTCACCGATTTCATGAACAATGCATGAAACCTATAATTCAAATACACCTAAAGTGTATTAAATTAACGAAATGAACAATGATCGTCACGTTATTAAAATAAAGGACAAAACAGCCCGGGAATCCTCCCAAGAAGGCCATGGCCTAAGGGGAAGAAATAAATGGAGATGGTTTTTCGGATTTTAAGCACTTTAGAGGTGTTTCAGGTTAGTTTCGGGTACTTTGGAGATTGGTACCATTAATGGGTAATCGTGAATTAGGGTTTTGGACAAAAATTCAATCCTAAAAGATTAAGTAAAACATAAAAACATATCATTTAAAATACTCTTATCATCATTAAATAAGGGAAAATCAAACGGAAAGGGTTTCCGGGTCAAACTCGATTCTAGGGTTAGGGTAAGTTTCTAAAATCACCTAAAACGATTCCCTCGATTGAAATCTTCGAGTTTCTCGGCACGAAAAAGAAGATTTAAACAAAAAACTCTATTAAAACACTATTTGAAGCTTATGTTAGAAACTTTGTCATACCTTAAGGCCTTAAGAAAACGGATGAAAAGCTCGATTGTTAGGTTGGATATGATGCTCGTGCCGGTGGCTATCCAATGCAACCAAAATTATGACGATCCACCAAGAATTGAAGAAAAGCCAAAAATTCGAAAACCCCAATTGTTGCTCTCGGCCAAGAAGAAATAAGAGAAGAAAATATGAATTTTCGTCTTATTTTGGCTTATTTAAGGGATGATGAATAGTGTTTTTTGATTTTTAAGAAATTGGAAATGACGCATACGTCCTTTATTTGCCTTAAGCCTTTTAAACGAAACCCGAAGTACTTAAACTAGCCTAATGGTGATTAATAATTATTAATTGGCTCATTAATAATTATTAATACAACCGAAACTAATTTAGGCTAATTAAGCGATTAAAAAGGTTTCTGAATGAAATTAACTATTTAACTCTAAATAACTAATTCTAAAATTAACTTTAATACTTTAATTCAATAAATAAATAAATAAAATAAAAATTTCACCTCAAAATAACGGGACGTTACATATACCATGATATATTATTACTGATATTCTATAATGAATTGACTGATAAACTATCGTTGATATAATATCACTGATTGACTGATATATTTGCATGAAATAAGGATATTTATGTCATTTTTCTATGAACAGTAACCACCCCTTTAAAATTTTAACATTTTTTTAAAAAAAATTTCTAACAAAATTGTAAATAGTTTGCCTGATTATAATATTCATGTAAATTTACCCAATTTTTGTTGCGCTACTCAATGATTCATATTGATTAATGTGTGAATGAGTGTGGTTCACTTATTGTAAATATATTTAAATCATTTATAGTCCAACTCAAAATATTTTATATTTACAAATATTTTTAAAAAATTATATTTTTATAAATATTAGATTTTTTTATGAAAAATTGAACTAACCAAAAACCTGTTTTACATGGTCCCAACAAAAAAACGAAAAATGTGCATTTCTAAAGTAAAGGAAGTTCAAAACAAGTTCATGGAAATCAAGTATGAAACTATGCTCTGATTAGCTCATGACACAAAATATACAACTTTACACAACGACAATAATAAAAAATAATTTACATAAGTTATCTCTAATGGTTTCAACACCAACTCGAGCTCAAGGTACGACGTCTACTAGTCCAAGCTTCAACGCATATATCAGCTTTCTCGTCACGACCTCAATCGCATTCGAACCTGAAAGGTGATATGTAGCACCTTTGAGCATGACACTCAGTGAGCACTACAACAAAATGTAGTATTCTTGACCCTAGATACTTATATATTATTGACCTTTTTAATAAAAATAGTCAAGAAAATAGGAATTTACGTTAAAAGAGTCAAGAAAAAATTGGAGAGTTACAAACATTAGATTTTTTTTTTACGTCATGTTTTCTTGACTCTTTTAAAGAGTCAAAATAATTATAATTAGAAACATTAAAAATTGACACGTTTTAAGAGTCAAATATGAAAATTTTTATTTTAAGCATAATTTTTATTTTTTTTACTATGGTGTTTTTGACCATTTGAAAAGGTCAAAATAAATGTATTTGAAATCTAAATTGATGACACGTTTGAATAGTCAAGGATAATATGTTAAAAAAATTAAAAATCCCATCTACGCGCTTCGTACAAAATATTTCCGTATACCCATGATTTCATCGTTTTCATCCTTTTACTCTCATTCGAAAAAAAAAACCCTCAAGCCCCCTTTTTTCTTCAACCCTCATATGGAAAAATTCTCCAAGGCGATTGAGACTTGCGATTTCATCAGCCTTCGTACGAAATAACTTCTTAGAGTTCTTGTGATAAAGTCATGTGATTGAGACTTGCGATTTCATCAGAGTTCATCAATCCTCGTACGGAAAAACTTCTCAGAGTTTTTGTGATAAGGTCATGCGATTAAGACTTGCGATTTCATCATCCTTTGTACGGAAAAATTTCTCCAAGGCAAGAACGATTTGCGATTCGGAGAACCATCAGGCTTCGTCATATCTCTGTTTGATTTCAGCCTCTCTTTGTCAAATTGCTTAGTTTCCAATCGATTCGAAACGCCTCTCGTCATTTGTGTTTTTCAGTCCAAGCATTTTCAGTCGAAGGGGATTTCAGTTTTTTTTTTCTTTTTCGTATTGAAGGGGATTTCATTCTAAGAAGTTATCAGTCCAAAGGCGAGAACAACTTCCGATTTCAGTCCAATTATTATGATTTAAGGTATGGCGAGAACAATTTTTGCAATAGATTTTCCCATTAATTCTATATTTCTTGATGAATTTCTTCTCTTTTTCTCTCAATCAAAAGAATTCATAGACCTTTACATGTTGTCCTTTCGTGATCCTCCCCGATATTCTTCATTGTCAACTTTGGATTTTAATTTAATCTAGTTAAGTGTTCAATTATGTATGTTTGTTGTTATGATAGTTTTAGAATTGTGTTATATGATTACTATGTCACCCCGACACCATCATGGAAGTTATATTTTTCTGGATTAAGGGTAAAGTTACAAAGTTAACTCATGGAGCTCGGGCCTTTGGCGAAGAACTCCCATAGCTCTAGCAATAAATATTGGGGTTCTTTGGATGGAAATGGTAAGTAGTTTCTTGTTTATTATCATAGTTTCTTATGTTTTATAAGAGAATTATAGTCTTCTGATAAGTAAATAATTATGAGCACTTAAAGCTGAAAGTTTCATTGGACCTAAACGTATGCAAGGTCTATCACTGTAGTGACTGATACTTGGAAGTTCCAATAGAAGTTTTATTTGTTTCATAATCATTGAGTAATTGTAGATTTGAGTTCTCTTATGTAAATAAAATTTTGATCATATACTCAACTGACCATTCTTTCCTCGTTAACACTTTTCTCCAGATTCTAATAAACATCGACTTGTCACGAATGCCATTTTTCACTTGATACCTCATTCATGCTGGTTGAATATTCATATTGTTATGCCACACGGGGTGGTTTTTGAAATAAGGGTAGTAGACGGCTATGGTGCCAGGTGATCCAGAGATGGAACTAAGGTAACACTATATTTTTTTCCGTATCGATATTCTTCTAGTTAATAGTTATGTTTGTTCAATTCTTGTTTGGTAGTGCTATAAAATGTATAGAGGTAAAAAAAAATATCCTAGTACTGCAGGAAAAGAAATTTTTAGTTGCCTTTCCATGGTAAAAAGTTCACTATTTTGTATGGAAATTATAGTGGTCAATCTGATAAACACCTTTGCGGAAGCGATCTGATAGCGTGACGTTAATCGCTTCAGTTCATTGGATTTTTGGAGCCATACATGAAAGATGATCATTTGAAGGGATGGAAGCACTAATCCTCTATTTATATGATTTTGCTAGCTACTAGAATGTGATAAATTATGTTTTTTTTTCTCACTTTTTTATCACTATTTTATGCCCCCTTGTTACAGGAAAGGAAATTCATGATAGGTAATAATTCATCTCTTGAACTAACTATCATGTCAGCTACATGAATAGCACTTGAACTATATGCATTTCATTCTCACACTTCTTTTTTATGATTAATTATCTCGAGAATCTGGAAGGTGTTTTGATTCATTCATCAGTAAGTGTAAAAGATTCCACATCGAAAAGATGAATGAACCTAACAATGTTTTATAAAGTCTAAGAGTCACTTCTCTTATTACCTATTGGTTTTGAGATGGAAGCTTATGATTATTAAAATGGTATCAGAGCCCAACAAAACTCAAACGAGCTGTAATGACCCGTTTTCCGTTAAGTTCTTTAAATTCAAATGCACAGCGGAAGACTCGATTTTTAAAGAAAAACGGCATGGGTTCGTTTAAAAATCGAATAACCAAAACCTGTTTACAACCCAAATTTCCAGAGAAAGCTATAAATCGGGAATGCGTATTCCAAAAGATATTTAAATCATAAAACATAGACATATTTAACACAAATACCCTTTCGGGCTCAAAAGACATAGTATGTAAAGATGGAATAATTTACAAGCATTTCAATGAATGCTAAACCAAAATGAGTTCTTAATATTGTCCGTACACCATCTCGTCAAGTCATGCGACACCACTTCCTCTACCACGCTTCTTGGCACGGGGTTTACCTGAAAATATTGTGGTGTAGCACCATTAGCAAACAATGCTAGTGAGAGTAAAATGAAAGCAAGTAATCGTATGAACAAAATCTCATAACCGAAATCATGTCCAAAGGCCTATAATGCTCAATACTACCCACATCCACACTTCCAATTTCCATACAATTATTCTATAGTCAAATATTACCCGTAATCGTCATTCAATACCGTACGATAAATATAAAGACTTAAAGTAAACTAACATTCACTACTAAGTCTTACTACACAATTCTAAAGAATATGTAAAGTAACAATAACTATCTTTATTACCAAACACATTTCATCGTATCGTGCTAATAATGTCGCAACCACACACGCTCAAATCTTCGAATGCCACTCGTATCACCGCATGTGTAGTACTATAATAATGATAACAATAATAACGCATCCATACACGCTCAAATCTTCGAATGCCAACCTCACCACAGCGTGTATAGTGCTATAAAGTATAATGCATCTATAACGCTCATTTCGTAGAATGCCCACCTTACCACAGCGTATATAGTGCTATATCACAAATCATCGCACCATGATACCATATGGAGCGTATCAACATACTATCATGTGCCGTATCACAAACTCTCGCAACATGATACGTATGGACCGAAGTCAACATACTATCATGAGCCATAGTGCCATCATCGTAACGTGCTCGTATGGATCCGAATCAACATACCACGTACGGTCGTACCATATTACCATCATCGCACCATGATTACATATGGATCAAAATCAACATACTACCATGTGCAGTATCACAAATTATAGTACCATGGTTACATATGGATCAAAATCACATACTACCATGTACTATTTCACAAATCATCTCACCATGATTACATATGGATCAAAATCACATACTATCACATGCAGAATCAAAGTGCTCGAAGTTCCCACAAATCATCACACCATGATTACATATGGATCAAAATCTCATACTACCATGTGTGAATCAATGTGCCCTAGGTCTCCAAAAGTTAACTAAACTCCAAAGAATTCTACTAAGTTAATTAGAAACCTAACTAACTAGATTACACGAGTTATCACTCAAGTGCATCTTCTAATTACTTTAACTTCCAAATCCATTCTCACTTTCATCTAACATCTCCAAATCTCATTACCATACTTCCAAACCTCTCCGATGTTCCCTTTTCATCGAATTCATTATAACTCCAAACTTTCTCCACACACACTTCCGAATTAAAGTCTCCAACCAAACTATAATCCTAAGAAGTTATCTCCCTCTTTACATCGATAAACAATTACATAACGAAACTAAATTCATAAAACCACTAACTTTCACATTAAACTCACCTTAGCTTGAAGATAAGCTCCGAATAATCCGAGGTTGTAAATTCATGATCAATTCACAATCCTACAAACGAATTTAATCCTAAAGAACATTAATTAACCAGAAAACATTCAAACAACATCTAAACACATAAAACCATGAAAATCCCGGATTCTACCCTTATGGAGCTCTCGGCCATACTAGGGAAAATAGGGTTCGGGTTTGGTTTTCCGGCTTTTATGCACTTTAGAGGTGTTTCGGGTTGGTTTTGGATACTTTGGAGGTTCACAACTACAATGGGTATCCATAAATTAGGGTTTTGCATATTAATCAATTTCCGAAAAATTAAGTAAATAGTAAAAACACAACAAACCTAACATCATAAACATAGCCAAAAGAGGGAAAATCACAAGGGACGGTTTTCCGGCTCAAACTCGGTTTTAGGGTTCAAGGAAACTCAAGAAAAAGTTACTCAAAGTGTTTCCCAACATGGATTTAACAAGTTTTGGAAATGGATGAAGGTTTGGCCAAGTAAAACACAAGTTTGAATCAAAACTCATATAAAATGTTTGAAATTTCGAAATCTAGGGCTTACCTTAGAGAGGTGAAAACGTTCCAATGGTAGAATGGATAGAAAGGTCTCGGCGAGAGCTTTCCAACGCATCTGAAATCACGTAAAACGGACGAGAAACGAAGCCGGGGCGATGATTTCTTTCTCTTTTCTTTTTTTCTCTCTAAGCTACGGGTTTGGGATTGAAAAATGAGAAGAAAGTGATATTTTTTTCTAATTTTGGCATAATAAAGGAGATGGATGAATAGTGTTAGTATATTTTAAGAAATTGGAAATGACGTCTATGTCCCTCTTTTACTTTTGCTTTAAAAACGAAACCCGAAGCTCTTAAACTAATCTAAAGGTGATTAATAATTATTAATCGGCCCGTTAATAATTATTAATGTCACCGAAACGAATTTAAAGTATTAAAACGATTAAAAAGAATTTCGGACGAAAATAACTACTAAAATCAAAATTACTAAATTTAAACTAATCTTAAAAGCTTTAATTAAAATAAATAAATAAATAAATAAAAAATTTCACCCCCAAAAGTAACGGGACGTTACACGAGCATATGGTTTGAAACTAGGATCCAGCTTAAGAATGGTGAGCCTAAAAGAGCCAGCATGTTAAAGATCCCACATCGAAAAAGATGAAAGGACCTAACAATGTTTATAAAGTCTAAGTGTCATCCTCTTATTACCAATTAGTTTTGAGATGGAAGCTCATGATAATTAAGAGTAGGCCATACGTTGATTGATCCCCGTCTTTAGCCTTTAGATTTTTCTGGGGGTTATTTCAAATTAAATAGCCATCGCCGTCACACATCGAATCGCGGTTTAGGTACCTGCCTTTTGCAAGATTATTGCTACCAGTTCTTTCATGTTTTCCTTTTCATGTTAAATATCATACACTTTCTCAACAATTAGCCTTTGAAATATCACCCCTAATATTGTATTTTCTTTAACTTTTATAATTTTGTAAATTTTCCCCTGTTTTATAACTTTTATTCTCATTATTGTCAGATAAAAATCTGGACATTGTATATGCTTTTCTTTTAGATGAATAGACTTGGGGACATAGTGTCTTAATCTTGTCTTCTTCTTGTCTTGTTTAATAAAGAAGATTTAAATATGTTTAGATACCATTATTTAACAGATTGCTTCCTTATAAATGTTTTTTATTATGACAATTTGAGGTTCATTAAATATTCAACCTTCACTATATGAAATATTAAACCATACGCAAGACACAACATCAAAAATTAATTTACATTTCATAATATTGTATGTTATATAGTAATAGATTTTTTATGCTGACTTCAACCATCCTTCACTATATGAAATGTAAATGAATTTTTTGATGTTGTGTCTTGCTTATGGTTTTACATCTAATTTTTTGTTTACTCTATGATCATAAATGTTTAATTGTCTTCTTTTTAATATAGTGCCCACTTCAAGATGGACATGTTGAGTGTGGATATTATGTCATGAGATACATACGATGTAGTATCAACCAAATCTACTTTGATTTCAGATGTGGTGGGTAAATTTTATTATTATTCATCTTCACTTTTAAAAGTATAAAATTATAATAAGTAATTTTATTATACTTTGTAGATCACGACACAAGGGTTGGATACTGTCAAGAAGAAATTGATGAAGTGCGGGTAGAGGTGGGCGAGATTTTTGGCTCAATTTATCTAGAAGTTACATCTGCTATTGACTGTTTTTGTCAACTAAATTTATCCTATAAGTTACATCTCTTATTAACACTGATGTGTGATTTATTCTTTTTTATGGGCAAAAGTTCTGTTATGTTCCTTGCTTTTATAAACATAAACTACGACATCAAAAGATTTTTGTTGGTAGAACTTTTGCTTATAGGTTATATTGTAGGCTTTTATGGTTTCAATCAATGAAATTTGAATGTTTTGGTTGGATGAATGAAAATTTCTAATTATATATTATAATGGTGTGAACAGGTGGCTAGCTTCGAATATCATATTTTTTTAAGAAAGGAAATATATTGCTTGACTCTTAAAATAGGTCGACCCATACTCTTACATTGGATCAAATTATGCCACTTCTTGACTAATAAAAAAGGGTCAAGATATGATCATTATATTGATAACTTGACCCTTATAAAGAGTCAAAAATCATAAAACTTGACTCTTTTATAAAGTCAAGTGAAAGCGTTATTCTTGACTCTCAAACTATTCTTGACGGTCACTTATTTGACACTTGAAAAAGGTGTGATTCTTGACCCTTTTTAATGGTCAAGTATCAACTATTTTGTTGTAGTGGAGAATAATAAGAAAAGGAAGTAAATTTACATGTGGAATTCATAGTATGAAGTGGGTTTAAGAATTTGAGTCTCTCGCTTCTCTCTCAGTCTTTAACTTTATTAAAGAATCTGTCTCCTATAGTTCATCTCGTACACTAACTAAGAACTCCCACATTTCTGATTTTAAATTAACAATGAAACAGTTAAGTCAACCTCTAAACCATTAAAAACTAATTCAAATCTGTTCGCTTCTTTTATCCCCATCTCGTGCCTACCTATCCTTGGTACTTACTACACTTTGCCTAAACACTCTCTTTAATGTCACTGAAACAAAGCTAAACCAATTATCTCTCTTTCTCTTGCATTTCCCTAATCCCGTTTCACCTAACTTTTTAACCTTCAGGCCTAAACCAGCCTGTAGTACTAGCTAACATGTTCCACGTACTTAACTCTTACACACATCTCAAAATATATAAATGTCAGAAAGTTAACGAAAATCTAGAATCAATATGATGCCATTGAGATGGAATGGAGAAAAAGCATGTATGTTTAAAAGTTAAGTTTCCACAAACAAACACAAGTGTTGCTACATGATCTTATATTCAGACCAGTACCACATCCCGCTTACACTTTCACGTCTCTTACTATGCACATTTCAGAAACCATCTCAAAAAGTGAAATCCGAACTCAAGGCTATCTCAAAATGAGCTAATGGCATAATGAAATAATGTAGGTATGGCTAAAATTCATAAAAATGTTCAAATGCTTAAACATGTATGTTTATTCAAAACTATCAACATTTTAAGTACATGTCAAGTTGTGTCAACCTTGCTCAATCCAATGCTAAATTTCCCATATCATTTATCTCACATCTTACCACGCATTTCTAATAAACTTTATCAGTAACCACTCGAGCCATAGCTCATTTTGTAAAACTCTCTCAGTAATCACCCGAGACATAGCTCTATTTATTCATCCAGGCTATCGTAATAACCACTCTAGCATCCAAGCCATACACGACACAATGCCTTGGAGCTACATGCAACCCGATACTGTAACCATATGTAATGTCCAATAACCACACACCGTTACATAGGTTACGACCCCATGACATTTGAACAAACACATGATATGCATGAATGAAATGAGATGTGTCTAAACATGCTTTCTTTACAATTCTCATCGGAAATGAACTTTGGCATATGCCGATTAGAGGATTATCCTACTTGTTCTCGTAAGCCAAAGTTCATTTCCGACGAGAATTGTAAAGAAAGCATGTTTAAACACATCTCGTTTCATTCATGCATATCATGTGTTTGTTGAAATGTCATGGGGTCGTAACTTATGTAATGGTGAGTTGTTGTTGGACGTTACATATGGTTACTATGGAGGGTTGCATGTAGCTCCGAGCCCCACATCTCGAAAGTATAAAACAGCCCCTAAATTCTTTAACAAAACTATGAGCAAGTTTGGCTAATTGACATAGTTATAAACTAATGCTCCAATTATAATTCAAAGCTTTATTTTGAGACCCAAATCTTCATAAAATAAGTTTGGTAAGTTTTTAAATATAAAAGACAAATGAATACTTCATTTACAAAATTAGAAAAACTAAAACTTTAACAACCATGGGGGTTTTGGTTTCATTTTTTAAAGAGTCCTTCAATTTCTATTTAGAGTTCTCCTATTTTCCTTTGAATTTTGAAACAACATAAACCTAACCTCATGAATTATATAAGTTAAGAATCATATTTTTTAGAAATTAAAATGTGTTTCTTACATAATCTTTGCTAGATAAAAAAACCCATAACTTAAAACCATGAATTTCTACTTTTCCTATGTTTTGTAAAATCTAGGTTTTGAGAAAACTTACCAAGAACTCTTCAAAACTTGTTGATCTTTCATGGGTTCTTCCTAAAATACAAAACTCTTCATGAATCCTCTATTTCCCCCTTGAATTCGAGCAAAAAAACCAAAATAATGAAGATGAAAATCGCCCCTCCCTTTCCTTGGAGCTGTTCTGCCATAGCTAACAAGAAGAGAAAAGGTGCATGCTGTTAGTTTATGAAGATAAATCAAATTAAAAGCTTTTAGTCTATTTGTATACAAAGGCCCATTCTTCAACATATCCATTACGTGAGAAGCCCACCATCAATATATGAAGTAATTTAGTTTATCAAGGATTCTATTTTGGCTTTTAGCTTTGACCAAGTTAAGATAAATTTGCCATGGGCTTTTGGCTACGTATGGCGGTGATATAATTGGCATGTTATTGACAGTGGTGTTTCATATATATATATTGAGACTTGGTTTGTATAACCTAGCGTGAGAAGAGAAAATAAACGACGGCTGTTTGTTTCTTCTTCACCGAGAGAATTGTGGTGTCAATTCTATGAGAGTCGATTCGACGACTTTCAATTGGGTTAATTAGGGTTTGTTCACATTGAGAGAAAATAGAGAGGGGGCAACCGTTTGAGTGATACTCGGGGTTATGTATAATTGTGAGCGATTATACACTCTTTATATTTCTGTCTCATTGATGTAATCTTCAACTTCATAGTGGAACCTGGGGTCCGGGGGGGGGCGGACGTACCAATTGGGAACCTGTATAAATCTCTGGTGTCACGTTATTTATCTCTCTCGTTTTAATTTATATTCTTTGTTGCAAATAATATTCATCGTTCTTGTGTTAGTGGGAGTTTAGGGTTTAACAAACCCTTCAAATTCCCAACAACTCGGCTTCAGGTTTGGGGGACTTGTGTTAGAGATCGATGGATAGGCAAAAGAATATTGGGATCGAAAAATTTGGTGATTCATATTTTTCATTCTGGGATGATGCACAGTAAAAATTGCATTTTTCGTTGGGAGAGAAGCCAGAGATGAAGCATGAAGATTGGAACAAACCGGTGAGGTCGTTGACCTTGTTAATTATTGTTGTCAATTATATGAGTTCTACACAAAGTGCAAAATCGGAGAGTTGTTGATGTTCCCTTGGATCGGAGGGGTGAGCCAACAACGCGGACAAGACAGTTAGCTCCTAATCCATCAGTTCATGGAGAGGAAACAGTTGGGAGAATCGGAGCGCTCGAAAGTAGCCTCGGTCGACAGCAAGATAGCGAATCGGGTGAAGTTGCTCGAGGGCAATAGTGCACTTTTGACGGGTTCGAGTCAATGTGGGTGTAGATGTTGGAGATGAAGTCTCTGTTTTGACAACCGGTTGAATGCACAAATGTCAAGTCATTGATGGTCAGGTGGTTAATCCCGCCACATAGATGGAGTGGAAGTTGGTGGAGTATTTTTATGCCTGGAAGATAGCTCACATCGGAAAACCTTGCAGGGGTTATGTTAGTGGATTCTAACATGTTTTGTTTTGCAAATTGGTTTGAGTTTGCAGGTTGAAGCCTTGGTGTTCCAAGCAATTGATGAGCTGTTAATACAAGGGGAGTTGAAGATGTTTGATTTATCTTCACGTGGGAGATTGTTAGTTTATGAAGATAAATCAAATTAAAAGCTTTTAGTCTATTTGTATACAAAGGCCCATTCTTCAACATATCCATTACGTGAGAAGCCCACCATCAATATGTGAAGTAATTTAGTTTATCAAGGATTCTATTTTGGCTTTTAGCTTTGACCAAGTTAAGATAAATTTGCCATGGGCTTTTGGCTACGTATGGCGGTGATATAATTGGCATGTTATTGACAGTGGTGTTTCATATATATATATTGAGACTTGGTTTGTATAACCTAGCGTGAGAAGAGAAAATAAACGACGGCTGTTTGTTTCTTCTTCACCGAGAGAATTGTGGTGTCAATTCTATGAGAGTCGATTCGACGACTTTCAATTGGGTTAATTAGGGTTTGTTCACATTGAGAGAAAATAGAGAGGGGGCAACCGTTTGAGTGATACTCGGGGTTATGTATAATTGTGAGCGATTATACACTCTTTATATTTCTGTCTCATTGATGTAATCTTCAACTTCATAGTGGAACCTGCAGAGTCCGGGGGAAGACGGGGCGTACCCAATTGGGAACCTGGTATAAATCTCCTGGGTCACGTTATTTATCTCTCTCGTTTTAATTTATATTCTTTGTTGCAAATAATATTCATCGTTCTTGTGTTAGTGGGAGTTTAGGGTTTAACAAACCCTTCAAATTCCCAACACATGCTTGTTTGTTCAATCTTCTTGTTTTCTTGAGGAATATTGCTCCACCCATCCTAAAACTAAACCTTAATAAATCAAGCCTTTTCTCAAGATCGTGATCAAGAAAAGAGAGGAAAGGGAGAGGAAAATCGAAATCTCCCCCTCCCTGCTGCTACTCACAGCGTGAAAGAGAAGAGGAAAGCCATTTTTTCGTGTCAAATTAAGGAGAGAATGACAACTCATCTAATGACTAACCACTTATAATATTTCTAACCCTTTTCCCTTTAAAAACTCAAGACTAACCACATTAATTGTCAACCTTTGTCTCCTACTTATATTTCATTTTAAACTAACCCCAAACTCATTTAACTGTAGTTAAATGCTCACCCAATTAATTAATCATGGTTAGTTTCTTACCCAACCTTGGTTTACTCATTTAAACTTGATTATTCTTCCCAAAATAATTAAATAAATTTATATTATAAAAAATATATCATTTTTTTAAGTTATGCTATTTTTAATAAAATAAAATAAAAAAACAGTTTACCATTATTTTCCCAAAAACCCGAACCACCTCACAAGTTATCGTTTTTAATTTATCAATCCTCAATTATATTTTTTTTAAACCATGGTTAATTCACATCAAAATAATTATCTAACTTTATTTAAAACACAAATTTTTATTATAAATAAATTTTCAACTTCCATTATTTAAAATAAATGTTTTTTTTAACTATTTTAATTATTTTACCAAAACCTGGGCCGTCACAGTCACTCCACCTTCTATGACTTTGCATCCCCGCAAAGGACACGAATACAAACTTAAATCACATCACAAATCAATCATCACTACTTTAAGAAAAGTACATAACACCTCTGCTCAATTCAATTCTATTTCACTTTTACTATTGAACGAGTCTCTATCATCATAGACTATTAGACCTTTCATTTGAACATATTCGATTTTGAACAAATAACATAAAATACATTCAACTAGTCAAAACATAAATGAGTTTAAATCAAACAATACCAACACTTGGAAACATAAGTAAAGAATAAACAAGTAATATCAAACAATTCAAATTTATAAAGTTAGAAGGAATTCAGGAATACCTGGTACCGTTGAACTTGAATCGTGACTTGGAAAAGGACTTAGTAACGACTTAAACACATAAACCGACTAGTCATCAGAACCAAATTGGCTCTGATACCAAATGTAACAACCCGACTCATACAGCGACTAGGCCGCGAGTACTCCCAATGGAAGCATGGAAAACATGAAATCCAATATAAGGTAGTTGTAATTTAAAACAAAACGCAACGAAATGCAACATTCCTACGAAAAATTCACGGGGTTCATTTAAAAATTGAACTAACCCAAAACCTGTTTTTACATGGTCCTAACAGAAAAACGAGAAATGTGCATTTCTAAAGTAAAAGAAGTTCAAAACAAGTTCATGGAAATCAAGTATAAAACTATGCTCGAATGAGCTCAAGACACAAAATATACAACTTTACACAACGATAACAATCAAAAAATAATTTACATAAGTTATCTCTTATGCTTTTAACACAACTCAAGCTCAAGGTACGATGTCCACTAGTCAATTTTCAAGTCCGGCATCCAAGTTTCAACGCATACCAGCTTCCTCGTAACGACCTCAATCGCATGCGAACCTGAAAGGTGATATGTAGCACCTTTGAGCATGACACACAGTGAGAATAATAAGAAAAGTGAGTAAATTTACATATGGAATTCATAGTATGAAGTGGGTCTATGAATTTGAGTCTCTCGCATCTCTCTCAGTCTTTACCTTTATTAAATAATCTTCCTCCTATAAATCATCTCATATACTAACTAAGAACTCCCACATTTCCAATTTTAAATTAACGATGAAATAGTTAAGTCAACTTCTAAACCATTAAAAACTAATTCAAACCCGTTCGCTTTTTTTATTCCCATCTCGTGCCTACCTATCCTCGGTACTTACTACACTTTGCCTTAACACTCTCTTGAATCTCACCGAAACAAAGCTAAACCAATTACCTCTCTTTCTCTTGCATTTCCCTAAACCCGTTTCACCTAACTTTTCAACCTTCAGGTCCAAACCAACCTATAGTACTCGCTAACATGTTCCACGTACTTAACTCTTACACACATCTCAGAATATATAAATGTCAGAAATTAACGAAAATCAAGAATCAATGTGATGCAATTGAGATGGTCATGAGACAAATCATGTATGTTTAAAAGTTAAGTTTCCACAAACAAACACAAGTGTTGCTACATGATCTTATATTCAAACCAGTGCCACATCTCGCTTACACTTTCATGTGTCTTACGACGCAGATCTCAGATACCATCTCAAAAAGTGAAATCCGAACTCAAAGCTATCTCAAAATGAGCTAATGGCATAATGAAATGATGTAGGTGTAATGGCTAAAATGCATAAAAATGTTCAAATACTTAAACATGTATGTTTATTCAAAACTATCAACATTTCAAGAACATGTCAAGTCGTGTCAACCTTGCTCAATCCGATACTAATTTTCTCATATCATTTATCTCGCGGTCTTACCACACATTTCTAAAGAACTTTATCAGTAAACACTCGAGCCATAGCTCATTTTGTAAAACTATCTCAGTAATCACCCGAGCCGTAGCTCATTTTATTCTTCCAGGCTATTGAAATAGGCACCCTAGCATCCGGGCCATACACCACACAGACCTTAGAGCTACATGCAACCCACTACGATAACCATATATAACTTCTAACAACCACTCACCATTACATAGGTTACAACCCCATGGAATTTCAACAAACACATGATATGCATGAGTGAAATGAGATGTGTCTAAACATGCTTTCTTTTCAATTCTCATCGGAAATGAAATTTGGCATACGAGCACAAGTAGGATAATCTTCTAATCGACATATGACTCAATCTTTCACTTGACACTTTCAAAGTGTAAAACAAGCATGTAAGGTATAATTTTCAAGCATTATCGTTTTTTGCATTTCAACTGTGCAACTCTCATCAACTATCAATCATTAACGCATCGATCATAATTGAAAGTAAATCTCAAATCAGTATATGGCTCGATCTTTGACCTGAAACATCAATAAAAGCAAGTAATCATGTGAGAATGTATAAATGCAAGTAATCATGTAAGTCTAGCTCAAGATATATGTAAAGCAAGTTGGTCAAGCAATTCCTCTCTTTTCGAACTCTCAATAGCAAGCCAAGCTTAGTTCTCGTCTTCCGTTACTTTCACAACCTACGGTTCCCTTTCAATTCATACACCAAAGAGACCTCAAAACCTGCCATGATCACTCTATATCCATCCCACACCATTCCACTAACAACCAAAATAACACTACCGTCACCACTTTGATTCTTTTTGTTCTCACTTTTCTATTCAAAACAAGGCTTGACCTTAGCTTTTCTTTCCTCATCAATCACAAACATTTAAAAACTAACCTTAAACTTGAAATATCATAAAAATTTCAGTAAGAACAATAAACTAAACCCGGGAACCCAGTTTGCTCCAAAAAGTCTCTAAACTAGCTAAATGGAAAAGTAGCAATTTTGGCAATTTGAGGGGTTTTTAGAAAATCATTGGTTGGACTTTCTAACATGATTTCCTTATGTAAAATATGTATTTAAACACCCAAATTTACCAGAATTGAAAGAAATTAAGAGGAAAACTAGGAAAACTTCAAGTGGCCAACAATGGGATTTTGAGCTTTGGGTTTTGTCCATGGTTTCCTACCCTTATGTCATCACCTAAATGTCAAAGACTTCCATTATATTACCTTGTTTCATAACCATTCTAAGTCCAAGTAACAACATCTAGCTTACCTTAGTAAAACCTTACACAATAGTGCACTCTTCCTCCACATAACCCATTTTGACTTACACACCTCCAATTACTTATTCATAAGTAACCCCTCATCTAACTATTACAACTTGACAATCCTACCCAAAGTTTAAGCATCAATATATATAGAAATTCATCATATGAAATTCAAACATAAAAGTACTTCAAACCCTTTTTATTCCCACCTTGGCATCAAAAGTTTAGCTTGCACATTGGGCTCTGCTTTGAACAAAAACCTACATACAATTCATTTCGTTCATTTTAACAAACGTTATATGCCATAAACATTTAATATTTAAAGTTTTAACATAACCCAAGACCCCTAAAATAGCCCCACATCTTGAATGCATAAAACAGCCCCTAAATTCTTTAACAAAACAGTGAGCAAGTTTGGGTAATTGACATAGTTCTAAACTAATGCTCCAATTATAATCCCAAGCTTTATTTTGAGAACCAAATCTTCATAAAATAAGTTTAGTAAGTTTTTAAATATAAAATGCAAATGAATACTTCATTTAAAAAATTAGCAAAACTTCAACTATAACAACCATGGGAGTTTTGGTTTCATTTTTAAAGAGTCCTTCAATTTCTATTTAGAGTTCTCCTATTTTCCTTTGAATTTTGAAACAACATAAACCTAACCTCATGAATTATATAAGTTAAGAATCATATTTTTTAGAAATTAAAGTGTGTTTCTTACATAATCTTTACTAGATAAGAAAACCAATAACTTAAAACCATGAATTTCTACTTTTCCTATGTTTTGTAAAATCTAGATTTTGAGAAAACTTACCAAGAACTCTTCAAAACTTGTTGATCTTTCATGGGTTCTTCCTAAAATACAAAACTCTTCATGAATCCTCTATTTCCCCCTTGATTTCGAGCCAAGAAAAACCAAAATAATGAAGATGAAGATTGCCCCTCCCTTTCCTTGGAGCTGTTTGGCCATAGCTAACACGAAGAGAAAAGGTGGCTGCTTGTTTGTTCAATCTTCTTTTTTCTTGAGGAATATTGGTCCATTCTTCCTAAAACTAAAAACCCTTCCTAAATCAAGCTTTTTCGCAAGATTGTGATCAAGAAAAGAGAGGAAAGGGAGAGGAAAATCAAAATCTCCCCTCCCTGCTGCTGCTCACGGAGTGAAAGAGAAGAGGAAAGCCATTTTTTTCTTTTTAATTTTGTCAAATTAAGGAGAGAATGACAACTCATCTAATGACTAACCACTTATAAGGTTTCTAACCCTTTTCCCTTTAAAAACTCAAGACTAACCACATTAATTGTCAATCTTTGTCTCCTATTTATATTTTATATAAAACTAATCCCAAAATCATTTAACCATAGTTAAATGTTAACCCAATCAAGTAACCATAGTTAGTTTCTTACCCAACATTGGTTTACTCGTTTAACCTTGGTTATTCATCCCAAAATAATTAAATAACTCTATATTATCAAAAAATATATCATTTTTTTCTAAGTTATGCTATTTTTAATAAAATAAAATTAAAACGGTTTATCATTATTTTCCCAAAAACCGAAACCACCTCACAAGTTATCGCTTTTAATTTATCAAACCTCCATTATATATGTTTTAAACCACGGTTAATTCACATCAAAAGAATTATCTAACTTTATTTAAAACACAAATTTTTATTATAAATAAATTTCCAACTTCCATTATTTAAAATAAATGTCTTTTTTAACTATTTTAATTATTTTCCCAAAACTCGGGCCGTCACAAGAAATCTCCAACCGATTCTCCATATCTACTCAATATAAGTAAAGGCTTTTAATTTTCAAAAAACAAACATGAATTTACATGTTATTTTATAATTTTTCATGATATTAAAGTACATCCATCTCTTCCACGTTAATTAATTAGAACAAAATTATGTTGCGTTAACTTGTAACAACATTCATCTATAGCTGAGAGGGTTCACGATTTTGGGTAGAAATTTAGGGAGTAATTCGGGTTTGTTTGGCTCATTTCTTTGGGTTGGGGATGCATTGGGTAGTTGATTTTTGGTATTTGGACAAGATTTGGTCATCCAAATTGTAACGTCCCGTTATTTTGAGGTGAAATTTTTTTATTATATTATTTTAATTATTTATTTGTTTATTTAAAGTATTAAAGATAATTCTAGAATTAGTTATTTAGAGTTAAATAGTTAATTTCGTTCGGAAACCTTTTTAATTGCTTAATTAGCCTAAATTAGTTTCGGTGGTATTAATAATTATTAATAGGCCAATTAATAATTATTAATCACCATTGGGCTAGTTTATGTGCTTCGGGTTTCATTTTAAAAGCTTAAGGCAAGAAAAGGATGTAGGCGTCATTTCTGATTTCTTAAATATCTAAAACACTATTCATCATCCCTAAAATATCCAAAAATTAGACAAAACTCATCATTTTTCTCTATTTTTTGTTTTTCTTCAATTCTTGGCGGATCGCTATAATTTCGGTTGTGTTGGATAGCCACGGGCCCGAGCATCATTTCCAACCTAACAATCGAACTTTCCATCCTTTCTCTCAAGGCTTTAAGGTATGTTAAAGTTCAAAACCTAAAGCTTCAAATAGTGTTTTTATGGTGTTTTTGGTTTTAATCTTCCATTTCTTGCTCGGGAACTCGGAGATTTAGATCAAGGGAGTTGTTTTATGTATATTTAGAACTTTCCCTAAACCCTAGAATCGAGTTTGAGCCAAAACCCATTTCTTTTGATTTTTCTCTTATTTGTTGATGCTTAGGGTTTTTCAAATGATATGTTTTTATGTTTTTCATAATTGTTCGGGATTGAACTTTTGACCTAAACCCTAAATCACGTTTACCCATTGATGTTACCAACCTCCAAAGTTCCCGAAACCAACTCGAAACACTTTTAAAGTGCTTAAAAATCCGGAAAACCAACTCCACCATTAACTCCCCTTGGGCCGTGGGCTTCATGGGGCATTTCCGGGGTTTTTTGTCTTTTATTTTAATGTTGTGACGATCGTTGTTCATTTCATTAAATTAATATACTTTAGGTGTATTTTAATTATAGGTTTTGTGCATCGATCGTGAATTTTGGTCAACCGATGATTAGGAGTTGACTTCTTTTATAAGGTGAGTTTAAAATGGTTGTGATTACTTTTATGTTTTCGAATTGCTTGACGATTATGTTCGATCGAGGTTAAGAGGGTTATTAGATTTTAGAACTTTTCCAAGAATGTATATAATTGGGAGTTAAGAAAAGTGTATAAGGAAAATTAGTTAAGTTTTGGTGTCGTTAAAAGTGAGATATTATTGGTGGATTAAGTTGTATTCTCAAGGAGAATTAGGTTTCGGAAATTGGAGAAAAGTAATAGATTTCTCCGTTTATTTGAAGTTGTTATAATATAGTTAAAAGAAAACTTTGGAGAGATTCACCATGTAGATTTGAGTTAGTATGATATTATTAGCGATGAGATTCACTATTTAGTACTACCAAAGGGGAGTAGTACGTATGGCATTATGATACGCGTGATAATGTGTTTGGTGACAGTGAGATCACGGTATGGTTTGTGTTTGGTGACAGTGAGGTCACGGTATGGTTTGTGTTTGGTGACAGTGAGGTCATGGTATGGTTTGTGTTTGGTGATAGTAGGTCGGGTATGGTTTGTTTGGTGACAAGTGAGGTCACGGTGTGGTTTGTGTTTGGTGACAATGAGGTCACGGTATGATTTGTGATTGGTGACAATGTGGTCACGGTGTGGTTTGTGATTGGTGACACGGCCGGGTAGTTTGTTCTGTGACAATGGGTCCCGGGGTGGATGTGATTGGTGACAATGAGGTCACGGTATGATTTGTGATTGGTGACAATGTGGTCACGGTGTGGTTTGTGATTGGTGACAATGTGGTCACGGGTGTTAATGTGAATGATGAAAAGTGCTCACGGTTGAATTGTGAAATGTGACAATGAGTCACAATGTGAAATAACGTGTGGAATGACGTAAATGATAGAAATTTACTTTGTTATGCTTTAGTACTTTATTTTACGAGCTTGAATGTTTACTTTTCGAAATTACGATATAGTAGAATGGGATTGTTTTTCTTATGTAAAGTACTTGGAAATATTGAATGGGTAGTAAGAGCACAATAGGATTTTTGGACACATTTTCCGATATGGGATTCGGTCCATAGAAGTGCTTGCATCCATCTTATTCTCACTAGCATTTTTATGTTAATGTTACACTTAAAATTTTTTAGGTAATACTCTTGGGAGAGGGCGAGGTCGTGGAGGTGGTGTTGTTTGATCGTGAGCAGATGGCTTTGTGGACACGGACTTACATGTATATTTTGGGGCATTTCATGAATGCTAGTTGAGACATTATATGTTATTGTCTTTAAACTTATATTTTGTGGCTCATGAGAGCCTAAGACTTGTTGTACATATTATCGAGTTTATTTCCTTTGATTTTGTCATGAAATGAAGTATGTACTTCTTCATTTTTACTTTCTCTGAAATGGGCCCATGTAAACAGGTTTTGGGTAGTCCATATTTTAAACGGATCCACGCCAAATTTTTATAAAAATAAAGTCTTCCGCTGTTTATTCTGATTTAAAGATTTGAGAAAATTAGAGTCTTGACACAAATAAAAGAAAAGTTGCAAAAATCCAAGAGGAGTTCACAAGGCTTTCACGGTTTTGGGAGAGAGAAAATGGTGGTTAAGGTGTTGATTTTTTAAGAGAGATTTAGCAAGATACTTTGTAAAATATTTAGAAAACATCCTTAATTTGATTTTTAAGTTTCAAGAGGTGGAACTTAAAATCCCAAAATAAGTTTTCTCAAGAACAAAATGTAGAATACAAAACCCAAATTTTGGAGGGAGCGAAATCTTACTCTTGACGTTTAAAATTATAAAAAAAATAGCTCTAATCTTCTTGAAAAGTTAAAAATAACACAAATTTGATGAACCAAAAACAAATCAACAAGGTTTGGTAAAGAAGGGAGGGTAATGATGATGGAGCTGGCGGCACAAGGGGGATAAGAGATGTGTTTTTTTTCCAATTTCTTTATCCTTTGCTAAAGAGTCCCAAGTCTTCCTTTCATTCTAAGATGGAACCCCATACAATTAAACCATAAATTCCCTAATTAAAATTTACAAAATAACATAATCTAAGCTAGAGGTGTTTAAATATTATTAATTGGCCAATTAATAATATTTAATGCAAAACATTTAAAATAAACAATCATTAATTAGCAACTAACAAACAATTTAATAACTAGATTAATTTATTTAAAACAAATAATTTCGGTAAAAAAAAATCTACCTATAAAAACTTAGGACGTTAAAATTTAAATGGTAATTAATAATAGAAAATTATTAATAAATAATAATTATTTATACAAATTGATTACTTAAATGGAAATTAATAATTAACATTTATTATTGGTTTTAAATAATAATGATTATTTAAAATGATAATAGTAAATAATATATTTATTATTAATTTATATACTGTTGATTTTTTTAAATAATAATTAGTATTTAATAAAAAAATAATATTTTATTTAAATTAAAATAATTTATTTATTTAAATATAAGGAAGAATTTATAATTGAATTAATGTATTCCATAGATATTTGGTTCAATTTATTGATTAAATAAATGTATATTTATTATAATAAAATATACCAAAAAACGGCACACATATACTATTTTAGGAAATAATTTGTAACGTCCCGTTATTTTGTGATAAATTTTTTTTTATTATTTATTGTATTTTATTTAAGTAATTAAAGTTTAGTTTAGAATCGGTAATTTAGAATTTAGTAGTTTATTTCGGTTTAGATCTTTTTAAATTACCTTTTTAGTTTAATTTCGTTTTAATGGTATTAATAATTATTAACGGGCAAATTAATAATTATTAATCACCATTGGGATAGTTTAAGAACTTCGGGTTTCGGTTTATAAGTCAAAAGTCATTAAAGGACGCAACCGTCATTTCCAATTTCTTAAAAAATATCAATTCACTATTCATAATCTTCTTAAATACTCTTAATTGACCAAAAATTAGAAAAGTCATCATTTTTCTTTCTCCCTTCCTCCTCAAAGCCGAGAGGCTCCCTCCCCATTTCCCAAATTTTCGGGTTTTGTTCATTTTTTGTCGGATCGCTTCGATTCTCGTTCCGTTGGAAAGATATCGGTCCTACGATTCATTTCCACCCAACCATCGTGCTTGCCACCCGTGATCTAAGGACTTCTCAGTAAGTTAAACTTCAAACCCTAAGCTCCAAATAGTGTTTTAATGGAGTTTTCTCTTTAATTCTTCGATTTCTTGCCGGGAAACTCAATGACTTTAGGTACGGGGTTGTTTTAAGTGTTTTTGGAAACAATCCCATAACCCTAAAACCGAGTTTCAGTCGAAACCCTTCCCGTTTGAAATTTACCTTTCGGGGTTTGATTATGGGTTCTTTATTATTGATTATAGTGTTATTGTAATTCAATTTGGGAAATTACATATTGTCCAAAAACCCGGTTTATCGTTACCCATTGAAAACCAGGAACTTCCAAAGTAATTGAAATCAATCCAAAACACCTCTAAATTGCCTAAAAGCCAGAAAACCAAACTCGAGGCCTATTTTTCCCTAGCATGGCCGAGAGCATCCTTTGGGATATTCGGCGTTTTTCGTCGTTTTATGCCTTTAGTTGTCAATCGATTGATGTATGTTGTTTATTTATTAATTGTTAGATGTAATTATTTGTAGGTGTTTATTGATTTCCTTGCTTGATCGCTCTTCCGGAAGTTTGGAGTGAAGTCACATCTTCTAAGGTGAGAATAAATAGGATTTAAAGTAATTTTAGAAACCGAATAAGTAGAACGGTTTGTAAAATCGGAGGTTAAGAATAGGTTTTGAATCTAAGAGTAAAAGAAAGTGAGCTAGTGCCCTTAGGATTAGGAACTAGTTTTTTGAGTGAAAACTTTGGAGTTTCTCGAGGGAAACATCGAATACTAGGGAGTTCTAAGTTAGAATCGTATCGGACATTAAAAATGGATCATTGGAAGTTAAAGGATCCAAACTTTTAGATGGAATGGTTAAAGAAACTTGAAAATAGAACTTTGGATTTTATTTGGAAGTTTAGAATCCTTGGAAGTGTAGATTACTTATTTAAGATAAGATCTACTTTATTTAAATTATCGGGAGTTCGGTTTACTTATTGTAAATCCGAAATTTCTGTTTATTTACTTTATGCATTTTACTTTATGCAATGCACTTTATGCACTTTACTTTATGGAATGCACGTTATGAACGTTACTTTATGAACGTCACTTTATGCACTTTACTTTTATTTTACTTGAAATCACAAGATTTTCAAATTCATACTACATAGCCTGAGAGCTTTCACGTAGCCTGTGGGAGCTACCACATAGCTTGCGGGAGCTATTGCACGGCCTAAGAGCTGACACATGGCCTGCGGGAGCCATCACAAGCCGTGAGAGCTTACACATAGCCTGCGGGAGCTATTATTATTGTCATTCATCACAAAACTGTTTTTATTTAAATATGTTTATATCAAGAGAAGATGATATAAGTTTTTATGGTCAAAGGATTATAACCATATACCTTGATGAAGGTTTTAAGGAGAAATTTGAGCATGACCACTTTCTTCTAAACTTTGGGAGTTATTATTCTCCAGTTTTGGAAGTTTAGTGAGGAATTTGTAAGAGTTACTTGGACACAAATCCGAATACGGGTTTGGGGTCTAACTTTACTTTTTATTTTGTCTATTCTCACTGGGCTTAAGTTGTTAGCTCATGATATTACAACCAATTTTAGGTAATGCTCGTGCTAGAGGTCGGGGGCGAGGAGTTGGTGCTGTATGATAGCAGGATGATGACCTTGGGATGGACTAGGTTGATTTAAAGTCCATGGACTTCGTTTTTGTGAACTTTATATAATTTTGGATTTGTATATTTGTAAATAGCTCTTAAGAGCTTTTGTCTTTACTTTTATGATTATAAACACCTTTTGAACTCCTGGTTAGGAACTTAAAGTTCCTTGTGTATTTAAATTGTGAATTTAAAATGTAACAGGTTTTTGGCTAGCCACTTTTCAAACATAACCATGCCAATTTTTCTTAAAATATAAAGACTTCCTCTGTATTTATTTTTAATGATTTTAAAATAGTCGAGTCGTCACATAATTGTTGAATTATTTTGTCTAAAATAAATAAATAGAAGATTGTTTATCCTAGGAAAATTTAATTAAAGAAAACTTAGCTTTTTTTCTTATTGATTTTATATACATAAAAGTGGCTAAAAGAAGATAAATTTAACAAGATTTTATTTTATTCTTTGCATTTATCCTGTATTTATCTTTGTAGTTTCCCTAACTTAATTAGGAGACTACTTTGCCTATAAATACAAGGCATTGGTTCTTCATTCTTCACACTTGAATTAAGTTCTTCAAATTGAAAGCTCTTCTTCTTCCTCTTTCCCTTGTTGGCCGATTTTCCCGTAGTCTTAAAGGAAGAAAATATATTTTTTCTCAAACTAAATTTCATCTAGTTCGATCCCTTTATCGCCTTTTATAAATGTTCGTGGATATAGTCTAGAAGATCCGGTGAAAAAGGAACCCTCCAACAAATTCTCCATAATTTACTCAATGTAAGTAAAATGTTTTTTTTTTGAAATAAAGCATGAATCTACATGCTTTTTGTAACATCCCGTTATTTTTTAAGTGATTTTTTTTATTTAATATTTTTTTACTTAATTATTTTAATTAAAGTATTTAGTTTAATTTTAGAAATTAGTAATTTAGAATTTAGTAGTTAATTTGGTTCGAAAACCTTTTAATTGTTTTATTAGCTTAAATTAGTTTTGGTCATATTAATAATTATTAACAGGCCAATTAATAATTATTAATCACCATTTGGCTACTTTAAGAGTTTTGGGTTTCACTTTATAAGCTAAATCACTTAAAGGGATGTATTTGTAATTTCCGATTTCTTAAAAATATCTAATCACTATTTATTCTCTCTTCAAATACAACTTTGGTCAACAAAGTCATATTTTTCTTCTCTTCTTTCCCTTGAATGGCCATGGGCTCTTCCCTAAGGTCTTCCTCTTGGTTTTTCTTCAATTCTCGGCGGATCTTCGTAATTTTTGTTGCGTTGGATTGCTTGGGATGTGGATTTTCATTCCATCTTAACCTTGTAGCGTTTATCGTTCTAAGGGAAGCTCTAAAAAGTGAGTTTTCAAAACTTTTCTATGGATTTTTTTTTCTAACTGAGTTTGAAGTTGAAATCATGTATTTCCATCAAGAAATTTCACGATTTTGAGTTCGAATTTTGAAAAACACTATTCACCCAAAAATACTATTTATCCGAAAATTACTTTTTCTCATTTAGTTATGGTTTATCAATTTTATTTGATTGGTGTTATTGTAGGTGTTGGTAATCGTACGAGAGGTAATTTGTTCGGCACTTCGGAAGTTCGACTTCTTGGCTAAGGTGAATTTAAAATGGAAGTTAGTAATTTTATGAATTAAGTTTCATTACAATATTGTTGATCGAGGTTAAGTGACAAAAATAAACTTCTAGAAGTTAATACTTATTGGTTGGTAACTTTAGACTCGAAAGTTAGTTTGAGTGTCTTTGGAGCTATTTAGTGATTTTGGGTGAAAAAGGAAGTTTGAGAACGTTTTGGAAATCTTGTAAGATTATGGAAAGTTTTAGAATAAATTTGAAAGCTTAAGATACTTTGAGTAGTTTTGGATCAAAGTAGCTTAGAAGAAATTCTTGGAAGTATCAAAGGTTATGGAGATTTTGAGATAAAGTTTGGAATTGGAATTCCTTTAGGTAGTTTTGGACTAAAGTAAAGTAGAGAAAATTATTGGGAGTTAACTCGTGTAATTCAAAGAGGCTTAAGTTCTTTAGTAGCATTGAATTGTTAAACCTTGATTTTGCTTACTTTGGGGAATTATAAGACTTCGTGGAACTTGGCATTGGTGATGATAACGGTTGGTTTATATGATCTTATTACCTTGTGTAAATAATAAGGATTGATGTTGATTGTGGTAGTACCGTGGAGTATGGAATCCTAATTATATTACGATTGATGTACTAGAGACTTTTAGTAAGAGGCAACACTTTGATAAGTACAAAAGATGAGCATTTCATTGAGTGTAATTGTTGTATGATTGTATTGTTTGTTAGTTGTTTGTGTTGAGATGCTCATGTAATGAACCAATTTATGTTATTTGAGATATATTGATCCCATAGGTGTAACAGACTATGGTGTAGGTATATGAGCTGAGTTATATTGATCCCATAAGTGAAACAAACAATGGCATAGGTATACGAGCTGAGTTATACTATACTGATCTAATAGGTGAAATAGACTATGGTGTAGGTATATGAGATGAGTTACACTAATCCCATAGGTGAAACAGACTATGGCGTAGGTATATGAGCTGAGTTATACTGATCCCATAGGTGAAACAGACTATGGCATAAGTATACAAGCTGAGTTATACTATACGGATCCCATAGGTGAAACAGACTATGGCGTAGGTATATGTGATGAGATACAATGTGATATGATCTTGGGATATAAGAGAGTCATAGATGAAACAGGCTATGAGCTATGTTATATGACAAGATCTGCAGATAGATCAAGTACATATCATGAGCATCCCAACTTGTTTGTAGTTGTTATGTAAATACATGCTTATCCTTTGTACAAGTATTTGATTTCAATGGCAATACTTTATGTGAGAATATGGTAATACTGTATGTGGTAGTATGATGAGTTATTATTTTTCCACATAAACTTGGGATTATTTTTCACACTTTGATGATTAAATAGCTAAAAAACTAGGTAATTATCTTTGATTTGTGTTTATGTGCTAGGTTGGAGAAGAGATGATGAAAAAGGACTAAAAAAATTACATTTTGGAGCTTTCTTGACACTTTGGTGCAATGGCAACAACTTTTAGTGGCCGCGGCGATAAGAAAAAGTCTGCAAAATCTGATTCCAAGCCAAAATTCCAGAGAGTTCGGTGCCCCAGCGCTGATTTTCTAGCGCCATAGCACCGAAATCATGAAATTTTCAGATTTTAGTCTTTTTGCTCAGCGCCCTAGCGCCCAAATATTAGTGCCGCGGCGCTAGTTAGGATTTTTAGGATATAATTTTTTATCTTTTGTTTTAAACCCTAGTTTTCAAGGATATAAAAGGAGACTTCTTTTCTAATAGGTGGGGATATCTTTTAGAACGTTTTTCCTTAAATTTTCTTACAGAATGATGAACTCCATGTCTAGCTAAATTCCCAATTTCCAACCAAGGTTAATCAAAGTTTGATTTTTATATTTGTGAGATTTGTTCTTCATCTTTCTTTCTAATTCTTCTCTATTTCTATATTTTCTATTTTATGCATTCAATATCACATTGTTTGATTGTTCAAATAGGGCCTTTTGATCATTCTTCAATTTGATAGATCGTCAATTAGAGTGTTTAAATCCGTAATTGTTTATGCATTCTAATCCATGTGACAATTAGTATGAATGATTAATAAGTCTTTTCATCTCATGCTATGAAAATATAGGATCTAGTCTAAATAGATCGAATGTTTAACATTTGTTGGCTAGAATTGGTCCTCCTTCTCATCTTATTGCTTTCATGGATTAAATTCTATTGTCATACTCTAGGGTTGTCATTGATTAGGGAAGTAATTAATGATCGTATCTTAATTACTGACAAACTAAGGAAGGATAGATTAATAAGACGTTCTTAATAATCATAACCAATTTAGAGAATGGGTTAGGATTTCATTAGAAAATCAATGATCAAATAATATAAATCAAACGATGATTACACATTTGGTTGGAACTTTCTCCCATTGAATCTCTTCGTAACTTTTATTGTTTTCTTTCTCAATTTCTCAACAAACTCAATGGGAGAAATTTTAATTCACCAATCTCTGTGGATTCGACCCTATTTTCCACTACTAAAAATCCATAAACCCGAAAGTAGAGACTTTTATTTTTGGTGGATTCGACGCCCACCATAGTATGTTGATGTTGATCCATATGGTAACACGTTACAAGGATACTATGTTTGGTAATACCGTACGTGGTAGTATGTTGATTTTGACCCATACTGTAACACGTTACGAGGATACTTGATATGGTAATATGATTGGGTAACGCCAAACGTGTTAGTATGTTAGTAACATACGGTAACACGTTACGAGGTAATTAGATGTGGTATGAAATATGGTAATATGATTTGGTAACGTCGTACGTGGTAGTATGTTGAGGTGGTAACATTCGGTAACACATTATGAGGTAACAAGATGTGGTATGAAATATGGTAATATAATTTGGTAACTCCGTACGTGGTAGTATGTTGATGTTGATCCATACTATAACACGATACGAGATATCTTGATCTGGTATGAAATTGGTAATAGTTGGGGTTTGATATGATTCAAAAATCGGGAAGTTGATTGGTGTGTGATTAAGATGAATTGGAAGTGTAGAATGGGTAGGAAAGAGCAATTTAGGTCTTTGGACACAATTTTTGGTATGGAATTTGGTCCATAGAATTACTAGCTTTCATTTTACTCTCACAATCAACTTAGGTCTTTGGACACAATTTTCGGTATGGAATTTTGTCCATAGAATTACTAGCTTTCATTTTACTCTCACAAGCTTTTTTATGCTAATGTTGCTACACTTACCATTTTTCAGGTACTTTTCAACGTAGGGACGTGGTAGAGAAGGTGGTACTATTTGACTTCTCGAGGCGATGAAAGGACTTGAACAATGGAATTTTGTATAGCATTCTTGAAATGCTTTGTATATATTTATACTCTCTCATACTTTATGTTTTGATCTCAGGTTAGAGCATTTGTTTTAAAATTTGTAATGGTTTATGTTTATAGATTGTTTTTAGAAGTTTTATTTTCAATTGGAATGCGCATGCCACCATTTTTGTCGCATTCTCTGATTGGGAACAATGTAAATAGGTTTTGGTTTATCCGAGTTTTAAACGTACCCATGCCGTTTTTCTTTAAAAACTAAGTTTTCCTGCTGTGCATTTGAACTTAAATAATTTAATGGATTCGGGTTGTTATACTTTTCCATTGTTGCACATGATATTAAAGTAGATTTGTCTCTTTCCATATTAATTAATTTAGATTAATTAGAATAAATTATGTTGCGTTAACTTGTAACAACCTTCAAGACTCGTGGTAAAGTTTTCTACCCAAATGGAAGGGGTTAACTATGAAGAAACCTTCTCCTCTACTGGCATGCTTAAATATATTTGTCCATCGCTCTAACTACCCAACTCCTTTAAAATACAATAAATCAGAATAAATAGCGGAAGACTTGATTTTTAATGAAAATTCGGCATGGAACCAATTGAAATATGGACTGGCCAAAAACCTGAATACATAGTCCCAATAAGTAAAAGTAAAGCAAAGTAAGTGCGCACTTTCGTTTATAATTAAAATAAAAAAACTACAAAAACAATTGTGTAATTGCAATGGAAATTTGCGACGAACCATGTGAGGAAGCCATTTTGTGACCACACGAGTTGTACTACAATGCGTTCACCACGTGCTACAGGATGGTCATAAAATTACGAAGATGTTGCGACTTAAAATAAGAAAGCATCTTAAAAAATGTGCGAACTGATGGCGTGAGGAGTGTGACACGTGGGTTGCTAATAATTTGTGACCCCATGGTCATATTACAACGACTGCATTGCATTACTATCACTAAAAAGACCATGGAGTCGTAAATATTAGCGACAGTGACGTCGCAAAAGCGTGACTTAATTTTATAAAGCTTCAGCAAAATAGGCGGGAATTTTTGGCAGGATGTCAGTGACTAGGTGGTCTAAAATAATCACAACCATGGGGTCACAAATTAATTTGGTGGGGTAGCGGTGACCAGGTGGTCGTAAATAATCACAACCATGGGGTGGCAAATTAATTTGGCAGGGTAGCGGTGACCAGGTTGTCACAAATAATTGCAACCATAAGGTCGCAAATTAATTTGGAGGGAACTTTTCTTATATTCCCGCCAATTTTCATGACGACCTGGTCACAACCCTCTATAACCCTTCCAAACATTATTTGACAACATAAAAAAAAAAATAGAGAGTGGATGTATGTTTGTTTAATAGACGGTATTTTGGACGATGAATTCGTTGCTGGGATTCAACAATTTTCTTAGTTTTGCAAGACAACTGTGTATTACGAAAAGTATGGTTAACAACTATGATGTCCATGCAAAAAGTGCAACAATAAAAAAATCATACCAGTTCCTGATATGAAGAAGCATCTTTACAGTCGGGGGTTTGTGCCAAATTATTATCATTGGGTGTATCAGGGTGAAACGAAGGAAATGTTCGACGCTGTATTACAGGAATCTTGACAATACGAAGGCAACGACTTGAATGTTGATGTTGCAGTCCATAATGAAGAACAATATTTGGTCAAATACAGCAGATGATACTTGATGGTGCAGGATATGGTAATGAAATTAATCATGAAAGAGAAGATGATGAACAAACATTCGTTGTAGAGGAAATGAATCCAGAAGGAAGAGATGCTCATCACAGCTAGTTGACCATTGTATAGAGGTTGTGAGGTGAGTCAACTTGCTGCAACCATAGAACTTCTTAATATAAAAGCACAGTACCACATCCCGGTTAGAGGATTTGATTCCATTACATCATGGTTTCATCGATGCGCTCCACCAAAAAACACATTGCCAGAGAGTTTGTACGACACGAAAAAGCTAGTGCAGGGTCTTGGATTACCCGTGGAGAAAATAGATTCTTATCAAAACAGATGCATGATATACTAGGATGAGGATGAGAGTTTGCATCACTGCAAATTTTGCTTTCATCCAAGATATAAACAAGGGAAAAACCGTTTGATACCACATACTTGCATGTTTTATTTACCGCTTACCCCGTCTGGGCAACGGTTGTAAGCATCAGATGTGATAGCTTCTCACATGAGATGGCATCACGAGCATTCTCAAGATGATAGAGTTATGAGACATCCTTCAGATGCTAAGACGTTGAAGCATTTGAATAATTGTCATCCCGAGTATGCCTAAGATTTTAGAAATATCATATTAGGATTATGCACGGATAACTTTAACCCGTTTGGGGCATCAGGGGATAAATATTCACTATGGCCGGTGATGGTGACCCTGTATAACTTACCACCCTCGATGTGCATGAAAGAATCGGTGATTTTTTTAACAGTGATCTTACCTTGTTCGAAAAGTCCAAAACAAAAACTGGATGTGTATTTGCAACCACTTATCACAGAGTTGAGAAAGTTATGGACTGATGGTGTTATGACGTACGATATATCAAGAAAATAGAATTTCTTGATGCTTGCTGCATTAATTTGGACGATCAGTGACTTCCCAGCGTATTCAATGTTATCAGGTATGTTGTATATAATTTTAATACTTTTATGTGTTTAGTTTTGGTAATTGCTTGCTTAGTCATATACGTAGTTAATTTATACATCTCATCCTCTTAAAGGATGGAATACGACGGGAAAATATGTATGTCCACATTGCATGCTTGACACAAAAACATTTTCTCTAAAACACGGTCAAAAAACTAGTTGGTTCGATTGCCATAGACGATTTCTACCTTTGAATCATTCATTCCGTTCTAACAATACTGACTGGAAGAAAGGTTGACGTGCACGAAAAGAACTACAATGTTTAGTAGACGTCAAATTCTTCACAATATAGACGTGCTTGGCATGCCAGGAGATTACATGGGAAGGTGCAGAGAATGCAAACAAGTTGTCTGGGAAAAACATAGGTTAGAAGAAATGAAGTATTTTTTGGGATCCACCGCACTGGGAAGAACTACTAATCAGACATAACTTGGATGTAATGCATATTGAGAAGAAGTTCTTCGACAATGTTTTCAATACTATTCTGAACATTCCGAGTAAAACAAAAGACAATCTGAAAGCAAGTTATGATATCCGGGATATATGTCATCGCCCTAAGTTGAAGCCTGACAATAATGATCATTATGTAAAAGTGAAATACATGTTGACGACGGAGGAAAAAAACCATTATTTGAGTGGATCAAATCAATCAAATTTTCTTGACGGATACGTTTTAATCTTAGTCGGTGTATAGACAGCCAAAAACATATAATGTTCGGGATGAAAAGCCACATTTGTCATGTATTCATGCAACTATTGATGCCTGTTGCGTTCAGGAAATTTCTAGAGCATAGACATAGGGAGCCGCTTCCGCAATTAAGTGTTATTTTAGGGACTTGATATGTACAGAGTTGACCGATACTACCGTTGCATCAATGAGTTCGGAGATTGCTGTTATTATTTGTAAGTTGAAGCGAATGTTCCCACCTTCCGTTTTTTGACTCAATGGAGCATCTTCCATACGAGACATTCTTAGGAGGTCTGATGCATTACCGCTTGATGTACCCATTTGAAAGGTAACACTCATTTTGAATTTAACGTACGCATTCATTGACAACTTATCGACATTGTGCATTCAATATGTATTACGTTGTATCGATAGGTACTTACGTCGGTTGAAAAAGATGGTCAGAAATAAACACTACAACAAATATGGTCTTTTATAGCGTTTAATTATAACGTTTTAAATGCCACGCTATTATTAATAAGTAAAATTAAATGCGCGCAGCCCGCTCAATTTTTCATTCCAAAATAATAACGCTACATCTCTCGCAAAAACACAAAACGGAAAAGAAAAGCTCGCTCCTATTCATCTCTCGCAATCAAAGAACCCTAAGCTATTCTACTCTGCTCAATCGTCCTTTCGAAGATACGAACTCCATAGAATCATGTTTTCTTGAAGATACGAACGTTTGAAGATACGATCCCTAAGCTTTTCTACTCTACTATGTTTTCTTAGAAGAAGAAACGAACCGACCCTCATCTCTCAATCTCGCTCTCAACAGAAACAGATCCCTCATATCTCAATCTCACACTCAGAAGAAACGAATCCCTCAGCCATGATCAAGCCATAGATTATCCGTCTCTCAAAGTCTCAGTTAATCGTTCTACGAAATCTAAAAAAATCAGTCATCCCCCTTCGACTCTCAGTCTATCGATCTCTCGAAGTCTGAATCTTCAATCTCATCATTCAGCCACTTGATTCTCATCAAGGTATCTTCCTTAAGCTCATTCTATCTTTATTTGATTTTCCTCATTGATTAGTTTTAATTTCCTTACGTTTTTAATCAGCTTGTTCATCGTGTATTTCTCGTCTCCAAAATCAAAATTAACTGGCTTTGGAGATTCAAGCCAAATTTCTGCCACTTCTGTTGATGAATTCATTTTGTTTTACAGTGAAATTTCGTTTTGATTCAAGGTAGGAATCTCCACCCTTACTGCTCACGAAATCTTTTGAAGAATTTAGTTGTATTGACGTATTTCCTAAACATTTTTTTTTTGCAAAAGTTAATAATATTGTTTTAAGATTTTCTGAATATCCTTCTCTAAAAGCTTTTATTTTTCATCCATGAAAGGAAGGTGTTCGTGAATATGTCTGTGAGAGAGTGGGGCATTGTATTTTGATATATACTTATAGAAAATAACCTATTTATGAACAAAGTCGTCTTCGAATCTCATTCAACTATTCCCAATTTCGATTTCTCTTTCTCTTTCTCTTCTTGTTTTCTTAATAGAAGACAATGATAAATCTTTCACTTGAAGCTTAGTCCAAAAAGATGGATGAATTTTCAAAGGTATGGTTAATTTTTTCTTTATGAAATCATTTTGTATTCTCTTCTCAAAAAATAATTTAAAGGGTTTTAACACCTAGCAACTTTTCTTAACTTTGCCGTTTGTCTCAACAAATTGGGAAAAAGTTTCTCTAGGTTATGCTTCCTTTTCCTATTTGATTGTTTGAAATTTAATTTGGATTATACATGTTTAAAATATGACTATATAATGATAGGAAATTATTGTATTCTTTTAAATGTTAGATTTTTTTTAAGTTTATGTTTGAATTTGAACTTGTTCTTTTACATTGATAGCATTTAATTATAACGCTTTCAATCACTCACTATTTAATTATAACGTTTTCATGCACACATTTTCATTCATATGATTTTGTATTCTCTTCTCAAAATTCAAAACACAATTTTTAATTATTTGGGAATAATCTTTGAAAATACAGGTTGAGAGAGAGGATAAAGTTTTGTTTTGAGCATTAGAGTAGCAGCAGGGTGGGCTTGTGTGATAGTAATGTATGGTTTTATAGAGTAGCCTTTTTTTTAATAAGAAACAAGCAATTTCATTGATATATGAAAGAGGCTCAAAAAAGGCAAAGATTACAAAAAAACTTTCCAATTGGGAGCAATAATAAAGGGGGGGGGGGTAATTACAAAAACAATTACAATTTACACTCCACAAAGAGGCACTAAGAACACACACCTCCCACACCTCAGGCCAAGATCTACTCTTGCCTACAAAAATTCTTGTTCAAGCCAAACATTCCAAAGAATAGAGTAGCATTTTCATATCCCCTTTTATCAAATATTATAATGTCATCTTATAATATAATGAAACCTTTGTTATGGGCACAAACCCTTGTTCATGTTGTATTGTTTTTTGGTTTCAAAATGACTGATATTTTTTTTTTTCTAATTGTTGATGTTTTAATGATAGCACAATTGAAGACCGTTTCCCCAGCTATTAACCTTTGCACCAACTCTCCATGAAGCTGTGCTACTGCTTCATACTTAACAAGCTATTTTTCTAATTATTCCGGTATGTTTTTTCCTTTTTCTCTTGAGTTTTTCCTATTGATTCATCTCTTAATTGACCTTTGTCACATCTTGAATTTCCTTTCCTATAAATTGTGTCTTTTGGGGTATTTTGTTGTTGATTATTGACTTGTTGACATTGAACTATTTTCTTAGTGTTATACCATTTAAGTTCATTGGTGAAAGTTGTGAAATAAACCTGCTAATTCTTTGTTGTTTTCCTGAGTTATTTTCAGCCTTGCTTTTTCTCATATGTAAAAGTTAATCCAATCATATGATAAGTTGATTCTCAACACTTCATCTCACGTGTGGGATCGGATATTTACACGAGGCTTACTCACATGGAACATTAATCATACACATTGCTAGATCAATCAAGCTAAAGCTTATTTTTTTTGTATTAGTGGGATCTCCATTGCCCCTTTGTAAATGTTTGTAATGAGACATTATCAACCCATATTTCTGATGCCATGACTATCCTCTATGTAAATGAAAAACTACATAAATTGAATTTTTACGGCTGTTTTGAGGCTTAAACAGCTTATTTACTACTGTATTGGGTCTTAAAAACTTTTTTGTTGTTGTTTTGGGCTTTGAAAGCTGTTTTACTGCTCTTTGAGGGCATAAATAACTAATTTTATTGAAGTTTTGGGGCTGAAATAGTTGTTTTACTACTGTTTTGGGATTAGAAAATTGTTTTTACTGCTGTTATGGGGCTTAAAACTCTCTTTAACTACAGTTTTGTGATATTCCATATTATTTTACATATAAAGTAGCAGTTTTGCTGGTGTTCACATTATTTTTTTACTTTTATTTGTACTATTATGAATTTTAGTTCTCAACTTGATATTTTTTTTAGCATTTACTTGATTTGGTTATAAGTGTTCACATTATTTTGGTTTCTTTCTATATTTTATTCAATTCACATGAAAAGGGAGCCAATTATTTATAAATAATGCAGCAAGTGCTCAATATTCTTTATTTTAATGTTGCAGGTTTGTGATTTTTTATTTGGACATTTGTAAATTTTAGTTTTCAACTTGTTCTTTTTTGTGTATTTGCCTCATTGGTTAAAAGTGTTTACATTGTTTGTTTCTTTCAAATTTTTTTTTTTTAATTAGTTCAATTGAAAAGAGACCAAATAATTTATTAACTGGTGATTTAAAGGGCTATTTAGCATATTCACTCCAGGGGTGTGCACCCTAAGTCTAGACTGAAGAGTTAATTGGCTTTTTGTGTTTTCCAATTTCAAATATTGTTCACAGATACATATCAACCTGAGATTCTTTTAAGATTTTTCTGAAATAATATAAATGGTTGAAATGCTAGAGAATACAAGGTTTCCAATTGATCAAAAACATGAACACCTCCCGTCTAGAAGGATGGGAAATTTTGTTGTTGTTTTGGATGATCACTTATTTATGATGCTTATCAAATGTGTTGTGTATTTGAATAAATTGTATCTAGAGGGGATCATGTTTATAGTTTTTCTTCTTCTCATGTTCAGGTACTTGATGAAGTTGGTTCGTTGGAAAGGTCCTTGCTAGAAAATTGAGTTTCACGTCTTATTCTACTTCTCATGTTCAGGTATAGATCTTATCTTTATGGTAGTCATGGCAATGGTAAATTGAGTATTATGGCTATCTAAAATTACATAGTTTACATAGTTTTGCTACTGTTTCATGTCATTTTGACACTGTTTTATGGACTAAAACTTGTTAGAAAATTGTGTTAAAACTTTTTGGGCTTAAAATATATGTTTTACTGCTATTTTGAGGCTTAAATTGGATGTTTTGCTACTGTTTTTGACAGTCATTATAGTTTTTCATATGAAATGATATTAAACATCTTTTTTTATAGATATTTCTAGTTCTATTGTGTTTTCTGAAATATTTTTAGTTGAAATGGTATTTGTCGGGGTTGCTTTTTAGTTTTCTAGGAATTGTGGCTGCTGTTTTTGGTCATTTTTGCACATTTTTTTTGGACTACAAGTTGTTTGTTTGCAATGTATTAATATTTTGGGGCTTAAAATTGTTTTTTACTGCTATTTTAGGGCTCAAGAAGTGCTATACTGTTATTTTGGTGCCCAAATAGTTGTTTAACTGCAGTGTTTTGATATTCCATATTATTTTACCTATAAAGTAGTACTTTTGGTGGTGGTTTTGTGAATGAGAAGCTGTTTTTTACCATTTTCAAAGTGTGGCTGCTGTTTTTGGTCATTTTTACCCTTTTTTGGACTACAAGTTGTTTCTTTGCTATGTATTAATGTTTTAGGGCTTAAAATTCATTTTTACTGCTGTTTTGGGGCTTTAAAGGTTGTATACTCCTATTTTGGTGCTCAAGTAGTTGTTTAACTGCAATTTTTTGATATTCCATATTATTTTACATATAAAGTAGCAGTTTTGCTTGTGTTTTTGTCAATAAGAAGTTGTTTTTGATCATTTTGAAAGCTTTGCTGCTGTTTTGGTGATTTTTACACTTTTTTTTTTGTCATCAAGTAAAATTTCATAATGGGTCTTCTTTTAATGCAAATTATATTTCATTATTAACCGTTTCATTTTGCTATACTGTCCCACTTATTGCCTCTCTTCTCGCTCTTGTTCTAATTATGGTACTCGCTCCAGATCTCTCTTTTTCTCAACAAGGCAGTGTCAATTAGGAAGCATTTGATAAGGAACAAGAAGGATAAAGGGTTCTCTTTGTTTAGATTTTTACTCATTATATTCAGGTTCATCCCTCTCTTCCTTGTTAATTTATATGGTACTCGCTTCAATGCCTTTGACTATAAGAACATGCTAAAGCTATTCTAGGTTTATTTGTTGTGACTTAAAAAGGAAATTATGTAGTTATTATATATTGTGTGTCATAGCTATCCTGCAGTTATGGTAGCCATGACTATAATTTGCTTACATTTTATGGCCTCATCATAAAAAACATTTTTTTTCATGTAAATAGACGAAAGTAAGTGAACAATTCTTCAAGAATGTTTGAAAAAGACTGGGTTCATCTAAATAGGTATGAGAATATTAATAACTAGTTAATTTAGACTTTGGATGTATAATATTACATAATGATAGAGAATTAATTTCTTTTTATTTTAGAGCCACTGATGAGTATATGGAAGGAGCATTGAATTTCGTGAAGGATGCAAAAAAACATATAGGAAATGTAACCAAATTTCTGTGTCCTTGTAAGGACTGTAGAAACATGAGTCATCATGCCAGTGACATCGTGCTTGAGCACCTTATCATCAATGGTATGGACCCAACATACAAGTTTTGGTATTACCATGGCGAACGCACATGCATTGACAATGAATTTAACGGGGCAAACATCTCAAATGTATATAATTGTTACCAGAGTGCGTACATGAGAGAAGGGCACGATGAACCTTGTAAGTCAAGAGTGGATAACGACTTCACCCAAGAGGTTTCAGATGCAGATAGTCCTTTGTATCCAAATTGTCTAAATTTCACAAAGATGTCGGAGCCGGACCTTATATAAACTTAAGACTGATAGTGGATGGACAGATAAAAGTTTTACTAGCCTTTTGAATATGTTGCATGACATGCTTCCTCAAGATAATGTCATCCCAAAGTCTACATATAAAGTAAGAAAATTCTTTCGAACTTTGGATCTGGGGTATGATAAAATCCATGCATGTGTGAACGATTGTATCTTGTTTACAAAAGAGAACAAAGATCTAGAAAATTGTCTGCGTTGTGCAACTTCTAGATGGAAGAAGGACGTTAAGAGTGGTCGAATCAAGAAAGGTGTGCCTGCTAAATTGCTGAGATATTTTCCAATTATTCCAAGGCTGAAATGAATGTACAAGATAAATGAAATGGCTGAAAATTTGCGATGGTATTCTAGCAATGAAAGTGTGGATGGGAAAATGCGTCATCCGGTAGACTCAGTATCATGGCGCACAATCAATGACAAGTGGCCAGAATTTTCAAATGATCCACGTAACTTAAGGCTTGGCCTTTCTACTGATGGTTTTAATCCATTTTCTAACTTGAGCAGTAGGTATAGTAGTTGGCCAGTCTTACTTGTGACATACAACTTACCTCCCTGGTTGTGCATGAAGAAGGAAAACATCATGTTGACGTTGTTGATTCCAGGTCCAAAGCAACCTGGGAATGACATAGATGTTTATTTGCAACCACTCATTGATGATTTACAGCAGTTGTGGGCCGAATTTCAAGCCTTTGATTCATTTACAAACATAGAGTTCATTATGAGAGCTATGCTTTTATGGACCATAAATGACTTTCCTGCATATGGAAATTTAGCTAGATGCACCACAAAAGGTAAGCTTGCATGTCCTATATGTGGAACTAATACACATGAAACTTGGATGAACAAAAGCAGAAAACATGTCTATATGGGACATAGAAGATTTTTACCGCCTTCTCATACCTATCGAAGGAAAAAGTCTTGGTTTGATGGATTAGTAAAGGACAAGTCAGCCCCTCCAATTATGAATGGTACAAGAATTTTCAATGAACTTAGAGATTTTGAGAATTCTTGGGGAAACTCTAATAAAAGAAAAGGAAATGTTATTGGTATGTGGAAAAAATGGTCTATCTTTTTTGATTTACCATACTGTAAGGTAATTCTATGCCTTGCATGATCCATTATTTCATAAGAGATATAAATCATCTTTACTTTTTACTTACCTAACTACTTTCTTAACATCCATAGGATTTACTAGTGCGGCACAATTTGGATATTATGCACGTAGAAAAAAATGTGTGTGAAAGCATCGTGGGAACGCTTTTGGATATTGCTGGAAAGACTAAAGATGGACTGAATGCAAGAAAAGATCTACAAGATATGAAAATAAGGTTTAACTTACACCCAGAAGAGCGAGGGAGTCGATATTACCTACCTCCGGCCCCACATACATTGTCAAGAAATGAGAAAAAGTTGTTATGTACAAGATTGTACAATTTGAAGTTACCTGATGGTTATAGCTCAAATATTTCAAATTGTATATCCCTTGATGAATGCAAAATCATGGGTTTGAAGTCTCATGATTATCACGTACTAATGCAACAAGTTTTACATGTTGGCATTAAAGGGTTGCTCCCAAAAGGACCTAGACTTGCAATAATAAGGTTATGTGCATTCTTCAATAAGATTTGCCAACGAGTAGTCGATAGAGGCAATATTATGGTGCTTGAAAATGAAGTGGCCGACATCTTATGTCTTTTTGAAAGGTACTTCCCCCCCTCATTTTTTGACGTAATGATACATTCGGTTATTCATTTAGGACGAGAAGTTCGATTATGTGGACCCGTTCAGTTTCGGTGGATGTATCCATTTAACATCAAAATACATTTATAGAATTATGTCTCATTTACATACGATACATAGTTCTAAAAAATATCTACTGCATCCAGATACATGAAAACATTGAAAAGTTATGTAAGGAATCAAGCACGACCAGAAGGATGTATAGCAGAAGGGTACCTTACCGATGAGTGTGTTAACTTTTCAAGTCAATTCTTTAAAGAGTCATTTGATGCATCAAACAAAGAATCTCATAATGAAGATTTCAATGATGACGTCATTATTGAAGGTCGTCCCATATCAACTGGAATCCCAATTTATTTATCTCAAGATGTATTAGAGAATGCACATCGTTATGTGTTATTTAACACAGCTGAGGTGAAACCTTATGTGGAGTGACTTCTAAACTTTAATGCAATGTTTACTTTAGTTTTGTTATAAAAATTTAACAATATCTAACTACTCTAGGATGCATTTGAATGAGTTGCTTGCCTCAAATACAAAACTCACTAAGGAGAGTAGTTTTCTTTGGAAGATTCACTCTGAGCATTCTCTTCATGGCTTAAGAGAATAGTAATCTGATACAAATGCTGAATATTACTTTATTAATGTTAATAAATAACAAGTGGCATTGAAGTTTACATGTTTTAATGACTTTAACAGATTAGCCTAGACTCATCAAACACAAAGGACTCTGATATACTTAAATGGCTTGCTAACGGTCCTCGTCAAAGTGCTATGTGGAATACTGGATACATAATCTATTGTACACGGTTCCATGTAAATAGTGTTGAGCGAGCAACCCAGAATAGTGGTGTGACCATAGACGCGGCTACATTATGTAGATCTAGTGCCAAAGACACATCTCAAGTTGTTGATGTCATTACTTATTACGGGGTGTTGACTGAGACTATTATGCTAGATTATTACGCATTCTTTTATTTGTATGTAAAGTTAATGATTATTAAATATATTATTTACTTTTAACCTTGTAATTTTATAATTTTATGTAGGCAAAAAGTGAAAAGTTTCGGTCTATGAAGAAAAAGCAGCTTCCACATACATCTAGTCGTAGAGGGTTTGCTCAAATGGCCGAGGACATGGTAATTACACATCATATGGTTAATTATTTGAAATCTATGTAGGTTTTTGGTTTAATCTAATTGACTTGTTACTTGTTTTTTCAAGAAAAAAAGAGTTCAGAACCTTCATCCATCACACGTGTGATGGTATGGAAAAAGGCCCACATGAAGAAAGATGGAACTCCTGTTAACTCAGAAGCTGCTAAAACTCTGGTATATCCTTCATTCGTTTTTTTTGTTCTGTTGTGTTTTCTATAATTTTATTTTCTTCTGTGTCATGGCTATCCTGCAGTTATGGTAGTCATGATCATTTTTTATTGTTTATGTGTCTCATGGCTATCCTGAAGTTATGGTAGCCATGAATATTGGTTAAGCTATTAAAATGATCCAAAACCATGCATGCTATACATTTAGTCCATTATGCTTAAATGATCTAAAAGCATCCATGTTGTCCATTTAGTCTAGAATGCTAAAAATCATTCAAAAGCATCCATTCTTTGAACAACATAGTATCCATTCTGGAACTCTTAAACCACTCTTAAGCTTTTAAAATGATCCAAAACCATCCATGCTATCCATTTAGTCCATTATGCTTAGAATGATCTAAAACCATCCATTCTTAAACTCTTAACCTATTCTTAAACTATTAAAGTGATCCAAAACCATCCATGTTGTCCATTTAATCTAGAATGCTAAAAATCATCCAAAAGCATCCATTCTTTGAACAACATAACATCCATTCTTGAACTCTTAAACCACTCTTAAGCTTTTAAAATGATCCAAAACCATCCATGCTATCCATTTAGTCCATTATGCTTAGAATGATCTAAAAGCATCCATTCTTAAACTCTTAACCTATTCTTAAACTCTTAAAGTGATCCAAAACCATCCATAATGTCCATTTAGTCTAGAATGCTAAAAATCATCCAAAAGCATCCATTCTTTGAACAACATAGCATCCATTCTTGAACTCTTAAACCACTCTTAAGCTTTTAAAATGATCCAAAACCATCCATGCTATCTATTTAGTCCATTATGCTTAGAATGATCGAAAAGCATCCATTCTTAAACTCTTAAACTATTCTTAAACTATTAAAGTGATCCAAAACCATCCATGTTGTCCATTTAGTCTAGAATGTTAAAAATCATCCAAAAGCATCCATTCTTTGAACAACATAGCATCCATTCTTGAACTCTTAAACCACTCTTAAGCTTTTAAAATGATCCAAAACCATCCATGCTATCCATTTAGTCCATTATGCTTAGAATGATCTAAAAGCATCCATTCTTAAACTCTTAAAGTGATCCAAAACCATCCATGTTGTCCATTTAATCTAGAATGCTTAAAATCATCCAAAAGTATCCATTCTTTGAACAACATAACATCCATTCTTTGAAAAGTGAAGCTAAAAACTAAGTTTTTTTTTTGAACCAGTGCTAATTTGCTTGTTCTTTTGCATATGGTGCCTGAAAACAGTCTTTTTTATTTTCTAGGAACTTATTGAGAAAGTTTGTGAGAGTCTGGATAACTCACTTACTAATGTGACCGATGATGCTCTAAGCAAGGTTCTTGGCCCAGATCGTAGTCATGTTAAGGGATTGGGATTTGGGGTGACTCGTTCAAAGCTTTCCATGTTATCACAGAAAGAAAGTTGATACGCCGCTATTGAAGATGAATGTCATAAGCTTAGGTCGGATGTGACTGAGATGAAATCAATTATATCATCTTTGTTGAGAAATCAGGTGCATTTAATTCTTTAGCGCGCACGCTTTCTCTCTCTCTCTCTCTCTCTCTCTATATATATATATATATATATATATATATATATATATATATATATATATATATATGTATGTATGTATATTAGTAAAAATCTCTTTCTATCATCTTTAAGTTGATTTATTTTCTTAATTTATAATAATAGGGCCAAACAAGTGATCAAAATTCCAATGCAACCGAAAGTCAACCGACCGTCGCTCATACAAATAATCCTCTCATGCCTTCTTCATTGGTAGTGTTATGTTTTTATTTTATGTTATTTTATTTACACATGAGTGTAGAATAAAAATATATATGATCGTTAATACATTTTATATTGTTTTGTTGTAAAGAGCGGTAACAATACTTCAAAGAAGTGTAAATTGGTAGATTGGAGTGGTTCAGGATAAGTAGTTGCTGAAGGACGGTGGTCTTCAAATGATCCAACCGCACTTGTACATCATGTTCCCCTTGGTCCTCATGCATACAGTGGGTTGATGTAGTCAAAAAACATGATGCCTTTTTATGGAGGCCTTCTTCGGATATGTCGACTATGGAAGAAGCTATTGGGACTACAATTGCATGGCCAGCAGATAAAGTCATTATGGGTAAAAACACCAAATTTTATGACCTTCGTTATGATTTGTATGTAAAATAATATAATAGTTTATTTTACATGACTTGTGATTGTATTTTTTGTAGGTTGATAGAGCGGAGTCTTGATAATCTTGCTTGCTATAGCCTTTTTTGTCGGGGTTTTGTTTACCCTATAGACTTATATGTAATGGATGGATATTTTATTATGTACTAGATGGATCTTTTAGACTTATGTACTGGATGGAAAGATCTTGTATTATGTAATACTTCCTATCGACATGTACTACATGGATGAATTTTAATTATGTATTACTTTAACTTATGGAATTTCCGTTAAGTTATAAAAGTTGGGAATCAATAAGTAATTCTTGTGTGTACTAGTTCAAAAAGCTTAGTTTTAAACTTTCTTTTATAAATATTCTTGATTACAGGTTTTTTATAGCAAACTTGATAACTTATTGAAAACGCTATAAAATATAAATGGTTATCAAATATAAGAAAATATACAATAGCGTTTTATAATAGCTATCGTAAACGTTTAATAGCGTTAGTAAAAAGCTATGTTATATTGTCATAACAATCAAGTTATGAAATATATATAGATACGTTTATAGCGTATGTTATAGCATGTATCCACGCTATCAAATGACTAAGACTTTTAATTACGTGGGCAACCATGACGTGTTCAAAAAGCTATGAAATATAAATCATAGCGTGAATCTGGCGCTATTGTTATATGTTTTTATAGCGGATTTAACAACGCTATGATATGTTTTCATAACAATTTATACATGCAATCAAATTGATATTATTATAGCGTATACAATAGCATAAGATTAACGCTATAAAAAGTCTCATACTTTTAATTATGTGGGCAACCACGACATTTTGTAAAACGCTATAATATGTAATTCATAGGGTTTTTTAGACGCTATAAAAAGCCTTTTTTGTTGTAGTGAAAGCACGAGTTGAAGGATATATCTGTAGGGCATACCTCATGCAGGAGACTACGATATTTTGTTTCTACTATTTTGATCAGCACATTGCATAGAAGTTTTGACCAACGAAGCGAAGCGTTGTTGATAATTTACTAGAATGTGTTGATGTAAATGACTTGTCCATATTTACAGAAGCTAGAATGACAGTTGGAAAATGTGTGCGGAGGTCGTTAATCAATACTGAGTATCACGTTATCCAAACATATGTGTTATGCAACTGCACCAAAGTGGAGCCATACATGCAGTAAGTTATTTTTTAAAATTTCATCTTAACAATTTGGATGTTTCAAATATTACCAATTTGTTTAATTTATGTTACATCATTTAGATTATTTCTAAACCTATACGTTCGAATGTTACTACATGGTATTACAGCTGCAGATGAGGGAACAATGATCGACAAGGAGTTTCGTTCTTGGTTCTATGCATACGTGAGTTTTTTATGGCCAATATGTCAAATATAGTATGTAATTTGTAATATATTGATTTTGACATTACTTTATATATATGTGATGATAGGTTGACTCACCTACATTGCCAGTAGCTGATCCTCACATTATTTCTGTAGCAAAATGACCTGCATGGATTGCAAGATCATATACTGGCTATATTGGCAATGGGTACAGATTTCAAACAAAGGCACATTCAGTTAACAGAGCAATGAATAATAGTGGGGTTTGCATAAACGGTCAAGTTTTCGGCACCCTTGAAGATGATTACTTTGGAGTAATAGATGAGATTATTGAGATTCAATATGCAAGTCCGACTCTAACACACATTGCTATATTCAACTGCACATGGTTTGAAACAACCAGAAGAGGCGGGATTCATAAGATGGATCATTTGCAAATCGTGGAGGTTAATAAGTCTAAACTTATGAGCACAAAAGATGGGTTTGTCATGGCTTCACAGGTAAATCAAGTCTATTATCTGAACTATCCAATTAATAGACGAGACCTGACAGATTGGTTAGTTGTTTGTAAAGTAATACCATGCCATGTAGAAGAAAGTATTCCCGATAAAGACAATGCAGAGCACAGTGCTTTCAGGGAAGACGAGATAAGATTTCGTGCGATTGACGATGGTCATAACACAAGTACTACTCATCCTTTGAATAATGAAATGATGACATTACAGGATAATACAAATAAAAATGGAAGCAAGCACTCATATGGACCGAGTTGCATATCGAAAAATGTGTCCAAAGTCCTATCTTGCTCTTTACTACCTAATCTATACTCCCAAAACACTAAGCATAGGAAAAATAATCCATTCCCAACAATATCAAACTACAAAATTAAACATTCAAGCTCACGAGTAAATACTATGGCGACCATATAATTCTAAATCGTAACAAAAACAAGTAATAATGTAATTCACACCTCGCATATCATACAACACTTTGTTTACACCCATTATGTAACCATACCATGTATGTTACCACATTCCACATTCAAATTACCACCCACAACACATTTCCCATTTCTACCACATTCCACATTTAATATCGTTTCATATTTGCCACATCACTTATCATTACCACATTTCACATCGTTACCACGATATCACAATCAACATTACCACCACATTCCACATTTCAATTTTTTACCACAATTCTACAATTCATATCGTTACCATATTTCGTATCGCTACCATATTTCCACATTTCACGTTACCACGTTTCACATCATTACCATAATACCACACTTTGTTACCACTAAACATAGAGTAAGTAAAAAAACACCGATAACTTACTAGAAAAAATAAAAGAGATGCTTAAAATAAGCTATTCATCACAATTCCTCCAAGTAGATTATGGTCTAAAACCAACCGAGTTTACTTTCTCTCCAAAATTTCCTTAAAACTTCTCTTTAATCACACAAGTCCAAGAAGGGACATTTCTAAGCTTACTCCAAACCACAAAACTCACCAAGAATGCTCCTTAACACATAAATAGTTCAACTCACTCCCAAGGATTACAATTTCCATCTCAAAGTCATACAACTCTTCTTAAATACTTTCCTTATCTCCAATCAAACTTCCAACTTTACTAACTTCTAAAAATAAGGTAAATCTCTTAACCCCAATCAAACATAATCGTCATGCATTGTAGAAACATAAAATTACTCGACAACCATTTTGAACTCACCTTGAATAAAGTAGACGCCCTTTTCTGAGCCGGAATGTTGAGCACGAGAATGGTTTCCAAAACCTACAATTAAATTACACCTAACACATTGATTTAACCAAATGATCAAAAAATGATGCGTAGCAAAAGAAACAATGAAAACAGCCCAGTTGGGAATTTAAGAGCTCTCGGCCAAGGGGCTGTTTTAGGGGAAGATAGATTCCAGGTTTTTAAGCAATTTAGAAGCAATCCGGGTTGGGTTCGAGTACTTTTTAGGTGTTTACTAATAATGGGTAACAACAATTAATGGGTTAGGGCTTTGTTCTTCCTCCCAAATTGAAAGGAAAAGAAAAGAAAGCATGATATTCTTCCTATATGGCAGCCACAGTAAAAGGGAGTGTAGGGAAGTCGAGTTTTGCTCGATTTTGGTCTAAGGGTTGAGAAGAAATAAACGATAAACTTCCAATTGAAATTCCAACCACGAAATCTTCAAATTTCCCTAAAAGAAATGAAGATTTAGTCTTAAAACTTCATTAAGTAACAAAATTTATGAAAAACTTCATAACTTACTTTTCTAGGGTTACCCTTAGAGAAGGAGATGGTCTACAAGAGTGGGATGGATAGAAAGCCCACACTGATACCTTTCCAACGCACTAAGAATCAAGCAAAACAGAGTAGAAACAAGAAAAACCCAGCCTTGGAAATTCTCCTAGTTAGCGCGCCCATGGAGGGGAAGGAGGAGAGCATTTTGTGTTTTTTTTTTGTCTTATCTTGATTAATGAGAAAGAAGATGGGTAGTTGGGACATTTAAGTGGTTTTTATCTTTTTACCAAAATGCCCCTCCTATCACTTTTCTCCTTAATGAAAACTCGCCCTTGGGATGTAATTAATTCTATTCAACAACTATGGTAAATAAACTAACTAAAGGTGATTAATGATTATTAATTGACCCTTTAATAATTATTAATGACCTAAACCTTTAAAATATAAAACAAACGGAACTAAAATTCTAAAAACTAATAAGGCTTCTAAGTTCTAAACTTTTAACTCTAAAACTAATATAATTACTTTATATTGAATAAAATTAAAAAAAAAAATCGCCTCAAAGTAACGGGACGTTACAATTACAGCACAATATGAAGAAATGGCTTGCCAACGAGTTCAGAATTAAAGATTTGGGACAAGCACAATATTTTCTTTGATTCTAAATTATAAGGGGTCGCACGTTAGCACTATCTCAAACTGTGATGACCCGACTCATTTTAAATCATTTTAAAACTAGAACACAACGGAAATCTTAATTTTAAATAAAAATTTGGCATGATGATGTTTAAAAATTGAACAATCACAAATATTTTTCCCAATAAGAGAATTTAAAGAGTGGAATGCGCATTCCATATATATGAAAAAGTTCAAAATAAGTTATAGATCATACAAGTTTAAAACCATGATGCTCTCATGAGCTTATATACAAAAAGTACAACTAAAAGAAAAAAAAGTAAACATGAGTTCATAGACTATAAACCCTCTCTAGTCCATCTCGCTAGCATCGTCACTAGGATCGGTAGCACCAACTTCTCTCCCATGACCACAACCACGAGTCATAGTTGAAAATTGTAATATCATGAGTAAAAACCCAGTGAAGATAAAAAGAAAATAAAGTAATAGACCCCAAACCTATATCCGGATTTGTGTCCAAGATTAACTTACATACTCTCTACTATCCAACACTTCAAAAGGGTTCACATCAACTATTAAAAATTCCAAATACCAGATCTCCAAAGTAAACAAGAACTAGCTCTCAAGCATCTCAAAGTATCATAAATCATGCTTTACATATCTTTCTCATTCATTTCTCTATAATATCTCATGCTAAGCTCACTCGGTCTCAACATGTTTCAAATATGAATATCATGCTCTTAATGACAATAATACAAGTACACATAGACTTAACATTATTCATTAAGTTGCTTTGTCTATGTAAAGTATATGCAACCTTTACACCAATACAATCAGCAACACGTAAATATTCCCAGATATTGAAAGTACACACAGCCTACAATGTCTCATTATCTCGCTACAATGTAAAGTACACGTAGTCTTTACATCAATAAACCATCAACATACTTATAATGAAAGTATTGAAAGCACACAAGGTTTAATAATACCTCATTATCTCGCTTTCCAAAATAAAGAACACGTAATCTTTTCTTTACTATCTTCCCACCTCTACTAAACAATGACAGGTAATGAATGCTCACGCAGTCTAACCATTACCTCATTATCTTACCCACCAATGCAAGGTACACGTAGTCCTTACATTTCTCTCATATATGTATCACAACAATTATAGATAATACCAAATAATGTGAGCACGTAGAGTCCCAATATTATCTTATTATTCACCCCCAATTATGTAAAGTACACGTAGTCTTTAACATGCCTCATCATACATATATGTAAACATACAATACGAATAATAATAAACAATGCAAGCACATGCAGTTGTGCATTGTCTCATTATTCCTCCCGTAGTTATAACATAGGATATCATAAACAGAGTTACAACTTATAATGTACAATGAACATAAATAGATTCTCACAACACAAGTAAACGTAACCAAATAATTCAAAGTAACCGAAAGAGCATAAGTTAACAATGATGCCTATAATCTAGTTACCTTTCCTTGCATACCAAGAAAGTGTCATATTTCCAAAACAACAATATAATAGTCAAGCCAAATGACCTTCAGATAATATCTAGTTATTAAATTTAACATAAAAAGTCTCCTTAATTTCAATTGTTTTAGTAAACAAACAAAGTTCCATATTCGAATTCCTTACTCATCCTATTATACTTGGAACCTTCAATTTTTAAATCATCAAGAAATGCCAAGATGAACATAAACTTAGAATTACCACGAGCTAGTAATTTCCACAGAAGGATCCATAAGTTCACCTATCTCACTTTAAAACTAACTTCCAAGCATAAACAAGTTAGTACACTTTTTTTAAATCTGTCACTTTAAAATTTGTCACAACTTTCGATCAAACAAATCGTTCAACAAATTTGGTTTCCAAGATTACTTTAAGTTCTATTTATCCTCACCTTGAGTATTCATGTGAAAACAACGTTCCAACGAACTGTCAACGAACAAGAAACACCTACAAGAACATCAATTGAAAAACATTTTACAACCCATAATTAAGATGAGAAAAGAGTGATTCTCTAGTGAACAGTGATCTCAGGTGAACAGTGATTTTAGATGAATAGTGTTTTGGAAAGAAAAAGCTTGGAAATGGTTTCTTTTGAGTAATTTTAGTAATAAATCGGCTTGGTTTTGGGTAAATCAACATGTAAAACCTAAATGAAATTTCAGGTTCGAAATATTCTAGTTTTTCGAAGAAAAGCGATCGTTTCAACTAGCATTTAGAAGTAAAAATAATCAAAACCAAGGTAAATTTTAAAAAATCACTTTTTAGGGTTTCAAGGGTAGGATGGATACATAGCCCACGTTCCGAGCAATCTAACGCAAAAGAAATCGTCAAAATCATTCGAAAAACGAATAAAACTCGAGCATGGATTTACCCACAAGTGGTTGCCATGGGAGGTGTAGAAGAGAAAAGGATGTGTTTTTTTTTATTGGCTTGGTCAAATGAAGAAGATGATAAGATTGTATTAATTTAAAGTGAAAAGAAGAATTACGAAAACGCCCTTCCTTTGATTCTAGCTTTTAAAACTTAACCCAAAACACTTAAACTAGCTAAAAGGTGATAAATAATTATTAATTGGTCCGTTAATAATTATTAATACTCGTAATACTAGTTTAAGCTTCTAAAGTAATAAACGGCATGTAAATGAATATAAATGCTAAAATTTCAGTTAAGTAACTATAAAATTAAATTAAAAAATTTATCTTGTAAAATAACAGGACGTTACACAAACATCCTACACTAACTAAATAATTTCCAAGTAAGGAATGGATAATTCCAAGAAAGGTTGGTTACCTTTCAGACATGGAATTAGTTTCTCTAAGGAGTAGTCTCCTAAAACAACTCAAAAAATTGAGAGTATTAGACAATATTCTTATGCATATCTGTCATCTTGTGTACAAGACTAGACATCTGTTATGTAGTAGGAATAGTAAGTTATTATAATTCAAATATTGGTTATGACAAATAGGTGTCAGTAAAGAATATTCGCAAGTATCTACGAGAATGAGAGAATGTATAATAGTGTATGGTAATATGAATGGAGGAAGACACTATCTACAACCCAGTTTATCATCGACTCACCGACACTAAAATTCTCATCATCATAGAAGAGAGAATCCATGATCACATTCGCCTATGAGTTATCGTTGTTATCTATTTGATCTTGTTTCAGTTTTTTATAATCTGATTTCTTGTGATTCTTCTTGTGGTAGTATTAACACTCAATCCCCACATTCCATTTACATTCCATCGATTGCTTTATCCTCTACCAGCATACAAGGAAGTATCAGTGCTTCAGGCTATACTAGAACTCTTTAAGTGAATCTCTTATGCAAGTGCAACATCTCTGATATTTTCAAATGAAAGCTTCCCTCTTCCCTGAGAATTAGCGATAGCAATTTTCATAGTAGCCCAACTGCCAGGTAAAAGATGCTAACAATGAAACAACAACCATATCATCAGTCATTTAATACTCTATCATATTTAGATACACGAGTTCAGTGAAGATGTATATCTTCTTGTTGGCGGTAGGTTGTTCATACATATCCTATAAGATCTTGATCACCCCTGTTGTAGTTGTCTCTGGCACATTATGAGGGACACTTTTTGACAATGTCAATCTCTCAATTCCTAACACTTGCATGTCTAAATTCGTCATGTCTTCATACCTTCTGGTTTTTCTCAAAATGGAAGATGCAATTTATTGCTACATAAGTAGTCTTCAATCTGCATAATCTAGAATGAGAAATTTGAACCATCAAATTTTTTGATTCAAATATCATTTTCGCAATCCATCAACTTTTTTTACAAGTCCCCTTAACCTAACGCTCTAACCAGGAATTTGATGGGTTGTTAAACTCATAAACTCCGTATTTTAAGAACGATGAAATATTCAACACAGAATAAATAAAAAGCAAGAGAAATAAAATGTAACGACCCGCTTTTCGTTAAATTTTTTAAATTCAAATGCACAGCGGAAGACTCGATTTTTAAAGAAAAACGACATGGGTTCATTTAAAAATCGAATAACCAAAACCTGTTTTACAACCCAAATTCAGAGAAAGCTATAAATCGGGAATGCACATTCCAAAAGAGAATTTAGTCATAAAACAAAGACATACTTTACACAAATACCCTTTCAGACTCAAAAAGACATAAGTATAGAAAATGGAAATAATTTACAAGCATTTCTACGAACACTATAAGAAAAAGGACCTTAGGTGACGCTAACTATTTTAATAGGTTACGGTTTAAAAAAAAAACACGGAGGATTAACTTGAAATTTTTAGACGCGTCACCTATTCATAGGAAATAAAAAATCGCATTTATTTTTTTCACGCTTCAGACTCTCTCACTCTTCTCAGTTTCAAGACGAAACGAAAAAGGGGGCGATTTAGGGTTCGACTTCTCATTCTCAGTTTGAAGACGAAACGAAAAAGGGAGCCATGAAAACATCAGGTCAGAAATTCATCTTTTCTCCATCAACTCCATCTTTTCTCTCTTTTCCTCTGTCTGAGCTATGTCCGTTTTCATCGCCGATTTCACCATCGATTCACTGATTTCCCTTTAACTTGTTCAGTAGACAAAAAGAAGGAAAACAAAAATTGACTTCGATGATCACCTAACTTCAAACTTCTAGTTCTCTCTCTCTCTCTCTCTCTCTCTCTCTCTCTCTCTCTCATCCTAGCCCTAATTTTAAGAATCTTGAAATTTCATATGCTGAAGTCTTGAAACTTAGTCTCGCTCAATGCTTTCTTAAAAACCATCAATTTTTGCAGATGCTAGTGCTAAAGTCAGTGGCGATAGGGACACCAACAATTTCTAATCTGAAGAAGGTTTAACTTCTCTCATTTCAGTTTTTTGCTTTCTATTAATTTGTTTCATTTATTTTTTCAGAGTTTGTAGACTTTGGAGCATATGTTGTTTTGAATATGTGACTTTTCATCTTTGGAGCGTATGTTGTTCTATATGATTTTGTTGTTGTTGTTGTTGTTGTTGTTGTTGTTTGTCTTTTGGTGCTGTTTTTTTTAACTAGGTAGCAGAGTCTCTGCCCCTTGTTTTTGTTTCCGTCATAGGAGGGATAATGAGTTTTTCATAGGTTAGTATACTTCCCTAAATTTGTTTGTTTTTGAATGGTTTGAATATTAGAAGTATTGAAGTAATTATATGTTGGAATGTTTTTTTTCTTTTTAAAGGAATAAAGACATGTAATTTATGTGCTAATTAATAGTATAGTAGTATTTTTTTTTCTAAATAGCAAAGAAAAAAAAACAAATTGATAAACTTGTTAGTATTAGTTTTTGCTAGTAGTTCCGCTAATGATAGTGTACATATATATAAACTTGTCATGTTTATGTGTTGAAATGACCTTTTTTTGTAGATGCCTGCTTAAACATTATGTATGCAACTTTTGAGGTTTCTAGTTATGTTTTGAAGATCACATTTTCTTCTATTAGCGTATTCAATGCCTAACCTGTTGAAATTAGTTTTAAAATGCAAAAAAAATTGATCTCATTCTTAAATTAATGCCTTATAAGTATCAAGTATTACGGTTTTGAACACAAATGAATTGCTTCTACTCTGCACTAGCACCGAGTTTACAAGGAAAAAATAAACTGTGAAGTATGCTAATATTAATTCAGTGGCTAAACAAGTGGTATTTGACTTGGTCAAATTGTATCATTTTAATTGATAATAGATATGACTTCTTGCAGGGACATCTCTCATCTCTTTATAGACTTTTTTGTTGTTGTGAGAAATTATGTCTTATTTGAAAACTGTGGTTGAGAGATTCTTTGTTTCATAAGATTTGTATTTCATCTCTATCAGGTATTGAAAGTTTATAAGAGAATGGTGGGACATCCAGTCAGGTGAAACTACCTCCTAAAGGAGGTCAATCAAAACAGTAGGCAGGTATATGTTAAATGAAGTTTTGGAGCACATTATCATTATATTCTCTTGACCAAACCTGGACTGAAAGTTGTTTTGCATATATGATCTTGTTTTTATTTGATAATTTGTTGTTATTTAGTTACAAATGTTATGATATAGGGCATTCTCAAAACATAACTGTAGAAGTTACTGGTATAGTATTACCAAAATACCATGAATTGTTTAGGAATTTTTTTTTGAATAAAATCCACCTGTGATTATGCCTGAACAGTTGATTATCTCTTGTGAACTGCTTAAATCAGTACTTATATTCAATCTTATATCACTGTATGCTAGCTTAAAAGTCTCATGCCAACGTTACCGGTTATTGATAGTTTTACATCAGACCTTCAATTGATTGAAAAAAGTATTAAAAGTGTAGTTATCATTTTTAAGTGTTTTTCACAATCATCTATCATGTGTGTGATATATTTTCTTTATCATGGTAAGGGGATTTGGAATTTATTTTATCGCTTAGCTATTGATGCTCACTTTATATTAGTCAAATGGTTATACTTGACTTTAGAGTAAATCTAATATGATTTTGATCTACTCATGATTGTATCATGGATGTTCTTTATAAATCAAGTGAGTAACGATAGTAGTTTTGATTACTTTTTGAGATTTGAGCATTTTCATTTCTCAATGAAGCATATAATCAATATTTTGACATTATTGGTGGCCATATCAGACCTGTGGATTGGGCTTTTACAGACATTTGTAGTACCACATGGCCACTCCTGGTTGGTGAGTTAATATTTATTGTTTTCTTAAATCCTTAATCTTGTAAACTTTGGGGACTTAATGAAGGGCTTTTTCATTGAATTCTATTCCATTTGTGGTGGATAAACCTCGAACTTCCTTGCTATATCATTTTCTTTTAATCCATGGAACTTCCTTTTTCTTGCTGCTCGAAACCTCTATGGCATGGCATTCGTTTAACTATTTAAATGTTTTATTTTGCTTTAGATTGCTTGTGCTATGGCTGGAGAGCTTAGAAAATGGATGGAGGCATTTGATCATGCCAAACAACAGGTACAAAATCCTCACCGGGAAGATTACAAGTGTATTATAAGAATAAACAGAACAATAGTAATAAGCTATTAGATGAATTTTCCCCTTTTTAATGAAATTGAACTTTGGAGTTTTTTTGTGCAGCACATATCTTTCTTCTATTACAAGTTTACTAAAAGAATAAACAGAACAATAGTAATAACATGGAACTCCAATTTTATCTTATGTTTATTCCATTGAAATGCTAATTTGATAGGCTGAGTTTACTTCTTTAAATGAGGGCTGTTATGTGCAATACTTCTCCTTATATCAGTTTTGAATGGTATGGTAATGTAACGACATGATGAATTGACAATTTTTTACTATATCTTTATTTTATTTATTATAATGGTACTTTCTAATGGTATAAAGCAATAAATGCGGTATAGTTAATTTTAATGCCCAGTTTTTTTTAGTTCCATTTTAAAAACTGACATTGCGGTAATTTCTATTTGTTAGGATTCATAGTAATTATTAGATGCCCCTCTTTGGAGAGTCATTGCAGTTTAATTTTACCTTTGTTTCATTTTCTTTAGTGGTATTTTGAAAGTCACATATATATGTAAATATGTGTGTGTGTATGAACTAAAAGGAAATAGTTCCTTAAAATTCACATGAATGAAACACAGGTTTGAATTATTGTTCGCTGACCTGATGATGTGATCAACTAGTATGCAAGTACTAAATCTCATCGGTGGAGTTGCAATATAATATTTGGCTGTCAAGTATGGCGAAAGTTGCTGCTCCAGGCTCTTTACCTTCAACTGCTCATGAAATTGGTGGAGGGGCTCAAAAGGTTGGAAAATCAATTAGGGTAAATGTTTAAATGTAATAACAATAAGAAAGTGTTAAGGCATCTCTTTAGAGATCTCCCACTTTCAACTGCCACCATGATGGAATTGATAGTATGGTTTCTAAATAAGTTTATTTTCCTATTTTTACAATTCTGCTCTATGTGTAACTATAAAGACTATAAACAATAGGAGCTAAACTATGACGATTTTGTTGCAAATTTATTTTTTCTTCTTGTTTGAATGAGGTATATCCTATCAAAAAGTCCAGGCTCAGGATCTTATCTGAAAAAGATAATGCTAAGGTCAGTATACTTCCCTATTTTTTGTTTTTATTTTGGAATGGTTTGATATTACAAGTATATAATGTTTTGAATGTTATATTTCTTTTTAATGTGTAGGAAAATAGTCAAATGAAGCAGACTAGCAGCTTGAAGAATATAACTAAGCTTTCAAATTTTGCTACAAGTCAAAGGTATGAACTTACTTTAAATGTCTTCTTGTGTAGTATAGTGGTTTCCAATTAGTTTCTTCATTTTGTAAGATACCAAACTATGTTTCATCCTTACTTGAAGCGAGGGGAATTTCATTGGTTATCTTGATGTTGCCCATGATGATACTATGCAAATTTCTCAAGCAAATGAGAAATTTGATTCTAGAAATTTGATTCTAGCAAACCAATAATGAAGTGTATGTGGATGTTGTTGCTTTTCATATATTTGATTCTAGAACTCATTTATGGTTATCAAAAAAAAAAAAAAAAGACTCATTTATGGTTTTTAGCAATCAAATTTGTATATATTTGAGGTTTAAGTGTTTCCCATTTCTTAAAAAACGACTTTGGCCATGTCTCTCCCATGTCCGCATATTAGCAATACATAGTCATGTGGGTTTTAAAATCCCTCTTCTTCTCATGGTTTCCATTCCTTCCCCCTTATCCTAATTTTGGTTTTTAATCTATTTACTATCATTGTCCTATTACTAACAGACAGTTCAAATATTGAATGGTCTAGTTTTTCAGAACTCTGCTTTGGGCAATTTACTTAGATTCAATTCATGCCTCTAACCCTGCTCTCTAATTCAATTATAACACTATTTTTTACTCTCTTGGATGTAGTAAGAATTGAAAAGACAAGTTGATAGGAGAGGTTAGACTTAAAAGAGTAGTCTGGTTGAAATCAGGCTGCTTCTTTTGAGAAAAAAAGGAATCTTAAGACAGGTAAAATATTCACTAGCAATATTAGTCCTGATATGATATATGTTATCTTCTTCCCATTCATTTTAACCTCTTCTTTTTGGATGCAACAACAAAAAATAAAAAAACCAGAACCTTTTCTTCTCCTTTTTTTTTTTTTTGAGATATCCGTCTTATAAAAATTTATTTTGATGATGAACTTGTAGTTAATATTGCAGGAATTGAATGATTTTAGAGACTTGGAAAGCCCTGACAAAAAGTGAAAGATGAGAGGTAACGTATTCTTGTTATATATTGTATATAAAGTTTGTGGGTTATTCTTGTAATGACCATGTATTTACTCTTTATTATGTTGATTGATCAATATAAGGTTCATGGGTATCAAAAAGTCACTAAATGGTGATATTATTAAAATTATAATAGGTGACGGGTAAAACAGTAAAACGGGTAAAACCTGGCGGCGGGTAAAACGGGTCACCCATTCGAATGGGTGGCGCGTTTTGGCGTCACCCATTCGAATGGGTGACGTTTTTTAGCGTCACCCATTCGAATAGGTGACCCGTTTTTGGCGTCACCCATTCGAATGGGTGACGTTTTTTTGGCGTCACCCATTCGAATGGGTGACGTTTTTTGGCGTCACCCATTCGAATGGGTGATGTTTTTACGCGTCACCCATTCGAATGGGTGGCGTTTTTTAGCGTCACCCATTCGAATGGGTGACGTTTTTAGCGTCACCCATTCGAATAGGTGACGCTTTTTTTAGACGTCACCTATTCGAATAGGTGACACTGCCATAGGTGACGCCCAGAAAAGCGTCACCTATTCGAATAGGTGACGCCAAAAAAACGTCACCTATTCCAAAATTTCTTATAGTGGAATGCTAAACAAAATGTGTTTTAAACATTGTCCGTACACCATCTCGACAAGTCACGCGGCACCACCTCCTCTACCACGCTTCTTGGCTCGGGGTTTACCTGAAAGTTTGTAAGTGTAGCAACATTAGCATAAAATGCTAGTGAGAGTAAAACGAAAGCAAGTAATGCTATGAACAAAATTTCATACCCGAAATTGTGTCCAAAGGCCTATAATGCTCATTACTACCCATATCCACACTTCCAATTTCCATACAATCATACGATAGTAATATACTACCCGCAATAGTCTTTCAATGCCAAGTAATAGAAATAAAGACTTAAAGTAAAGTTAACAATCATTACTAAGTCTTACTACACAATTCTAAAGAATATGTACATGTAACATTAACTATCTTTGTTACCAAACAAGTTTTATCGTAACGTGCTATTGTATGGATCGAAATCAACATACCACGTACGGTCTTACCATATCTCAAGTCACCGTACCATGATACCTTATGGACCGAAGTCAACATAATATCATGTACCGTATTACAATCATCGTAACTCTCATCACATCGGATATCAGGACTTTCACCATAGTACAAATCATCGCACCATGATACGTATGGATATGAATCAACATACTATCATATGCCGTATTACAATCATCGTAACGTGCTCGTATGGATCCGAATCAACATATCACGTACGGTCGTACCATATCTCAATCATTGCACCATGATACGTATGGATCCGAATCAAAATACTATCATGTGTCGTGTCACAAATCATAGTACCATGGTACGTATGGATCCGAATCAACATACTACCATTACCATATCACAAACCATCGCACCATGATACGTATGGATCCGAATCAACATATTATCATGTGTCGTATCACAAATCATAGTACCATGGTACGTATGGATCGGAATCAACATACTGCCATGTACCATATCACAAACCATCACACCATGATACGTATGGATCCAAATCAACATACTATCATGTGCCATATCACAAAAGGTTAAGCTCCCTAATAAGTTAGTTAATCTCAAAGAATCCTACTAAGTTATTAAGAAACCTAACTAACTAGATTACACGAGTTATCACTCAAGTGTATCTTCTAACTACTTTAACTTCCAAACCAATCAAAGTAACTTTCATTTCCACTTTCATCTCACATCTCCAATTCACTTTACAATACTTCCAAACCACTCCGATGTTTCCTTTTCATCGAACTCATTATAACTCCAAATTCTCTCCACTCACTTCTGAAATAAAGTCTCCAACCAAAACTTAATTCTAAGAAGTTATTTCCCTCTTTACCTCGATAAACAATAACATAACGAAACTCAATTCATAAAACCACTAACTTTCGCTTTAAACTCACCTTAGCTTGTAGACAAGCTCCGATTAATCCGAGGTTGTAAATCCACTATCAATTCACAATCCTACAAACGATTTACACCTAAATAACATTAATTAACCGGAAATCGTTCAAACTACATCTAAACGTACAAACCGATGAAAACCCCGGATTTTATCCATATGGTACTCTCGGCCATATAAGGGAAAATGAGGTTCGGGTTTGGTTTTCCGGCTTTTATGCACTTTAGAGGTGTTTCGGGTTGGTTTTAGTTACTTTGGAGGTTCGCAACTACAATGGTAAATTAGGGTTTTGTACATTAATTGATTTCCGAAAAAATTAAGTAAATAGAAAAAACATAATAACCCTAACATCCTATTCAAGGCCAAGTGAGGGAAAATCATACGGAACGGGTTTCCGGCTCAAACTCGATTTTAGGGTTTAGGAGAACTTTCTAAAATTGACCATAACGACTTTCCCGATTGAAACCTTCAAGCTTCGGTGAACGAATTTGAAGATTTCAACTCAAAACCTCCATTAAAACACTATTCACATAAGGTTTTAGAAAATTTGACATACCTTAAGGCCTCGAGAAAACGAGCGAAAATCTCGATCGGTAGGTTGGAAATGATCTACGGGCCAAGGGCTTTCCAACGGGAGTAGAATCGATATGATCCACCGAGTATTAAAGAAAACCAAAAAAAAAATGGATCCCTTCTTGATAGCCACAGCCCCAAGGAAGAAAAGGAAGAAAAAATGAAGTGTTTTGTCTAAAATTTTGATATTTAAGAGAAGATGAATAGTAATTTTTTAGATATTTAAGAATTTGGAAAATGACGCCTACGTCCCTTTTTTGTTTTTACTTTAAAAACGAAACCCGAAGCTCTTAATTTAATCTAAAGGTGATTAATAATTATTAATTGGCCCATTAATAATTATTAATATCACCGAAACGAATTTAAAGTATTAAAACGATTTAAATGAATTTCGGACGAAAATAACTACTAAAATCGAAATTACTAAATTTAAACTAATCTTAAAAGCTTAATTAAAATAAAGAAATAAAATAATAATAATAATAATAATAAAATTTACCCCCAAAAGTAACGGGACGTTACATAAAACGACATCATAATTTATACCAAACGTTCTCAATTGATACATCTTGTCGTTTGTAAACTTTGCAGTTTCCACTATTGAAGATAAAGATTACAATTGAGATGCATAATGGAAGTTTACAATCGATTATAACTCTCTATTTCTCTCAATATAGAACAGACCCAAACAGACAACTTTTTTTTTATTATTATTTTTTTTTTTTTTGCCAAAATCACCTACTACCGGCTGAATCCTTTTTGTTCTTGGTGAAAGAGAGAAAAAGCTCTGCCACCGATTCTTTTTTAATCTTCTCAAAATGAAAGCCCTAAAAAAGAGCCAATTATATATGAAATAAAATTTCATAAATAGTGTGTAAGAAAATATGAAACCTTCCAAAGACAAAACCACGGCAAAGATAAAATGAAGGATTTTGATCAAATGAGCCAATTGGGTAAAAGAGGCCATTATTCTTCTTCCAAATCTAATCCAACAAATTTCCCAAACTGAATCCCTTCTTCCCCTACCAGGCTCCATACAACTTGCAAACCCATTATCCCTTTTACTACAAATAACATGTTTTTTTTTTTCTGATTATTTATATAGTATAATTTAAAATTTATCAAATTTTACACATTGCTTATCTTTTTTTTCCCAAAGACATATTACTTATCTTTCAATAATTATTAAACAATTCATTTTTTATATTTGTTATGTTTTATTGAATATTTATCATTTAAATGAGTTTTAAGAATTAAAAATATTATTTTATTAAAATTATTTATAAATTACTAATCTATTTTTATTTTCAATAATTTATTTCTTTGATTTTAAAAAGACATTCAAAAATAAATTTATTGTTTAAGTAAAAAACAAATTTAAAAGCAAGTCAAAAAACAATTAATATCTCTAAATTTTACATGATGTGTAAATTCAAACCCTAAACTTTTAATGGGTCAATCAATTTTAACCATGAATTTAAAATTTATTAAAATTTCAACCTAAATATTAATAAGTGATTCAATTTATACCCTTGATTAGCAAAAGTAATGACATAAATATAGATACATAAAAAAAATCTACTATTTAATATATAGATTTATATGTATTTTGGTTATTTTCATAAAAAAATATATTTTTGTTTAATATCTCTTTATTTTAGAAAAGCTGAAGTTTATAAAAGTGGTGACAATAAAATTCAGTCTGTGTTCTTGATTCGAGTCGTTCATTTTCATATAAACAAATCCGTACTCAATCCAAGTTTGTTTTTTTCTTCTTTTGCTTATAATAAAATCCGTACTTAATTTGAGTCGTCATCTTTTGCTTAAGTGGAATCTTTTCATATTGCTACTACTGCCACAAGCTCAATTCCTTTGTCAATTAAATTTTTAAGCTGACATTCAACAACAACAACAACTCTCTAAATCTAAACCTGCATATTTGGTAAAAGAAAACTTAGCTATCTCTTCATCCCCACTCACATATATTTAAAAATTAGATTAATTTCAACGGATGTCATATTTAAAATAATTTATTAAATTTAATGATACCCTTGTTCGAGGCAACTGGAAGTTAGTAGACTAAGATCTTAAGAGGTTAGATAATTTTAGAGAAGAACTTACTTGTATTGATGATATTTTACTTCGCTCATTTAGAGCTGAATTACAAATGAGGGAGGGAGCACCTCTAATTATAGGTGCTTTTACAAAATTTCTAAACAATTCTATAGAATTACATATTTCAACATTATCCTAGAAACATCTAGAAAAATATGATCCTAAAACTAAGATTTTCTATATTTCCAATGAGAAATCTATAAGTTTTTAGAGAAACTTTCCTTATGGAAGTTACTAGTTTCTTTTGTATGTCTCTAGACTCTTCTCTTTAGTATTTGAAAATTTCAAATTACTTTTAACAACCTTTTGGCATAACAGGATTGGACGAACGATGAGAGACGAAGTTTTCCGGTATTAATGACCGGAGATAGGATGCCAAAATTCATGGCATTGCCATGTCCATGTCGCACGCCAAGATTGATTAATCAATTTCTGCTTATATAAATATTACGCAATCAAATTCTTTAGTTCATTTTTTGGCTAATATAACTTTATGGCGCTCTTGCAAAAATAGAAAAATTATGTCCAATATTTGTAAAAATAGGAGTAAAAAACTTATTCGTAAAATTAGCAAAAAACTAAAATTTGCGCATAAAATATTACAAAATTACCACTAGTTTGCATAAGTAATCAGTGATTTATTTAGAACTGCCTTGGTAGGACATCGATTAAGGATATAAACAGATGTATTGACAGCTTCTGCCCAGAGATAATCTGGAAATTTTTTAGCTTTCAACATACTTCTTGCCATTTCAACAATCAAGCGATTCTTTCTCTCAGCCACACCATTTTGTTGGGGACTGTGTCGAACAGTAAGCTGCCTCATTATGCCATTCTTCGTACAATAGTGTGCGAATGGCTTGTAGATGAATTCACCTCCACGATCTGTTGTCAAAGTTTTGATCTTGCTACCACTTTCATTTTTTTGCAAGCGCTTTAAACTGAAGAAAAGTTGGAAAGGCTTCTGATTTTTCATTGAGAAAATAGATCCACATCATCCTCGTATAATCATCAACAAAAAGAATAAAATATCTCTTATTGGTGAGCGAGGGAGTCCTTGTGGGGGCCACATATATCAGCATGTACCAACTTTAGTAGAGCTTTAGGCTCTTCATGAAGCTTTTGGAAAAGGAAGTGTATGGATCTTACCATATATGTAGCCTTCACAAACTTTCGATCTTAGGTAGTCCAATCACCATGTTCTTCTGTCTCAAAAGATGCAAGCCCTTACGATAAAGATGACCATACCACAAATGCCATATATGAGAAATATTTGGACTTTTACTTTTGAAAATAACATTTTTCTCGAGTGGCATATGAAAAGAGGAAAAACTTTGCTTTTGGTCATATCAACTTTAGCAACCATGATATTACTTTTCTTGTCCAGAATTATGCATTTGTTATCAACAAAGTTAACCGAATAACTTTTTTTTATGCAACTGACCAACACTCAAAAGATTTTGTGTTAAACCAAGAACATAGAGAATGTTAGAAATATGACGCTCGTTACCTTTTTTGGTGTGAACAACAATTTCACCTTTTCCTTCAGTTTTTTTTAGCATTCCATCACCAAGCTTTACTTGAGAGCTAAAGTTACAATCCAACTTTACAAAGAAATCTTTATTTCCTATCATGTGGTTACTGCTTCCGCTATCTACATACCAGATACATTGAGATTTATTTGGTGGATTATCCATGCAGGAAAATATTCGATCCCCTTCATCTTCTTTAGTGAAATTGGCTTCATTTGAATTCTTCTTATTTTGAAACCAACAATCTTTTTTAGAATGATTAGGAATCCGATATTTTTTACATCTAAAGTAGCAATCTTCAGATTGATGGTTTGATATTTTGTAAATGATGCAAGAGGATTGAAAATTACCTGATTTTTGTTGAAAATTTGAACTTTTACCTTGATGCCCTTTTTCTTTTCTTTGCCATGAATTCCAATGTTTTTGTTGGTCTAACTTTTCATTCTTCTTTTCTAAAATATGAACTTTAGAATGAAAAGCTTGCTCCATCGGTTGGTTTGAAAACCGATTTATTATTTCTTCATGGGCTTGAAGAGAACCCATTAGTTCAAAGATTGTCAACTTAGACAAATCTTTTGATTCTTCTATTGTTGCAACAACATGATTGAATTTTGGAGGAAGACTCCAAAGAACTTTTTCATTAACTCTCTTCTCTGGAATGTTCTCCCTATAGCTCTTCATTTGATTGATGATCTCTGCAACTCGAGAAAGAATTCTCGAATATTTTCACTTTCTTTCATTGCCAAAGACGTTCCAAAGTCACTGAATGGGTAAGTCGCCAATCCCTAAAACAAACTACGCAATATACTTTATCTGCTGGGTTACGGGTGGGCATCTCTCCATAAAGTTTGCAACTTAATGGAGATAATTTTTTCACATCCTTGAAACTCCTTTTGCAAAATTTTCCAAGCATCTTTATCCTTTTTAATACCAAAAATACGAGGGAAAATTGACTTACTTACTCCTTTCTGAATAAGTGGAAGAGCTAAAGCATTTCGCTTTTTGTTCTTTTTAAACTCCTCTTCTTGATCTGCAGTTCAAGATAGAGTGCCTTCGCCATTACCTATAGGAGGCTCAGAATAGTCTTCTTCAATCACTTCCCAAAGATCTTGGGAAATGAAAATGGTCTCCATTTGGCTTTGCCAATATTCATAATTTTCTCCTTCAAATATTGGGATTTGGTTTGTTGAATAGGAAAATAAGTTTGGGATACTATTGGTTGTCATTTCTGGTTTATGCAAGATGAGTTAATTTTTGTTTAGGATGGAAAAATGAGATAGTTTTTGGGAAGGCCCTGATACAAAACTTGTTGGAGGCAACAAAAGTTAGTAAGCTAAGATCTTAAGTGTTAGAGAATTTTAGAGAAGAACTTACTTGTATTGATGATATTTTACTTTGCTCATTTAGAGCTTAATTACAAATGAGGGAGGGAACGCCTCTATTTATAGGTGCCTTTACAAAAGTTCTAGACAATTCTATAGAATTACATATTTCAACATTATCCTAGGAGCATCTAGAAAAATATGATCCCAAAACTCAGATATTCTATATTTCCAAAGATAATTCTAGAAGTTTTTAGAGAAAATTCCCTATGGAAGATATTAGTTTCTTTTGTATGTCTCTAGACTCTTCTCTTTAGTATTTGAAAATTTCAAATTACTTTTAACAACCCTTTGGCATAACAGGTTTGGATGAACGATGAGAGACGAAGTTTGCCGGTATTAATGCCCGGAGATAGGATGCCAAAATTCATGGCATTTCCATGTCCATGTGCGCCGCCAAGATTTATTAATCAATTTGTGCTTATATAAATACTATGCAATCAAATTCTTCAGTTCACTTTTTGGCTTATATAAATTTATGGGGCACTTGCAAAAATAGAAAAATTATGTCCAATATTTGTAAAAATAGTAGTAAAAAAAGTTATTTGTAAAAATAGCAAAAAAACTCAAATTCGCGCATAAAATATTACAAAATTACCACTAGTTTGCATGAGTAATCAGTGATTTCCTCATAAGTAATCACTGATTTCCACACAAGTAATCATTAATTTGACTGATATCTTGATATTTTGTACATGAATCACTGATTATATAATAGTTATCACCGATTATCTTATAGATTATCACTGATTTCTCTTATTCACATTAATGAGTTTTTTATTTTAAAATGCTATATTTGCAAATACTTTTTTAAAATGCTATAGTTATAAATATTGCAGAAATTTCTTGTACCCAATGAAGTTTCCCTAAAGTTATCTCATCGCTATCCCCAGTTAATTTAATATGATTGGTTAGTTAGTGCCTGTTTTGGACAGCATTTGAAAGTGTTCAAAAGTGTTTTTTAATAGAAAAATTGTTTTGGATAAAAATTAAAAAAACACTATAAAAAAGTAGGTATTAGCGACGGAAATAGCAACGAAATGGATAATCGCAAAAAAAACATCGCTCACTAACTTTAACGATACAAAAATAATGAGTCGCTAATGAATGTGGATTATTTTAGTGGCGCAATCTATCACTGAATATAACGACACGGTCACACAATGTGTCTCTCTATTAGAGATGCAAAACGTCGCTTATTTGAACGACACATTTATTCGCTCACGTTAGCGACACATTCCTAATAAAGTCAATTGTTTGACCTTAGCGATGGAATTGAAAATATTATCAAATTGACAAAAGCATTGCAGTGCGTCGCTAATTTAGCTTTTAATTTTTTTTTTAATATTAATACTAATATTAAAAGAAAACAATAATTGAAAAAAAAATTAAATATATAATAAAAAAATTCATTAAATATTAATATTAAAAAAATATACAAAAATCAATAAAAATATTAACACAAAAAACTAGAGGTGGATTGTATATGCTCGGACTCTGTATGCTGGGAAGTGGATCCGGAGCCGGCCTCCCTGTGGATATTCAACCAGCCTAAGACTTTGTGACTTGAACTATTCATTAGGGGTGAAACCCGTTCGGTTCGGTCCGGTTTTTCAATTAATTTTAAAAACCGGACCGGTTCGGTTTATAATAGGAATCGACCCAGTTTTGAACGGTTTTTGTCGGTTCGGTTTTCGGTTTTTCTGGTTTTTCTAGTATAGGCCATTTGCATTTAGTTTTTAAAAAAATCCTCCAACATTGAAGGATGAAACAAAAAAAAATCAAACATAAACAAAAACTTAGTTGAAAAAATTAGATTAATAAATATATAAAATATAAATTAAAATAAAGTGATAAATAAATATATAAAATAAAACAAATAAATAAAAATTAGGGGGAAATATGGAAGGGGTATAGGATTTTTACTTGTTTTTTAGAAGTCGGTTCGGTTCCGGTTTTTACCGGTTCGGTTCGGTTTTTGAATAATGGAAACCGAGACGATTCGGTTTTTTATAGTTTTGGCCCGGTTTTCGGTTTTTTCTTTCACCCCTACTATTCATGGTTAGCTTTGAAGGCTTCAACGTTTTGCTTTATCTCCTCAATATCTTTGCGCAATGAGGCGTACTTGTCTCGCCTCAAAGACTCGATCTCAGCTCGAGTGGAACTCGAAACACGCAACTAGTCTATATAAAGATCCTTCCTGTAAGCGTCAAGACCTGGGACTTCATGAATAGGCTGAGACTCAGGCGTTGGTAACAACGTTTTGAGCGTTTCGTTAACTTTTCTTACAAAAATTAACAAAAAAAAAATTATGTATGTTAAAAAAATGAATATTATTTAATTTATATGCTACAAAAGTAACCCCATCGTTGCCCTTCGTTTGCATATAGAAATGCAACTCAACTGGAGTGACACACGTCCATCCCGAGTCTTGTGAAAATGAGAGCAGGAAAAGTAAAAGATTAGTAAAGCAATCATATAAAAACATTAAAGATAGAAACGAAAGATTAAAAGTACTTACCAATCTCTCGTAATGCTCGTCGTGGCTGACAGTCCCGCTAGTATGTAGAGACTGATTCACCCTCTAATTGGCTGAGTTGATCTAAAAGATGTACAACTTTTCGGCAATCTGACTCTCCCCAATCAACCTCTGACGATCTTGCTCACCCAACCACGAAATTTTCTCAGCAGGTTTCTTCTTTGCTTTGTTGATGGTGTCCCTATAACGTCTCCCTACCTATTTGCTCCACAAGGGGTAAATGATCTCATACTTAGATATGAAGGTGTAACGACCCGCTTTCCGTTAAATTCTTTAAATTCAAATGCACAGCGGAAGACTCGATTTTTAAAGAAAAACGGCATGGGTTCATTTAAAAATCGAATAACCAAAACCTGTTTTACAACCCAAATTCAGAGAAACCTATAAATCGGGAATGCGCATTCCAAAGGAGAATTTACTCATAAAACAAAGACATACTTTACACAAATACCCTTTCGGGCTCAAAAAGACATAAGTATGGAAAATAGAAATAATTTACAAGCATTTATACGAATGCTAAACCAAAAGTGTTTTAATATTGTCCGTACACCATCTCGACAAGTCACGCGGCACCACCTCCTCTACCACGCTTCCTGGCTCGGGGTTTACCTGAAAATTTGTAAGTGTAGCAACATTAGCATAAAATGCTAGTGAGAGTAAAACGAAAGCAAGTAATCCTATGAACAAAATTTCATAACCGAAATCGTGTCCAAAGGCCTATAATGCTCAATGCAACCCATATCCACACTTCCAATTTCCATACAATCATACGATAGTAATGTACTACCCGTAATAGTCTTTCAATGCCATGTAATAGAAGTAAAGACTTAAAATAAAAGCAACAACCATACTAAGTCTTACAATACAATTCTAAAGAATATGTAAATGTAACATTAACTATCTTTGTTACCAAACAAGTTTCATCGTAACGTGCTATTGTATGGATCCAAATCAACATACCACGTATGGTCTTACCAATCCATAAATCATCGTAACTTTCACAACATCGGTTATTAGGAGTTTCACCACATCGGATATCAGGACTTTCACCACATCGGATATCAGGACTTTCACTACATAACAAATCATCGCACCATGATACGTATGGATCCGAATCAACATACTATCATGTGCCGTATCACAATCATCGTAACGTGCTCGTATGGATCCGAATCAACATACCACGTACGGTCGTACCATATCTCAATCATCTCACCATGATACGTATAGATCCGAATCAACATACTATCATGTGCCGTGTCACAAATCATAGTACCATGGTACGTATGGATCCGAATCAACATACTACAATGTACAATATCACAAATCATCACACCATGATACTTATAGATCCGAATCAACATACAATCATGTGCCGTGTCACAAATCATAGTACCATGGTACGTACGGATCCGAATCAACATACTACCATGTACCATATCACAAAAGGTTAAGCTTCCTAATAAGTTAGATAAACTCAAAGAATCCTACTAAGTTATTAAGAAACCTAACTAACTAGATTACACGAGTTATCACTCAAGTGTATCTTCTAACTACTTTAACTTCCAAACCAATCAAAGTAACTTTCAAATCCACTTTCATCTAACATCTCCAATTCACTTTGCAATACTTCCAAACCACTCCGATGTTTCCTTCGAGATCCTGGATCGGATTGGGTCTGTTGCTTATCGATTGGCCTTGCCACCGGCCTTGTCAGCAGTGCATAATGTGTTCCATGTGTCCATGCTCCGGAAATATGTGGCCGACCCTTCACACATTATTGATTATGAGCCAGTTACATTGGATGCTAGTCTATCTTATGAGGAGGTACCAGTGGAGATTCTTGCTACAGAACAAAAGGTGTTGAGGAATAAAACTATAAACTTGGTTAAAGTTCTTTGGGATAATCAAGTTTCAGAGGAAGCTACGTGGGAACGTGAGGACGAGATGCGGGCAAAATATCCTCACCTTTTCACGTAGGGAGCCTACTTTTCGGGGACGAAAAGCCCTTTTAGGAGGGTAGAATGTAACGTCCCGTTACTTTTGGAGGTAAATTTTTTTTTATTTTAAATAAAGTATTTAAGCTTAGTTTAATCTTAGTAATTTCGATTTTATTAGTTATTTCGTTCGAAAACCTTTTTAAACCTTTTAAACCTTTTACTACTTTAATTTAGTTTCGGTGACATTAATAATTATTAACGGGCCAATTAATAATTATTAATCACCTTTAGATTATTTTAAGATCATCGGGTCTCGTATATTTAATCGAATCTTTTAAAAGGGACGTATACGTCATTTTCCAATTTCTTAAAATTTCACTATTCATCATCCTCATCTTTAAATAGTCAACCAAAGTCAATATTTTCATTCATCTTTTTCTCTTCTTCCTCTTTAGGGCCGAAACCTCCCTTTCTCTTCCCTCTCTCATTTGCTTTTCTCCGTTGCTCGATGGATCACCTTAATTTTATGTCCGTTGAAAAGCTCTCATCCCAAGGATCATTTTTAATCTAGTAATCGAGGTTTTCGTCAATTTTCTACAAGCCTCAAGGTATGGCAAAGTTTTCAAATTCAAGCTTTGAATAGTGTTTTAATGGAGGTTGAGATTGAAATCTTCAAATTCATTCACCGAAGCTTGAAGATTTCAATTGAGGAAGTCGTTTTAGGCAAATTTAGAAAGTTCCCTAAACCCTAAAATCAAATTTGAGTTGAAAACCCGTCCCGTGTTAATTTCTCTCACTTGACTAAGATTAGGGTGTTTAGTTTGCTATGATTTTACGTTTTACTTAATTTTTCAGAAATCGATTATTATGTAAAAACCTAAAATATCGTGACCCATTGTTATCTCGACTTTCAAAGTATCTTAAATCAACCCAAATCATCTCTAAAAGTGCATAAAAGACGGAAAACCGAACCCGAGCCCTCTCTCCCTTGGTTGGTCGTGGGTCCCTTAGGGTTTAATTCCGGGGTTTTCATCGTTTAATGCGTTTAGATGTCGTTTTCTCGATTTTCGGATAATTAATGGTTGTTAGTTGTATTTGATATGTAGGTTTGTGATCGATTGTTTGACTTTGATTCCGGCACTTTGGAAGCTTGGATTTCACATCTAAGGTGAGTTTAAAATGGAAGTTAGTAATTTTATGAATTATGTTTCATTACGTTAATGTTTATCGAGGTTAAGAGGGGAACTAACTTCCAGAAGTTATACTTGGTTGGAGACTTAAACTCGGATGTGAGTGGAGTGGTTTTGGTGTACTTATGGTTTTGGAAGTAAAAGAGGAAATATGAGTGGTTTGGAAGTCTTGTAAGATGATTTGGAGACTTTAGATGAAAGTGAATGAATAAGGAACTTTAAGTGATTTGGGAGTCAAAGTAGCTAGAAATTACACTTGAGTATTGACTCGTGTAATTCAAGCGGTGATTGTTCTTTAGTAGCTTATTGGAACATTATCTAGCTTACTAGGGAGTTTGATGGATTCTATATGGCACATGATAGTATGTGATACGCTCCATACGGTATCTTGGTGCGACGTTATGTGATATGGCACATGATAGTATGTGATACGCTCCATACGGTATCATGGTGCCAGGTTATGTGATATGGCACATGATAGTATGTGATACGCTCCATACGGTATCATGGTGCGAGGCTATGTGATATGGCACATGATAGTATGTGGTACGCTCCATACGGTATCATGGTGCGAGGTTATGTGATATGGCACATGATAGTATGTGCTACGCACCATACGGTATCATGGTGCGAGGCTATGTGATATGGCACATGATAGTATGTGATACGCTCCATACGGTATCATGGTGCGAGGTTATGTGATAAGGCACATGATAGTATGTGATACGCTCCATACGGTATCATGGTGCTAGGCTATGTGATACGGCACATGATAGTATGTTGATACGCTCCATACGGTATCATGGTGCGAGGTTATGTGATATGGCACATGATAGTATGTGATACGCTCCATACGGTATCATGGTTCGAGGTTATGTGATATGGCCCATGATAGTATGTGATACGCTCCATACGGTATCATGGTGCGATGATTTGTGATATGGCACGTGGTATGTCGACTTCGGTCTATACGGTATTATGATACGATGAAAGATAGTTAGTAATGCAATTACATAATCTTTAGATTTGTATAGTAAGACTTAGTAATAACGGGTACTTTTACTTTAAGTCTTGATATTGTTAGTTTTAGAAAGTATATTGTGTATGTTGATTATATGTGGACCTTGGGAATGTGGAATGGGTAGTAAAAGTGAAATCTAGGCCTTTGGACACGATTTCTGACATGGAATGTTGTTCATAGGATTACTTGCTTTCATTTTACTCTCACTAGCATTTTTATGCTAATGTTGCTACAATTACAATTTTTCAGGTAAGACTCGTGGTAGAGGACGAGGTAGAGGAGGTGGCGCCGCGTGACCTATCAGGACGATGAATGGACAAGGACATATGTGGTTTTGGGTGAAGCATTCTTGAATGCTCTTAAACATTTCATTACTTTTATTATGTTTCATTTTGAGCTCGATGGAGCGTTTGTATAATTTGTATATGTTTTTCAAACTTTAAACTTCCTTTAGCATTTTCATCATATTATGGAATGCGCATTCTAGGTTTATTACTTTTTCTGAAAATTTGGTTGTAAACAGGTTTTGGTTTATCCGAGTTTTAAACCAACCCATGCCGTTTTTCTGTAAAATCAAGTTTTTCCGTTGCGCATTTATTTTAAAGGATTTTACAAAAAAATCGGGTCGTTACAGTTGGTATCAGAGCCTTCTTGGTTTTGTAGACCACATGCATCGTATGTTTTCATGGTTTGATTTTGTTCTTGTCCAATCATTGTTCAAGGTCAACGGTGCCAGGTATCCTTAGAACCTTCTCTTTTGATAAGTGTAATTGTAGTATTGGCATTCCTTTTCCATTATCTCATGTGAGGCTTTTCTGATTGTGATTTCAGTATGCCTCTGAGGACAGTGATACCTAGGAGAGGTCGGAGCGGAGTACAGGCTGGGATGCGGGTAGAGGTCGGGCGAGGGCAGTTACACCGCCACCCCCTCCACCTATTTATCGGGAGGATGAGCCTACAATTGATCAGACACCTAGTCAGGGTCGTAGTGTCACCATTTCAGAGGAGTACATTTTAGACCTGTTACGATGAGGTGGAGGACAGATTGATCGGGTTATACCACCTGTTAGAGTACCCACTCCCGTGGTAGACCAGTCTGGTATTACTGATGCTGCGAAAACTTTGAAAGAGTATATCAGGTATAATACTCCCGAGTTTGATGGGACATCTACTGATCCTGCAGTTGCTGAGAGATGGATCACCAGAGTAGAGAGGGTACTTGAATTCATTAAATGTCCGGATCATTTGAAGGTCCACTGTGGGACCTATTCTTTAGTAGATGATGCTTTGTACTAGTGGAAGGGTTTATTTCGTACTCTCAGCCCTGAGTTACAGGTTAGTTGGGAGATGTTCATTGAAAAGTTCTATGAGAAATACTATCCAGAGGATACACGAGATCAGTTAGAGATACAGTTTCTCACACTCAGACAGGGTGATAGATCTGTTGTGGAGTATGAGAGAGAGTTTGACAGGTTGTCAAAATTTGCTACAAAACATGTTACTGATCCTGAAAGCAAGAGAAAAAGGTTTATTGTAGGTTTGAGAGCAGAACTACGAGGGCAAGTACGAGCCTTACAGCCTGGTACGTATCTTGATGCCGATGCTCACCGCGCTTTGGCCTTAGATATTGGTGATTCTGAGAAAAAGACCAATGAGATTGTTGCTCAGATCTCTTCTGAGAAGAGGAAGGTTGTGGACGACCTCCCTGGTCGAGGGACACAGTCACATAGACAGGCTCTAGGTAGGGGCAAGGGACAGACAGGACCTCAGTTCCATTCAGGTCAGTCTAGTGATCGAGCCCCTTCTTTGCCCTATTGTCCTAATTGTTATGGGTACCACTTGGGTCAGTGTTATAATGTGCAGAAGTGTTACCATTGTGGACAGGCCAGACATGTTAGACGATTTTGTCCTAGATTACAGACACCACAGCAGCGTGGGAGTCAGGGTCAGAGCTCAGGACAGGGTCAGAGTTCTGGACATGGACAGGGCCGAGGACAGGGTCAGGGTCATGGTCAGGCAGGTGGTAGAGGCCAGATTAGGCCTGCTCAACAGCAGAGAGCACCACCGGGAGTTCAGGCACAGCCCCAGACACGACATCAGGCACGTGTCTTTGCCACTACTCGAGAGGATGCTAAGGCATCTGGTACTGTTGTTATAGGTACTTTATCGATATTAGGGCACTTTGCTCTGGTATTATTTGACTCAGGGGCTAGTCACTCATTTATTTCTGTTGAGTTTGTCGAGTCTGCTGCCTTTGATTCTGAGCCGTTAGGACATGAGTTACATGTTACTACTCCGCTCGGAAAATCTGTGATTGTGCATAGAGTTGTTTATACTAATGATTTGTGTATTATGGGTTGCTTTCTGCATGCTATGTTGATTGTGATGCCCATGTCTGACTTTGATAATTATTTGGGTATGGATTGGCTGTCAGCCAACCACGCCAACATCGGTTGTAGTGAGAAAGTGGTAGACTTCGTTGGTCCATGTGGGACTAATTTTCGATTTCATGGGACCCGAGGTAGGGTGACACCTGCAGTTATCTCGGTGATCCAGGCTAGAGCACTTTTGAGTGACGGTGCTTGGGATTATTTAGCTAGTGTAGTGGACACGTCTGTTAGTGTGACTACCTTAGCTTTTGTACCTGTTGTGAGGGATTTCATTGATGTCTTCCCTGATAAGTTACCTGGTTTGCCACCGGTGAGGGAGTTAGATTTCCAGATAGAGGTGATTCCTGGGACCGTTCCATTGTCCAAGGCACCTTATCGTATGGCACCAGCTGAACTTAAAGAGTTGAAAAGGCAGTTGCAAGAACTTTTAGACTTGGGGTTTATACGCCCAAGTGTATCACCTTGGGGAGCTCCGGTATTGTTTGTGAGGAAGAAAGATGGGTCCATGAGATTATGTATTGATTATAGGGAGTTGAACCGGGTCACAGTGAATAACAAGTATCCTTTGCCCAGGATAGAGGACTTGTTTGATCAGTTGAGGGGAGCTACTGTCTTTTCGAAGATAGATCTTCGATCGGGGTATCATCAGTTGAGAATTAGAGATGAGGATATTCCCAAGACTGCCTTCAGGACACGATATGGTCATTATGAGTTTGTTGTCATGTCTTTTGGCTTGACTAATGCTCCTGCAGTCTTTATGGACCTGATGCATACAGTGTTTAAGAGGTTCATTGACTCCTTTGTGATAGTGTTTATTGATGATATTCTTGTTTATTCGAGGACTGAGGAGTTACATGTCATACATTTAGAGAAGGTGTTATCGACTTTGAGGGCTCATAAGTTGTATGCGAAGTTCTCTAAATGTGAATTCTGGTTGAAGGAAATGGCTTTTCTTGGGCATGTAGTATCTAGTAGAGGGATTTCTGTTGATCCTTCTAAGGTGGATGCCGTTAGTGGTTGGCCCCGACCTACTAATGTGGCTGAGATACGTAGCTTTCTTGGACTTGCAGGTTATTATAGACGATTTGTGCAAGATTTTTCCAAGATTGCATCCTCTTTGACTCATTTGACGAAAAAAGGGGTTGATTTTGTGTGGACTGACGAGTGTGAAAATAGCTTTGAGGAGCTTAAAAGACGACTTGTATCGGCCCCAGTTTTAGTATCACCTGATGAGTCTGGGGGTTTGACAGTGTATACTGATACATCCAAGAAGGGTTTGGGATGTGTTTTGATGCGGCATGGGAAGGTAATAGCTTATGCTTCTCGGCGATTAAAGGAGCATGAGAAAAAGTACCCGACTCATGATTTGGAGCTAGCGGAGATGGTACATGCATTGAAAATTTGGAGACATTATTTGTATGGTGAAAAGATTCGATTTTCACCGATCATAAGAGTCTCAAATACTTTTTCACCCAGAAAGAGTTAAATATGAGACAAAGGAGGTGGCTAGAACTTGTGAAAGATTATGACTGTGACATACGGTATCATCCAGGAAAGGCCAACGTAGTTCTTGATGCACTTAGTCGGAAGTCATCACACTTGTCGCCTTTGAGTCTTGTTCCACCTGAGACTTAGATGGGAGATGGAAAGAGCCGAGATAGCCTTTCTTACACTTGAGGTTACTGTGAGTTTGGCAAGTTTAACTGTTGGCCCTACTCTGAGACAGAGGATGATAGATGCACAGCGGGGTGAAAAGCACTTGGCTGAGGGTTTTCGTGAGGCAGAGTCCGAATTACCTAGCCATTTTATTTCTCCACTGATAATGCATTGATGTATCGTAGGAGGTTGTGTGTGCCTCTAGGATCGACCTACAGAAAAGAGTTGTTGAAGGAGGCTCACAGTTCTATCTTTTTTGTGCATCCAGGTAGTACTAAGATGTACAGGGACCTGAGACAGCATTATTGGTGGCCTGGAATGAAACGGGAAGTTGCTGACTTTGTTAGTAAATGCTTGATATGTCAGCAAGTGAAAGCTTTGAGGAAGAGTCCACCTGGTTACCTTAACCCTTTGAGCGTACCTGAGTGGAAGTGGGAAGAAATATCGATGGACTTTATTAGTGGATTGCCGAGGACGTCGAAGAGTTATGACACCATTTGGGTGATAGTTGACAGGTTGACTAAGAGTGCACATTTCATTCTAGGAAAGATAACCTATCCTGTTGAGACATGGGCACAGCTGTATATGAGGGAAATTGTCAGACTTCATGGAGTGCCAGTCAGGATTGTTTCAGATCGAGACACCCGTTTTGTCTCGAAATTCTGGCAGAGTCTGCATATTTCTATGGGCACTGGCTTAGATTTCAGTACTGCTTTTCATCCTCAGACAGATGGTCAGACCGAGAGGGTCAACCAGATTCTGGAGGATATGTTGAGAGCTTGTGCTCTAGAGTTCGGTGGTAGTTGGGATACTCAGTTATATCTTGTAGAGTTTGCTTATAACAACAGTTATTAGGCTACCATCGACATGGCACCTTTTGAGGCACTTTACGGTAGAAAGTGCAGATCACCGACTCATTGGGATGAAGTTGGTGAGAGGAAACTTCTGGGACCAGAGTTAGTACAGATGACTAGTGATTCCATTGTTCTTATCAGAGAGAGGATGAGAGTGGCTCAGAGTAGACAGAAAAGTTACGCTGATGAGAGGCGTAGTGCACTTGAATTTGAAGTTGGTGACCACGTAATCCTGAAGGTGGCACCTATGAACGGTGTGATGAGATTTGGGAAGAAAGGCAAGTTGAGCCCTCGATTTATAGGCCCCTTCGAGATCCTGGATCGGATTGGGTCTGTTGTTTATCGATTGGCTTTGTCAGCAGTGCATAATGTGTTCCATGTGTCCATGCTCCGGAAATATGTGGCCGACCCTTCACACATTATTGATTATGAGCCAGTTACATTGGATGCTAGTCTATCTTATGAGGAGGTACCAGTGGAGATTCTTCCTACAGAACAAAAGGTGTTGAGGAATAAAACTATAAACTTGATTAAAGTTCTTTGGGATAATCAAGTTTCAGAGGAAGCTACGTGGGAACGTGAGGACGAGATGCGGACAAAATATCCTCACCTTTTCACGTAGGGAGCCTACTTTTCAAGAACGAAAAGCCCTTTTAGGTGGGTAGAATGTAATGTCCCGTTACTTTTGGAGGTAAATTTTTTTTTTATTTTAAATAAAGTTTTTAAGCTTATTTTAATCTTAGTAATTTCGATTTTATTAGATATTTCGTTCGAAAACCTTTTTAAACCTTTTAAACCTTTTACTACTTTAATTTAGTTTCGGTGACATTAATAATTATTAACGGGCCATTTAATAATTATTAATCACCTTTAGATTATTTTAAGATCATCGGGTCTCGTATTTTTAATCGAATCTTTTAAAAGGGACGTATACGTCATTTTCCAATTTCTTAAAATTTCACTATTCTTCATCCTCATCTTTAAATAGTCAACCAAAGTCAATATTTTCATTCATCTTTTTCTCTTCTTCCTCTTTAGGGCCGAAACCTCCCTTTCTCTTCCCTCTCTCATTGGCTTTTCTCCGTTGCTCGGTGGATCGCCTTAATTTTATGTCCGTTGAAAAGCTCTCATCCCAAGGATCATTTCTAATCTAGTAATCGAGGTTTTCGTCAATTTTCTACAAGCCTCAAGGTATGGCAAAGTTTTCAAATTCAAGCTTTGAATAGTGTTTTAATGGAGGTTGAGATTGAAATCTTCAAATTCATTCACCGAAGCTTGAAGATTTCAATCGAGGAAGTCGTTTTAGGCAAATTTAGAAACTTCCCTAAACCCTAAAATCAAATTTGAGTTGAAAACCCGCCCCGTATTAATTTCTCTCACTTGACTAAGATTAGGGTGTTTAGTTTGCTATGATTTTACGTTTTACTTAATTTTTCAGAAATCGATTATTATGTAAAACCCTAAAATATCGTGACCCATTGCTATCTCGACTTTCAAAGTATCTTAAATCAACCCAAATCATCTCTAAAAGTGCATAAAAGACGGAAAACCGAACCCGAGCCCTCTCTCCCTTGGTTGGCCGTGGGTCCCTTAGGGTTCATCGTTTTCTGCGTTTAGATGTCGTTTTCTTGATTTTCGGATAATTAATGGTTGTTAGTTGTATTTGATATGTAGGTTTGTGATCGATTGTTTGACTTTGACTCCGGCACTTTGGAAGCTTGGATTTCACATCTAAGGTGAGTTTAAAATGGAAGTTAGTAATTTTATGAATTATGTTTCATTACGTTATTGTTTATCGAGGTTAAGAGGGGAACTAACTTCCGGAAGTTATACTTGGTTGGAGACTTAAACTCGGATGTGAGTGGAGTGGTTTTGGTGTACTTATGGTTTTGGAAGTAAAAGAGGAAATATGAGTGGTTTGGAAGTCTTGTAAGATGATTTGGAGACTTTAGATGAAAGTGAATGAATAAGGAACTTTAAGTGATTTGGGAGTAAAAGTAGCTAGAAATTACACTTGAGTATTGACTCGTGTAATCCAAGCGGTTATTGTTCTTTAGTAGCTTATTGGAACGTTATCTAGCTTACTAGGGAGCTTGAGGGATTCTATATGGCACATGATAGTATGTGATACGCTCCATACGGTATCATGGTGCGACCTTATGTGATATGGCACATGATAGTATGTGATACGCTCCATACGGTATCATGGTGCGAGGTTATGTGATATGGCACATGATAGTATGTGATACTCTCCATACGGTATCATTGTGCCAGGCTATGTGATATGGCACATGATAGTATGTGATACGCTCCATACGGTATCATGGTGCTAGGCTATGTGATATGGCACATGATAGTATGTGATACGCTCCATACGGTATCATGGTGCGAGGATATGTGATAGGACACATGATAGTATGTGATACGCTCCATACGGTATCATGGTGCGAGGCTATGTGATACCGCACATGATAGTATGTTGATACGCTCCATACGGTATCACGGTGCGAGGTTATATGATATGGCACATGATAGGATGTGATACGCAACATATGGTATCATGGTGCTAGGTTATGTGATATGGCACATGATAGTATGTGATACGCTCCATACGGTATCATGGTGCGATGATTTGTGATATGGCACGTGGTATGTCGACTTCGGTCCATACGGTATTATGATACGATGAAAGATAGTTAGTAATGCAATTACATAATCTTTAGATTTGTATAGTAAGACTTAGTAATAACGGGTACTTTTACTTTAAGTCTTGATATCGTTAGTTTTAGAAAGTATATTGTGTATGTTGATTATATGTGGACCTTGGGAATGTGGAATGGGTAGTAAAAGTGAAATCTAGGTCTTTGGACACGATTTCTGACATGGAATGTTGTTCATAGGATTACTTGCTTTCATTTTACTCTCACTAGTATTTTTATGCTAATGTTGCTACAATTACAATTTTTCAGGTAAGACTCGTGGTAGAGGACGAGGTAGAGGAGGTGGCGCTGCGTGACCTATCAGGACGATGAATGGACAAGGACATATGTGGTTTTGGGTGAAGCATTCTTGAATGCTCTTAAACATTTCATTACTTTTATTATGTTTCATTTTGAGCTCGATGGAGCGTTTGTATAATTTGTATATGTTTTTCGAAATTTAAACTTCCTTTAGCATTTTCATCATATTATGGAATGCGCATTCTAGGTTTATTGCTTTTTCTGAAAATTGGGTTGTAAACAGGTTTTGGTTTATCCGAGTTTTAAACGAACCCATGCCTTTTGTCTGTAAAATCAAGTTTTTCCACTGCGCATTTATTTTAAAGGATTTTCTGAAAAATCGGGTCGTTACATGCGGGCAAAGTATGCTCACCTTTTCACGTAGGGAGCCTACTTTTCTGGGACGAAAAGCCCTTTTAGGAGGGTAGAATGTAACGTCCCGTTACTTTTGGAGGTAAATTTTTTTTTTTTTAAATAAAGTATTTAAGTTTAGTTTAAACTTAGTAAATTTGATTTTAGTAGTTATTTTCGTTCGAAAGTCTTTTCAATCCTTTCATAACTTAAAATTAGTTTTGGTGTCATTAATAATTATTAACGGGCCAATTAATAATTATTAATCACCTTTAGATTATTTTAAGACCTTCGGGTTTCGTTTTTTTAATCAAATCATTTAAAAGGGACGTAGACGTCATTTTCCAATTTCTTAAAATTTTACTATTCATGATCTTCATCCTTAAATAGTCAACCTTTGGTCAAAAATCTCATTTCTCTCCTTCCTTCTTTCTCCTCTTGGGCCGAGACCACCCTCCTCCCTCCCTCTCTCATTGGCTTTTCTTATTTACTTGGTAGATCGCCGAAATTCCGGTTCCGTTGAAAAGCTCTCATCCCGAGGATCATTTCTAAGCTAGCAATCGAGGTTTTCGTCTGTTTTCTAAAGGCCTCAAGGTATGACAAGGTTTCTAAATTCAAGCTTTGAATAGTGTTTTAATGGTGGTTGAGATTGAAATCTTCAAATTCACACACCGATGCTTGAAGATTTCAATCGAGGAAGTCGTTTTATGCAATTTTAGAAACTTCCCTAAACCCTAAAATCAAGTTTGAGTTGAAAACCCATCCCGTGTTATTTTCTCTCACTTGACCAAGATTCGGGTGTTTAGTTTGCTATGATTTTACGTTTTACTTAATTTTTCGGAAATCAATTATTATGTAAAACCCTAAAATATGGTGACCCATTGATATCTCGGTTTTCAAGTATCCTAAATCAACCCGAAACGCCTCTAAAGTGTATAAAAGCCGGAAAAACGAACCCGAGCCCTTTATTCCTTGTAGGGCCGAGAGCATGCCTTGGCTCTTTCGCCGTGTTTTCGTCGTTTTATGCGTTTAGATGTCGTTTGCTCGATTTTCGGATAATTAATGATTGTTAGGTGTATTTGATATGTAGGTTTGTGATCGATTTCGTGACTTTGACTCCGGCACTTTGGAAGCTTGGATTTCACATCTAAGGTGAGTTTAAAATTTACGTTAGTAATTTTATGAATTATGTTTCATTACGTTATTGTTATCGAGGTTAAGAGGGGAACTAACTTCCGGAAGTTATACTTGGTTGGAGACTTTAAACTCGGATGTGAGTGGAGTGGTTTTGGTGTACTTATGGTTTTGGAAGTAAAAGAGAAAATATGAGTGGTTTGAAAGTCTTGTAAGATGATTTTGAGACTTTAGATGAAAATGAATGAATAAAGAACTTTAAGTGATTTGGGAGTCAAAGTGGCTTAGAAATTACACTTGAGTATTGACTCGTGTAATTCAAGCGGTTTATGTTCTTTAGTAGTTTAGTGGATCTTTATCTAACTTACCAGGGAGCTTGATGGATTCTATACGGTACTTGTGATACGGCACATGATAGTATGTTGATACGCTCCATACGGTATCATGGTGCGATGATATGTGATACGGCACATGATAGTATGTTGATACGCTCCATACGGTATCATGGTGCGATGATATGTGATACGACACATGATAGTATGTTGATACGCTCCATACGGTATCATGGTGCGATGATATGTGATACGGCACATGATAGTATGTTGATACGCTCCATACGGTATCATGGTGCGATGATATGTGATACGGCACATGATAGTATGTTGATACGCTCCATACGGTATCATGGTGAGATGATATGTGATACGGCATATGATAGTATGTTGATACGCTCCATACGGTATCATGGTGTGATGATATGTGATACGGCACATGATAATATGTTGATACGCTCCATACTGTATCATGGTGCGATGATATGTGATGCGGCACATGATAGTATGTTGATACGCTCCATACGGTATTATGGTGCGATGATATGTGATACGGCACATGATAGTATGTTGATACGCTCCATACGGTATTATGGTGCGATGATATGTGTTAAGGCACATGATAGTATGTTGATACGCTCCATACGGTATTATGGTGCGATGATATGTGATACGACACATGATAGTATGTTGATACGCTCCATACGGTATCATGGTGCGATGATTTATGATATGGCACGTGGTATGTCGACTTCGGTCCATACGGTATTATGATACGATGAAACTGATTGGGTAATAAAGATAGTTAGTAATGGAATTACATAATCTTTAGACTTGTATAGTAAGACTTAGTAATAACGAGTACTTTTACTTTAAGTCTTGGTATAATTACTTTTCAAGAAGTATATTATGTATGTTGATTATACGCGGAATTTGTAATGTGGAATGGGTAGTAAAAGTGAAATCTAGGCCTTTGGACACAATTTCTGACATGGAATGTTGTTCATAGGACTACTTGCTTTCATTTTACTCTCACTAGCATTTTTATGCTAATGTTGCTACAATTACAATTTTTCAGGTAAGACTCGTGGTAGAGAACGAGGTAGATGAGGTGGCATCGCGTGACCGATCGAGATAATGAATGGACAGGAACGCAACTGATTTTGGGTGTAGTATTCTTGAATGCTCATGGACATTGCATCACTTTTTATTATGTTTCATTTTTGAGCTCGATAGAGCATTTTTATATATTTTGGACTTTAAAACTTTCTTTAGAAGTTTCATCATGATATGGAATGCACATTCCAGGTTTATTGTTTTTTTTTCTGAAAATTGGGATGTAAACAGGTTTTGGTTTATCCGAATTTTAAACGAACCCATGTCTTTTTTCTGTAAAATCAAGTTTTTTCTCTGCGCATTTGTTTTAAAGGATTTTACAAAAAATCAGGTCGTTACAGGGTGTCTGATGTCCTTGATGTTGTGGGGACAGGTGTCTTGGATACTTGTGTATTCCCCAATGACGCTGAGAATGAGGTGGATGACACCTCGATGTATACATCTATGAAATAAATGATTAACATGCAAATAAATTAAAATTAAATAGTTAAGATACAAATTAATTAAATAACATTATAATTAGTTTAAATAAACTAAATACATCCCAATTTACATGGTATTTAATTATATTTTGCTAGATAACATACTAATGAATTAAAATTAAATAAATAACATACAAGTTAATTAATTAAATAACATTAATATACTTAAGGGTAAAATACTATTTTTGTCCCTGAACTTTCACTAGAGTTTCGTTTTGTCCCTGAACTTTCAAAAATGACGTTTTTCATCCGTGAACTTTCCAAATCGTTTACTTTTCGTCCTTCCATTAACTTTTCTGTTAGTTGACCGTCAGTGATTGATGACATGGAAATTTTAATGATGTGGCTTGTTGACGTGGATTCTTTTAATATTATTTTAATTTATCATATTTTAATAAGTTTTTAATCTCTCTCCTCTCCCTATTTCTCTCTCCTCGATTAATTCATCTCTCTATCCTCTTCATTTATCTCTCTTCTCCTCAACCGTCTTCTCCGATTAGCCTATGGGTGTAAATCAGTCGGGGTCGGTCTGTTCTCATCGATTTTATACTAAGGAGGAAGACAACCGACGCCTGGCCAAATATGACTAAAAAAAGGCCCATACCGTTCGGCCGACCGATTAGTTGGCCAGTTGATTTTGGTGAAACTGATAAGCAATAGTGTTCACAATGGACAATCGGAGTTGTCAGGCGAAATAAAGAGAGGGAAAAATGAGAGAGCTTTTATTATGGAGAAAAATCCAAAGCGATAAGTCAAATACTTTGAATCTGCCATTTTCAAAGACCATGATTCCATGCGATGATATCTCCAAAACAGCTTACTAGTTTCCTCTCTCAAAAACCCTTTTCTCGTTTTCTTCATCATTTCAATAAATTTCTATTTTGTTTCCAGGAAAATATCAACACAGCTCATTCTTTCATGAAAACATTTTGTTTTTTTTACCAATTTTTCCTTCGTTTGATTTTAATACCCATTTACCCAGTAGAAAATGAAGAAAGATTGTTATTTCTTTACAATTAGGAAGAAAGAGGCCCAGTTGAGAAAAACACAATAAAAGAGTAGTTGATGGCTATAAGATATCTCAAGGCACCGGCTGAGACAGAATTCTCATCAATAAAAGAATTTGATGGCTATAGGAATTTTCTGAGCCTTTCTCTTGGTTGCTTAGCCGTGTGTGTTTTGGGATCACCCCAAAGGTCCTATTTATAGGAAAACCAAGACCTCGAAAATCTTTGAATATCTTTTTAATTATCAAATAATTAATAAAGATATTCTAAAATATATTTTAAATAATTAAGATATAATATCTTATTCCATAATAAGATAATCTCATATCTTTTATTTAAATTAATCTTTATTAATTAAAAATAATTATTCCATATCTTAACCAATAAGGTGTTCATATATTTCTATAAAATAAAATGCAAGTAATAGGTTAAAAACTAACCAATGGGGTGTGTGACCCTACCCATGGTTCACACGCCCACCATGTCATCCCCATGACTTTTCCTTTTTATTTAATAGAACAATTCCATTAAATAAATAAATAAATAAAACTCCTTTTATTTATTTCTTTTTTAATTTGACTTCTTCAAATTAAATATTTAAATAGACTCCTCTATTTAAATCCCCATTAATTTTTACAACTTCAAAATTAATTTAATTAAATAGACTCCTCTATCTAATCTCTCTATTATATAATTAAATAGACTCTTCTATTTAATTTCTCCATTATTTAAATAATTAAATAGACTCTTCTATTTAATTTCATTTAATTAATCAAATAGACTCCTCTATTTGTATTTGCCTTAATTGATTTGACAACTTCAAATCAAATGCTTGAAATCATTTTTCCAAAGAAATTAATCATATTAATTTATGTTCTCAATTACTTGCGTTAGCTCGGAGGACTTAATGAACCTATAGGACTAAGATCCAATTATCTAGAATTACATTGATTGAACTCCTTCAATCAATTAATTCTTATTCATTAACTCCTAGATAACTCCACTAAATATCTAGAGTTGCACTCTTAGTACTATAGACATAGTTATGTTCATTGGCTAATATCATTAACTACACTTTGATCATTCACAAGTTAGTTCGCATACATGGCTAGGTATTTGCACCGTATTAACCTCCATGATACATCTTGTTCCTTAAATCCAACTGATTCTCCAATGAACAACCTTACATAATCTCCATTATGCGTCTTTTCCTTTTCCTTGATCAAAGGAATATGGGGCCCCGCTCTTCAAGATCGAATCAGTCCATAAGGGAACTACTTATCTATTTTCCTATATAGAAAAGAGTGAGTTCCATTTTTGTGTAATAACGTTCCCAGCTATAAGCAAGATGCAGTCCCCAAAGTGGGAGGTTTATTAAGCGAACTATATCGAGTCACTCTCACCTATGCAAATTAAAGGCTTGTCTCTTGCGAATAGGAGTTCGTAATCCACTCAGGATTATGATCAATTGTACATGATCAACAGGTTGATAAACAAAGTGTCTTTCTGTAATGGCTTTCTCAGAATACATTAAGTTTATCTTAGTCCAGTCTACTACAATTTCTATTACTGCAACACTCCCACTCACATGTCTTTACTTGAGCGATCTAGATGAGATCATTTGTGCCACTTCACAAGTGGGCTGTGTTAGTAGTGATACCAGAAATAAGGCACCCGACCTTTATGTTGGGGTTTCTGCCCTAAATCTTATGTAATCCAATTAAACTATAAATAAATAAAGGAATTATTAATTAGTAATATTTACATTGTCATTTATTATTAGTTTAATAAATGTAATCCATCATAAGATCCAGAGTTACTTATGATAACTTAAAGTGAGCATATGATGCGGGAAGATTCACTTAAGTGTAACTCAAATAGTCTGCGGTACATGAATAAAGGTTGGGTGCCTGATTTCTTGTAACACCACTAACACGGCCCACTTGTGAATTGGCACAATGAAGGGATGATATACTAAATTAGCGGAATTTATTTAGTAACACAAATTAACACTTAATTTAGGATCTATTAATATCATGCAATTTGTGATAAAAACACGAAAAACATATGTAGATTCATGCTTTATTTTCGAAAATTAAAACCGGAACTTACATTGACTGATTTAATGGAGAATCGGTTGGAGGTTCTTTACAGCATCAAATCCTCAGCAACACCGGATCTTCTACGCTATATCCCGATCGATCAAACGAAATCCGATTGTGGGATCGAACTTAAGAAGAAATTAGGAAGAAGAAAAATATTTTTCTTCCCAATGGCCTATGAAAATCGGCAATAGGGGAGGAGAGGAGGAAGAGAGAATTCCGAATTTCTAAGGAATTGAATTGTGTGATTTATGAATGACCAACCCTCCTATTTATAGGAAAATAGGAATCCTAATCCCATTAGGATTAATCTATAGAGATAAATACAAAAAGAAAAAAAAGATTACCTCTTTCCTTTATCTTGCAATTTCGAAAATGCCATAGATAAATAGGAGATTATTTTATTTTCTTTATTTTTATTTATCTTGGGTAAATAAATCTATGAAATTATTTTAGGATATAATTCAAACAATTATCTCTTCCTAAAATACATGTCATGGCCGAAAATTGGCTTAATAATTAATAAATAATTCTAATTTATTTAATTAATTATTTTGGGCCAATTTCAATTGGGTTCATTAATCCAATTGGGCTTGAAATTCTCTCTTAAATTAATAAGTCCAACTTAATTAATTTATTTATTAATTACCATTTAAATAAGATATTTTATTTAAACAATTAATAATATTAATATTTTCTCCCGACTAAATATTATCAAATTATATTTAATTATTAATTTCCATTAAATAAACTCATTATTTAATTAATAATTTTATTGATAACATTTTATTATTAATTAATTAGTTTTTAATTATTAATTCCGTTCAAATAAAATTTATTATTTAAACAATTAATAATTGTTAATTAATTTCAAATTATTAATTACCATTTAAATATACTCAATATTAAAATAATTAATAATATCTAATTAATAATATTTCATTATTAATTTCATGTTTAAATAAACTCATTATTTAAACAATTAATAATGTTTATATTAATTACCGTTTAAATATACTCAATATTTAAACAATTAATATTGCCTATTTTACGCAATTCACTTTACTTAAAATTTCCATTTCTTCTACTTGATTTCGCGACTACGATATTTGGGCTAGCATAGGGACCCGATGGACCTATAGATCATGAGCTTAATAATTAGTCAATTAAGTGATTAACACATAATCAGTTAATTACTTATTATCTAACTATGAATAATTCCACTATAGATTCATATCTGAACTCCCCTACTATAGATGAGTTATGTCCATTTAGTTTATCTTTTATTTATATCCGTGATATATCCTTCACGTGGAACCCTCATAATTACAGGGGGGATAAATTTACCGTTTTACCCCTCTAATTACCGCTTTATCCTTGTGTTCCCATTGATTCTCCAATGAACTTTATCTTTAGTCGAACTAGAGATAAGATACTTGGTGATCAATAGAAGTCGTGACGTCACTTGTTCATGTCTAATCGACATCAAGGGAGTTTCCTAAAGTTCCTAAAATGTTTAGGTATCGCACCGATACTGTTAATTTATAGGGAAGTTATGAATTCCATCTCGTGAAAATGAGTTCCCAACTACTTATCTAGTCATGTTCCCAAAACAGAGTGTATTAGCGTTCTTACGGACGCTCTCAACTATGTGAATCAAAGAACATAACTCCACAAATAGGAGTCCGCATTTCACTTGGGGTTAGATCTATCACGGTTGATAAACTTAGTTTGATATTCGATTATTTCTCGTAAACGGTACTAATGAGAAATTTGATCGAACATCGTGGTCCTGTCTTATACAATCAACATTGCATATGATACTTTCATTTCATGTCTCCTACATGAATGATCAGGATTCGATCATTTGTCTATAAACAAAATGCGAAACTATCAACAGTGTTACCAGGATAAGGTTCCCAAACGTTATCCGTTTACTGTAGACACGTTTAAGTTACTCATCTGGACTTTAATCCTCTCGTATGACTCACATACTAAGTCGTGATTTCATAAGAGTGACTTAGGTTTTACTATTTGAATGTTTGATATTTATATATTTCCATGTATTCCTAATATCATTAATTGAATCAATCTAGATAATATGAAGAACTTATGTTTATTTATTTAATTTATTCTTAATAAATTATTATTATTAAATAATTACAAGTTCTAGGACACCATTCCTAACACACAAGTGATCTCATCTGGTTCGCTCATGTAGAGACATGTGAGTGGGGGTGTTGCTTCAATAGAGATTGTAATAGACTGGACTAGGATAAGCTTATTGTCTTTTGGGAAAGCCGTTACAGAAAGAAACTTCGTTTATGAACCGTTTGATCATGTACAATTGATCTTAATCCTGAGTGGATTACGAACTCCTGTTCGCAAGAGACAAGCCTTTGATTTGCATAGGTGAGAGTGACTCGATATAGTTCGCTCAATATGCCTCCTACTGTGGGGATTGCATCTTGCTTATGGATGGGAATGTAATTACACAAGAATTGGAATTCACTCTTTTCCATATAAGAAAACAGATAAGTAGTTCCCTTATGGACTGATTCGGTCTTGAACAGCGGGGCCCCATATTCCTTTAATCAAGGAAAAGGTTAAAGACGCATAATGGAGATTATGTAAGGTTGTTCATTGGATAATCAGTTGGTGTAACGACCCGCTTTCCGTTAAATTCTCTAAATTCAAATGCACAGCGGAAAACTCAATTTTTAAAGAAAAACGGCATGGGTTCGTTTAAAAATCGGATAACCAAAAACCTGTTTACAACAACCCATTTCAGAAAAAGCGATAAATCGGGAATGCGCATTCCAGCATATAATTTAAACTTTCAAAAGAGATTTAAATCATAAGACATAGGCAGATTTTTACACAAATACCGTTTCGGGCTCAAAAAGACATAAGTATGGAAAATGAAAATGATTTACAATCATTTCTAAGAATGCTTAACCAAAATATGTTTCAACATTGTCCGTAAACCAACTCGGCAAGTCACGCGGCACCAGCTCCCCTACCACGCTTCTTAGCACGGGGTTTCCCTGAAAATTTGTAAGTGTAGCAACATTAGCATAAAATGCTAGTGAGAGTAAAACGAAAGCAAGTAATCTTATGAACCAAAATTCATACCCGAAATTATGTCCAAAGGCCTATAATGCTCATTACTACTAATATCCACACTTCCAATTTCCATACAATCATACGATAATAAAATACTACCCGAAATAGTCTTTAAATGCCAGATAATTGAAGTAAAGACTTAAAGTAAAAGTAACAAACATTACTAAGTCTTACTACACAATTCTAAAGAATAGGTAAAAGTAACATTAACTATCTTTGTTACCAAACAAGTTTCATCGCAACATGCTATTGTATGGATCGAAATCAACATACCACGTACGGTCGTACCATATCACAAATCATCGTACCATGATACCGTATGGACCGAAGTCAACATACTATCATGTACCATATCATAAATCCTCGTACCATGATACAGTATGGATCCGAATCAACATACTATCATGTACCGTGTCACAAATCATCGTAACGTGCTCGTATGGATCCGAATCAACATACCACGTACGGTCGTACCATATCACAAATCATCGCACCATGATACGTATGGATCAGAATCAACATACTATCATGTGCCGTATCACAAATCATAGTACCATGGTATCATATGGATCCGAATCAACATACTACCATGTACCATATCATAATACCGTATGGACCGAAGTCAACATACCACGTACCGTATCACAAATCATCGCACCATGATACGTATGGATCTGAATCAACATACTATCATGTGCCGTATCACGAAAGGTTAAGTTCCCTAATAAGTTGGGTAATCTCGAAGAATTCTGCTAAGTTATTAAAGAACCTAACTACTCATATTACACGAGTCATCACTCAAGTGTAACTTCTAAGCTACTTTAACTTCCAAACCACTCAAAGTAACTTAAACTTTCACTTTCATCTAACATCTCCAGTTCACCTTACAATACTACCACTCCAATGTTTCCTTTTCATCGAACTCGTTATAATTCCAAATTCTCTCCACTCACTTCCGAATTAAAGTCTCCAACCAAACATTAATTCTAAGAAGCTAATTCCCTCTTAACCTCGATAAACAATAACATAACGAAACTTAATTCATAAGAAAACTAACTTCCATTTTAAACTCACCTTAGCTTGTAGAAAAGCTCCGATTAATCCGAGGTTGCAAACCCACAATCAAATCACAATCCTACAAACGAATTACACCTAAATAACATTAATTAACCAGAAATCGTACAAACAACATCTAAACGCACAAAACGACGAAAAACCCGGATTTCCTCCCTATGGTGCTCTCGGCCATACAAGGGAAATTAGGGTTCCGGTTTGGTTTTCTAACTTTTATGCACTTTAGAGGTGTTTTGGGTTGGTTTCGGATACTTTGGAAGTTCACAACATCGATGGGTATCCGTAATTTAGGGTTTTGCACATTAATTGATTTCCGAAAAATTAAGTAAATAGCAAAAACATAATAACCCTTACATCCTATTCATGGCCAAGTGAGGGAAAATCATACGGAACGGGTTTCCGGCTCAACTTGGTTTTAGGGTTTAGGGGAAGTTTCTAAAATTATCCATAACGACTTTCCCAATTGAAATCTTCAAGCTTCAATGAATGAATTTGAAGATTTCAACTCAAAACCTCCATTAAAAAACTATTCACATCAAGTTTTAGAAACTTTGACATACCTTAAGGCCTTGAGAAAACAAGCGAAAATCACGTTCGGTAGGTTGGAAATGATCCTCGGGCCAAGGGCTTTCCAACGGAAGTAGTATCGAGACGATCTATCGAGAAATAAAGAAAAACCAAAAATTGGGGATGGGGTTTTGGTGCCCACGGTTTCAAGGAGGGAAGAAGGAGAGAAAAATGACAACTTTTGTCTAAGTTTTGATATTTAAAAGAAGGTGAATAGTGATTTTTAGATATTTAAGAATTTGGGAAATGACGCCTACGTCCCTCTTTTGTTTTTACTTTAAAAATGAAACCCTAAGCTCTTAAATTAATCTAAAGGTGATTAATAATTATTAATTGGCCCGTTAATAATTATTAATGTCACCGAAGCGAATTTAAAGTATTAAAAGATTTAAAGGGTTTTCGGCCGAAAATAACTTCTAAAATCGAAATCATTACTTTTAAACTAACCTTAAAAGCTTTAATTAAAATAAATAAATAAAATAATAATAATAATAATAAAAAAATTTACCCCCAAAAGTAACGGGACGTTACAGTTGGGCTTAAAGAACAAGATGTATCATGGAGGTTAATACGGTACAAATACCTAGCCATGGATACGAACTATCTTGGGAAGGATCAAAGTGTAGTTAATGATTATAGCCAATGGACAAAACTATGTCTATAGTACTAAGAGTGCAACTCTAGATATTTAGTGGAGTTATCTAGGAGTTAATGAATGAGAATTAATTGATTAAAAGGAGTTTTAATCAAAAATAATTCTGGATCATTAGAACTTAGTCCTATAGGTCCATTAAGTCCTCCGAGCTAACGCATGTAATTGAGAACATAAATTAATATGATTAATTTCTTTGGAAAAATGAAATTAAATAGAGGAATCTATTTGATTAATTAAAAGAAATTAAATAGAGGAGTCTGTTTAATTATTTAATTAATGGTGGAATTAAATAGAGGAGTCTATTTAATTAATTATGAGAGATTAAATAGAAGAGTCTATTTAATTAAATTAATTTTGAGTTGTCCAAAACTAATGGGGATTTAAATAGAGGAGTCTATTTAAATATTTAATTTGAGATTGTCAAATTAAAGAGGAAATAAATAAAAGGAGTTTTATTTATTGGAATAAATAAAAGGAATTTTATTTATTTAATTATTTAACGGAATTGTTCCATTAAATAAAAAGGAAAATAAAATGCCCAATATTGTCATGTGATGATGATAGGGGCGTGTGACCCATGGTGGGGGTCACACGCCACCTTGGTCAAAGGGTTGACTAAGTTTTGCATTTTATTTTATTTAAAATATATGAATATCTTATTTTAAATTAATGTGATTAATTTAAATGGAAGATATGGAATAATATATTTAAATTAATATTAATTAATTTAAATAAAAGATATGAGATATTTTATTATGGAATAAAATATAATATCTTTATTATTCAAATATATTTTAGAATATCTTATTTAATTATTTATTAATTAAAATATATTCAAAAGATTTTCTGGGACCTTAGTTTTCCTATAAATAGGAACCTTGGGGTGACCCCAAAACACACAACTAAGAAAGCAAAAGAAAAGGCTCAGGAAATTCCTCTCCTCCCTCTCTCTTAACCGCCGGCCACAGTGTGGTTTTTCTTCCCTTTTCCTTTTTCCAAAAAAGATAGTGCCCACGCACCGATTCTCTTTTGTGCTTAGTGAGGAATTACATTTTGGTGGTCCCAGTATCGTAACCAGCCAAGAACGAGGAAAAGCCAGACACTTCTCTACAAGGGTTAGTATTTCTTTTATGCATTTAGATTTTGATTATATTATACTGCAAGGAAAGATCATTGGGACTTCCGTTTGAGAACTCTTTTAGAGGCCTCAATCTCAACACTTTATTCATATACCACAGACTATTTGAGTTACACTTAAGTAAATCTTCCCGCATCATATGCTCACTTTAAGTTATCATAAGTAACTCTGGATCTTATAATGGATTACATTTATTAAACTAATAATAAATGACAATGTAAATATTGCTAATTAATAATTCATTTATTTATTTATAGTTTACTTGGATTACATAAGATTTAGGGCAGAAACCCCAGCATCTACACCCCAGAAGCCATTGTCTGCATCTTCATCCCAAAAATTTTAGTTGAAAAACTACGATTATTTCTTCACTTCCATTGTGTGTGTGAAAGTAAAAAGGAGAGAGAGAATACATTTTTTTAGGATAGAAGGTAGAAAGTGGCCTGAGACGATGATATGAATAGGTGGATTAAGAGTGACATTTTATTGGATGTGTGAATGGGTGGAATTTAATTGGATACTTTAGTAGGTGAAATTTAATTGGATGGATGAGTGGGAGCAATTATTATTTTTTAATTATTAATATATAATTTCATTTAGAGGATAGAAATGTAAAATCAACAAATGGAAACCGCTAACATGTCTGAAAATTGAACCGCATGAATGTAGAAATTGAGTATTTTTAAAATTTAGAAACACATTGGTTATTCTTGAAAAGAGATAATTAATAAAATACCCACTTTTTCTTATGCTGTATAAAAATTTAGCCACATCTCATCATTTATCATTTTTTAGCCATCAATTACTTTTTGTTTTTTCATTATACCTTTTATACCCTTAGAGTAATGATAATTTTATTTGAATTTCAAACGTAATTATTCTCCTTGACTCTCTCTCTTCTTTTTCCTTATTTTCAAATTTATCTTCCCAATATAATTATTTCCAATTATTCTTCCTCTCCAATTTCCCCAAATTTAATTGTTTTTCCCTCTCATTATTCCATACATTTATAATTTTAATCCTTTGTTTTGTTCTTGCATTTTAAAAAAATAAGTTTATAAACTTAAATTCAATATATTGTACGTTTTGTTCCTGCATTTTACATATATATTATACGTATATAAAATTTCTTGGAAAAAATGGAGAGAAAGCATTAACATGGAATATGTAAATTTGTGAAATTGAAAAATGAGAGAAACACATATTAGGTGGGAGAAAAAAAAGAGAAAGAGATGGAGGGAGAGAGAGAGACAGGGGGAGAATGGAAAAGGAAAAGATGGTTGATGTGATTAGGGGTGAAACCGGTTCGGTTCGGTTTTCTATGGGTATGGGTATGGGTGGATATGGTAAGAGAGGTTGTGTAGTAAAGTTAAAATTTCCTTCACGAGCATTCGAACTCACGTCTTCAAGGTTGTGTAGTAGCGCAAATACCAACTCATCCACACGCTATTTGTTAAGCATCATACAGATAATATATAATATAAGCTTTCCTGGTTTCCGGTTTAAACCGAACCATTTTTTATTGAAACCGCAGTTCAGTTTTCGGTTTCTTATAGATGAAAATCGAAACGTCTCAATTTTTACGGTTCGGCTCGGCACGGTTTTTCCGGTTTAAGCTTTCACCCTTAGATGTGATGGGTTAATGAAAAATAGTGGGAGGTTTTTTTAGTAAATTTTTTTCTTTTTTGGCTATTTAGTATTATTTTTTTAACATATGGCTAAAAAATGTTATAAAATGGACTTACATGGTCATTTTCATAGATACCCCTTTTGAAAATGGAATTTGGAAAATGGATACCAATGACAATCCTCACCATTATAAAAAGTTTGTTAGTGTTATTTAATTATTTTATATACACCTTATATTAGAGTTGTGCATAACTTGGTTTGGTTAAGTTCAAATACAATAGTCGACTAACAAATTATATACCAAATAAACCAAGTAGAATGTACAAAAAAAGTTGAAAAAAATAAATTGAACTCGACTAAGTTAATCTGGTAGAGGTGATATCGGTTTGGGTTCTTTCAGTTTTGGATTGAACCCGAAACCGAACCGACAACAAGGAAATGGATGGCTAAAAACTTAACCCGATCTGACTAACGAACAAACCGATAGCCACTGAACCGATAATTTATCGATTTGGGATGGGCCTGATGTGTAACTTCCCGTTACTTTTGAGGTATAAAAAAAATATTATTTATTTTATTTTAATTTAAGTATTAAAGATTAATTTAGAATCAGTAATTTAAAACTTAGTAGTTTATTTCGGTTTAAACTTTTTTTATCGCTTTCATAGCTTAAATTAGTTTTGGTCGTATTAATAATTATTAACGGGCCAATTAATAATTATTAATCACCATTAGGATAGTTTAAGAACTTCGGGTTTCGATTTAGAAGTCAAAAGTCATGGACAAATCCGTCATTTCCAAAATTCCTAAAATATCAAGTTACTATTCACTTCTCCTTAAAATCACCACTTTGACCAAAATTGACCAAAACCTCTCATTTTTCTTCTCCAAAAACCGTGGGCTTCATCTTGGGAGGGGAAATTTTCGGGTTTTGCTCGTTTCTCGACGGATCGCTTCATTTTCGGTTGCATCGGGAAGGCCTCGGTCCTAGGATTCTTCTCAACCTAGCAATCGTACTTTCCATCCGTGTTCTAAGGGCCTTAGGTATGTCAAAGTTTCAAATCCTAAGCTTCAAATAGTGTTTTAATGGAGTTTTTGATTTGATTCTTCAATTTTTTGCCGAGAAACTCGATGACTTTAATTACGGGAGTTGTTTTTGTTAATTTTGGGAACTTCCTTTTAACCCTAAACCCGAGTTTGAACCAAAACCCGTCCCGTTTGGAATTTACATTTTGAGGGTTGTTTTAGAATGCTTATTTATTGATTAATTGTTTATTGTAATTAAATTCGGGAAATCGACTACTGTTCAAAATCATCGAAACCCATTGAAATCGGGAACTTCCAAACTACTTGAAACCAACCCGAGACACCTCTAAATTACATAAAAGCCGGAAAAACAAACCCGAGGCCCCTTTTTCCTTCTAGGTTTCCTTCTAGGGCCGAGAGCACCTATGGCCATTTCTTGGGTTTTTCGCCGTTTTTTGCTTTTAGGTGTTGTTTGATTGATCTTTGGTTATTTATTGATTGTTAGACATAATTTAAATGTAGGTGTTTGTAGACCGTTTTCTTGATCGCTCTTTCGGACTTCAGGAGCAAATTCTACTTTTGCAAAGGTGAGAATAAATAGAATTTAAAGTAGCTTTAGAAACCGAATAAGTAGAATGATTTGTAGGATCGGAAGTTGAGCGTAAGGTTTGAATCGAAAGGATAAAAGAAAGTGAGCTAACTAGTTAGAATTGGGAGTTGGTTCTGATTTCGAGTGGAGAGAACTCATAAGTATTTTGAAGGAAATGTTTAACTCTCGAAAATTCTAAGTTTAGGTTAGGTTAGGTTAGGTTCGACGCTTAAAATGATTATCGGAAGTTGAAGGTTTCGAGCTTAATGGATTTAATAAGCAACTGGATTAAGGACTTCAAGTACTTATTGGAAGAATTAGAATCATTTAAATTGGGGACTTTAAGATAAAGTTAAGTACGTAAGTTTAACTGAAGGCCGTTTGGCTCGATTTATTTATTGTTTTTCTTATCAGAAGTTTCTACTTTCCTACTTTATGTTTAAGAGTTTTACGTGATCCATTTACCCTTATATTTTTTCATTTACTTTGAATATTTATATTCACTTACTTGCACTTTAAAGCACATTCATATCATATCATATCATATTGCATTATCGCTTATTGGGAGGAATAATGAGGCAATGCATAGACTGAGTGTGCTTGCATTGTCTGGTATTATTCGTTTTATGTTTCCGTATATGTACATGAGGAATGCTAAAGGACTGCGGGACTTTGCTTGATCGAAGGAGATGGATAATGAGATAATGATGGAACTATGCGAGTTCACATTATCTGGTATTATCCATAATTACTATGATACATATACGAAGATACAGGGTATGTCTTAGCCTACGGGAGCTCATTACCTGTATTTGGTGGGTGAGATAATGAGGTGAATGAACTTATTAGCCTACGGGAGCTTCATTATCTGTCATTATTTACTAGAGGTGGGAAAATATTATTGAAAAGAATTTATATATTTTATTATGGAAAGTGAGATTAATGAGGTGAATGAACTTAGCCTACGGGAGCTTCATTACCTGTCATTATTCATATTGAAACGAATTTGAATATTTAAATTGGAAAGCGAGATAATGAGATGAATGAACTTAGCCTACGGGAGCTTCATTACCTGACATTATTCGCTTGTGATGATTATAAGGATATAAAGGTGGTATGTCTTTTTCATTTGTTTAATGAGTTAATGAATAATGTTTAGACTCGTATGCTAACATTATCGTCATTATTGTAATTGTGATTGTTGGTTATATTAAGTCCGAACGTGATTAATATTTTTGATTAAACATAAAAGAAGGGTAAACTTTATATATAGCATGAATTATTAAAAGGATGAATCAGGAAGAGGTATTGGTTATGAAAAACATGCTTCCAAATTTTGGGAATTTTAGTAAAGAATATGTAAGTTTACTTGGACACAAATCAGAATGCGGGTTTGGCGTCTATTGTTACTTTTTATTCTGTTTATTTTCATTGGGCTTGCTTTTATCTCATGATATTACTAACAATTTTCAGGTAACGCTCTTGCTCGGGGTCGGGAGAGGAGCTAGTACAGCTTGATCGATGGATGATGATGCTGAGATGGACTAGGAGTATTTTTAAAGTGCATGGACTTGTTTTGTTGTATTTTGTATCTTATGAGTTGTATACATGTGTATAAGCTCATGAGAGCTTTTTATTTTACTTTTATGGTTATTAATTCTTTTAAGCTTTGGAAAAGGAATTGCATTTCCTTACTTTTAAATTTCCTGATGTGAAAAATGTATACAGGTTTTGGCTAGCCTAAGTTTTCAAACATATCTACGCCGTTTTTTTTTTAAATACTAAGACTTCCGCTGTGTTTTAGTTTTAAATGATTTAAAAGGAGTCGGGTCGTCACATGATGGTTTTGGTTTTCCTTCCTAGAAAGAAGGGGATTATGTAAGAGAGCGGGAAAGAAAGGGATTAAGAGAGAGAAAGAGAGCGATGGAGAGAGAGACACCAACCACGGCGACGTAATAGCGGAGAAACAACGATCCTTCTTTTGCTTTTCCCTTGAGCGAACGACGGAGAAATGGGAGGCAAAGGAGAAATGAAATGAATCTGTCTAATTAGAGTTTTTTTTTTTTTTAATTATTCTATCTTATCGGATTGGTTTGGGTGATTGTCGGTTTTCCTAACCTAGACTGAACCGAATCGATTAGATAATCGATTTTCATTACATAGATCGAACCGAACCAATAAGCTCCGGTTCAGTTTTTTGGTTCGGTTTGGTTTTTAGGTTCCACATTGGATCTCAACAATCTGGTTTAATATATATTTATAGTTTTCCTATGTTCAAGATAGGTAGAAAAAAATTATTTTTTGTTTTTATCGGATCAAATATTTATAAAAACCACATAAATGGAATAATAGAGAAAAAAAAAAGCACAATTCAATTCTTTTTATAGATATTACATCAAATTATGGGGACGTTTTTAGAAAATAAGCAAGTACCTAACCACTTAAGCAATACTCATGTTGACAAGTACAATTCAGTCCTAAAGTATATGCTTTGGTGGTGACAATTAAACTCATAAATTATTAATGTTAGAAATTAAATTGTCTTACATGAACAATCAGAACCAGAAATCAAATAAAACTCAAACGCCCAAGATATCAAACTTTTTTACAACTTAGCTTCTTTTTTCAAAGTAAATAACTATATGTCCAAACGTTTGAAGTATTTGACAAAATGTTCTTTTTTTTAAGTCGGTTCAAGTTCAAGACCTGCCTTTGGATATATGGAAACTTAAAATTCGGTGTTTAAAAACCGTTTTTACACATCAGGTGATGTTTGGTCTTGAAGACCGGACTTTAAGGCGGCAATAATTACCCCAACAGTGTATTAAAAATTAAATTGAAGTCTGGTTTTAAAGAATGTGGCTTTTAATGATGATTCCCTGCTTGTAGATACCGGAGAAAGAGGGAAAAATTAGTGGAAAGAACGGCTATTTCACGGCTGCCAACTAAATGGGGGCTTTTTTCATGCCTACTGCTATCGCTCAAAGCTTGATGGAACGGAACATATAGCTCTTGTTATTGTTAAGGTAAATCTTGTAGTATGAAACAATGTTTGGGAAAAAGAAATGTTTGAAACCTATTAAGTAACTAGTGCTTTGTTTAAATCCTAAAGGGAGAGATTGGGAATGGACAAGATGTTCCGAGTGCTTAACTGTCGATATATTTGGGTCTGCACGTTGTGATTGTGGCGACCAGTTGGAGTTGGAAATGTAGTTAATTGAGAGGGCTGGAAGAGGAGCTGTGGTTTACCTGAGAGGTCATGAAGGAAGAGGAATTGGCCTTGGTCACAAACTGCAAGCCTATAATTTGCAAGATGGGATTAGCTGTCGATTCCGTGAATACGGTATTGGTGCCCAGGTCAGTCCTCTTGTAATCCATCTCCTTTTTTGGTCACCATTCAAGCAAATAATTACAATTATGAAAGAAGGGAAGACAAAATTCAGTAATTTTTCAACTTTGACAATGATTCGGATCAACTTATGGATGTCGTTGTGTTTCTGAGTTCTAAGCTGACTCTGAAAATTCATCAAAAACCAGTATAAAGCCGAAGTCATTATTTCAAACGATTGTTTTGAGTTCCATGATTCGTAATGTTTCAATAGTTAATAATGTACATTTCTACTATCATCCAGATTCCTAACCGAAGCGAAGTCTAAAAACTAGGATAGATTTATTTTATCAATGCTACAATTTAGAACACAATGAATGACTTCTTTCTTTCGATGGTGACAGATACTCAGGGACATAGGAGTTAGAACGATACGGATTGGCCGTGATTGGGAGAGTTCCTGTGGTGACACCGATCACGGATGAAAACAGGAAGTACCTGGAAACAAAAAGAACCAAGATGGGTCATATTTGCGGGTACGACATAAAAGGGCCATTAATCGGTCCTCTGGATGCAACTCCGAGTAGCTCAGAACAAATTGCAGAGACTGAAAGTTCAAATGATTCACAGACATTACAAAGGGAAAAAAAAAAAACACACGTTTTGATTCATTTCATGTGATTATTAAAATGGCTTTACATTTGAGATATACAAACAACAAAAATAATGAAGATGATATACATCGTACAAGTGATGAAGGAGGAGTTACATTTTTTTAATACATCGTCCAAGTGTGCAATACTAATTGTTGTATTTTGTTCATATTGGAATGCCAAATTGGTGATCTTTAACTTTCTTCTCGACAACGATTTTGGTGACTGCTAGCGAAGTCCGGAAATCGTATATGTAATTATCTCAACAATCTTTACTTAATACAAGTGTTTGATGTCCTTCCAACGAACTCAATGCATTTTGATCAATAGATTTAGGATAATAAGTGGCCTGTTTAAGATAACTTTTGGAGGTGTTTAAAATTACTTTTGATAACCATAAAAAAAAACACTTTAAAAGCTATCTCAAACGAGCCCTAAATTAGACACAAAAACTTCAAATCTATATAAGCATTCCTTTTATTGAGCTTATAGTGGCTACATCATATATCCAATTATATCTCATACTACATCATCCAAATTTAATTTGCACAAAGTGATTTTAACAAGATTTTGACTATGTAATTATCAAATGTCAACTAACAAAATCTAATTACACCATCTTATCTGATTAAAATTTAACCATATGAAAGACACATGAAATCACTTACTTGGTAAAATTTATTCAAGAGACATTTATCGAATAATATTTTAGCAAAATTCGAATGATAGAGTGTTATTTTAGATAGAAAATTCAATTTTCTTGTGAGGAAAATGAAAGAATACAAATGACTTGTAATTTTGTCATTTGACTTTAAAAATATTTTATCAACTTATGTCACTTTTATATTTGGCGCAATTTCAAATATATTAAAAAAAATTATAATATTTACAAATTTGTTAGAAAAAAAAATATTTACAAAAATATTAAAATTTCAAAGATTCTGGGTATATCAGTCAATCACTATTAGTATATCAGTGAACTATTAGTATATCAATAATAGTTTATTAGTCGAATATCACTGATATACTATTAGTTATTGAGTGATATACTAATAGTGATTGGCTCATATACTCGATTTTTGAAATTCTAACATTTTTATAAAAAAAAAAAAATTTCCTAACAAATTTATAAATATTTTACCAAATTATAATATTCATGTAAATTTCCCATTATATTTTTTGTTTTAAAAGAAAAATGATATTCTTAGATTGTGAAATTAAGAAAGCAAAGATAATTAATATATCAAAAGTTAGTATTCACTAATTTGTAATAGAACACCTTTGAATTAGAATTCAAGTTAGAAGGACTTCATCCGCCTCTTATTTAATTGTTTCAAAGGCACGTGTTATTGATGAAACCATGGAAATAAATGAGTCACATAATCCGTTGTGTAGTCAATGTCATAATATAATTTTGAGACGAATTAAATATTATTTATTTATTTTGATGAAAATACAAAATATATATTAGAATTCTTACTTCCACAATAATGATTAGTTCATATTGATTGGATATAAATCTATAACATATCTAAATGTGGTGATGTATGGAGAAACATTGGGTTCCAAATTTACCCTCATTTATTTTGTTTATTCCCTGTCTATCCTTCCATTTTCTTTTTAATGAGATACGTGCCAATTAGAAAATTTCAATTTCTGACATCATGAAGTTCATTGTTTAATAATTAATTTTGAATTTTAAATTCATCTCCAGTTCATGCATCTTTTATCCATAGTTCCATGGTGGAGCTGTCATCATGATCTCCAGTTCATGCATAACCTTTAAATGGCTTCTCTTTTATCCGTATTATAATTATTTAATATTCATGAACTTTTCATTAATGTTTTATTTTTTTTAGTGTGATGGAAATTAGTATAAGAACCTACTCATTGTTTGCAAACTGTATCATTTTTTAACTTTGAAGAAAAAAAATCAAATCATGCCAATGTCAATTGATTACGCATTTATCAAAGATTTGAAACCATCAAACACAAATTGGAAATTGAAGGTGTTTGTTGTTCGAAAAGGGATACCTCAACCATGTAAAGGTGGCAATTGCGCACGATCTTAAGGATTATCTTAATTGATGAACAGGTTTTTTTTAAAAAAATCTCTATTTTTACATTCTATATCTATTGATTATATTTTGCAACATTTTGTTTATAACTTTATTTTTAAACTCTAATGTTTAGGGTACCAAAATTCAAGCCGTCATGTTCAATGACATTATTGGAAAAATCGGTGAAAATATAGAAAAAAGTAAAACCTATTTTATCGAAAATGGAAGAGTCAGCTTTGTTAACAAGTATTTTGCAAATGCTAATGAGACATTCAAATCACTTCTCTACGGCACCTGAAAATTGAGGAGATTGAACAATCATTTCCGATTCGTTTGGAGAACAACAAGTTTATTGAAATCCAAGAGTTTGAATCCTATGTTGCTTCTGAGGTCTTATAGGTATATATATTTTTTTTAAATACAAAATTTTATTGTGTATATACATTGAAATTATTATACTTACTCTCTCTATTTTTTTTTAAAAAAAATGGCATAGGAATTGTGTACTGTGTGATATTTTGAATCGCAATTTACAACTTCCTAGATGTATAATTCCTCTTCTTCTCTATCTTGGATCCATGTTTTTTTCATCTTCTTCAACTTAGGTCACTTTAAATTTGGGGCAATCAAATATGTTAAAAAATATTTTTTTTTACAATTTGTTATATTTACGATATTAAATTTCAATTACTTCTTGAAATCTTGAATTTAGGTGATAAAGAGGAATCCTATTGTCATCAATGATAGGAATAGAATTTCATATCATGATAATAGTTCTTATTATTAAGTGATCTTAGCCATTAAAAGTTTTGAACATTTGCGAAAAAAAATGGCTAAGAGGTTTATTAAGTTACCAACTTATAACATTTTGAATTATCATTTTAAACATTAAAATACTTGAATTAATATATTATTGCATTTTTCAATACAATTACATAAAACATAAATTTTTTTAAACCTCATTTGCATATTAAAGTAGAGAATGCAATATTCAATAAAGTAGTTCATTAATACGATTTAATTTCCTTTAAAAAAGTATAAATTCAATCTAAAAATCTATATGTAACTTACTTTATCAAGATCTAATATAAGGCGCTCAATTTTATTCTTTTATTCTATTAACCATATTAAATTTCTTAAATCTAAATAATGTCAATATATATATTAGATTTCTTACTTCCACAATAATGAGTAGTTCATATTGATTGGATATAAATATTAAAAATATCTACAAATATATATTAAAAAAAAAATCAGCTTTATTTTTTTACATCTGAATTTTCCTGACATTTACAGAAGTTTATTTATTTACAATCATTTACAGAAGTTTATTTATTTACAATTAAAAAAAAGCATCACTTTTTTTTTTTTTGAATTGAATTGGATAATAAAAAAAACTAGGAAAATCAATAAAATCTTGGTGTCTTTCCAAGTTGAATTTGAGAGCTCAAACTTGGACTTGGATTTGAAATCAGTGCATTGTTGAAACAAGAACCTGATGGGGGACCATTACAGAAATCCAACATAGAAGAAGTTGAAGTTGCACACACTTGTGAATATGATATCTGTCCTCCTGCTGCATCAGCATTGCTGCTGCTCGGTTTCGCAACCGTATCCTGATTCGGAAAAGAAACCGGCGGGATCTTGAACGACTCCAACGGAGGAGGAGGATTCTGCCACTTCGGTAGCGGTCCAGCCACTAGAAGTGTTTGAAGCAAAGGGCCAGCATCCATCACAGCTTGCAAAAGCTTCCCTTTTTCAGGCAGTTTCTTACCTCTTATAATATTATCAATCACCATAGAACATGGATCAATGTTGACAGGAATTTCAATACCCGAATCAGCGAAATCAGGAGAAGAAACGGTATCGAAAAAGGAATCGAGAGGGGAAGAAGCAAGAGAACGAGGATTGTAAGATTCAGACAACCTGTTTGATTGATCATTCATGCTTGAACTTGCTTTGGTGGGGAAAAGGAGAGGAGGGGTTTCATCTTGTAAAAGGGAAAACATGAGGATGTTGACAAGTTTTTGAAGCTGATTCTTTGCTTCATCTCTTTCAATGTTAGCCATTTGAAGGAGATTGAGTAAATTACTTATGTTTTCTTTGTTCTTTACCATTTCTTGTTTTGCTTCTTGTTTTACTGATTCAAGCTCAAGTGTTGCATACAAGAGTTTCTCTCCCATCTCATCCATGCCCTGCAATTTCATGTATTACAACCACGTCACAAAAAACTAGGTCGGTTTCGTAACTATTTCGTTTATCGGTTTTTGATGTTTAAAAAACAGAAATATTTGCGGTTTTAAAACTAAAATATTTTTACTCTACCGTTTTTATGTATTATAATATAAAAAAAACCAGTTTTGTTTTTAAATTTTTTTAAAACAGAATTGTTTGATTTTCAGAAACTAACGTAATTTTATTAAAAGGTTCAAACTTAAAAAACTAATAAGTTATTAAAAGAAGTCTGTTTTTAAGAAAACTAAAACCAAAAACCAAAAACATAAAAATGAAATGGTGGTGTTGAAAGCTAATTGATAAAGTTTTTGGGAAATATTGGATTCCGCGTAAGGTATCATGATTTGATGATCATGATTCCAATCATTGCGGGGCAGGATTTAGAGTATCATTTTATCCCATGAACTACAAAACATTTTATTATCATGTTCCCAAAAATTAAAAAAATTAAAAAAAAAAAGTTTTTCCTTATTGGTAATTGGTGGGAAAAATGAACAAAACCGTTTAAAAAGTGAAATTTCAAATATAAATAATAATTGTCTCAATTATCACCAAGGGAAACTATTGTCTCGTATATTTATTTGTCAAATAAAAAACCATAGTTTAAAATTTTCAAATGTATTTTTCCTTATCAGATTTCGGTGGAAAGAGAGTTACTTCCTAAGATCCAATGTCTCTGAATTCTCCTCTGTTTTTCATGGAAATGAGTTCTAAAAAACTGGAAAACAAAAAACAAGAACAATAACTCTTTAAATTCATATGGAAAATGAGTTCTATTTGAGAAATAGAGGAAGACCCAGAAGAGAAAATGAAAAGAAAATATATATAAATAAGAGTGAGAAAATGAAAAGCAACAAACCTCCTGATAACTCCAAAGGGAACCCATTTCATCCATAGCCAAAAAAAAAAAAAAAAAAAAAAGAATGGAGATGGATAAAAAAAAAAAAAGTAATAGGGGAGTTGAAGAATGGTGACTCTTCATTCATTTATAGAGAGGGAAATGAATTGGAGATTCCATTTCTAATTCTCAATGGAGTCACTAATTGATTTATAATGAAAAGGCATTTCCCTTTTTCTTGGGCACTTTGTCTCTTGATCAAAGGAAAATCTCTGTCATTTAAAAAAAAAAAAAAAAAAAAAACCCTCCCTCTTGATTTAATTTTCCTTTGTGGAAATTTTAACAAAGGAAACTCTTGTATTCCCTAAATTTTAACCCTAAACAGCTATTTTCATTCCATCTTTTATAATGTGACACCAAAATTTTAATTAATTTTCAAAAATTAGTAATAAAGTTTTCATTGACTTATGATTAATTTCCTTATATACCCTCTTTGAATATAGAGTCAAACTTTCTATTCCCAAACTTTTATGCTTAGGGTTAAGGGAAAATAAACAGAGACAAATAAATCATTGCAAATGATGAGCGTTCATTTGGACATCCAACCATTCAATTCCCTTTCATGATTTATTTAAAAATAATAATAAAAAAAAACTTATTGTTACTATGGTTTTGGATTTTTAAACTCTTATAATTGAATTAAAAAAAAGTGAAGTCAATTTAAATTTGTGGCAATTTTTAGTGTAAATTATTTATGATACTTTTTTTAAATCATTATTTTTATCTTATTCAATATTTGATGATCTTGAATTCTTTATTTCCTCACCACAAATTTAGATTATTTAGATTAAATTTCTAGATTCATTAAAATTAAAGTGTAAAGTTCCGATGAATCAAATCAAGATTCTAAATTTTTTAATATCTTATTTTAACCAAGAAAAAATTTAAACTTAAGTTCGATACTTGATAAAATTATTATATACTTTGTCACTATAAATACCCTTGCTTTACTTTTTTTATTCTTTATAAAAAAAATTAAAATAAATAGATAAGAAAAATATATACAGATCAAATTACATTTAACCGAGTTAAAACTTACACAGTTCTATTAAAAACAAAATTCACAATTTATTTTGTTTGAATATGGTTTTCAGGGAGGATAATCTAGTTAATTATTTTAAAACTAAACCCTCAAATTATTCTCTAAAATTCTTCATAGAATATTTCATAGTTGTCTTCAAATGACAACACCAAGAAGCAAAGACCTAAGGCTTAATAGATTGATATCCAAAAACAGCACATGCAAGCTTATAAATTATATATTAGAATAAAGTTTGCTTAAGAAGTTGGGTTTAAAATTATTTCTTTGTTTTTAGGGTAAAATGCAAAATATACCCTTGCACTTTTAAGTTGTTGCAAAACATACCCCTACACTAAATTAATGGAAAAACATACTCGTGCACTTTTATATTTTCCAATTTTATATACCCCTCTCTTAACTAAAGGTTAAAACTAACCTTAGGTTGTTTAAAAAAAATGTGGGCCCCAACATCCTATTTTACAACGAACGTTTATTTGTGCCTTACCATGTTATTTCTTAGCCACAGTCACAAAAACAGTTTTCTTTGTCTAGACCATAATTTATTTTCCATAAATGTATGAGCAACTCCGAAAGATTAAAAAAATGGTAGTATTGCGATTTTAACACAAAATGGTCAACAAAGAATAAGTACTTGACACCTCACAATCAAAACCCTCTACGAACTCCTAAGAAAAGCCATGGGATAGTTGTATATATAGCTAAATTTATATAGAGGAAAACAACTACGACAACATAATACAAATCTTAAGGGCCATTGAGAAGCATATCAACTTTGAGAGATTAAAAAAATAGTGAAAATGCCACCTGTAACATAGAATCACATTTGTCAATGATAAAATATAGTAAAGATTATTGATACCATGACCAAAGCTGCAAATATGAAAAAAAAAATTGCATGTTAATATTAATATTAAAATACAGTTGTTCACACAATGAAATTTCTAAGTAAAGAAATTAAATGCGGAATAAATATAATTTGTATTTGATGAATTGAATGTTACAATCTCTAATGAATTGATCCTCTGATTCTTTCTCTAAAATATAAACTTCGATGCGAGGGCCGGTTGGCGTATTTCTCGGATCGTTGGACTGAATCTTCGGCTTTTGGGCTTGTGAAGAGTCAATTGATTTGTTGCGGTCTTGAAGCTTGAACACTAAAGTCTTTGGAACTTGCGAGAATTTAGTCTTCAATAATTTGTCTTCAAGATGGTCGTCACGAGAAGCTTTAAAGTCTTCGAAGTCTTCAACGTTTAGGGTCTTCGATCTTCGAGATCTCCGGTTTTCAAGAAGTCTTCAAAGAGTCTTTGGTCTTCGAAGAGTATCTGGTCTTGAAAAAGTCTTTAGTCTTTAAGAAGTCTTCGATCTTCAAGGTTTCGTTCTTTAAAGTCTTCAATCTCGATCCCGAGGTCTTCGTTCTTTAAAATCTTCAATCTTCAAAGAATATTTGGTATTTGGGAAGTCTTCGATCTTCGAGTCTTTGATCGTCGAGCTCTTTAATCTCGATCTTCTCCGTTCTTCTTCGAGGTCTTTGATCTTCAAAGTCTTCGATCTTCAAGGTTTCGTTCTTTAAAGTCTTCAATCTCGATCCCAAGGTCTTCGTTCTTTAAAATCTTCAATCTTCAAAGAATATTTGGTCTTTGGGAAGTCTTCGATCTTCGAGTCTTTGATCGTCGAGCTCTTTAATCTCGATCTTCTCCGTTCTTCTTCGAGGTCTTTGATCTTCAAAGTCTTTAGTCTTTTCTCTAAATCTTCTCCGTTGTCGACCTCTTCAAATGATGAATGGCCTACTCTATTTATAGAGTTTTCTATGGGCCTTTGGTGGATATGGGCTATTTGATTTGGGCCCAATCGCCACGTGGCATATTTTTATTGGACTAATTTATGTCATCCAATGGCCAAGAAAAAGACATGTGGCATCATTTGATTTGCCAATTTAATGTCTTTTAATTTAATTTAAAGACATGTGTCAATTTATGATTGGTCTTTATTTAATGACATGTAATTTTGTCATTGGCTTGAATAATTAATAATTTGACAAATTTTCTCCTTCTACAAATGCCCCCTTTTTGAGATTCATGCACTAATTTGGTTGTGGATGAATCTTGAAAATATAGTCCTTAGAAGTTTTTTTAAAAAAATCTCGAGTTTGAGATGAGGAGCATATTGGTAATTTATCCATTTTTGGGAATTCATGACATTCAAATTCTAAATATTCCGGTGCAATCGTCTCGTCGTTATGATTCCAACGCAATTCGCGGATTTAAAATCGGAGCCCGGAATAAGAAGTTATGATAGATTTATTATATATATATAACCCTTTTTTTTTCTCTTCGTACGCTTGTTAACTTTTTTTTTCCCCTCCTTTTTACAGGCGTACAGCTGCTTTTTTTTTTTTTTTTTTTTTTTCTTTTTATCTTAATCTATAAATTAATAGATTATGATATCTTTGGAATAAGAGATAGTCTTCTAGTCAATCACATTTTTTCTTTTCTCTCTATAAAAAGAGCCTTAGACCTCCAATATTTTTCATTCACAAATTCTTTCTCCTCTTTAAAATTTCTCCGAGTCTTCTGGCGAGTTTCCAGTGAATTTCCGGTAAGTTTTCTTTATATTTAAATCCTCCTTTTTTTTTATCCTGGTCTTAAGATTTTTTTTTTCCATATGCATATTATGACCACATTCACCTTTAACAGTGACGACACTCCCCAATAGTTCCAGGGCGGTGGGCACCTTCACTTTGCAGTGGCGACACTCCCCAATAGAACCAGGGCGGTGGTCACCTTCTTTTTACAGTGATGACACTCCCCAATAGCACCAGGGCGGTGGTCACCTTCCTTTTACAGTGACGACACTCCCCAATAGCACCAGGGCGGTGGTCACCTTCGCTTTACAGTGACGACACTCCCCGATAGCACCAGGGCGGTGGTTACGTTCGCTTTACAGTGACGACACTCCCCCATAACACCAGGGCGGTGGTCACCTTCGCTTTACAGTGACGACACTCCCCAATAGCACCAGGGCGGTGGTCACCTTCTTTTTATAGTGACGACACTCTCCAATAGCACCAGGGCGGTGGTCACCTTCGCTTTGCAGTGATGACACTCCCCAAGAGCACCAGGGCAGTGGTCACCTTCTTTTTACAGTGACGACACTCCCCAATAGCACCAGAGCGGTGGTCACCTTCGTTTCGCGGTGGTTAGCCCCGTCTCCATGCGATGTTCAACTTTTCAACCCCGTCTCTATGTAGTGGTCAGCTCCTTTTGTGGTGAAGACAACATGCCCCCAATTTATAGGCGGTCAAAACCTCAACGATCTTGTGGTAAAGATAATGCCTCGATTTACCAACTCAACAATCTTGACTATTGATCGTGGAGTCTCTCCTAGCGGTGATGTTACTCGCAACAATCCATTACTTGAATTCAACATGACATTCTTGAGAAAGATGATGAGGTAAGAATTCCAATTTTTTTTTGTTTGGACTAGACTTAAATTTTGTTTTAAGCTGCCTACGTACCCTTTATATGAACAGGGATCAAGTCATAACGTAGTTCAATGGGATTTTTTTTTGGTGGGCCGTTCACCTTTTAAACTCATGCGGGCCAGGAGTATCATGCAATTTAGGATCTTGCAACATGGAGCTTACATTTCAAGCTCAAAATTGAAGGAAAATTTTTCCTTTGGAGGGGAAGTTAAAATCGCCTTCTTCATGTACTTGGTTGAATTCTTCTTCTCTCGAATTGGTGGAAATGACGAAATGTTGCTTCACTTTCAAAGAGCCTTCTGTACTTATGAGAAGGGAAGATTTTATCTTCATCCGTGAAGGGACGATACTTTGGATTTCTTTTTCATCATTGTTTTCCAACAATATTTTCTTCGACATCTTCGCTTCACTGTGGGGTTGATCGTTTGATACGTTGAGACGATCGAAAGCGGAAGTTTGAACCTGATTTTTCTTCCTTGATGTAGATACGCTTAACCTTTGGAAGACTGGAGAGTGAGAAGAAGCAGAAGTTTGATGTTGATCCCCTTTCTTCGCTGTAGCTATGCTCAATCTTTGAAAGATGAATTTGCGGGAAGCTGGAGCTGTAACTTGTTCGAAGATAGAGGGCTTTTGATTGATTCCATCTTCTTTTGTCTTGACTTGGTGCATCTTTGTAGTTGCGTTTGTAGAAGAGTTTTCATGTTCGATCACGTTGACAGTATTGCACCCAACAACTTCGTCTTCTTCATCCTCTACGTCATCAAAGAAGTCATTTGAAAAAGTATCGTCTATCTTCTTGACTTCTTCATTTTCTTTTCTAAAATCAAAGGCTAAAAGTTCTTTATTTCCTCGTCTAGCAATACTTAACTCCATGTCATGAGCGCGAGTTGCTAGTTCTTCAAATGTATAAGGTTTTATACCTTGTAAGATATAAAGTAGTCTCCAATGCATGCCTGAGTGCACATCTCTACTGCAGATGGTTCAGTCAAGCGATCTTTGCAATCCAGACTTAGTGCTCTCCAACGATTGATGTAATCAACAACGGGTTCATCTTTTTGTTGCCTCGTGTTGGTGAGTTCCATCATGCTAACTATTCGTCGCGTGCTGTAGAAATGGTTGAGAAATTCTCTTTCAAACTCTTCCCAGCTATTTATAGATTCTGGTTCTAAATCTATGTACTAATCAAAGGCATTTCCCTTCAAAGTTCGTACAAATTGTTTGACTAGAAGGTCTCCCTTCGTACCAGCGTTTTCACAAGTTTCGACGAAATGAGCAACATGTTGCTTTGGGTTGCCTCTTCCATCAAATTGTTGGAATTTTGGTGGCTGATATCCGACTGGAATTCTCAAGTTATCAATCCTCTTTGTATATGGCTTGGAATACAAGAGAGAATTTTGAGATGGTCCGCCGTATTGGGCTATGATTGCATTTGTTATCATGTCCTGAAGTTGTTGGACGGATAGAGAAGCAATTGAGGTAGATTGTTGTATTGAAGTGCAATGTTGTTGTTGGTGCTTTTCCTGCTTGGTTTTCTCGCTACGACTTGATTCAGCAGGATCTCGATTTTCCAGCTTCTCCATGAGTATTGCAATCTTCGAATCTTTTTCTTCTGCTGCTATCATCATCAAAGCAATGTTCTTTTCCATTTCTGTCATTCTTTCTTCAAAAGTAGCAGCAATGTTTGAAGATGAGTTTTCTGATGCCATTGATTCTTTGACAAAACATGAAGTCGATTTGAGGATGAGAAAGAGATGAGAGGTAAAGATTATCCCACTGGGCGTGCCAATTTGTTCAAACAATGAAATTTCTAAGTAAAGAAATTAAATGCGGAATAAATATAATTTGTATTTGATGAATTGAATGTTACAATCTCTAATGAATTGATCCTCTGATTCTTTCTCTAAAATATAAACTTTGATGCGAGGGCCAGTTGGCGTATTTCTCGGATCGTTGGACTGAATCTTCGGCTTTTGGGCTTGTGAAGAATCAATTGATTTGTTGCGGTCTTGAAGCTTGAACACTAAAGTCTTTGGAATTTGCGAGAATTTAGTCTTCAATAATTTGTCTTCAAGATGGTCGTCACGAGAAGCTTTAAAGTCTTCGAAGTCTTCAACGTTTAGGGTCTTCGATCTTCGAGATCTCCGGTTTTCAAGAAGTCTTCAAAGAGTCTTTGGTCTTCGAAGAGTATCTGGTTTTGAAAAAGTCTTTAGTCTTTAAGAAGTCTTCGATCTTCAAGGTTTCGTTCTTTAAAGTCTTCAATCTCGATCCCGAGGTCTTCGTTCTTTAAAATCTTCAATCTTCAAAGAATATTTGGTCTTTGGGAAGTCTTCGATCTTCGAGTCTTTGATCGTCGAGCTCTTTAATCTCGATCTTCTCCGTTCTTCTTCGAGGTCTTTGATCTTCAAAGTCTTCGATCTTCAAGGTTTCGTTCTTTAAAGTCTTCAATCTCGATCCCGAGGTCTTCGTTCTTTAAAATCTTCAATCTTCAAAGAATATTTGGTCTTTGGGAAGTCTTCGATCTTCGAGTCTTTGATCGTCGAGCTCTTTAATCTCAATCTTCTCCGTTCTTCTTCGAGGTCTTTGATCTTCAAAGTCTTCAGTCTTTTCTTTGAATCTTCTCCGTTGTCGACCTCCTCAAATGATGAATGGCCTACTCTATTTATAGAGTTTTCTATGGGCCTTTGGTGGATATGGGCTATTTGATTTGGGCCCAATCGCCACGTGACATATTTTTATTGGACTAATTTATGTCATCCAATGGCCAAGAAAAAGACATGTGCCATCATTTGATTTGCCAATTTAATGTCTTTTAATTTAATTTAAAGACATGTGTCAATTTATGATTGGTCTTTATTTAATGACATGTAATTTTGTCATTGGCTTGAATAATTAATAATTTGACAAATTTTCTCCTTCTACAACAGTCAATTTTTCTTTCTTGAATTCAAGTTGTTTACATACATATTTGCTCTTCGGAGAACATTGCGGGGGAGAGGGGGGGGAAGGAACGAAGAGATCAGATATGTTGGAGAAAGAAAGGAAATAGGGAAGGTGAAGCTATATATTTTTTCTTCTATTAACAAAAAAACTACTTAAGGTTAGTTTTAACCCTTAGTCAAGAGAGGGGTATATAAAATTGAAAAATGTAAAGTGCAAGGGTATGTTTTGCTATTAATTTAGTGTAGGGGTATGTTTTGCAACAACTTGAAAGTGCAGGGGTATATTTTGCATTTTACCCTTGTTTTTATATTATAAAATAAAATGAGTGAGAGAGGGACCCTTGTCCTTGTGAGAGTGGCAGTCCTAGATTGCCTGCCCCTGTTAAGTGTGGACTGCCCAAGAAAATTGATTTCAACCATATTATAGTTTGACTTATTATCCTATTTCTTATTCCCGTCCCAATATTTGCCTATTTTCTTTAGTTTTCTCCCCTCTACTTTATTGCAAATTCAATTTTACCACCCTTTTTAGCTCTCTCTCCCTCCCTATTTTAGGCCATTATAATGAAGGTTTAAGGTTTTTGTAACGTCCCGTTACTTTTAGAGGTAAATTTTTTTTTATTTATTAAAGCTTTTAAAGTTTAGTTTTAATTCAGTAACTTCGATTTTAGTAGCTATTTATGTCCGAAATTGTTTTTAATCGTTTTAATAATTAAAATTTGTTTTGGTGACATTAATAATTATTAATGGACCAATTGATAATTATTAATCACCTTTAGATTTATTTAAGAGCTTCGGGTTTCGTTTTTTAAAGTTAAAACAAAAGAGGGACGTAGGCGTCATTTCCCAATTTGTTAAATATCTAAACACTATTCCTCCTTCTCTTTAAATAAGCCAAAATTAGACAAAATATGAAATTTTCTTCTCATTTTCTTTCCCAAACCCGTAGGTTAGAGAGAAAAAAAGAGGAGAGAAAAATTTTGTCGCCCCGGCTTCGTTTCTCGTCCGTTTTGCGTGATTTCAGATGCGTTGGAAAGCTCTCGCCGATACCTTTCTACCCATCCTAACAATCGAGGTTTTCACTCGTTTTCTCGAGGCCTTAAGGTATGACAAAGTTTCTAAAATTTGATGTGAATAGTGTTTTAATGGAGGTTTTGAGTTGTAATCTTCGAATTCGTTCACCGAAGCTTGAAGGTTTCATTCGGGGAAGTCTTTTTAGTCAATTTTAGAAACTTTCCCTAAACCCTAAAACCGAGTTTGAGCCGGAAACCCGTCCCTTGTGAATTTCCCTCACTTGGCTATGTTTAGGATGTTAAGTTTATTGTGTTTTTGCTTTTTAGTTAATTTTTCGGAAATTGATTTTTATGAAAAACCCTAATTTACGGTTACCCATGGAAATTACCAATCTCCAAAGTACCCGAAACCAAACCAAAATGTCATTAAAGTGCTTAAAATCCGGAAAACAAATTCCTTTTCTTCCTTTCCCTTGGGCCGTGTGCCTCTTGGCATAAGTTCCGGTTTGTTTTGTCTTTTATTTTAGTATCGTGACGATCGTTCTTCGATTCGGTTAATTAATATACTTTAGGTGTATTTAATTATAGGTTTCGTGCATCGATCGTGATTTTTGGTCAACCAGTGTTTCGGAGTTGACTTCGTTTACAAGGTGAGTTTAAAATGAAAGTTAGTTGTTTTATGAATTAAGTTTCGTTATGTTATTGTTTATCGAAGTTAAGCGAGATTTAGCTTCTTAGAATTTAAGTTTGGTTAGAGACTTTAATTCGGAAGTTAGTGGAGGAATTTTGGAACTATAATTAGTTCGATGAAAAGGAAACATCGGAGTGGTTTGAAAGTGTTACAAAGTGAATTGGAGATGATAGAGGAAAGTGGAATGAGAGTTACTTGAGTGGTTGAAAGTTAAAGTAACTCAAGAGATACACTTGAGTGTTAACTCGTGTAATCTAGATAGTTAGGCTTCGTAATAACTTAGTAGGATTCTTTGAGATTAACTAACTTTTAGGAAGCATAACAGTTTGTAAAGTGGCTCATGATAGTATGTTGATTCGGATCCATACGTATCATGTTGCGAAATGGTGAAATTCCTGATATCTGAAATGGTGAAATTCCTGATATCTGAAATGGTGAAATTCCAGATACCCGAAATGGTGAAATTCCTGATACCTGAAATGGTGAAATTCCTGATATCTGAAATGGTGAAATTCCTGATACCCGAAATGGTGAAATTCCTGATACCTGAAATGGTGAAATTCCTGATACCTGAAATGGTGAAATTCCTGATACCTGAAATGGTGAAATTCCTGATACCTGAAATGGTGAAATTCCTGATACCTGAAATGGTGAAATTCCTGATACTCGAAATGGTGAAAGTCCTGATATCCGATGATTGAGATATGGTACATGGTAGTACGTAGATTCGGATCCGTACGTACCATGGTATTATGATCTATGATACGGCACATGATAGTATGTTGATTCGGATCCATACGTATCATGGTGCGATGGTTGTGATATGGTACGTGATAGTATGTTGATTTCGATCCATACAATAGCACGATACGATGAAACTTGTTTGGTAATAAAGATAGTTAATGTTATTTTTACCGATTCTTTAGAAACGTGTAGTGAGACTTAGTTGTGAATCTTAATTTTACTTTAAGTCTTATTTCTATCTCATGGTATTGAATGATGTGTACGGGTGGCATTCTACTATCGATTGATTGTATGGAAATTGGAAGTGTGGATGTGGGTAGTATTGAGTATTATAGGCCTTTGGACACGATTTTGGTTATGAGATTTTGTTCATAGGATTACTTGCTTTTGTTTTACTCTCACTAGCATGTTATGCTAATGGTGCTACACTTACAATTTTCAGGTAAACCTCGAGCTAAGAAGCGTGGTAGAGGAGGTGGAGCCGCGTGACTGATCGAGATGGTGTATGGACAATACTAAGAACTCATTTTGTTTAGCATTCATTGAAATGCTTGTAAATTATTCCATCTTTACATACTTGTGTCTTTTTGAGCCCGAAAGGGTATTTGTGTAAAATATGTCTATGTTTTATGGTCTAAATGTCTTTTGGAATGCGAAATTCCCGATTTATCGCTTTTTCTGGAAATTTGGGTTGTAAACAGGTTTTGGTTATTCGATTTTTAAACGAACCCATGCCGTTTTTCTTTAAAAAATTGAGTCTTCCGCTGTGCATTTGAATTTAAAGAATTTAACGGAAAGCGGGTCGTTACAGTTTTTCTACTATTTTTTAGATTACATTAACTTGAGAGAGGAGAGATTCGAATTTTCGACCTGATGAGAAGGGACCAGATATCTAAACACTTTGGTTATACGATTTTTGTGTGTTTTTTTATAGATATTACATTAAATTGGGGGAGAGGAGACTCGAACCTTTGACCTCATGAGAAAAAGGTTCAAAGGTTTAAGATTTTTTTTATACCATTTTTTTTAGATTATATAAGAGAGATTCGAATTTTTGACTTTAGGAGAATGGAAGTAGATATCTAACCATTTGAGTTATGTTTTTGTTGGTTGTTGTAGAATTTTTTTTATAGATATTACATTAAATTGTGAGAGGTGAGAGACTCGAAACCAATTGATCTAGGCTCGTGTTATAAAAATTATTAAACTAATATGATTGATTACAACAACTATATTATAATTATTATTTCTATTATTTTATTTTTATGGGTTTTTAGGTGGGAACGAATATTTTAATTAATCACCATGCATGGTAGCTAAATTGCATAATAAAATTAATTAAATAGGCTAATGGTTGCATAATTAAATAGGTTGAAGAAAATGATTTTCATAGGTTATGGAAAGGGTATAATTGTTGAGAAGCACGTCGACCACACAAAATTAATATTATATAGCATGATAGCTAGGTTTTTTTTTATAGATTTAAACTCAATATATAATATTATAAATCGCACCATTATTAAAACAATTGAAATAATTTTTCTAATAATAATCTCAATTTTTTTAATAGTAGCTATAAGTATACAAAAATCTAGAATCCATTTGAGTGTTATTTAGGTGTTGTTTTCAAAGGTAACTTTCTAATTTTGTAGAACAAAAAATTAGTTAGAAAGCATAATTAGATTATAAATACTGTAATAAAATGTATATTTCAAAACTATTTTTATTAAAAAAAATCAATTCGTAAAATGCTATTTAAAATAAAACAAGACAATAAAAGTTCAAATCCTTTTAAAAAGAACAAAATTCACATGCTTTCCCGGTTTTCTATAAAACTTCTCTAAAAGAAGAAGAAGAACAAAATAAAAATAAAAAGGGTAAAATATCATTTTCGTCCCTGAACTTTACATCTGGTTTCGTTTTTGTCCCTGAACTTTCAAAAAAGATCAAAATCGTCCCTGAACTTTCCAAATCGTTTCGTTTTCGTCCTTCCGTCCATTTTTTCGTCTGGTCATTAACGGAGGCTGATGTGGCATGCTAACGTGGCTTTTTTTAACAATATTATAATATATTTTTTATTTTATTATAATTTTAAATGCCTAACTGTCAATCTCTCCTCTCTTCCTTTTCTCTCTCCTCCATGGTCATCTTCTTCCCCTCTTGAGCAAAACCAATTTCATAAAATGATATTGGGTGTAGTACTTCAAATGAACAGATGGAAAACGAGAAAAACGAACCAAGATCTACCATCATTGTAGGCCATTTTTGAGATTAGTGTGAGGAAGATCGAAGCTTTCTGGGCAGATTTCATGTAGGCCGTCACTACAAGAAACTGTCGTAATAGTGACGAAGCGCTAGCGACGAAAAGTGAATGCGTCCCACCGTAACGACGGAATGCATCACTCTTGTGAAAAGTTGACTTTCAGCGATGCATTCCGTCGCCTAATTAATCGAATATATTTAAGGGAAAAAATAATTTGGTATTAACGATGCTTGACGTCGCTAATAATGGCGCCAAAAATTCCCGCGTTAATAGGGGACGATGCAGTGCGTCGTATATGATGGCGCGAAACATTCCCGCGCAAATGGATGACCGATTGCGTCGCCCAACGTTATGGAGGGAATGTTTCCCGCCATATCAACGACGAAATCGATCGTTATATTAGATATTAGCGACGGATTGCGTCGATATCGTACAGTATATATATGCATCAGGAATGAAAAGAACTCATCATTAGAAACATTTTGTTTTTTCTTTTCGTTTTTTTTTCTATTGCAAAAAAAAAATACGTGAATGGATGTATTTTCGTCTCTTAGAAGGCTATTTGAACGATGAGTTCGTAGCAGGGGTTGAAGAATTCATTGAGTTTTGTGAAAGTACAGAGGACTTTGATCGTAATGGAAAAATGATACGATGTCCGTGCAGAAAATGTATAAATAAGAAGTTATATTCTTCATTTGATGTGAAGAAACACCTGTATAGTCATGGGTTTGTGGAGAATTATTTCAAGTGGGTTTATCAAGGGGAATCTGACGATCAATATAATGCGGCGTTGGAGCGAGCCGTGTTGTACCAAGGAAGCAGCTCAGATGCTATACCGAATTTGGAAGAAGATTGTGATGAAAGACAGCAAGAGTATGGACAAATGCAACATATGATATACGAAGGTACGTTTAATCATACTCAAGACGATAATCAAACTATTCTAGAGGAGGAGGAGGAAATGAATCCGGAAGCGCAACGAATGTACCATATGCTCGAATCAGCAAGTATGCCATTATACCCGGGTTGTGATGTCAGTCAACTGGCTGCAGCGACAGAGCTTCTAAATATAAAATAGCAAGTATGCCGTTATACCCGGGTTGTGATGTCAATCAACTTATTTTCGTAAGTTATTCATTATTCGTTAATTATTTTTAACATTCATAGGAGCAAAAATTGGGTCGTCCGGTTCATGCTGCTGAGCTGTTTGTCCGTCTCCACACCAAAGGTGGAGATACACAGACTTTTGTAGACGATAGGGCGAGAGAGAAAGCGGTAAGTGTTAATTATTGTTTATTCTTTTTCAAATTTATTCATTATTAGTATATTAGTTAATGAAATGATTTGTTTTTTTTTCAGGCTCGTTACGAAGCGATTCTCGCTGATCGCTTACCGAGCTCCGACACCCTGCCGACACAGGAGGATATCGAGTCGGCTTTTCTCGAGGTAGCAGGAGGGAGACGTCCGGACGGTACTGTTCTTGGACTCGGGAACCTCGGCCCTGTCATTTACGTCGATCAGCCTCGGTCTTCCCAGGCAGCTCGTTCGACCGAGGCTGCCGAGCTTCGCGCGAGCAACACTACTTTGAGGGCTGAGACTGCCGAGCTTCGAGAGAGCAACGAACGGCTCCAGGCGGAGGTGGCAGGGATTACGGCTCGTCTCGATGAGGCCGAGCGGTCCAGGCAAGAGTCCGAGCGGTCCAGGCAAGAGTTCGAGAGGTCGATGAAGGCAACGATGGACATCTTCATGGCGCAGATGCGCGGCGAGGGTTCTTCAACTTATGGTTTTGGTTTCCCTCCTCCCGATCCTCCATCTGATCCTCGTGTCGATTAGGGATTAGGCTTTAGGAAAAAAAACATTATTTTGTATTATTTTGGGATTTTTAATATTATTTATCTAATATTATTTTTTCTTAAATTTACTTTCATTTCTTTTTTGTAATTAAATTTAATTTTCAAATCACAATAATTTGTAATTAAAACCCTAAACCCTAATTAAATTTTAAAAAAATAAAAATAAAATTGATCAACGCATTCCGTCGTTAATAGCAAAGACACCTGTTGACTATTAACGACGTGTTCTATCGTTCTAGTGAAACTTGACTTTGATTAGAGAACGACTAAATGAGTCGTTATAGTGAAACAAGACTTTGACTTAGCAAACGACTCATTTCGTCGTTAAGGTCAACATTCTAGTCAACGAACCCTAACGACGGAAACCATCGCTCCATTCTAGTCAACGAATCACAACGATAGAATACTTTTACCTCGTTATGGAACGACGAAGTTCGTCGTTAGTTTTGTCTAACGATGACAAAAATAACGTCAAGCCAGTCCGTCGTTAATTAAGTCGTTAATTCCTTGTAACGACGAACTACTGCCTCACTTCGTCGCCAACATGCCGTCGCTAATACAGATTTTTCTTGTAGTGCGTTTTTGAGATTTTTAGATCTGGCTGAGGGAGGGGATATCTTCAAGTTTCGTTCATTAATGATGGAAGAAGAAGCCAAGTCGATGGTTTCTGGTGAGGAACGAAGGGAAAGCGACGTGGAAACAGGTCAGATCCGTAGATCTGAGATTAACGCTTCAATGGCGGATTTTTAGGGTAATTCGCGTTTGTCTGAGTATGGGCTGCAACAACGTGTTCTATCCTCTTTGTCTGATGGTTTTGAGCCTCTTTCATTAAGGCCTCGTGGCCTAAAACCCCCTGGTTCGCAAGTTACCATTTTATCTCCTTCGAAGGTTGTTCATGGAGGCATCAATGGCGTTTTCGATTCTATTGGTTCTCAACGTGTTTCGTTTGTTCAGGAAGGTTCGCATGATGGTTCTAGAGCTACCCATGAAGGTAGTTTGGTCCAACAACCTATTGGTTCGTCTATGGAGAACTTGAAGGCCAAAACGATAATGGATGCCCCCGCTTTCGTCTATGCTTCTGAACGTTGTAGGTCTCCACGTTTATTATTATTATTTTCCTTTTTATTTATTTATTTATGATAAATAGCTTTCTTTACAATTTTTTAAGTTTTAACTCACTGATTAGATATATCTTCCTGCTTGAATTGATTTATATTTCTGTCTTAAAGTTTCCGACTTCCAATGGGAGAGCAAACTATGATAGGGAATATCAGGATGAAGCAGTTGATGGAGAAGGAAATGAATACGAAAGTGAAAATGGCCAGGGCAGTACTGGCCTTGGAGATGATGAAGATGATCAGCCTAAAAATGGAGAAGTGGAAGAAAGTAAAAAGGTTCCTAATGAAGACAATGCTCATGGGGAGGAAGGAGATGCTGATAGTGAGAACGAGGAAGATGATGGTGGAGATGAAGACGGTGATGATGGTAGTGACGATAATAATAAAGAAAATGAATACAATGAAGAGAGAAATGAGGAGGAGATAGGGGGGGAATTAATGGAGGAGAGAGAAAAGGAAGAGAGGAGAGATTGACACTTAGGCATTTAAAATTATAATAAAATAAAAAATATATTAAAATATTATTTAAAAAAAGCCACGTCAGCATGCCACATCAGCCTCCGTTAATGACCAGACGGAAGGACGAAAACGAAACGATTTGGAAAGTTCAGGGACGATTTTGATCTTTTTTGAAAGTTCAGGGATGAAAACGAAACCAGATGTAAGTTCAGGGACGAAAATGGTATTTTACCCAAATAAAAATAAACCACTTTATCAAAACCTCGTTCTGACAGTGACCATGAACATGTGTGACCGATTCTATAATTTTACCAAAATAATTAAATAGAAAAAGAATGTTTCTTTATTTATTTCCAACATGCGGTTTCGGCACTCTTTCAAAATTTCATATTTAAAAGGGAAATTTCATTTGGTGGCGGATTTTTATGTAATATTTGTAAAAATATCAACTCAAAATAGTATTTGCAAATATAATAATTTTTATAATGTTTATCAATGATAAACAGTGATTTATGTGTTTATCAGTGATAAACTTACTGCAAAAATATGTAATTCAATATTTATCACTGGTTATCAAAAATTGCTATATTTACAAATATTTTTTTGAGCTTTTATTTTTACAAATATTACTATAAAAATTGCTATATTTGCAAATGGCCATATTTAAAGCCCCTAAAATATTTTGATTAATTAAATGGGTGATTATCTTACTCTTGGTAGCATAATACTTCCATGCTACCCTAAAAATTAAACCTTTGGATAATTCTTTAACACTTAGAATTGAAGTTGTATGCATGCATCATGCATCCAAGGTCGATTAAATAATAGGTTGTATGCATGCATCATGCATCATGCATCCAAGAAACTGTTGGTCGATTAATAACCATAAAATTGACTTATTTTCGCTTTTTAATCGGTTTAATAATGTTTTCAGTAAATAGCCATTAGGAAAGATCAATTATAAAAATACTAAAAAGACCCTAAACTATATATAAATAATAAAACAATAAATCTGAGCAAATTATAGAGATTACATTTAATTAAAACAACAAATCTAAATATAAAACAAAACAAAATCTTAATATACATACATACAAAATCAATAAAATTTGACCAAACACATACTCTTTTTTTCACCGTACATTTTTTTTTGTCGTTCATCAACGTAGTGTACAATACAAACAATCGATACAGTACTATACAATAAGTATCTCTCTTTCACGATTAATTCCTCTAATCTCAAATTCTATTTTTGGCCATGACTTCCATGAAAATATTTATCTCTGACGTATTTTCCATCTCGTGACACTCAACCAAAACATTCGTCAGTGTAGTGTAATGTATAAAACCTTATACTGCACAAAACCATATCTTGATATGATTAAATCAAAGTTTTCCCTTGTCGGAAACCATGGTGAATTCTGGTGAGGAGAGTAAAAATGAGGATTTTTCCTAAAAATCCAGAAAAAGAACGAGAAAGAGAAGGATAAAACACAAAAACCAATATATAAAATACCCATTACTTTGTATTTGGCAACTTCTTCCATGACTTCACATAAAAAACCCACATTACCAAAACACAAAAATCTTTACTCATTATGAAGATGTTTAAGAAACGCAAGATTAAGAAAAACCCTAAATAAGAGAGAAAATTTGGAGGGGCAGAGGAAAAAAAATGAGAGATGAGGTTTTTTTATTTAACATATCGTGGAAGGAAAAGAAAGAAAATGATAGTGGGAATGTTGTAGCAAATCATGGAAGAAAAAATTAAATGATAGATCTAATTGTTCAATTAGAAGAGATGATATCTTCAAAAATAAAAAAAGAAATTTGAAGATATTGAGGAGTAAATTATGGAAGTCCGAGAAGATAAAATATTATATATAAAAAAATCAACTCATTTGAATAATAATGGTTTAAAAGTACAAATGGACAATATCTGAAAAATTGTAAAAGTCATGATCTCACATTCGCTTAAAAAGGGTAAAAAATAGCACTGGCTAAAAAATGAATTGATGTTTAAATATGACTATTTACTTAATTAATTCTAAATAATTCTTGTCTTCTCTGAGAATGAACTCTTTAATTATATATATGTGTGATACTTCTTTTAATTTATTAATATAATAACTGAAAATCTATTCCACTGATATATTTGATCGAATAAAAATATGATATATATAAAAATTAGGGGAAGAAAATATAACACACAAATATAAAGAAAAATTCTCTCTTACCGATAAAAAGACCATTGTTATTCGGGTTGATTTTTCTAAATGTACCACCCGGGTTTAATATTTAGTTTAATTGTTGTTTTAAACATTATCTTAAACTTAAACTTGTGGGTTTGGTTGGGAGAAGAAGATAAAATTCTTCACAAAAAAGTGTATTTATTTTTTCTTGGTTAAGACAAAACGGCTGAATTAAATATATGAGTGAAGATGTAGAATATTAGGGTTTGAGTTCAATCAATCTAGTGGCTAAAATATCTTATTAATGGTTGAACATGGATTGGTTTTATTTAATCTTGCGCTTTCTAAGAGCTAAATTTAAAAATGATTGTTTATAAAAAGTAACTTTCGATTCTTTTAAATTATTAAATTTCATTTAAAATATGATTGGATCATTATTTTGTAATTTAAAACTTATATTTTCTTGATTTTACACCTGACATATTTTTAGGGCAATAATAATTTTAAATGTTAAAATAACTATTCAAACGAATTCTCAATAACAGTTTTTAGTAAAGGCAGGGCTTGTTTCGCAGCAACTTTTAAAGCGCTATTTTCAATTTTTATTTGATAATTAATTTTAAAAAATTATTTTATTATGAGAGATAACAATATGTGATTATTAAGTACTTAAGTCACTATTCACATTTTAAATTAAAAGAAAAAAATATTTTTTAAAAATGATTTTGAATTTCATTTACTAAATTTCTGGGTTATGAAACTGAAAATAATTTAAAAAAATTGTTGTCAAATAAGTGCTTCCATTTTCAAACAAAACCTAAGAAACTTTCTCAACATTGTCTGCCTCTTTCTTTGTTTTGTATTTTTCTTTTTAACAAAGATTTTAAAACCGTAGCCAAGTGACAAATGAAAATAAAGAAATATTTTGTAAATGAACAAAAAAAGTTTATAAACAAAATTATTATCCAACTATAATTTTTATATCATGCATTGGTGTATGATCAAAATATACAATTCTATGATGGTAAATATTTAGATATGATTATATTTACTTTAACTCATCAGCTCAAGCTTTTTAATCTATCAAAATTTTTAACAAATAGTACGAAAAAATAAATACCAAGTAATTAATTAAACTATAATTTCCTCACCAATGAGGTAAGTAATTTTGATTAAAAATTCCTTTTTTTTCTCACTCAAATTTTGTTTCACATAATTTTTTCTCCCTGTCAAGTTGCAAATATAGAATATCTTAATCTTAATCTTATCTTAATATATTAAAAGTTACAATAAGAGGATAACCTTTCACTTCCATGTTTACCCTTTACAAATCTTTCCTCCACGTTTTCTAATGATTTAATTTAATTATTTTTTAAAAACATTCTCTATGGAAGCCAGGTACTTTGTTGATGAACGTCCAACCCTCTTCCACTTCCCAAATCTTGAATTGAAGAGCACATTCAACTTGCATAGGGAATCTGAAAAGAGTTAATGAGCATAATGATGTCAGATGTGCTTTGGGAATCCAGAAGGGTTGGAGACATTGCATAACAAATGTTAATTCATTTGTATATCAGAGCTCTGTAGTTGAGTTTATATTATTCTATTTTTGGTTCGAGACATCATATCTAGGGGAGTCACGACGAAGAGCACTCAGAGGGCGTAATGGTGTGTCTTCCAATGGGACAATCACGAAAACTTACTCCAAGCCTCTGAAGGAAGGTGATATAAAAACTCCATATTCTCTCTCTCTCTCTCTCTACAAATTTATTTTGTTTTAATTTTTAATGATTTACGAGCAAATTCATACTTATTTGCTTCAACTACACAATTTTTATATTTGTTATTCGTCAACTTAATATGTGTGAATCATGTTTTTGTATGAGTTTTAGTATCGATAATATCATTTTGTTTTTGTTTTATTATTTAGTTCATTAAAACTTCAAAATTAAAGAGATTGTGTTTCTTCATGCCTTGAGAGAGGTCGAAGAGAGCTTGAGCCTTTAGAAAATAAAGAAACAATTATCTACGGGATTATGATGAAATGGATAAAGGAAATAGAAAGATGAGAGAGCCAAGGTTTTCATTCAATACCATGAATGATGTAGATGTGCTTTTATGGTTACAAATGGAGGAAAGTAAGACAGAAAGTGGTAAGAAATCTCGTTTGCTTTTTACTTCTATCACTCTAATCCTTAAGAAATCTTTAATTTGCTTATGATTTGCCAAATACTCTTTTGTTTTCTTCTTTTATGTAATATTTTTCTGCAAAGTTAATTTGATTTCATATCTTGTTGATAAAGTCAATGCTACATAAAAGGTTTGGATTATTGCATGGTGGATATTTTTGTTTCTTTATTAATTCTAGGTATAACTTCAACTTATCTTTTTTTTTTAATCTCTTGAGAATTAAGATATGAAGGATTGAAAAGATATAGTTGGGTGTAAGCTTTGATTTTTTTTATACATTTCTCCTTGAATTTTTTCCCAACATTTTCTTATTGAGATATTTTTCATCTTGATTTTGTAATTCTAATATTTGGTTTGAAATGGGTTCTAGGCGGTCCATTCAAATAATTCATCCCAACTATATATATGCATCATCTCTTGCGAAAGAGGTAACGTGATATTTGGTTACACGTCATAGTGATCATGGAATTCATTTTCCCCTTTTGTTTTCTTGATTTTTCAGACATTACCGGTATTTGTTTCAGTTATTGTAACGTCCCGTTATTTTGTGATAAAAAAAAAACTTTTATTTATTTTATTTTAATTTAAGTAATTAAAGTTCATTTATTTATCATTAAATTAGAATTTATTAGTTTATTTCATTTTAAGTTATTTTAATGGCTTTATTTATTTAAATACGTTTTAATGGTATTAATAATTATTAACTGGCCAATTAATAATTATTAATCACCATTGGGATAGTTTGAGATGTTCGGGTTGTTTTTAGCCAAAAGTCATAAAAGGGCAAAATCGTAATTACCAAATTGCAAAATATCTAAATACTATTTGTCATCTTCTTTAAAGAGCCATTTGACCAAAAAAGTTGACAAAACTTCTTCATCTTTCTTCCTATCCCACGTGAGCCTTCATCCACCATGGGTGAGTTTTCTTTTCTTCGTTCTCTTTCATTTCTCGATGGATCGGCTGATTTGGTTGCGTTGGATTGGTAGGGACGAGGGTACCTATCCAACCTACCTTTTTCGAGTTTCCCGTCCTAGGAAGTCCCAAAAAGTAAGTTTTCAAAACTTTTTAGGTGGTTTTGTTCGTTTTGATTATAAATGAGATTTGAAGTTGAAATCATGAATTTCATCATAAAAATGACGATTTTGAGCCGGATTTTAAAAACACTATTCACCCGAAACACTATTCATCCGAAATCACTATTCACCCGAAATTCACATTTGTTGCATATTAGTTATGAATTGTAATATGTTGTACAATCGGTGAATTGTAGGTGCAATTGCTCGGTGGTTGTTTCGTGGAAATTGGAGATTTGAAATTATTTGGCTAAAGGTGAGAATAGTTAGTTTTAAAGTAACTATAGAAAGCGGACAAGATGATGGTTTGAAGAGTTTGGAACTAAGATTAGAAACCAAACTAAGATTAGAGGGAGTGAGTTAGTGCCCTTAGGATTAAGAGTTAATCCTTTAAGTGAGAACTTAGGAGTTCTCGAGAAGGTCGAATCTTAGAAGATTCTAAGTAGATTTGTTTCGAACTAAGATTGGATCATTAGAAGTTAAAGAATCCAAGACTTTGTTAAAGAACGGTTGATTGATCCTCGGATTCTGGAAGTTTAAAACCTTGAAGGTTTAGGTTAATCGTTATGTTTGATTCTTTACTTTATTAACAAAGTTCGATTTATTTATCGTTCGTTCGAAGTTTCCATTTATTTACTTTGTGTCCATTACTTTATATTTTTACCTTATACCCTTACTTAATGCCTTTTTACTTTATGTCTATATCGTCTACTTTAATTGCACTTTTTTATTTACTCCAAATACATCATATTACATCATAACATCTCGCATCATAAAAAGAAAGAAAGTGAGAAAAGAAAGGAAGGGGGAAGAAGTTGGACCCTTGGGGAATGTCCGCATCACCTTCATAGAAAAAGAAAGAAAGTGAGAAAAGAAAAGGGAAGGGGGAAGAATGTTGGACCCTACGGGAATGTCCGCATCACCTTTAAAAAAGAAAAGAAAGGGGAAAAAGAAAAGGGGGTGAAGGGGGGGAAGAAGTTGGAGCCTACGGGCGTGTCCGCATCACCTTCATAGAAAAAGAAAAGAAAGTGAGAAAGTAAAGGAGGGAGAACGATGGATCCTACGGGATGGACCACGTTACCTCCTCTGCATAAGGGCGTATGCGAATCCTGGATGGGCGGTGCTCTCATGCATTCATGTTTATGATAGATGCAAGAGAGAATTGAGAAGTTGTATGTTGTGCAAAGGTGTTTACTTTACTTATTTACGTTATAATAAGTTAATGGATGAGTTTGGCTACGATTATTGCAATATCATCCTTAGAAAGTATAAAATGAATTTACCTAGAGTTTGGATGACTTTAGGAGTTAATTGTGTTATACTTTGGAAAATATGGAATAGAATGACCTAGACTTTGAAGAATTCTAGGAAAGATTGTGTCAGGTAAAAAATTGGACACAAATCGGAATACGGTTTGAGGTCTATTCTTACTTTTATCCTTATTATTCTCACTGGGCTTAAGTTGTTAGCTCATGATATTACAAACATTTCGGGGTAATGTTTGGGTCGTGGAAGAGGAGGCTGGGTGCGCTTGATCGAGAGGATGACGACTTGAGATGGACTAGGTTGTTGTAAAATCCATGTACATGGTTGTTTTGTGAAATTTATATCATTTTGATGATTTGTACTTTGTAATTAGCTCATAAGAGCTTATTGTCGTTGTTTTATGATTTGATCATTTTGAAACTCCGATAGGAACTTAAGTCCTTGTGTTTTTAGATGTCTCAATTTAAGATGTAAACAGGTTTTGGCTAGCCTATTTTCAAACATAATCACGCCAATTTTCTTAAAATAAAAGACTTCCGCTGTGTTTTCTAATTTAAATTATTTTAAAATGACGGGTCGTCACAGTTATTATTTTATTGTCTTTATCTCTAAAGTTTATACGCTTCTAAATCACTTATTTTGTTCATAACTCCAACCAATCAATTTTTTTTGGGTATTTTTAGGCATTTTAAAATGAGTAGAGGAAAGAAAAAAATGAAATTATGGAGATTGAGGATGCCCATAGTATGCAAGTCACATTTTCGAAGAGATGAGAGCTTGATTGCTTAACTTGCTATTGTTTGTGTGATGCTGAAGTTTCTGCCATTATCTTCTTCATTTTACCTTTATAACTCTTTAATCCATTTATATTAATAACTAATTTTTTAAACATTCTCTATGCAAGCTAGCCACAAACTATCAATCCTCCTCTATTTTCCCAAGTCATTTAATTTGTTACAAAAGACCAATTAATTATTTAATCTTTACTTTTGTAAAGTTGTTCCTGTTCATGTTTTTATCCACCATTTCATCTTTGCTTCTTTAGTATATTAATTTAATCCACTAATTCAAAATCCTATAAATACATACAATGTGGATATGAGAAGCCGAGTGGCCCAATACACAAGGTCACGTAGAAGGGCTGATGTTTCCTACCGATAAAAGCTTTGAAAGGTGATATTCAAGTTTACGTCATCGCCAAATATGATTGCATCAACCAAGACAACTATTCCAATTCAATAAATATCATAAATAATGAAAAGAAATCAATGAATATTATAATTTAGACATTATTATACTTTCAAAACTTTAAAACATATAATATCATAAAAAATATGTGCAACACATACCGAAAACAATACATAATCACGTGCAACGCATGTTAGTTCAACTAGTTTCATCTAAAAAGGGACACCAAACATTAATTTGAATGATAAAAAGAAAATCTCAAATTATAAATTAGTTTATTATTTTAATTTTATATATTAAAAGTTAGTTTAACAATATGTGTTTATAAAAATATTAAAGGAAACATAAAAAAAACTTCAATCTCAATGAAAATTTTGAGAAAACCTTTTTAAATTAGAGATAAGTATTTATATGGCATGAAAATGTTTCTATTATTTTTTCGAAGTTTTCTTTATGTATTTTTAATAAAGATTTTTTTTTCCTTTTTTAATAATACCCTGTCCTATGGTGTCGCCTCTATTGGTTCGTACCTCATTCTCAATTAAGCTTTCAAGTAGAATTAAGACAATATAACTAAACAATGGCATGCCAACATAACATAATTTAAGTGGTTAGACACTTACTCCCTTTCCTATGAGAGCCAATGTTTGAGTCTCTTTTTCCCCAATTCGATGTAATATAACAAAAAAATAAAAATGCACAATGACATGATTTTAGTTAATTAGATTAAATTGAATATCGAATAAAACCTACCATATAAGGAGATAAAGCTTTATAATTAATGATACGCTTTATAATAATGGTTTTATTTTGTACAAATTAAAATAATACAAAGATCCCTTGAACAAAAAGGAGACACCAAACAAAAAGTCAGTTATTGAACACAATAATTTCTGTGTTTAGATTGGAATGCTACATGCATGGACTCACTTTATTAACTAATGATGCATGTTTGTTTGGTTTTATTCATATTTGTTTGTTTACAAATTATAAAGTTTTAACATGAAATCAAAAGAAGCACATAGATAAGTTGCATGTGAGATTTTTTTTCCTATTCCAAAATATTCCTAGTTACAATTTTGTATATTTGGATGATGTTTTCTTCAAAAGCATATAGTATAATAAAGTTAAAATCTTGTACAATAATTAAACACTTTCAAGAATTATCCCAACAAACACTTGGTGTCTATAATAATTTTTTATTATATTTTTCTATTTTTTAAAGTACTTTGACCCAAAATCTACGCTTCCACATGGCAAATTTTATAGCTTCCCATTCTTTCTCAAGAATTCGAAAACTTCCTCTTGGTTCTTTTCAATTTGATGCGCTCAAACGAGAATTCTTGGTTTCTCTAACCATTCTTTTGATAAACATTTGTACTCTTGTATTTACGTTCATCTTGATTCCCAAATTACATTTTTGGAAGTATCAAATTGAGTCTACTCCTTAAACTTTCAACTTTAAAGAAAAAAGTAAATATCCAACCAGTTAAATTATGTTAAACTAACAAAACATTATTTTTGTACCTCACAAAAAACTTTAACATGTGTATTTATAGTATCAAATGATGAGTATGTATTGTAAAAATGAGAGTGATATGATAATCTTTTAGAATGCCAATTTATAATTTTTTTTCCTTTCTAAATGTGACTAGTTTTTAAATTATACAAATAAAAATAACTTTTTTAAAATTATGTGTAACATCCTCAAAATTTCCAAAACGTGGAAGTACAATAATTAATAGTGGAAGCAATATAAAACATCAAATTTCTCTTCTTATTTCACAAAAGTGCAAAACAAAACAAGTTTACGGTTCGACAAAACAAATCTATAAATTCACAAGTAATGTTTTAACCAAAAACAACGTTATTAAAAAACATAAAATTTCACCATAAAAGTAATAACATAAATCCAATATCCAAATCCCACTAAAACAACTAAAGAAGAGAATAAGAGTCGTCGGGGTGTAAATCCACTCCACCAAGCCACCGATCACGAACCACATCAATGTCCAGTTTTCTTCTACTTTTTACCTGAAAAATATAGCATCATGAGGCTACGCCCAATGAGTAGAAAAAACTAAAAGAAAAGTAATGTCATGAGAAGATTCCTAAATTCATTAATTCCATAAACGGCCTCACAACTTCCAACAAGTTCTCTCAACTCTAAATGAGTCCAACTTTACACAATGCCTTAACTCAACTATTGTTCGCAAATAAAAGTGAGTTTCTCGCTCAAAAGCATCAAACACGTGTTTCCACATTTCAATCTTTTGAGGTATTCTTCTTATGTGCTCTCAAGGCACACAAGCTAACCTACTTTTATATTCTTCCTCATTGATCAAATGAAATGAACCTGCCCTGCTAAGTGATATTATGTTGTGCACAACTATAATCATCCCCTTAATGACATATTCTTCACTAAGTATGCCCTACTTAAGTGCGAACCTCCAACCATGTTGTTTTAGGCACCAAAATAACATGATTTACCTAAAGTCATCACTACTAGAATGCTTTAACAAGCGTAGGTCCATTATCTAGCTTAAAAACCCCGTTTCTACCAAAACCGACTTTTAAACAGCTTAAACTTGGAAAATTAAAATTCTGGAAAAATAACAATTTCCCAATCTTATAATGATCTAAAATCACCCAAGATCATAAGCTCAACTCATAAAACGATCATCTAAAAAAATTTCCAATCAAAAGAGCGAAACTATCCTAAACTAGTGTAGTTTTGCTCTAAATTTGTTCACTGGGTGAAGGTAATTTTTTCAAATAAAAACCAGCAGAAAAGTGATCCTATTTACACTTCCAAAGTCATTCTAATATGCTTATAAGTCTCCCAAAAATATCTCACAATTAAACTCACAAAATTGAGTATTCTCCTAGGCTAATTTTCACTCTTTTGAGCACTAAACATACAATTTGTACAATAATTTCAGCAACTTTGAATGACTTTAAAACGTCCAAAAATCACATTTAAAAATTATACAAAAGTTATACAATCGATGAATTAAAGCTACAAGATAAGAAAAACAATACTAGTCTAAAACATACAAGTAAAGTCTCCACTTTTCTACATTTTAACCCAAAATTTCTACAACTTTCATTCAGCCCAAGAACACATAATTCATGCTTTAAAACGTCTCTCAAACACTCAAAATCAGAAACATAAATTACTTTTAATGAAAAGAAAAACTACGCATGATAATACTTAACCCTTAACTAATTCTACTCACTTTCAAGCAAAATTTCAAGCTATCGAATTCTCTTTTTTTCAAGAACTTCTACAACCTTGAATCAGATGTTGGATGAAAACTCCTCAATTCTCCTTTAAACCTTCACCAAAGAATTACCAACGCGAATCACACCTAACACGACGAGAAATCAAGCAAAAATTAATTAAATTAAAAAAAAACATAGGAGACCATAATGGTTTTTTACTCATAACTCTTTCTTTTAAATCTTGGATATTGGTTCAGGAGCTCATTTACAACAATCGAGATGAACATCGTTAGTATATTGATATCGATACTATTTACAAAACAAAATAGAGATTAGTTATAACAATGATTTAACTGAATTTAAATTACAATAATAAGAATTTTCCCATAAAATAATGAACGTCGAAGGGTGCAATTGCACTGTCCTTAAGACGATATTGCCCCGCTCCAGTTGTTTGTAGTTCTATGGCATACCTACTGGCAAGATAAGACGACGTGTTTCGTGTGATCAACAACTAGATACACACGAACCTGGCAGAACCCTTAAGAACAGCTCTCCAAAGCCTTATACAAAAAACAAATGAAAAAACACGATGAACACGAAGAACGAAAGAGAGAAATTAGATATAATAATCTAATTTTTCTATCTCCTAAAGTGTAGAAAAATGATTCCTATTTATAGAAAGATAAATTTGTAACTCATAAATATAAAATTAAATTTGGATTAATTAACTCAAAATTAAAACACCATAAAATGGTAAAGAAACCGCGGAGAGATATTTATCCACAACCTGTTTACATCTTAATTTCAAAATCTAAAATACACAAGGAACATTTAGTTCCTATCCAGGAGTTCAAAATGAATATAATCATAAACATAAAGACAAAAGCTCTTAAGAGCCATTTACAAATATACAACTCTAAAATATGTGAAATATTCACAAAACATAGTCCATGGAGTTTAAATCAACCTAGTCCATCTCAAAGTCGTCATCCCTCGATCATGCAACACCATCTTCTCTCCCACGACCTCTAACCAGGGCATTACCTGAAATTTTTGTAATATCATGAGCTAACAACTTAAGCCCAGTGAGAATTATAAGCATAAAAAGTAAGGTTAGACCTCAAACCCGTATTCCGATTTGTGTCCAATCAATCTGACACAATCAATCCTAAATTTCTCCAAACATTAAGTAATTCCATTCTATAATATCCAAAGGATGATACTACTAACACACGTAGTCTAATTCTCATCCAATTACTTGTTACGACATAAATAAGAAAAGTAAATATACTTTGCATAAAATAAAACATCTCGATTCTCTAATTCATCGATCATAAGCATGAATGCATGAGGACATCCCGTAGGATTTCGCATTTGCCCTATGTACATGAATGAAGATAATAGGTACATCCCGTAGGATACCCATTCAACCTTATGTAAGACTTTAATTTTAATAACATGAAATGATAAATACCATGATGTTTGGAAGTCATGATTTTCACTATAACAATAATATATAGAACATACCACTCTTCAGGAAAACTCGATAAACGCAGTAGATGAATTTAGTGTAGATGAGTCCGAGTTTCTCTCTCATTACCCACTTTAATTGCACAACATTGATGGAGCATAATGTACACTTTATTGATGTTAATCATAGGTTGAGAAAGGACCAAGACTCATATTTATAAAGATCAAGAGGTGTGAAGTCAATAGACACCTTGTATGGTTATGTCTTTTCCATCAAAAGACATAACCATTTAATGAGTCATAACTTTTCATTATGGAATCAATGGACACTTTAAAGAGACGTGTCCTTACACCAATAACTAAATGGATTTAATCAATAATTAAATATAAAACCGCTAATAATTATCATTTGGGTCATAATAATTTCTTACATTCTCCCACTTGACCCATATGATATTTCCTTAAAGGTTTGATAAATAAAACAATCATGATATGCGCACATAAGTATATTAAATCCTACATTCCATTAGCTATATCATAAATCGTAATTAAGTAAAAATACTAATATGAGTCATGGCGGTCGTACAATATAGAGTTTACATAGTCCCTTCCATGTACTACAATACTAGCAGTTTTTTATTCAACACGATCAGTGAAGAAAAGTGCATAATGGTCCAGCTGTAACAGACTTTATTGGAGACAACTCTTGTTAATCATTAACTTTATTTCATTCATGTATATACCAATTAACTAACAAGAGATATCAGAAACTTTAAACATAAATGAGCTCAAAGTATCAGAAAATAAGATTATAATCATTAATGACATCCAGTAATACCCATCCTTTCATTCATTATACATTTTGGGCGACGATCCTTTCGTTAATGGATCAACAATCATCATTATGGTGCTAAAATGTTCTATTGACACTCTTTGTTTCTAAACTTTTCCTTTAACAGTACATTATTTTATCTTCATGTATTTTGCACCCTTTAAATACTTTGCATAATTAATTACAGTAAATTTTCAGCGACTTGATAATAGTGTCGACAACTTCAAGTCCTGAAATAAAACTCCATAACCATAATCATGTATGTGGCCTCAAAGCATGCCACATACGCATAAACAATACTATTAATTTGTTCTAATTCCAATTCATTATTGAAACATTTCATAAGGCTCAATTAATCTCCCTTCCGAATTGGAACTATACTTGTTGAACTATAACTGGTTTGATATAATAAACTACAATAATTATTAGCAAATTAAATATCATAAACTTATAAACTTGCTCCCACTGACCTTAAGATACATATTTATGGTGTTCTATTTAAAACCAATAGAAATTATGGTATCATTAAACGTTAGTATCATTGTCAGGAAGCTTGTTTTAATCATTTTATTGATATCTTTAATTTTGCCTTATTCACACATTTAATGCTCTGAGCTATAAATCAAGATTGAAATAATCATGAACACTCAATGTATATCTAAGTTCTCCTTTAGGTGATACTAAGATATACATACATAAATTATGATGCTAATTTGAATTTGACATAATTTGACAATTTTATATATTTTAATAAATACATTTGTTATCTTTGGATATACAAAATGTATTCGATAAAATACTAAATTATCATCAATAATGTTTATTTATTGTAAGAACAATTAATCCACCTTTGGGCGATTTAAAATTTTCCTATAACAATAAACTTTAATTAACCCATAAATAATAACCATCAATAATACTTTGAAAAATTATTACATCATAAGCATCACAAATTTATGGGTAATTAAAAATAATTTTGATGCAATTCAATGAAATCATATATATAACCTTTATGATTTGATCACTTTGGTGACTAACAAATCCCTTATGTTATAATTGTTATAGATTGCATAATAATATCAAATCTTAAATTTAATTTTCAATAAAACTCATAAATTAAACAATCAATTATGTTTATTAATTATAAGAATAATCAATTCACCTTTGGGTGATTTAAAATTCTCATAATCATAAACTTCAACTAACCCATAAGCCAATTTTTAATCAAATGATTAAAAAGTCTTACATTATAAGCATCATAATCTTATGGGTAATTGAAAACTAAATTTATAAAATAGTTTATAAATATTATGATTTGGCCACTTTGGTGACTAACAAATCTACGATAAATTAAAATACACAAAATAACGACCAAACATAATATAAAGCTTAAAAAGGTCACACTTGATAATTGACATTTGAATATAAATTCATCAAAACATTTATGCTCATGATAAATACAAAAAGCGGAAAATTAAAATGAGCACATTTGGGTTCTTAATGTGCCAATAGAGAATTCTATCATACAAATTATCATAAATATACATATGTATACAAAATTTATCGCAGATTAACATGGATCATTATAAAAGCACACAAAATTCATGTGTAAGACTTCCGTTCTGCTCCATAAATGAATATGTGCTCATAAAATCCTTTAATATGAATCAGGCCCATATTTACATATTTGTGTATTTAACCAGACATTTCCTTAATTCAATATTTAGATATTATATTAATCCAAAAATTTGATACATGCAAACTTTATATTAGAAGTTAAAAATATCACAAACTTCAATAAAAGTACGTAAAAGAAAAAAAAATCTTTTACTCTAACAAATAACATGCTAATATAAAACTTCTTTAAGAAGGGAAGGGCAAACATGCGTCCTGTTTTCCGTTTTTTTTTTTTTTTTAATGAAACGCCACAATTTGTCATAATTCCACGTAAGTGCAAAACCACCAAATTCTTTGCATTTTCAGAAAGAACCCAGAAACGTAAATACACACAGTAATTGATAATTCCTCTACTCTTCAAAGTCTTTGATTTGTGTCGTATTTAAACAAATACACGGTAATGCCTTCAAAAGAATACGCTCACGAAAACGTTCTAAGGAATTGGTTCCATTTATGTATTAACTATCATACTTTTATAGGCACTCATTGATATTTCCTTCCTTGGTGGTTGCTTATCATTAATCGGTATACCATATCATTGGAAATTTGGGCAGATTCATTGTTTTCAAATTACACAAATCCATGACCTCAACTTATCATTGGAAATTTAGATTGATCGTTGCAGTCAACGGAAAATAAAAACCAACCAAGAACTGACCTCACTTTTCCATAATAACTAATCATTTCAATTATTTTGAATTTATAAAAATAATGTATTACTTGTGTAAATAAACAGAAAACACATCAGTCGTTATTCTTCAAGTTCTGTACAAAATTTACTTTTATTGGCCCATAAATTCAACAGCCTGAAATTCTTGTGAAAATCCAAAAATAAATTCGACAGTTTGAAATTTCAGTGGAGCATCAAAGGTTGTAAAACGTAAGTCTGTTTATGGTACTCACGCCCCCCCTCCCCCCTCCCCTTTTTTTTTTACTCATCCAGTAGGCACGAAACAACTGAAACATTTAATGTGTCCATATGGTCTAACACACCTACTTCATTATGTAAAGATGATACTGGAATTTTCATTTGTCAATTTGGTCTCCCTAATAAAGGCTCTTTCTCCATGAATTGTTAATAGACAAACAATAAACTTTAATCTCTAATTCTCACAACCCATCAGTCCAGAACACTAATGAACCATTATCAAGAGAGTGTGAAAACAATTTCAACGTTTGAAATAACATCCGTGAAAATTCTACTCAAAATCAAATTCTTTGTGACGACCCGTCACTTTTAAATAATTTAAATAAGAGAAAACAACGGAAGTCTTTTATTTTAAGAAAATTTTGGCGTGGTTATGTTTGAAAATTTGCTGGCCAAAAACCTGTTTACATCTTAATTTCAAAATCTAAAATACACAAGGAACATTAAGTTCCTATCCAGGAGTTCAAAATTATTATAATCATAAATCAACGACAATAAGCTCTTATGAGCTAATTACAAAGTACAAATCATCAAAATGATATAAAGTTCACAAAACCATGTACATGGATTTTACATAACACATAGTCCATCTCGATCATCATCATCCTCTCGATCAAGCGCGCACTGCCTCCTCTTCCACGATCCCAAACATTACCTGAAATGTTTGTAATATCATGAGCTAACAACTTAAGCCCAGTGAGAATAATAAAAATAAAAAGTAAGAATAGACCTCAAACTCGCATTCCGATTTGTGTCCAATTTACCTGACACAATCAATTCTAAAGTTCTCCAAACTTTAGGTAAATTCATTCTAAATTTTCCAAAAGATGATATTACTAACACTCGTAGTCTTAATCTCATCCAAATTCTTGTTATGACATAAACAGGAAAAGTAAATAACTTTTCATAACAATATAACATCTCGATCCTCTATCAAGGATATATATAATTTCATCAATCATATGCATAAAATGTATAAAGAAGGAAATGCGGACAATCCCCGAAGGGTCCAACATTCTGTACTTCTTTTCTTTCTCATTTTCATTCTTTTTCTCAGAAGGAAATGCGGACAATACCCGTAGGCTCCAACATTCTATACTTCTTTTCTCTTTCTCTTCGGAAGGAAATGCGGACAATACCCCGCATGTCATGCGAATGTCATGGTGCAATATGCCATGGTGCGAGATGCAATGATATGCTCGCACATACTTACAAAAGTAAATAAAGTAAAACGCGAATAATAAAGTAACTGAAATAAACATAAAGTAAAAGACATAAAGTAAATGACATTAAGTAAGAAAAAGAAATAGATTGTGACCTCGGACTAACGATATGTCGATCGAACTCCGGTATCAATAATAAAAGTACAATCATTACTTAAACGATTAACTATTCCTTCCAGGATTCTAAATTTCCAATAATCCGAGGTTCTATTGACCGTTCTACAAACAAGTTGGATCTTTTAATTTTCGATGGTCCAACCTTAAATTCGAATCAAATCTAACTTAGAATCTTCTAAGATTCAAGTCTTTCTCGAGAACTTCTGAGTTCTCACTTGAAGGATTAACTTCTAATCCTAAGGGCACTAACTCACAACCCTCTAATCTTAGATTCGGATTCTAATCTTAGTTTCAAACTTTACAAACCTTCACACTTATTCGATTTCTATAATTACTTTAAATTCTAACTATTCTCACCTTAGCCAAATAACTCCAAATCTCCAATTTCCACGAAACAACCACCGAGCAATTGCACCTACAATTCACCGATTGTACAACATATTACAATTCATAACTAATATGCGAACAAATGTGCAATTTCGGGTGAATAGTGATTTCGGATGAATAGTGTTTTCTGGTGAATAGTGTTTTTCGAAAATCCGGGCTCAAAATCGTCATTTTTCATGATAGAAATTCATGATTTCAACTTCAAATCTCATTTATAATCAAAAATGAACAAAACCACCTAAAAAGTTTTGAAAACTTACTTTTTGGGACTTCCCTTAGAGAACGGGAAACTTCGAAAAGGTAGGTTGGATAGGTAGCCCTCGTCCCTACCAATCCAACGCAACCAAAATCAAGCCGATCTATCGAGAAATGAAAGAGAAACGAAGAAAAGAAAACTCACCCATGGTGGATGAAGGCTCACGGTGGGATAGGAAGAAAGATGAAGAAGTTTTGTCAACTTTTTGGTCAAATGGCTCATTTAAAGAAGATGACAAATAGTATTTAGATATTTTGTAAATTTAGTAATTACGATTTTGCCCTTTTATGACTTTTGGCTTAAAAATAAATCCCGAACATCTCAAACTATCCCAATGGTGATTAATAATTATTAATTGGCCCGTTAATAATTATTAATACCATTAAAACGTATTTAAATAAATAAAGCCATTAAAATAACTTAAAATGAAATAAACTAATAAATTCTAATTTAATGATAAATAAATTAACTTTAATTACTTAAATTAAAATAAAATAAATAAAAGTTTTTTTTTATCACAAAATAACGGGACGTTATATTCTTAAAACATGAGAGAAATGAGTATGAAAGAATTTAATAGGAAAATCATGAGATCCTAAACCGTGCTCTGATACCACATGTAAGACTTTTAATTTTTAATAACATGAAACGATAAATCCCATGATGTTTGGAAGTCATGATTTTCACTATAACAATAATATATAGAACATACCACTCTTCAGGAAAACTCGATAAACGCAGTAGATGAATTTAGTGTAGATGAGTCCGAGTTTCTCTCTCATTACCCACTTTAATTGCACAACATCGATGGAGCATAATGTACACTTTATTGATGTTAATCATGGTTGTTAGGTTGAGAGAGGACCAAGACTCATATTTATAAAGATCAAGAGGTGTGAAGTCAATAGACACCTTGTATGGTTATGTCTTTTCCATCAAAAGACATAACCATTTAATGAGTCATAACTTTTCATTATGGAATCAATGGACACTTTAAAGAGACGTGTCCTTACACCAATAACTAAATGGATTTAATCAATAATTAAATATAAAACCGCTAATAATTATCATTTGGGTCATAATAATTTCTTACACCTTATGCATGAGGAAGTAATGTGTACATCCCGTAGGATACCATTCAACCCCCTAAGCATGAAGAAGTAATGCGTACATCCCGTAGGATACCATTCAACTCCTTTTCTTTCACTTTCTTTTCTTTTCTCTGAAGGTGATGTGAACTTCCCGTAGGATTCATCATTCTCCCTTCTTTTCTTTTTCACTTTCTTTTCTTTTTCTGAAGGTGATGTGAACTTCCCGTAGGGTTCATCATTCTCCCTTCTTTTCTTTTTCACTTTCTTTTCTTTTTCTTTTTTCTGAAGGTGATGCGGACACTACCCGTAGGCTCCAACATTCTCCCTTCATTTCTTTTTCAATGAATGATGCGAAAATGTTATGGTGCAATATGATATGCATATGCCTGCATATCCTTGTAAAAGTAAATAAGTAAAGTGCGAAATTAAAGTAGTCGATGCAAGCATAAAGTAGAGGGGCATAAAGTAAAAGACATAAAGTAAAATAGATAGGAATCTCGGATGAACGATATGTAAATTGAACTCCGCTACATTAATACAAGTAAATCCTATCTTAAACGATTAACCTATACCTTCTAGGATTCTAAACTTCCAATATAATCCGAGGTTCTATTAATCGTTCTATATAAAAGTTTGGATCTTTTAACTTCCAATGATCCAACCTAAGCTTCGAAACGAATCTAACTTAGTAATTTCTAAGATTCAATGCTGTCCTTGAGAACTCTTAAGTTCTCACTTAAAGGATTAACTCCTAATCCTAAGGCACTAACTCACCTCCCTCTAATCTTAGATTCGAATCTTAGTCTTAGCTTCTTATTCTACAAACCATCATACTTATTCGCTTTCTAAAATTACTTTAAATCCTAACTATTCTCACCTTTATAAAAGATGACTTCGCTCCTAAAACCGTTAGAGCGATCAAGCAAGCGATCCAAAATCACCTACAATTAGAATTATATCTCATAATCAATAAATTACCAACTAACGATCAAACAACAACTAAGCGTACAAAACGATGAAAAACCCAACAATCCCAACAATGAGGCTCTCGGCCAACCCATGAAAAGTGGGTCTCGGGTTTGGTTTTCCGGCTTTGAGGCAATTTCGATGTGTTTCGAGTTGGTTTCAAGCAAATTTGATATTCCCGATTTCAATGGGTATCGACAATTAGGGTTTTTGAACAATATGCCAAATCCCGAATTGAATTACAATAAACATTATTTCAATAATAATTAACCCATAAATAAACCCCAAAAGGTAAGTTTCAAACGGGAAGAGTTTCGACTGAAACTCGGTTTTAGGGTTAAGGGAAAGTTGTCAAAATCACTAAAAACAACTCCTGTAATAAAAGTCATCGAGTTTAACGGCAAGAAATCGAAAATTCAAAATGAAAACTCCATTAAAACACTATTTGGAGCTTAGGGTTTTGAAGTTTAACTTACCGAGAACTCCGTGGATCTCGAGAGAAAAGCACGATCGATGGGTGGAAAAGAATCCTAGACCCGAGGTCTTTCCAACGCACCCGAAATCGAGTCGATCCGTCGAGAAACGAGCAAAACCCTAAGAAATCCCTTCTCCTCTTGATACCCACGGCCAAAGGAAGAAAAATATGAAGTTTTTGGTCAACTTTGGTCAATTGGTGATATTTTAAAGATGAATGAATAGTGTTTTGGGATATTTGAAGAAATCGGAAATGACGATTGCGTCCTTTTATGACTTTTGACTTATGAATCGAAACCCGAAGCTCTTAAATAAATCTAAAGGTGATTAATAATTATTAATTGGCCTATTAATAATTATTAATGTCACCGAAACGAATTTAAAGTATTAAAATGATTAAAAAGGATTTCGGGCGAAATTAACTACTAAAATCGAAATTACAAAAATAATAATTAATCTAAATACTTAAATTGAAATAAATAAATAAATAAATAACATTAAGTAAATAATAAAATAAAATAAATAAATAATAAAATATAAAAAAAAAATTCACTTTAAAATAACGGGACGTTACATATCATTTGGAACTCTTGGGTGTTTTCGATTAGTTAAGGAGGTTTTGTGCCATTTTCATGCTTCAAAGGTTCTTGCAAACAATTGTAATGAGTTTTTGGACTTGAACACAAGGTTTCCTTATAAAAAATAGTCATAACTCACTCACCGGGATTCAGAACGATGATCCATCATTTGCGTTGGAATGGTATTAACGAGACAATATGCATCATCTAGAAATATTAAATTATATTTGTGGTTTGAAATTTGAGGTTTGGGAAAAGTACCAAAATACCCTTACGAGATAACAAATTATTTTTCACTAAATTCATTAATCCAACTTCATTAATATCATTTTGAGAGAATTATAATAATTTCTAATTTTTTTACTCTTACTTGGTAATGGGTTGTTACAATTATGAGAGTGAATTTAATATCTCTACTTTAGAATATTGCATACTCAAACTAGCCATCAAAAGAATAACTAAAATATATGACCACGTTCATAATAAAAATAAGTAATAGAACAATAACATAACTAAAAAAATTGTGACAAACAAAATTTGAATAAAAAAATAAGTTATTCTTTGAAATTATTTTCCTTTGTTTAACAATGCATATTCTTAATTTTATTATTGTTTTTACATAATAGGAAGGATTAGAACTTCTGATTGAAAAAAAAAAAATTAATAGAGTGAATTAGAAATATTTTAACGATCATCGAGATTCACAAATATAACCTTAATTTGTTGCCATTGGCATTACTTATATAAAGTAGGGGTGAAAGATGGTTTGGTTTGGTTCAGTTTTAAACCAAACTTAAAAAACCGATTGGGTTTGGTTATATATTTTTTAGAACCGAACCAAACCAAACATAAAGTAAAACCAAACCAACCCAATTGGTTTGGATAGATCGGTTTCAATCAGTTTTGTTTCTCACACATTTTTGTTCTTATGAAGAAAGTTTAGCTATAAAAAAATCAACATTTTCGTGGAAATCAATACAATTAAATAATTCCAAAGTATAAATTTAAATTTTAAAGTTAATCTAAAGTTCTAAACATCGAAAGTATGAAATTTAAATGTAAAATTCTCTAATGTCTATTCACTCCCATAAAAGACTTTGCCTAATTGGTTTGGATTGGTTAAAAACCGACTAGAGTATTTCCAACCGAACCAAACCAACTTATTATTGGTTTGGTTTGGTTGCTTATCAAGAGAGAAACCAAACCAAACCGGTTTTGTTTGGTTTAGTTCGGTTTGGTTTGGCGGTTCGTCGGTTTTTATTTCACCCCTAATAACGAGTAAATGCAAAATTGTCAAAAAGAATATCTTTGCGCATTAAAAAATCTTGGTAATTCTAATATTTAATAATAACTATCATAAAGAAATGACGTGCCCACCACTAGAATTCGACGATGCTCACGATATTTATGAAATGTTTGCTTTCATAATTATATATATTTTATGCAATTAAATTCTGTGATATTGACCAATTGGTTAAAATTAACATATCTTGGATTAGAAGATATTTTATTGTGGTAAATATACGAATTTCATTAATATTTTTTATCATTAAAATTAAAACTAGAAATATTTATATTTATTCCTGTAATATTGTATATAGATTTTGAGACAATTTTATGAAATGAGAAATCGGGAAAAAAGCAAAAAAAAATTAGATATTATATCAAATTAAGGAATCATGTGCCTAACCTGTTGATAGGAATGACAAAATTCTCCGTGGGGTCCTGACCCTATAGGGGTAGGGAATCCCCGTTTTATTGGGGGTTAGGGTTAAGGTTAGGGGGAAAATTTTCCTCGATTTGTTTGAAGGTACGGAGATGAAAATACATTCTCCGCCCCAATCCTGACCCTGAACCCGATATTTTAATAATATTTTATGTATTTTGTTTACTTTTATCTTTATTTATTGAAAAATATATATAATATAGTTATATTAACTAATAAATTATAAAATGTTTAATATTATGTTTCCTTTTGTCTTAAAAATGTATATTTTAAATATAAATTGCATTTTCATATTCCTTTTTAAATAAAAATTAAAATATAAAACGAGAAATTTTTTCTACAGAAAACCCGATCTCCGAACGGGAAATCCTCGAACCTGACCCCGACTTTTTGATTAGGGGATATGGTAGGGTATGAAGATTAAAAAAACCCCGTAAATTAGGGGATGAGAACTGCATCCCGACCCTGCCCCGCCATGTTGCCATCCCTACCAGTTGAGCTATGCTCATGTTTTTATTTTTTAATTTTTTTAATCAATTTATGATGATGATTGGTTTATTTTGTGCAAACCTTAATTAATCGTATTGGACAAATTTTTCACATTTGGCATCGAAAACTAAAAGAAAAATAAAAATGGAGTTCATTGATTAAGGATTTAGTCCTTGGTTTTACATTTGTAAAATCAAAGGTATACTAAATATTTTATTTTTATTTCATTCTATTTTTGAATAGCCTATTTTAGCTTTGAGATACGACAATTAATTTGTAATAATTATCATTTTTTTAAAAACATACTTTGCAATATATAAAAACACCCTTCGAAATAATTATTAATATTTTAAGTATACGTGTAATTTACTAATAAGTAAAAATTTATTCCCAAAAATTAAAATTAGTAAAAAAAACATAAAATAAAAAATAAAATCCCACCTTATTAAAAGCCGGTGCTATGTGTCAGTGCCTATGTGACGACCCGTCACTTTTAAATAAATTAAATCAGAGAAAACAGGGGAAGCCTTTTATTTTAAGAAAATTGGCGTGATTATGTTTGAAAATAGGCTAGCCAAAACCTGTTTACATCTTAAATTCAAACATCTAAAAACACAAGGAACATTAAGTTCCTATCAGGAGTTCAAAATGATTTATAAACATAAAAGTAAAGACAAAAGCTCTTAAGAGCTATACACAAATGTACAAATCTCAAAATTATATAAAATTCACAAAACCATGTACATGGATTTTTACATAACACTTAGTCCATCTCAAAGTCTTCATCCCTCGATCATGCAGCACCATCTCCTCTCACTCGACCTCTAGCCAGGGCATTACCTGAAATTTTGTAATATCATGAGCTAACAACTTAAGCCCAGTGAGAATAATAAGAATAAAAAGTAAGGATAGACCTCAAACTCGTATTCCGATTTATGTCCAATTTATCTGACACAATCAATCCTAAAGTTCTCCAAACTTTAGATAATTTCATTCTTAACTCTCCAAAGGATGATATCACTAACACTTATAGTCAAATCTCCTCCATTAACTCGTTATGACATAAAGTAATAAAAGTAAATGACTTTGCATAAAATATAACATTTCAATTCTCTATATCATCAATCATATGCAATGTAGGGCTCGCATATACCCTTATGCATGAATGAAGTAATGCGTCAATCCCATAGGATACCATTCACTTCTTTTTCATCAAGAGTGATGAGCAGATCCCGTAGGGTCCCATTCGTCTCTTTTCATTTAGAGTAATGAGCAGATCCCTTAGGGACCCATCCGTCTCTTTTCATTTAGAGTAATGAGCAGATCCTGTAGGGTCCCATTCGTCTCTTTTCATTTAGAGTAATGAGCAGATCCCTTAGGGTCCCATTCGTCTCTTTTTCACTTTCTTTTTTTTTCACTTTCTTTTCTTTTTCACTTTCTTTTCTCTTTCACTTTCTTTTCTTTTTCACTTACTTTCTCTTTTTCGTTTCTTTTTTTCATGAATGATGCCATAATGGTATGGTGCAAATGATATGCATAGGCTTGCATATCTTGTAAAAGTAAATAAATAAAGTGCGGAATTAAAATAGTCGGTGCAAGCATAAAGTAAAGGCATAAAATAAGTATATAAAGTAAATGACATAAAGTAAAATAAATGAGCCACTCGGACGAACGATATGTAAATCGAACTCCGCTACCAATAATGAAAATAAAATCATAACTTAAACGATTAACATATACCTTCCAGGATTCTAAACTTCCAATAATCCGAGGTTCTATTAATCGTTTTAAAAATACAAGTTTGGATCTTTTAACTTCCAATGATCCAACCTTAATTTCGAATCAAATATAACTTAGAATCTTCTAAGATTCAATACTTTCCTTGAGAACTTCTAAGTTCTCACTTAAAGGATTAACTTCTAATCCTAAGGGCACTAACTCACATCCCTCTAATCTTAGATTCGGATTCTAATATTAGTTTCAAACTCTACAAACCTTCACACTCATTTGCTTTCTATAAATACTTTAAATTCTAACTATTCTCACCTTAGCCAAATAATATTTGCTCCAAGTCTACAATTCCCACGAAACAACAACTGAGCAATCGCACCTACAATTCACCAATTGCACAACATATTAAAATTCATAACTAATATGCGAACAAGTGTGCAATTTCGGGTGAATAGTGATTTCGGATGAATAGTGTCTTCGGGTGAATAGTGTTTTTCGAAAATCCGGGCTCAAAATCGTCAATTTCCATGATAGAAATTCATGATTTCAACTTCAAAACTCATTTACAATAAAAAACGAACAAATCCATACAAAAAGTTTTGAAATCTTACTTTTTGGAACTTCCTTTAGAGAACGGGAAACTTCGAAAAGCTAGGTTGGATAGGTAGCCTTCGTCCCTACCAATCCAACGCAACCGAAAACACGACGATCCGCCGAGAAACGAAGAAAGGAGAAGAAAAAGTTTCTTCTCATCAATGGAGATGGAAGCTACGGCCAAGGAGAGAAAAATGAGAAGAAAATAGTCAACTTTGGTCAATTGGTGGATATTTAAAGATGAATGGATAGTGTTTTGATATTTTTAAGAAATTAGAAATGACGGTTGCGTCATTTTATGACTTTTGACTTACGAATCGAAACCCGATACTCTTAAATAAATTTAAAGGTGATTAATAATTATTAATTGGCCTATTAATAATTATTAATGTCACCGAAACGAATTTAGAGCATTAAAACGATTAAAACGAATTTCGATCGAAATTAACTACTAAAATCGAAATTACAAAATAATAATTAAACTAAATACTTAAATTGAATAAATAAATAAATAAATAACATTAAATAAATAAATAATAAAATAAAATAAATAAATAAAATAATTTTTTTTTTTACTTCAAAAATAACGGGACGTTACAGCCTACATGGAGCTCTGAGCACTTTTTTAAATCCTAATGGAAAACTATATAATTAATTAATACAAATAAATGCTAATTATTATTATTTTTTTTAGATAATTATAAATAATTAAACAATTTCATTGTCATTGTCATTTAATTACAGCTATAGCGGCAGCAAACCTAGGCCTATTGGGTTGCTATCTAGTGCGGATCTTCACATGGGAGTTAGATACGATCCCATGTGGGGGCCTTTAGATTATCGACATGTGTACATATTAAAATGAATTTATTGCATTTTAATTCATTTTAATGGCTTTATTTATTTAAATACGTTTTAATGGTATTAATAATTATTAACGGGCCAATTAATAATTATTAATCACCATTGGGATAGTTTGAGATGTTCAGGAATCGTTTTTAAGCCAAAAGTCATAAAAGGGCAAAATCGTAATTTCCCAATTTGCAAAATATCTAAAAACACTATTCATTTGTCTTTAAAAACACAACTTTGACTCAAATTGACCAAAATCTTCATTCTTTTCCCCTCTCATTGCCGTGAGCTTCAAAGACCAAAAGAGAATTTTTGATTTTTGTTCGTTTCTTGCCGGATCGACTTGATTCTCGTTCCATTGGAAAGGTATTGGTCCTACGATCCTTTTCCACCTAGCCTTCGTACTTGCCACTCGTGTTTTGCGGAGTTCTCTGTAAGTAAAGTTTCAAACCCTAAGCTCCAAATAGTGTTTTAATGGAGTTTTCATTGTTTTCTTTCGATTTCTTGTCGTGAAACTCGGTGTTTGTCAATTCGGGAGTAGTTTTACGTGTTTTTGGAAACTATCCCATAACCCTAAAACCGAGTTTCAGTCGAAACCCTTCCCGTTTGAATTTTACCCTTTTGGGTTTGATTTTGGGTTAGAAATTAATGAATGAATGTTTATTTAAATTCGATTCGGGAAAGGGATTAATGTTCAAAAACCCTATTTATCGATACCCATTGAAATCGGGATTATCGAATTTGCTTAAAACCAACTCGAAACGTATTTAAATTGCCAAAAAGCCGGAAAACCAAACCCGAAACCCAATTTTGATGCTAGGGCCGTGGGCCTCATGTGGGATTTTGTTGGGTTTTTCGTTGTTTTGTATGTTTGGTTGATGTTTGAACGATAGTTGGTTAATTATTGATTGTATGATATAATTCGTTTGTAGGTGTTTTTGAACCTCGTGGTTGATCGCTCCTTCAAACTTAGGAGCAAAGTCATCTTTTAATTAAGGTGAGAATAGTTAGTATTTAAAGTAGTTATAGAAAGCAAATGAGTGTGAAGGTTTGTAGAAACCGAAACTAAGATTAGAATCCGAATCTAAGATTAGAGGGTTGTGAGTTAGTGCCCTTAGGATTAGAAGTTAATCCTTTAAGTGAGAACTTAGAAGTTCTCGAGAAAGACTTTGAATCTTAGAAGATTCTAAGTTAGATTCGATTCGAAACTAAGATTGGATCATTAGAAGTTAAAAGATCCAAGTTTGTTTTTAGAACGGTTAATAAAACCTCGGATCATTGGAAGTTTAGAATCCTTGAGGCTATAGGTTAATCGTTTAAATTATATTTGTACTTGTATTATTGATACCGGAGTTCGATCGTCATATCGTTCGTCCGAGATTCTTATCTATTTTACTTTATGTCATTTACTTATGTCCTTTACTTTTTGCTATTTACTTTATGTTTGTATTGATTACTTTAATTTCGCATTTTATTTATTTACGCTATAAAACATCATATTGCATCATAGCATATCGCATCATGAAAAAGAAGTGTGAAAGTGAGAAAGAATGAATGGGGAACGATGGATCCTACGGGATAGACCACGTTACCATCATTGAAAGAAAAGAGAAAGTGAGAAATATATGAAAGGGAGAACGATGGATCCTACGGGATAGACCACGTTACCTTCATAGAAAGAAAAGAGAAAATGAGAAAGAAAAGGAGGGAGAACGATGGATCCTACGGGATAGACCACGTTACCTCCTCATGCATAAGGGCGTATGCGAATCCTATGGGATGCTCTCATGCATTCATACATATGATCGATGAAAGAGAGAATTGAGATGTTTAATATGATGCAAAGTTTATTTACTTCTATTACTTATGTCATAATATTGTTGATGGATGAGTATTGACTATGATTTTAGCAATATCATCCTTAGAAAGTATAAAATGAATTTTACCTAGAGTTTGGAGTTTATGGAATAGAATTACCTAGAGTTTGGAGAACTTTAGGAGTAGAATGTGTCAGATTAATTGGACATAAATCGAAATGCGAGTTTGAGGTCTATCTTTACTTTTTATGCTTATTATTCTCACTGGGCTTAGTTTGTTAGCTCATGATATTACAACCAATTTCAGGTAATGCCCTGGCTAGAGGCCGTGGAAGGGGAGATGGTGCTGCGTGATCGAGGGATGCTGACCTCGAGATGGATTAATGGATTTGTAAAGTCTTTGTTTTATTTTGTGAATTTTAAAGACTTTGATTATTTTGTATCATATTTTGGCACATAAGAGCTTCTGGATGATGTTTTATGATATTATATATTTGAACTCCTGATTTGGACTTAAAGTCCATGAGATTTTATTAGATTTGAAAATTAGGATGTAAACAGGTTTTCGGCATGCCAATTTTCAAACAAAACCACGCCAATTTTTCGTAAATTAAAAGACTTCCGCTGTTTTCTCTGAATTTAATTTATTTAAAAGTGACGGGTCGTCACAGTTGGTATCAGAGACGACGGGTTCTGTAGACTACATGCGATGCATGTTTGTATTTCATGTTTTGTTTTAAGTCCATTCTCGAAAGTTATCATCTGAGATCAGCAGCACCAGGTATTCCTAGACCTTATCTTTAAACTCGCATTTCATTTCGATTTGGTAAAAGAGTGGTGAATCCTCTTTTACAAGTGACTTATCTTGTTTTATTTACTTTATTTCAGTATGCCTCCTAGAAGGGGTGCCAGACGAGCCGGTGTTAGGGCGGCTGCCCCTGTGAGGGGTAGAGGCAGAGCTCGAGCCCGTGACCCTACACCACCTCCACCTGTGATTCCTATAGTACCTCCGCCAGTGATTCCTGTTATACCGCCACCTGTTCAGAGGCGAGGAGTTTATATTTCTGAGGAGGATTATCTGGGATTATTGCGAGATGCTGGTAGACCAGTATTGCCTGTTGTACCACCACCTAGACCAGCTGATATGGCAGTTGATCAGGTTGGAGCTACCGATGTTGCTAGGTTTTTGAGAGAGTATAGTAGGCATGCACCTGCTGAGTTTAATGGTAGGTCTTTGGATCCATCTTTTGCTGAGCTCTGGATTGATAGAGTTGAGAGAGCTTTCGAGTTTATCAGATGCCCGGACCATCTGAAGGTCCATTGTGGTACGTACTCTTTGGTTGATGATGCTCTATATTGGTGGAGAGGCCTTCATAGATCACTTTCTTTGACTATGGAGGTTACTTGGAAAGTATTTCGTGAGAAATTTTATGAGAAATACTATTCTGCTGATTTGAGAGATAGATTGGAGGTGGAATTTCTGACCCTGAAACAGGGTGATAGTTCGGTGACCGAGTATGAGCGAGAGTTTGACCGACTATCTAGATTTGCTCCTGGACAGGTTGCTGATCCTGAGAGCAAGATGAGGAGATTTTTAGTAGGGTTGAGAGCCGAGATTAGGGGTCATTTACGCACCATGCGTCCGACTACCTACGAGGAGGCTTTAGAGTTTGCCCTTTCTTTAGATTTGGCATCTGAAGAAAGGAAGGGCAAACTAGCTGCTACAGGAGAGACTTCCTCTCATAAGAGGAAGGTAGAGGACGACCCTGCTGGTCGAGTACTACTGCCTCAGCAAAGACAGCAGCAGCAGCAGGCTCGGGGTGGACTCCAGATTAGACAGTCAAGGGTACAGGGACGATCTCCTCACTTTTGCCAGAACTGTTCTAGTTATCTGTAAAGACTCGAATTTTCACAAAATCTTTAAATCAGAAGTAAAACAGCGGAAGACTTATTTTTACAAAAATTTGGCGTGGATCCGTTTAAAATACGAACTCCCTAAACCTTGTTTTAAGAACACAACTCAAGAAAGTTTATTCACATATATTCCTACTCCAGAATATACTCAAATCAGAGAAAGTAAACTCAAAATATACATACAACCGACTTTAGGCTCTCATGAGCCACAAAATACAAGTTTTAAGACTTTATTTCAAGTTTATATGTATATAAAGCATTCCCAAAATGCACCAAACTTAGATTTACAAGTCCAAATGTCCATAAGCATCTACTCGAGATCACGCAGACCACCTCCACGACCTCGTCCTCTACCACGAATATTACCTGAAAATAAAGTGGTGTAGCACCATTAGCAAACAATGCTAGTGAGAATAAGATGGATGCAAGCACTTTTATGAACCAAATTTCATATCGGAGAATGTGTCCAAATAAACCTAAGTACTCTTGCACTACCCATTCAATATTCCAAGTACTTTACATAAAAGATCAAACCATTCTACTATCTAATAAATTCGGAAAGTAAACAATCAAACCCGTAGTTAAAGTAGATACTAATGCTTAACAAAGTAAATGACAAAGTAAATAACAAAGTAAATAACATCCGTGACCACTTGTCACCAATCATAACCATTCCGTGACCTCCGTGCATAACGATAATATGCATGCATAACGATAATATGCAAGTCACCAATCACAATCATTCCGTGACCTCGCATTAACGATAATATGCATGCATAACGATAATATGCAAGTCACTGTGACATCTATGCATAACGATAATATGCAAGCATAACGATAATATGCAAGTCAACGTGATATCTATGCATAACGATAATATGCAAGTCAACGTGATATCTGCATAACGATAATATGCAAGTCAACGTGACATCTATGCATAACGATAATATGCAAGTCAACGTGACATCTATGCATAACGATAATATGCAAGTCAACGTGATATCTATGCATAACGATAATATGCAAGCATAACGATAATATGCAAGTCAACGTGATATCTATGCATAACGATAATATGCAAGTCAACGTGACATCTATGCATAACGATAATATGCAAGTCAACAACCACAACCACTAAAATAACGTACTAACATGATTCTACACAAGAATCTCTCCCAAGTCCTTTTAACTATTCTAACACTAGTCAAGATAAAAGGAGTACATAATACCCTTCTCCAAGTTCCGGATTCTCATTCTCCTCGAGAATCTAACTTAAACCACCAATAACATCTTACTTTACTTAGAAACCAAACTTAACTAAATTCCTTATACACTTTCCTTAACTCCCAAAATAACATAATAACTTGGAAAGTTCTCTAGCCTAATAATCCCTCTTAACATCGATCTAACATAAACGTCAAGTAATTTGAAAGCATAAAAGTAATCATAACCATTTTAAACTCACCTTATAAGAGTAGTCAACTCCTAACCACCGGTTGGTCAAAAATCACGAACGATGCTCAAAACCTATAATTACAATACACCTAAAGTATATTAATTACTCGAAATGAACAACGATCGACACGATTCTAAATTAAAAGACAAAACAACCCGTAATTAAAGCCAAGAGGCCCAGGCTCAAGGGAAGGAAGAAAAGGAATTTGTTTTCCAGTTTCAAGCACTTTAAAGACAATTCGGGTTGGTTTCGTTACTTTTGAAGTTTGGTAAACTCAATGGGTAAACCTAATTTAGGGTTTAGGTCAACAATTCAATCCCGAACAAATTAGGAAAGTCATTAAACTAAACAATTCAAAGTTCTCATCAAAAACCAATAAAAGGAAAAATTGAATTAAAAGACTTTTTGCTCAAACCTGAACTTAGGGTTAGGGGAAAGTTCCTAGGAATGAATAAAACGACTTTCCCGATTGATATCAATAAGCCCCGATGAACGAAATCAAAAAATTACAACTCAAAACCTCCATTGAACACTATTCACTTCTAGGTTTTGAATCTTTAACATACCTTAAGGCCTCGATAAAAGAGCGGAAATCCCAAGATAGGTTGGAAATGATCCCCAGGCCAAGAGCTTTCCACAGGATCTAGAATCGACACGATCCGTCGAGAAATAAAGAAAATCAAAAATTTGAGGGGGGTTCTTGAGGTCTCGGCGGCAAGGAGGAAGAAGAAGCAGAATTTTGTGTTAAAATTGCTAAGTATGGGTATTTAAAGGGTGGTGAATAGTGTTTTTGGGATTTTTAGTAAATCGGGTAATAACGCCTCGTTTCTCTTTTACTTTTGCCTTAAAAACGAACCCCGAACCACTTAAACTAGCCCAATGGTGATTAATAATTATTAATTGGCCTATTAATAATTATTAATACAACCAAAACTAAAATAGGCTAATTTAGCGATTAAAAAGGTTTCCGAACGAAAATAACTATTTAAATCTAAATAACTAAATCTAAATTAACTTTAAATAAATAAACACTTATAAAAATAAAATAAAATAATAAAATAAAAAAAATTACCTCTAAAATAACGGGACGTTACATTATCATACTGGGATATGTACTCTACCACAGAGGTGTTATACTTGTGGTCAGGAGGGACATTTATCTAGGCAAAGGTGAAGCCTGAGCTCGCGGACCTGAGCAATGGTTACTCGGGATAGGGTATTCAGGCGAGACCTTATCGGGCACCACCGCGTTTGTATGCTTCTCCGGAATGGGAGGTAGAGGTCATGGACAGCGGTCAGGCCAGCCGGGGAGCCCAAGGGAGGTAGAGGTCGGGTGGCATGGCGTGATTGCAGACTTCCACCGTTGTTGTTCACGCTCACGGATTTTACCTCCACCACCACCGAGATTTCCTCCACCTGTCCAGCATCAGGCTCGAGTTTATGCTACTAGAGAGGAGTCCGAGGCCGCAGGTACTGTAGTTACTGGTACTTTAACAGTTTTGGGCCATTCGACTTTTGTTTTATTTGATTCTGGAGCTAGCCACTCTTTTATTTCTTCTGCTTTTATTGAGTCGGCTATGCTTGAGTCCGGACCGTTAGGTTTTGAGATGCGTGTTTCGACCCCAAGGGGAAGTTTGTTATTTGCCGATAGTATGATTAGCCCGATGATTTGTGTTTTATGGGTTGTTGCTTGCATGCTACTTTGATTATCATGCCTATGTCCGATTTCGATGTGATTTTGGGTATGGATTGGCTATCATCTAATCGTGCCACTATTGATTGTACTGAGAGAGTTGTTGATTTTATGAGTCCATGTGGGACCGGTATGCTTTGGGGGACTAGTAGTAGCTTAGCACCCACTTTGATATCTATGTTAGAAGCTAGTATGCTTCTAAGTGATGGAGCCTTGGGCTATATAGCTAGTGTGGTTGACACTTCTATATCAGAGGCTAGTTTGAGTTCTGTGCCAGTAGTGAGGGATTTCATTGATGTCTTCCCTGATGAGTTGCCCGGTTTGCCATCGGTGAGACAGTTTGATTTTTAGATTGAGGTTGCTCCTGGGACAGCTCCATTGTCCAAAGCACCCTATCGTATGGCACCGGCTGAGTTGAAAGAACTCCAGAGCCAGTTACAGGGACTTTTAGACTTGGGGTTTATACGCCCAAGTGTTTCGCCGTGGGGAGCTCCGGTATTGTTTGTGAAGAAGAAAAACGGTTCTATGCGTTTATGCATTGATTATAGAGAGTTGAACCAGGTTTTGTTGAAGAACAAGTATCCTTTGCCCAGGATAGAAGACTTGTTTGATCGGTTGAGGGGAGCCACTATCTTTTCGAAGATAGATTTGAGATCCTGGCTATCATCGGTTGAGGATTCGGGATGAGGATATTCCCAAGACGCGATTCAGGACGCGTTATGGACATTATGAGTTTGTAGTTATGTCCTTTGGCTTGACCAACGCGCTGCGGGCTTTTATGAACCTTATGCACACGGTGTTTAGGAGGTTCCTTGACTCTTTTGTGATTGTTTTTATCGATGATATCTTGGTTTATTCCAAGATAGAGGAGTTGCACGCTATACACCTTCAGGGGGGTTGTTGTTACATTACGAGATCGGAGATTGTATGCCAAGTTCTCTAAGTGTGAGTTTTGGCAGAGGAAGTGGCATTTTTAGGTCACGCGGTGACGAGTAGAGGAGTATCCGTTGATCCCTCTAAGATTGAGGCTAGCTTTAACCGGCCTAGGAAGCGGGGTGGCCGTTATTCGCAGCTTTCTGGGACTTGCAAGGCTTTATAGGCCGGGTTTGCAAGATTTCTCCAAGATTGCTTGCTTTGACACGTTTGACCCAAAGGGGTTGATTTTGTATGGTCCCGGGGGATTGTGAGAGGAGCTTTGAGGAGCTCAAGAGGAGGCTTGTGACGGCCTGTTCTAGTGTCGCCTGATAGACTGGTGGTCTTGGACTGGTATCACGATGCTTCCCACAGAGGTTTGGGATGTGTGTTGATGCAAGACGGGAAAGTTATAGCTTATGCTTCTCGTCAGTTGAAGGAGCATGAGAAGAAATATCCAACTCATGATTTAGAGTTGGCATTGTTGTTCATGCATTGAAGATATGGAGGCATTATTTGTCCGGTGAGAAGATTCCGATATTTATGACCATAAGAGTCTCAAATATTTCTTCACTCGGAAGAATTGAATATGAGACAAGGAGATGGTTAGAGCTTGTTAAGGATTATGACTTGTGACATTCGGTATCATCCTGGGAAAGCCAATGTAGTGGGGACTGAGGTCAAGAGGGAAGTCTTCTCATTCTTGACTTTGTCATCTTACCTTTGAGATTGAGGTGGGATATGGAACGAGCTGAGATAACATTGCTTACGCCAGGGTCATTGTGAGTCCTGGCTAGTTTGACAGGGGGGCCTACTTTGAGGCAAGAGGATGATTGATGCACGAGGGGAGAGGTTCATTTGCAGGGGGTTTTAGAGAGGCCGAGTCGATGTTCCTAGTCATTTTACCTTCTGTACGATAGCTGGCTCCGATGTATCGAAGAGGCTATGTGTGCCTTTAGGATCGACTTTTAGAAGGGAACCGTTGGAGGAGGCTCACGGTTCTATCTTCTCTATACATCCGGGTAAAGATGTACAGGGACTTAAGAGAGCATTATTGGTGGCCTGGGATGAAGTTTGAGATAGCGGACTTTGTTAGTAGATGTTTGACTTGTCGCCAAGTCAAGGCTTTGAGGAAGAGTCCATCGGGTTTACTTAACCCTCCTGAGTGTGCCAGAATGGAAATGGGAGGAGATTTCAATGGACTTTATCGGTGGTTTGCCAGGACGCCCAAGGGTTATGATACCATTTGGGTGATTGTAGACCGTTTGACGAAGATCACGCACTTTATACCTGTGGAGGATCACCTACCCGGTTGAGACTTGGGCACGTTGTATCTACGGGGGATCGTTAGATTACATGGTGTGCCAGGGGGATAGTATCGATCGGGACACTTCTTTTTTCTCAAGTTTTGGCAGGTTTGCATCCAGCCATGGGTACAGGCTTGGATTTTAGCACTATGCTTTTCATCCCCAGCAGGTACATGGTCGACCGGGAGTTTAGGGTTATTGGGAGGATATGTTGAGGGGTTGTGTTCTTGATTTTGGAGGGAGATTGGGATTCTCAATTGTATCCTGGTAGAGTTTGCTTATAATAACGACTGCCAGGCTACTATTGAGATGGCACCATTTGAGGCACTTTATGGTAGAAAGTGTCGATCTCCAGGCCTGGGGATGAGGTTGGGGAGAGAAGGCTTGGGGCCCGAGTTGTTACATTGACTAGTCAGGCGATTGACTTGATTAGGGAGAGGATGAGGATTGCCCAGAGTCGACCAGGAAGAGTTATCGCATAGACGGCGTAGTCCACTTGAGTTTTCATGGGGGACCACGTGTTTTGAAGGTAGCACCAATGAAAGGTGTTATGAGATTTGGGAAGAAAGGTAAGCCTAGTCCTAGGTTCATTGGCCCTTTCAGGGTACTTGATCGAGTAGGAGGAGTATTGGGCTACGATTGGCTTTACCACCTTCTTTATCGGCGTTCATAATGTTTTCCATGTATCTATGCTTCAAGTACATGGCGGATCCTTCTCACGTGATTGATCATGAGCCGATAGTTTTGGATGCTAGTATGTCTTATGAGGAGACACCAGTTGAGATTTTAGCATTCGAGCAAAAGGTGTTGAGAAATAAGACGATTCACTTGGTTAAGGTCCTTTGGAGGAATCAAGTGTCTGAAGAAGCTACGTGGGAGCGTGAGGATGATATGCGAGCAAAGTACCCTCAGCTTTTCACTTAGTAAGTTTACTTTTCGGGGACGAAAAGCCTTTTTAGGAGGGTTGACTGTAACGTCCCGTTATTTTGTGATAAAATAAAAAAAAATTATTTATTTTATTTTAATTTGAGTAATTAAAATTTATTTATTTATTATTAAATTAGAATTTAGTAATTTATTTCATTTTAATTCATTTTAATGGCTTTATTTATTTAAATACGTTTTAATGGTATTAATAATTATTAACGGGCCAATTAATAGTTATTAATCACCATTGGGATAGTTTGAGATGTTCGGGAATCGTTTTTAAGCCAAAAGTCATAAAAGGGAAAAATCGTAATTTCCCAATTTGCAAAATATCTAAAAACACTATTCATTTGTCTTTAAAAACACAACTTTGACTCAAAGTGACCAAAATCTTCATTCTTTTCCCCTCTCATTGGCGTGAGCTTCAAAGACCAAAAGAGAATTTTTGTTTTTTGTTCGTTTCTTGCCGGATCGACTTGATTCTCGTTCCATTGGAAAGGTATCGGTCCTACGATCCTTTTCCACCTAGCCTTCGTACTTGCCACTCGTGTTTTGCGGAGTTCTCGGTAAGTAAAGTTTCAAACCCTAAGCTCCAAATAGTGTTTTAATGGAGTTTTCATTGTTTTCTTTCGATTTCTTGCGTGAAACTCGGTGTTTGTCAATTCGGGGAGTATTTACGTGTTTTTGGAAACTATCCCATAACCCTAAAACCGAGTTTCGTAGAAAACCCTTCCCGTTTGAATTTTACCCTTTTGGGTTTGATTTTGGGTTAGAAATTAATGAATGAATGTTTATTTAAATTCGATTCGGGAAAGGGATTAATGTTCAAAAACCCTATTTATCGATACCCATTGAAATCGGGATTATCGAATTTGCTTAAAACCAACTCGAAACGTATTTAAATTGCCAAAAAGCCGGAAAACCAAACCCGAAACCCAATTTTGATGCTAGGGCCGTGGGCCTCATGTGGGATTTTGTTGGGTTTTTCGTTGTTTTGTATGTTTGGTTGATGTTTGAACGATAGTTGGTTAATTATTGATTGTATGATATAATTCGTTTGTAGGTGTTTTTGAACCGCGTGGTTGATCGCTCCTTCGAACTTAGGAGCAAAGTCATCTTTTAATTAAGGTGAGCATAGTTAGTATTTAAAGTAGTTATAGAAAGCAAATGAGTGTGAAGGTTTGTAGAAACCGAAACTAAGATTAGAATCCGAATCTAAGATTAGAGGGTTGTGAGTTAGTGCCCTTAGGATTAGAAGTTAATCCTTTAAGTGAGAACTTAGAAGTTCTCGAGAAAGACTTTGAATCTTAGAAGATTCTAAGTTAGATTCGATTCGAAACTAAGATTGGATCATTAGAAGTTAAAAGATCCAAGTTTGTTTTTAGAACGGTTAATAAAACCTCGGATCATTGGAAGTTTAGAATCCTTGAGGCTATAGGTTAATCGTTTAAATTATATTTGTACTTGTATTATTGATACCGGAGTTCGATCGTCATATCGTTCGTCCGAGATTCTTATCTATTTTACTTTATGTCATTTACTTATGTCCTTTACTTTATGCTATTTACTTTATGTTTGTATTGATTACTTTAATTTCGCATTTTATTTATTTACGCTATAAAACATCATATTGCATCATAACATATCGCATCATGAAAAAGAAGTGTGAAAGTGAGAAAGAATGAATGGGGAACGATGGATCCTACGGGATAGACCACGTTACCATCATTGAAAGAAAAGAGAAAGTGAGAAATATATGAAAGGGAGAACGATGGATCCTACGGGATAGACCACGTTACCATCATTGAAAGAAAAGAGAAAGTGAGAAATATATGAAAGGGAGAACGATGGATCCTACGGGATAGACCACGTTACCTTCATAGAAAGAAAAGAGAAAATGAGAAAGAAAAGGAGGGAGAACGATGGATCCTACGGGATAGACCACGTTACCTCCTCATGCATAAGGGGCGCATGGGAATCCTATGGGATGCTCTCATGCATTCATACATATGATCGATGAAAGAGAGAATTGAGATGTTTAATATGATGCAAAGTTTATTTACTTCTATTACTTATGTCATAATATTGTTGATGGATGAGTATTGACTATGATTTTAGCAATATCATCCTTAGAAAGTATAAAATGAATTTTACCTAGAGTTTGGAGTTTATGGAATAGAATTACCTAGAGTTTGGAGAACTTTAGGAGTAGAATGTGTCAGTAATTGGACATAAATCGAAATGCGAGTTTGAGGTCTATCTTTACTTTTTATGCTTATTATTCTCACCTGGGCTTAGTTTGTTAGCTCATGATATTACAACCAATTTCGGGTAATGCCCTGGCTGCGAGGCCGTGGAAGGGGAGATGGTCCTTCCGTGATCGAGGGATGCCGACCGTCAGATGGATTAATGGATTTGTAAAGTCTTTGTTTTATTTTGTGAATTTTAAAGACTTTGATTATTTTGTATCATATTTTGGCACATAAGAGCTTCTGGATGATGTTTTATGATATTATATATTTGAACTCCTGATTTGGACTTAAAGTCCATGAGATTTTATTAGATTTGAAAATTAGGATGTAAACAGGTTTTCGGCATGCCAATTTTCAAACAAAACCACGCCAATTTTTCGTAAATTAAAAGACTTCCGCTGTTTTCTCTGAATTTAATTTATTTAAAAGTGACGGGTCGTCACACTGGCAAAGTAGGCAGTATTTAAACGGCATCGTCTTGATGACAGAGGTCCCATTTGTCATGACGGTGGTATTTTAATTATGGTTTAATTACAAATTTAATGACTATTTTTGAAAGTTGGGTGAAAAAACAAAATAGCCACTTTTTGACAAATGTCCACCATTTGAGAGAATTCCACTTTTTACTATTCAATTTTTTAATATACCAAAAATACCCTTTTCGTATAGCATGTATAGTTTGACACTCCCCCTGACATTCTGACACGTATGTATATTGTGTATAGTTTGACACTTCTCACATTTTTCTTTTCCAATGTAATTTTTCTTTCCCGATGTATTGTTTCTTTCCAGTTTATGGTATATTCAGTAAATTGTTTATAGTTCTTTAGTGTATTCTTGTACTACATATTTCGATTTTAAATCATTTTTGTAGATTCATTTTAGTATATTATTTATATTTTTTCCTCTCATATAAAGTGTTATGTACATTTGGTATATTGTGTATATTGTCCTCCGGTTCGTAAGTGTATTTGAGAAAAATTGAAGGATGTACGTAATATACATTTCATTTAATCTGCAAATGGAAAACAAAAAGAGTGTTAATTACACAATGCTTAATATACAAAACAAATACTTAATATACAAACAGACAAAAAGAACTGTATTTTATGTATAGTACATATATTACATAATGTACGACTAACAAAAAAAAAAGGAACATAAAAGAGGGGGGAGTGTATATCATGTATAGTACGTATATTACCAAATGTACGACTAAGAAAAAAAAAGAACATAAAGGAAGGGGTGTGTACACCAACCCTCGCCATTTTTTCGTATATTGTGTATATTTAAGAATGTACATTTTAGTAACCAATATAGTGGAAAAAAAACAGACAGTTATGTATATTACGTATATTATAGAACTATACATTAAAAAGACATTAGAGAGATGATGAATATATAAACAGACAATTATGTATAGCACGTATATTACAAGATATATATTAAACAGGTAACAACCATGAAAAAAGTATATTACGATATATATGATAAGACGGTATATTAAGGAAGATAGAAGTAAGCCGTATATTATAGATTAAATTAATCAATATTAAACTAAAGAAAAATGAAAAAATGATATAAAGCACCATAAAGTAAAGGGGGTTGGTAATTACAGTATGTATATTAAGTAAGATAGAAGTAGAACATATATTACAGACCACGAAAAAGTGTATAATACATATATTATAGACCACGAAAAAGTGTATAATACATATATTATAGACCACGAAAAATTGTATATTACGTATGAGAAAAAAAATACCTTTCGTCAAATCCATGCTATTTTTTGTTTTGATCTTCGAGATTCATAACAAAAACAGTGCAAAATATTTATGAAAAAAACGAGAATGAGAAAAAATTAAGGAGAGATAAGAAATTAAAAAAGTGTAGGAAATTTGTGAGATGAACATATGTAAAAATGATGGATTTTAAAAAAAGAAAGAGAAAGAAGGAGAGAATCAATGGAGGTTTGAAAGAAAAAAGATAGGGAATAGATGAAAAAATTACGGAAATATGGAAAAAGAAATGAGAGAGAAAATGAAAAAAAAATGAGGGTGAGAGAGAGATAATCTAATATATAAAATAAAATGGGGCGGAAAAATGGGAGGGAAATTTTTTTTGAAAATAATTATGAAATGTAGAGAGAGATATTAATATTAAAAATAAAAAAATAAATAAATAACAGTAAGACTAAATAAAGAAAGAAAAGAGAAGTCAAAGATGATGATTTGACTTGAAGGGTTTTTTTGTCTTTTTACATTAAGAGGTGGCTAAAAAAATCAACTTTTGAGATGTTGGCTATTGGTTAAAAGAGGAGGGAAAAAATGGCTATTGAAATAATTAATCCTTGAAAGTTTCCATATTTATTACGAATTTGTCAATTTAATTATGATAGTTTATTTTGCATTTATTAACAGTTTATGTTTTATTAAAAATAGTTTAATGATTTAAGATATGAGTTTGAATTATATATTTTACAGACAATTAGTAATGGTTTATTCTATAAATAACACACATCTATTGTAAGTTTTAGATAATTTTTAATGAAATTAAAATAAGTGATATGCATGGGTAATCACTTGACTTGAAGCTATGCAAAAAACCCTCATAGAAATATATAGAGTGTAGAGAGTGTTGAGGTTTTAGAAAGGATGAAAAGTACAAATTGAAATATGATAGGTAGGTTGATTATGTTTAATATATTAAAGTTTAAGGGTAAAAAAGTACTTTCAATGTTAAATGACATCATCACAAGGTCAATAAAAGTTAAAATGAAAATGAAGGTAAAAAACTTTTAATTTATTATAAACTAAAATAAAGAACAGCAAATAAAAAGAGAAAGATGGAGAAGACAAGAGGGAATAGAGAAGTGGTCTATATTATTCCATTAGAGATATCAACAACCTTTCTTACAACCTCTATTTATATGCTCACAATTACATATGAAATTCAATTCTCAAGCAAGAGTTACAAAGATTACATATGAATAGTAATTACAATATTTAATCTCTTGGGAGTTATATAAGAATTTGTAGTTTTGGGTTTATGGACATCTACTTAAACATTCTTATTTATAACACTCCCCCTTAGATGTCCATTCTATAACGAATATGCATCGTTAAAACCTTATTAGGAAAAACCTGTGGGAAAAAATCGTAGTGAGGAAAAAGAGTACATAATTCATATAATAAGAATTGTCTCATTAAAAATCTTGCTAGGAAAACCCAATGGGACACAACAGTAGTCAAGGGAAAAAAAAGAGCACAACTTTATATGTTCTCCCCCTCATATGAACATCACTAATATCTTCTTGACATCTTCATGATCCGCGCAAAAACTTCAACTTGATTTGATGAAGCGGCTATGATTGTAAACTTTATAGATCGTTATGATATAATAGTCTCTCCACATGTGAATAACTTAACCTGTTTGAAATCTAATCCTAGATTATATCATATAAATAACTTGCATCTACAAAATCAATTAGCTCAAACTTATATTTATTAGAATAAAATAAACTCATATTAATTATTCCTTAAATTTAACAAAATAATATTTAATAAAATACACTCATGTTAATTGTATATTAACAAGATACACCTATTGCAATAAGATATGGTACTTATTTGTTATCTTCTCGAGATTGGAAAAGATCAAAGTGAAACTACCTTTAAATACTCAATAGATGTGTTTAATCCATATGTGTAATCATTTTAAGACATTTTTCTGTATAAGTTGTGTAACGTCCCGTTATTTTGAGGTGAAATTTTTTTTTTATTATTTATTTTATGTATTTATTTATTTATTGAAGTATTAAAGTTAATTTTAGAATTTGTTATTTGGAGTTAAATAGTTAATTTCGTTCAGAAACCGTTTTTAATTGCTTAATTAGCTTAAATGAGTTTCGATGGTATTAATAATTATTAATAGGCCAATTAATAATTATTAATCACCATTGAGCTAGTTTAAGTGCTTCGGGTTTCGTTTTAAAAGCTTAAGGCAAGAAAAGGACGTAGGCGTCATTTCCGGAATTCTTAAATATCCTAACACTATTCACTATCTTCTTTAATAAGCCAAAATACACAAAAGTGCTCATATTTTCTTCCCATTCATTCCCAAACCCGTAGCTTTGAGAGAAAAAAAGAGGAGAGAAAGAAATAGTCGCCCCGGCTTCGTTTCTCGACCGTTTTGCATGATTTCGGATGCGTTAGAAAGCTCTCGCCGAGACCTTTCTACCCATTCCACTCTTGGGACGATTCCACCTCTCTAAGGTAAGCGCTAGATTTCGAATCTCAACACTTTTCTTCATGGAAATTGAGTCAAACTTGTGATTTCTTTAACAAAGCTCCACTTCCTTCTCAAAATTGTTACCAAATGTTGTTGGGAAACCTTTGGGAACCATTTTTCTCAACTTTCCCTAAACCCTAGAATCGGGTTTGAGCCAAAAGCCATTTCTTTTAGTTTTCTCTTTTTGTTGATGCTTAGGATTAATCAATTGATATGTTTTTTATGTTTTTCATAATTGTTCGGGATTGAACTTTTGACCTAAACCCTAAATCACGTTTACCCTTTGATATTACCAACCTCCAAAGTACCCGAAACCAAACCGAAATGCTTGTAAAGTGCTTGAAAATCTGGAAACCAACTTCCCCTATTACTTTCCTTGGGCCGTGGGCTTCATGGATGATTTCCGGGATGTTTTGTCGTTTATTTTAGTATCGTGACGATCGTGATTCGATTCGGTTAATTAATATACTTTAGGTGTATTTTAATTATAGGTTTCGTGCATCGATCGTGAATTTTGGTCAATCGGTGATACGGAGTTGACTTCAATAATAAGGTGAGTTTAAAATGGTTGCGATTACTTTTATGTTTTCGAATTGCTTGACGATTATGTTCGATCGAGGTTAAGAGGGTTAATAGACTTTAGAAATTTCCAAGAATGTATATTATTTGGGAGTTAAGGAAAGTGCATAAGGAAAATTAGTTAAGTTTGGTTGTTGTTCAAAGTGAGATGTTATTGGTGGATTAAGTTATATTCTCGAGGAGAATTAGATTCCGAAAATTGGAGAAGAGTATTAGATACTCCGTTTATTTTGAGTGGTTATAAGATAGTTAAAAGAAACTTTGGAGAGATTCTTGTGTAGAATCGAGTTAGTACGATATTATTAGTGATGAGATTCACTATTTGGTGCTACTGAAGGGAGTAGTACGTATGTCGTTATGATACGCATGGTTTGTGTTTGGTGACAGTGAGGTCACGGTGACAGTGAGGTCACGGTATGGTTTGTGTTTGGTGACAGTGAGGTCACGGTATGGTTTGTGTTTGGTGACGGGGAGGTCACGATGACGATTGTGATTGGTGACGGGAAGTCACGATGCGATTGTGATTGGTGACGGTGAGGTCACGATGACGATTTTGGTGACGGGGTCACGGTGACGGTGAGGTCACGATGCGGTTTGTGAATGGTGACAATGTGGTCACGAGGTCAATATGAATGGTGACAAGTGGTCACGGTTAAATTATGAAATTACCTTGTTATTTACTTTGCTATTTACTTTGTTATTTACTTTGTTATGCTATAGTACTTTATTTCACGAGCTTGAATGTTTACTTTTCAAAATTACAATATAGTTGAATGGGTTTGATTTTCGTATGTAAAGTACTTGGGAATATGGAATGGGTAGTAAGAGCACATTAGGATTTTTGGACACATTTTCCGATATGGGATTCGGTCCATAGAAGTGCTTGCATCCATCTTATTATCACTAGCATTTTTATGCTAATGTTGCTACACTTAAACTTTTTCAGGTATTACTCTTAGTAGGGTACGAGGTGGAGGAGATGGTGTTGCTTGATCACGAGTGGATGGCTTTCGGGACATGGACTTTATATGTACATTTTAGGAGCATTCTACGAATGCTTGATAAAAATCATATGTCATTACTTTTAAACTTGTATTTATGGCTCATGAGAATTTAATAACTGTTGTATATTATTTTGTATTATTTTCTCTGATTTTGGGTATAAAATGGAGTGAAATGTCGTTTGTTTTAAATTCTCTGGATTGAGCCCATGTAAACAGGTTTAGGGAGTTCGTATTTTAAACGGATCCATGCCAAATTTTTGTAAAAATAAGTCTTCCGCTGTTTTACTCATGATTTAAAGATTTGAGAAAATTCGAGTCTTTACAAGTTGACTGATGAATAAATATTTCTTCTGATAAATGCTCAATTTACAGGCTAAAGACAAAACTTTATTTTTCGAAAATCCTTATCTCAAATTCTTTTTGAGGATAGTTTATTGCCTTTAACAAGCTCTTCAAGAGTTTCAATAATATTTTAATCAACAACATATACAGGAAAATTATGAATTCTAATTGTGGCTTCTTTATAAAAACACATTAACAAATATGACTATTTTGATAGCCTTCTTTCAATAAATACTCACTAAAACGGCTATACCATATTCGTTTCGATTGTTTTAATCTATATAATGATCTTTATAATTTGATTAAATATACTTCTCGAGAACTTAAAATTATATGCTCTTGGCATCGAAAGTCCTTTAGGATCTTTTATATAGATCTCACTTTGAAGAAAATCATATAAATATGTTGTGACTAATCCATCAGATGCTTGCTAAATCTTTTTATACACAACTAGACTTGAAAAGTGAGTCTGATTTCTTTGATCCTTTTTTCACTTATGTCAATCATGTTTATGTCATCACTATCTGACAGATTTTGGTCCACAATCCTCACTTTCTAAGATACAAAATTATAGGAAACTCTTTGATTCCATATTTTTCTTGTCATGACATAATTAATAGAATCTTATCATTTTCACTATTCTTAAGTGCTTCACCTTTATCTAGATCTTTAGGATTAGTTATGTCTATGGTTTCTTCAAGAACCTTTACTTCATCAATGGAATCATTTTCAGTATTGCCCTTTTTTCTCGACATATTTTGTCTTTGAAATCATTTCTCATTCCACACTTCGAGTGTAAGAGGATTTTTATATTTAGAACCAATTGACCTTTCACACTTCATGTATTGCATAAAGTCATTAATTGAAGCATTATCAAGTTTTCCAACATTCCTTAATTTCTCCCCCTAATGTTGGAAAATATATTTTGTCAATATGACCCCTAACCTTGCAGTAGATATTCTCACCCTTTCGAGGTATTTTATAAATGAATGGGTATCACACCTAACATATATTCACAACCTTCTATGAGGATCAATTTTGATGATATACTACAAAATTTGGATATTCTAATAATCAATCAAAGTGTTGATTGCTTCTTTAACAAAAATTATATTCTCATCAGAATATTCAAGAAATGAACAAAATCCTAGTGTGTCATATCAAGGAGTCAAATATATCATCATCTTAACTTGTAAGTTATGCTTCCAAATTCTTCTATATTTCTTTCAAGAAGGTTTGATCATAGTCAACTAAGTACTTGGATCTATGACAGGTACACGATTATTGCCCTTTCATACCGCACATTAAAGCATCTATTTTCTCAATTTTGAAATCTTTTACTTTATGAAGCATTTCTTTTCTCAATTTTTGTGTGGTTTCTTAAAATTTTAAGCATTATCATTATGACCACCACAATAATACAAATCAATTCTTCCTCAAGTACGACCATGATCACACCCCTTGACTCTGACCATTAATTGTTGGCTATTCTGACTTTCACTTCAAGGAATGGTGCCGAATCAATTGGCAAAACTCATAATTTTCATCAAAAACTCAATTATTTATCTCAATAGCAAAAATATACGAGTTCAACTTATTTTTAAATAATCTTTCTCAATATTGGTACTTCAAGAGAATATTTGAGACATGAAAACTATAAATTATTTTCTTTAACCAATAATCGTTTCTTCATATAATTTCATTTTTGTAACTAATCGAAATACAAATCATTCTTAACGTTTAAATAAAGTGATTAAAATCAATTATCCTTTTAAAAAATAAAAATGCTAAGAATGAAGAAATATAAAGATTAATTTGGTAAACAGTTTACCTATCCTATACAATGTTAAAAAAATGAATAGTAATGTTAGCACCAAAATAAATCAAAACAAAGATAGACTAGTAACATCACAATAATTGATGCAAAGATTGGTATTTGTAAAGAGAAAATACAAAGATAAACCAGCAGTAATTCTTGTGGCGGTGAATCATAATAAATTCATAGCAAAATAATAATATCACAGACCAAAAATTTTAAGATCTCAAATCATATGAAATAAAAAAAAATGGAGTGAGATGATGACAAAAAACTTAACAGTTTTTTTTTATAGTAATAAATATTAAACAAAACCAATTTTAGTAAGTATAAATTATAATAATTTTGTAGTGTATTTATAATCACACCATTCATACATGATAAAAGCATAAATTGCTTCTATTTATTAAAAAAAAATTCATATTTTAAATTGGAATCATAATAAATATTGAACACAAATGTATAATTATAAATAAAGAGTTAAAACAAAATCAATATATGCACGTGAATTATACAAAGTATGAATAATTAAAAATATGGCAATAGTAATCAAAACATGCAATCAAAGACACAAGATTAGCACACGAAAAAAAATCTCATGGAAACCAAAATATGGTATTCTCGAATCATTGCAAAGAAAAATTAAAAAAATTAAGCATAAAACCTTGTACAAGAAGATTGTAATAAACAAACCTTGAGGTGCAATTAGAATTGTTATTCGAAATTTAAAAAAAAATTGAGGAAAAAAAATATGTATTTTATGTATACTGAACCAAAAAAAAAGATATATATATATATAAAAAGAATTTATTTTATTTTATTCATAAGTTACAGTTTTTCTATTGACTTTCTTTTTAATAAAGAAAGTCTAAATGCTTTTCGAAATTGATTATCATGATTAGAAAGGAAAAAAAAATATAGAAGTAAATGTTTTTTTGTACCGAATCAAAACAATCACTATAAGAAAAATAGGAATAGGACACACTGACCATTTGAATAGGTGACACATAAAAAGAAAAATCGGATGAATAGTAAAAAAAAAAAGAACGCGTCACCTTTGGGCTTTAACCAAATCGCTTCTCAGATGAATCTTCCCTTTCTCAATCTTCTCTCGCTTTGACAAAAAAAAAACCTCTCTCGCTTGCTTCAAAAAAAATCTTCTCTCGATCTCTCGCCTCCTCGCCTAGATGAAGTCTAATCTCTTTCAATCTTCCTCGTTCTCGCTGATATCTCGTCTTCATTCTTGCACGAAGCTCGTTCTCATTCTACTTCTCAATCTCTTCCAATCGCATGAAAGCTCACGCTAAACAAAGATGAAGTTCATGCCCTAATTTCAGAAGTCGAAGCTAATCCTGTTGAAGCTCATCTTTGTCGAAGTATGTCTCTCTTGCTCTCTTTCTTGTATGAAGAAAAACCTAACCTAATACTCTTCTCTATCTTTCAGATCGATTTCGAAATCTTACAGCTGGAAAAAAAAATTCAAACACCCCTAATTCCATTTTCGATCAGCTTTTTTACTATATATTTTCTTATATTTCTACAATTTTTCGAAGAGATTGGAAATCCAATGAGACCTCTATTTGTGCTTTTTGGTTCTACCATTGTTGAATTCAGTTTTGGCGATTTGAGATGGGGCGCTATTCTTGCTGATTTATATGCCTGCAAGTTGTTTGTTTATTTTACTCAATGAGTTTTTTTTTTTTTTTGATTTTAAACTCTTTTTGCTTTCATTAATGAAATTGGAAGTTCATTTCATAGATTTTTTTTATAATCTTGATTGCGTTTTAAATTGAGTTTTTTTCCAATTCCATGGGCAGATTTTGTGTTACGTGGCTATGCTGGATGGAATTCAAGACAGGCTCTGGGTAAGTGATGTTTTTCAGAAGAGGTGAAGCATAGATTTGGAACCTGGTCACATAAATGAATTCGAGCTCAGCATCAACTCATCATTAGTGTGACCCAAGTCATAAGAGAATCATGATTATTATGCACAAGTGTTTAACTTGTTATTGGACTAACCATTCCCATGGAAAAATATATCTGTGACGACCCGTCACTTTTAAATAAATTAAATTCAGAGAAAACAGCGGAAGTCTTTTAATTTACGAAAAATTGGCGTGGTTTTGTTTGAAAATTGGCATGCCGAAAACCTGTTTACATCCTAATTTTCAAATCTAACAAAATCTCATGGACTTTAAGTCCAAATCAGGAGTTCAAATATATAATATCATAAAACATCAACATTAGGCTCTTAGGAGCCAAATACAAAATACAATTCCTTAAAATTCATCAAAATAAGACATAAACTTTACAATCCATTAGTCCATCTCGAGGTCAGCATCCCTCGATCACGCAGCACCACCTCCTCCTCCTCGACCTCTAGCCAAGGCATTACCTGAAATTGGTTGTAATATCATGAGCCAACAAACTAAGCCCAGTGAGAATAATAAGCATAAAAAGTAAAGATAGACCTCAAACTCGCATTTCGATTTGTGTCCAATTAACTGACACAATGCACTCCTAAAGTCATCCAAACTCTAGGTAATTCTATTCCATTTTCTCCAAAATATGCCATTACTACACTTGTAGTCAAATCTCATACATTATCTCGTTATGACATAGAGTAATAAAAGTAGATGACTTTGCATAAAATATAACATCTCAATTCTCTATATCATTAATCATATGCAATGTAGGACTCGCATATACCCTTATGCATGAATGAAGTAATGTGTCAATCCCATAGGATACCATTCACTTCCTTTTCATCAAGAGTGATGAGCAGATCCCGTAGGGTCCCATCCGTCTCTTTTCATATAGAGTGATGAGCAGATCCCGTAGGGTCCCATCCGTCTCTTTTCATATAGAGTGATAAGCAGATCCCTTAGGGTCCCATCCGTCTCTTTTCATATTCTTTTCTTTTTCCCTTTATCTTTCAATTTCTTTTCTTTTTTGTTTCTTTTTCAAGAATGATGCGATAATGGTATGGTGCAAAATGATATGCATATACTTCCATACCTTGTCAAGTAAATAAATAAAATGCGGAATTAAAGTAATCGAATGCAAGCCTAAAGTAAAAGTGTGAAGTAAAAGACAAAGTAAATGACATAAGATAAAAGTAGATAAGCATCTCGGATGAACGATATATCGATCGAACTCCGGTAACAATAAGAGTAGAATTATAAAATAAACGATTAACCTAACCCTTCAAGGATTCTAAACTTCCAATGATCCAATCTAAGCTTCGAATCGAATCTAACTTAGAATCTTCTAAGATTCAAGTCTTTCTCGAGAACTCTTAAGTTCTCATTTAAAGGATTAACTCTTAATCCTAAGGGCACTAACTCACAACCCTCTAATCTTAGATTCGGATTCTAATCTTAGTCTTATACTCTACAAACCATTACACTCATTTGCTTTCTATAGTTACTTTAAATACTAACTATTCTCACCTTAATAAAAGTGAAGACTTTGCTCCTAAACACCGGAAGAGCAATCAACCACGCGGTTCGAAAACACCTACAAACGAATTATATCATACAATCAATAACTTTACCAACTATCGATCAAACAACTACTAAACATACAAAGCAACGAAAACCCAACAAAACCCACAAAGAGGCCCACGGCCCTATCATCAAAATTGGGTCTCGGGTTTGGTTTTCCGGCTTTTTGGCAATTTAAATACATTTTGAGTTGGTTTTAAGCAAATTCGATAATCCCGATTTCAATGGGTATCGATAAATAGGGTTTTCGAACATTAATCCCTTTCCCGAATTGAATTTAAATAAACATTCATTCAATGATTTCTAACCCATTTTCAATCCCAAAAGGGTAAATTTCAAACGGAAAGGGTTTCGACTGAAACTCGGTTTTAGGGTTATGGAATAGTTTCCAAAAACACTTAAAACTACTCCCGAATTGACAAACACCGAGTTTCACGGCAAGAAATCGAAGAAAATCAAGTAAAACTCCATTAAAACACTATTTGGAGCTTAGGGTTTCAAGAAAAACTTACCGAGAACTCCGTATAATACGAGCGGCAAGTATGAAGGCTAGGTGGAAAATGATCGTAGGATCGATACCTTTCCACTGGAACGAGAATCGATTCGATCCGGCAAGAAACGAACGAAATCGAAAATTTTCTCTTTTGGTCTTTGAAGCTCACGGGTGGAGGAGGAGAAATGAGAAGTATTTTTGGTCAATTTTGAGTCAAAGTGTGTTTTTAAAGACAAATGAATAGTGTTTTTTAGATATTTTGCAAATTGGGTATTTACAACTTTGCCCTTTTATGACTTTTGGCTTAAAAACGAATCCCGAACATCTCAAACTATCCCAATGGTGATAAATAATTATTAATTGGCCCGTTAATAATTATTATTACCATTAAAACGTATTTAAATAAATAAAGCCATTAAAATGAATTAAAATGAAATAAATTACTAAATTCTAATTTAATAATAAATAAATGAACTTTAATTACTTAAATTAAATAAAATAAATAAAAGTTTTTTTTTTTATCACAAAATAACGGGACGTTACAATATCTATTTCTAACTCAAGCAATTTAGTGCTTCATGGCATATGTTGTGGTCATCTCCATATAATCATTTGTATCTGTTATGCATTCAATAGTTTATCTTCATTTGTATAAGATTTGATTGCTTACAGTTTAGGTATATAGATGGTAACAGGTTTATTGATTACATGTTAGCCTTCGATTGAATATCTAATGTTAGCCTTTCAATTTTTTAAGGTTGACTGACTTAACAGGTTTATTGATTACATGTGGCTTGTCTCGAAAAGTTAGTCATCTGCATCTCTTAGCATGACCAGTTTTTTAGTTATTTTCGTTACTGAGGTTTTCTTTTAAATTTATTTTTCCTACGTTGTTGTTGCTATTTTTTTTTTTTAGCATATCCATTTCTTACAGGTTAATTTTTTTTACCTATTCTGTCACAGGCTATTTGCAAAACAGCAAGGAATATTACCAAACTTATAATTGCAGAGCATATTCTCAAATTTAAGATTGATTCTGTTGAATTTGAAGCACTCACATTAGGGTCTTTACCACCAACTTTTCAAGGTGCTTACATGATTATACTCATCTTGGTTATAATTTATCAATGTGGGTAGTAAATTTTTATAGAATTCGACTTCCAAGTGTTCTAAGAAGGGAAGTAAACACACTTTTCTTCATTTAATTAGCTATTTTATTTATGATTATGTTAGTATTTCATTGTAAAATTTCTTGAAATAAGGAGAACCTCCCAGTCTAGTCCCAGATAATAACACTGTGACTTCTTTAATTAGTTAGTGTCTTTGTTAAATAACCTTTTGTAAAGGTTATGATTCAATCCCATTTTATATATTCTTTAAAATTTAAGTTCACTAACAATTTTTTTTTTGTGTGTGTTTTTAGTGTTCTAAGGTTATCATTGCTTACCTTTGGATCCTCTAAGTCACCGACTATGATTACATCTCTAAATAATAATAAGCAAGGTTTAGGAGCAGATAAAGCGAAGAAGAAGCTTCTAAAAAACTACTGATATTGCAGTGACATGAAACATAACCAGGTAAAACTTTGATTTACTATGGTTATTTATTTATCGTGTCTATCTTGTACATATCGAGTGTCATGGCTATCATGAAGTTATGGTAACATTGACTATGGTTTTATATTTATTGTGTTTATCTTGTATATATCGAGTGTCATGGCTATCCTGCAGTTATGGTAGCCTTGACTATGGTTTTTATATTTATTGTGTATATTGATTGTCATGACTATCCTGCGGTTATGGTAGCATTGACTATCGTTATTTATTTAATGTCCCTACATTGTACATAAACCCATCATTTTCTTCAGTTTAATTAGCTATTGAATTTATTACACTGTGACTTCTTTAATTAGTTAGTGTCTTTGTTAAATAACCTTTTGTAAAGGTTATGATTCAATTCCATTTTATATATTCTTTAAAATTTAAGTTCACTAACAATTTTTTTTTCTTGTGTGTTTTTTAGTGTTCTAAGGTTATCATTGCTTACCTTTGGATCCTCTAAGTCACCGACTATGACTTTGCTTCTTCATTTGCTTATTTCTTATATTATATGACATATATTAGCATGTAAATCAGCGATGCAGTGATCACCATTTTATGTTTAATTTATGAAACTTGTTTATGTTTAATTTATTAAACTGTGATTGAAGGTAAAAAGAGCACTAAGTTAAAACGAGTTGCAAGTTAGTATCCGTAGTGTTTTTTTTGCCGGTCAATCATGTCTACTCGGTGTTTTATTTATAATAGTTAGTTATCTCCTTGAGATTCATGTGGGCATGTTATTCATGTTGATTTGCAGGATCAAGCACTAGCTTCTCAATCAAATACTTGGTATTGATCTATCCTGTTCGACTCCTAATAACCTTGCCACACAACCTGCATCCGAATAAACCTAGGTATTACTTTGTGATTTTGGTCAGTATCATCGAATCTCATAGCAAATACTAGTATTTGAATTTTTAATTCCTAATAACCTTGCCACACAATTGGCATCCTCCATATGTTATGTGAAGAATACCTCTTCTTCACATTCTATTAACTTGTTATTTGATTTGGTGATTTTGAAGTTAATTTTTTTATGTTAGTGTTTCAATCTTAACAAATTGATCTCTTATCCCTGTATCTTTCTTTTTGTTGTGATAGAAAGTTTTGAGAAAAGAAGGAATAATAAAAGAGCCTTACATTTGTAGTAGTTTCTTATTTTTGTTGTTCTCATTGTATAATAACTTTAAAGGTCTTCTTCTTTATTGTTATGTGTTGATCTTCTATTCATTTTTTGTATCCATAACTTCCTTTTTTTTCTCCGGTTTTTCCCTGGCTCCAATTGGGTTGGGGGTGTTTCCTTCCATCTTGCTAAGTACTCTTTTCTTTCGTACATCTCATCTTATTCTATATTGATTGTTTTTTTGCTCTTCCAGGATTGTGTGAACTTTTTTCAGATCACTTTGTGTCACTTGGAAAAGAAGCTCCTCAAGCTTATAGTCCACGTAGACTAAAGCAATGAGTTTGGTTATCATTGACATTCTCTTTTGCTTTGCTTAATTAGTTATACTTATTTCTAATTGAAAGGAGTAATTGAACCACTCAATGTGTGCACGTAAGACATACATTTAAATTTATATTTTTTGAGACTTCTTTGACATTATGTTTGCTTTATGGATCGTATGCATACTTGTTCTTTTTTTTCTTGTTCCCAGAAATTTCTTGTGCAACATTTGCTTGTTTTATTCACCATGTTGGCAAATCTTCCCAGAGCTCTTCACATTTAAATAAAAGTAGAATGTAAATTTATCCTATTTTGATTATGGAGAGGTCTTTATTTTTTTAATATGTAGGTTTATTTTCTTGTTTCTTGGATTATGTGGTTTAAAAAGAAAGGGCCTCATCTTTTTATCCCTTTTTAATTTAATTGACAACAATGGGTTTGATCTAGGTTTTTTGTGTTAAATTGGGGAGTCTCGAGTTTCTTATTCTTTATAGTTTTGTTGTTGCGGATCTTGTCGACTTCACCCCAAGATTGTGACCTTACTAATGCTTTTACTAACCACTATGTAGTTAAAATTTTCACTTCTTGCCGAACGAGGCATCTTACTAGCTATGGGTTTTGTTTGAAGATTTGTTGTGTGGGATGAATAGGGTGATTTACACACCCTACTTTTTAGTTTAGTATATTTGATTTTTTTCTGCAAGATGCATCTAAATTGAAAAAGCAAACTCATTTTCTAGAATTTGTGTAACGTCCCCAAGTGCATCTCTTGAGTAAATAGTTTGTCTTTCTTTATGAAATGTTCTTATTTAATATGTTTAATTTGTTTAAGGTCCCGAATGCATTAATTATGTTTTCATATCTTTATGTGAGAATAATGGGGGGGGGGGGGGGGGGGGGGGGGGGGGGGGGGGGGGGTTTTGTTTACTTAATCTACTAAACATATTTTTCGAAAATTACCTGAACAAAAGAAAGAAAATATGAATTTGGTGATTTATTGTTTAAGTCTAATAGTTAATATAATTGCTTAACTATAGTTCACCATTCACGCTTGTAAAATACTAGTCTTATGTTGATTTTTTTTTTAAATTAAGGTTGGAAAATCACCAACAGCTAACAAAGACTAAAGTTAAGAACAAGAAATGGTCCATCTCTTACTCCTCTTTAATGGTTTGTATTCAGGTAATTCATTCTTTCTTTTATTCTCAATAATTTCTTTGTTTTTTTTTGGTTTTAAAACTATACAAATTGTAATTGGTTGTTTTGTGGTGTTCAAACATAACAAACTAACTTGATTTTGTCCATTTTATTTGAATTTTTCTATTGTAGTCCTTGTCCATTTCATTTTCGTTTGCTTTCTCTCCACTATAGACTTGTCTCAGCTACCATAAATCATCTCAGATGCCATCATAGACTCATCTTAGCCACCGTCTTGCTACTGTTTTGGGTTGGGAAAATTTGATAATTCCATTTTTTTTCAACGAGTTTTGAGTTTTAGCTTAGTTGTGCTCTCTATTGCCCTTTTTCTTTCATTAGTTTGTTTCTTACCATGGTGTATTGTTCCCATTTTAAATAATTTTCTAGATCCATCATAATAAATGGAGAAGTATTGTATCCCAAAGTTTCCAATGGGCAGTCGTTAATTCTGATTCGAAGGTGTGTTTCTTTTATGAAAGATGTTCTTTTTATCTAAGAAATTAATATCTATGTTCATTTTTGTAATTTTTGGTAAGTTCATTTTGTAATATTTGGTTTTTTTGGCCTTTTCATTCATCAATGAAATAGCTTGTTTATTATAATAAAAATATATATGTTCATTTTTGTACGCTTGTTTGCAGCTGACGAGAAGGGGTGTCCACAATGTGTCTTATTAAAGTCAGAAAGCACTTATCAAGCTTGTATGTTAATAATTCTTTAGTTGCTCTATCTCTAGTACATGAATGTTTGATTTATTATGTTCTCTTGCTTGTTTCCCCTTAACTTGATCTTTCTTTTTGTTTTGTTGGTCTTATATGTGTCTATTTGATATAAAAATTAACTAGATTGAGCTTTGGAAAATTTTAAGATTGCTCTTAATAGTACTAAGAAGCTTTGTGCTGTAAGTTTTTACATCATAGGAGTTAGTTGTTTTATGTAGAGTTTGTTTTGAATTGAGGTAGTTGTTAAACATTGATCAAAACAATGTAGTTATAATTATGATCAATTTTATATTTACCTAAATAAGTTGGAGAACACACTTTTAGATGGAAGCCCAGCACCCCGTCTCAAAAACTTTAGGAAAACACTGCAAGTTAGTCATTGCTAATTTTGTTATTTTGCAATTTTTTTGTTGTTGATTTCCAATTGCTTTGCTGCATAATGTCTTAACAAGCATATTTTAATTTCTTTCAAGCTGAGGATTCTCAGTGTCCACTACTCAATACCACTCTACGTTAGAGTTTCCTTGGATTGCAAGCACCTTCTATCTCGAATATTCGTAGCTGATCTAGCAACTGCCCTTTTGTAGCGTCTCGTGACTTTTAGGGGTAAATTTTTTATTTATTTATTTATTTATTTATTTATTTATTTTATTTATTTATTTTTACTTTATTTTATTTATTTTAAAAATAAAGCTTTTAAGATTAGTTTAAATTCAGAAATTTCGATTTTAGTAGCTATTTTCGTCCGAAATTCATTTAAATCGTTTTAATATTTTAAATTCGTTTCGGTGACATTAATAATTATTAATAGGCCAATTAATAATTATTAATCACCTTTAGATTTATTTACGAGCTTCGGGTTTCGTTTTTAAAGCAAAAACAAAAGAGGGACGTAGGCGTCATTTCCTAAATTGTTAAATATCTAAAAGTTACTATTCATTCATCTTTTAAAAGTCAAATTTTAGGCAAAAACTATCATTTTTCTCTTCTCCTTTCCTCCTTGCTGCAGTGACCATCAAAACCCTACACCCAATTTTTGGTTTTTCTTTATTTCTCGGTAGATCGTCTCGATTCTACATCCATCGGAAAGCCCTTGGCCCGTAGATCATTTCCAACCTACCGAACGTAATTTTCGCTCGTTTTCTCGAGACTTAAAGGTATGTTAAAGTTTCTAAATTTTGATGTGAATAGTGTTTTAATGGAGGTTTTGAGTTGTAATCTTCGAATTCGTTCACCGAAGCTTGAAGGTTTCATTCGGGGAAGTCTTTATGGTCAATTTTAGAAACTTTCTCTAAACCCTAAAACCGAGTTTGAGCCGGAAACCCGTCCCTTGTGATTTTCCCTCTTTGGGCTATGTTTAGGATGTTAGGTTCTTTGTGTTTTTGCTTTTTAGTTAATTTTTCAAAAATGGATTAATATGCAAAACCCTAATTTTCGGTTACCCATTGATTTTGCAAACCTCCAAAGTATTCGAAACCAACCCAAAACACCTCTAAATTGCATAAAAGCCGGAAAATCAAACCCGAACCCCTTTTTCCCTAGCTTGGCCGAGAGCTCCATAAGGGTAGAATCCGGGATTTTCGTGGTTTTATGTGTTTAGATGTTGTTTGATTGTTTTCCGGTTAATTAATGTTCTTTAGGATTAATTCGTTTGTAGGATTGTGATTTGTTCGTGATTTTACAAACTCGGATTATTCGGAGCTTGTCTTCAAGCTAAGGTGAGTTTAATGTGAAAGTTAGTGGCTTTATGAATTTAGTTTCATTATGTAATTGTTTATCGATGTAAAGAGGGAGATAACTTCTTAGGATTAAGTTTTGGTTGGAGACTTTGATTCGGAAGTGTGTGTGGAAAGTTTGGAAATTATGGATAGTTCGATGATTAGGGAACATCGGAGTGGTTTGGAAGTATGGTAATTTGATTTGGAGATGTTAGATGAAAGTGGAAATGGAAATGGAAATGGAAGTTACTTTGATTGATTTGAAAGTTACTTGGATGAATTTGGAAGTAAAGTAATTAGAAGATGCACTTGAGTAGTAACTCGTGTATTCTAGCTAGTTAGGTTTCTTTTTAACTTAGTAGAATTCTTTGGAGTTTAGCTAACTTTTGGGGACCTACGGCACTTTGATTCTGCACGTGATAGTATGTGATTTTGATCCATATGTAATCATGGTGAGATGATTTGTGGTGACCTTAGGCACATTGATTTACACATGGTAATATGTTGATTTTGGTCCATATGTATCATGGTGTGATGATTTGTGGGTACCTTGAGCACTTGATTCTGCACGTGATAGTATGTGATTTTGATCCATATGTAATCATGGTGAGATGATTAGTGGGATAGGCGATACACATGGTAGTATGTTGATTTTGGTCCATATGTAACCATGGTACTATGATTTGGTTTGTAACTTGATCACATGATAGTATGTGATTTTGATCCATATGTAATCATGGTGTGATGGTGGTAACGATGGTTGTGATATGGTAATGTGATTTTGATCGATATTTATCCATATGGTATACGCTGGTACGATGGTTGTGATATGGTAATACCGCACGGGCTTAGTATGCGATATTTATCCATATGGTATACCCAGGTACGATGGTTGTGATATGGTAATACCGCACGGGCTTAGTATACGATATTTATCCATATGGTATACCCGATGCGATGGTTGTGATATGGTAATACCGCACGGGCTTAGTATGCGATATTTATCCATATGGTATACCCGTGCGATGGTTGTGATATGGTAATACCGTACGGGCTTAGTATGCGATATTTATCCATATGGTATACCCGGTACGATGGTTGTGATATGGTAATACCGTACGGGCTTAGTATGTGATATTTATCCATATGGTATACCCAATACGATGAAACTGGTTTGGTAATAATGAATGCTAATGTTACAATTACATATACTCCGGTACTTTTACTTTAAGTCTTTATTTCTATCTCTTGGTTTTGAATGACGTGTACGGGTGGTATTCTACTATCGATTGATTGTATGGAAATTAGAAGTGTGGATATGGGTAGTAATGAGCATTTTAGGCCTTTGGACACGATTTCGGTTATGAGATTTTGTTCATAGGATTACTTGCTTTCATTTTACTCTCACTAGCATTGTTTGCTAATGGTGCTACACCACAATATTTTCAGGTAAACCTCGAGCTAAGAAGCGTGGTAGAGGAGGTGGAGCCGCGTGACCACTCGAGATGGTGTATGGACAATATTAGGAACTCTTTTTGGTTTAGCATTCATAGAAATGCTTATTAATTTTTCATCTTTACATACTTATGCCTTTTTGAGCCCGTGTAACGTCCCGTTACTTTTAGAGGTAAAGTTTTTTTTTATTATTTTATTTTATTAATTTATTATTTTTTTATTTTTTTATTTTTTTTAAAGCTTTTAAAATTAGTTAAAATTACTAATTTCAGTTTTATTAGTTATTTCCGTCCGAAAATCCTTTTTATCGTTTTAATTCGTTTCGGTGACTCTAATAATTATTAACGGGCCTATTAATAATTATTAGACACCTTTAGATTTATTTAAGACCGTCGGTTTTCGTTTTATAAGCAAAAGGTCGAAAAGGGCAAAACCGTAATTACCCAAACCCTAAAATATCTAGATATTTTTTTTACTATCTTCTTTTAACTTAATCATTAAGCAAAAAAAAACCACACTTCATCTTTCTTCTCTTCTTCTCTCATGGCCGTGGGTCATCAATGGTGGGAGAGAAAATTTCTTGGGTTTTCTTCGTTTCTCGACCGTTTTCGATGAGGTCAGTTGCGTTGGATTGGTAGGGACGAGGGCTACCTATCCAACCTAGCTTTTCGAAGTTTCTCGTTCCCTAAGGGAAGTCCCAAAAAGTAAGTTTTCAAAACTTTTTAGGTGGTTTTGTTCGTTTTTGATTATAAATGAGATTTGAAGTTGAAATCATGAATTTCTATCATGAAAAATGACGATTTTGAGCCCGGATTTTCGAAAAACACTATTCACCCGAAAACACTATTCACCCGAAAACACTATTCATCCGAAATCACTATTCATCCGAAAACACTATTCATCCGAAATCACTATTCATCCGAAAATGCAAACTTGTTCTCATATTAAATATGAGTTGTTAATTGTTGTGCAATTGGTGAATTGTAGGTTTGTAATTGTCGTGTGGATTCGACTTCGATTCTTGGATACTCGACTTAAAACCTAAGGTGAGTTTAAAAGGGAAGTTAGTAATTTTATGAATTACGTTTCGATATGATATTGTTTATCGATGTTAAGAGGGAATTAGCTTCTTAGAATTATAGTTTGGTTGGAGACTTTAATTCGGAAGTGTGTGTGGAGAAAGTTGGACTTTTGGTTAGTTTGATGATTAGAGATCATCGGGGAGGTTTGGAAGTATGGTAATGTGATTTGGAGATGTTAGATGAAAGTGGAAATGGAAGTTACTTTGATTGATTTGAAAGTTACTTGGATGGATTTGGAAGTAAAGTAATTAGAAGATGCACTTGAGTAGTAACTCGTGTATTCTAGTTAGTTAGGTTTCTAATTAACTTAGTAGACTTTTTCGGAGTTTAGCTAACTTATTGGAGACCTAGGGCACAATGATTCACACATGGTAGTATGTTGATTTGATCCATATGTAATCATGGTGTGATGACTTGTGGGGACCTTGAGCACTTTGATTCTGCACGTGATAGTATGTGATTTTGATCCATATGTAATCATGGTGAGATGATTAGTGGGATAGTACATGGTAGTATGTGATTTTGATCCATATGTAATCATGGTACTATGGTTTGTAACTAGTACATGGTAGTATGTGATTTTGATCCATATGTAACCATGGTACTATAATTTGTGATACGGCACATGATAGTATGTGACACGCTCCATACGGTATCATGGTGCGATGAATTGTTATATGGTGAAATTCCTGATACCTATGGTGAAATTCCTGATACCTATGGTGAAATTCCTGATATCTATATGGTGAAATTCCTGATACCTATGGTGAAATTCCTGATACCTATGGTGAAATTCCTGATACCTATGGTGAAATTCCTGATATCCAGGTATGGTGAAACTCCTGATATACGATGGTTGTGATATGGTAATACCGTACGGGCTTAGTATGCAATATTTATCCATATGGTATACCCGGTACGATGGTTGTGATATGGTAATACCGTACGGGCTTAGTATGTGATATTTATCCATATGGTATACCCGGTACGATGGTTGTGATATGGTAATACCGTACGGGCTTAGTATGCGATATTTATCCATATGGTATACCCGGTATGATGGTTGTGATATGGTACATGGTAGTACGTGGATTCGGATCCGTACGTACCATGGTATTATGATCTATGATACGACACATGATAGTATGTTGATTCGGATCCATACGTATCATGGTGCGATGGTTGTGACATGGTATGACCGTACGTGGTATGTTGATTTCGGTCCATACAATAGCACGATACGATGAAACTTGTTTGGTAATAAAGATAGTTAATGTTATTTTTACCTATTCTTTAGAAACGTGTAGTGAGACTTAGTTGTGAATGTTAATTTTACTTTAAGTCTTTATTTTCCATCTCATGGTATTGAATGACGAATACGGGTAGTATGATACTATCATATGTATACATGGAAATTGGAATGTGGTTATGGGTAATAATGAACATTTAGGCCTTTGGACACGATTTCCGGTATGAGATTTAGTTCATAGGATTACTTGCTTTCATTTTACTCTCACTAGCATTGTTTGCTAATGGTGCTACACCACAATATTTTCAGGTGAACCCCGTCCTAAGAAGCAAGGTAGAGGAAATGGTGTCGCTTGACTGGCCGAGGTGGTGTAAGGACAATATTAAACACTTTTGAAGCATTAGTAGTAATGCTTGTAAATCATATACTTTTTACATACTTGTGTCATTTTGAGCCCGTGAAGGGTGTATGTGTAAAGTATTTTGATGTTTTTATGATTAAACTTTACTTTGGAATGTGCATTCCTGATTTATAGCTTTCTCTGGACTTTGGGTTGTAAAACAGGTTTTGATTATTCGACTTTTAAACGAACCCATGCCGTTTTTCTTTAAAAATTAAGTCTTCCGCTGTGCATTTGAATTTAAAGAATTTAACGGAAAATCGGGTCGTTACAGCCCGAAAGGGTATTTGTGCAAAATATGTCTATGTTTTATGATTTAAATATCTTTTGGAATGCGCATTCCCGATTTATTGCTTTTTCTGGAATTTGGGTTGTAAAACAGGTTTTGGTTATTCGATTCTTAAACGAACTCACGCCGTTTTTCTTTAAAAGTCGAGTCTTCCGCTGTGCATTTGAATTTAAAGAATTTAACGGGTTCGGGTCGTTACACCTTTATGCCATATCAGCATAGGTGATGAGGTGCTTGATGATCTTGACGTCAAGAACATTAATTTGTCATAGTTATTTGGTTTTTTTTTGTATTGATATGATTTAATTTTTTGTTTATAGAATGTAATTCATCTAGGCATGGAGTAATATTTAAATTTTGAGATTGTAATATTTAATTAAATTTGACAGGTATATTATATAAATTTGATTTATAATTAATTTAAAAATAAATTTTCTCAAATTTTAGACAATATGTGACGCTCTTTTGGCATCACCTATTTGAATAGGTGACGGTCATTTTGTGAATGTCACCTATGGCAGTGTCACCTATTTAAATAGGTGACGGGTAAAAACCGTCACCTATTCCAATAGGTGACGGGTAAAACGGGTCACCTATTCGAATAGGTGACGTTTTTTTGGCGTCACCTATTCAAATAGGTGACCCGTTTTCTAAGTCACCTATTCAAATAGGTGACGGTTTTTACCCGTCACCTATTCGAATAGGTGACTTTTTTTGGCGTCACCTATTTGAATAGGTGACGGTTTTTTTGGATGTCACCTATTTAAATAGGTGACACTGCCATAGGTGACGGTCAAAAAACGGTCACCTATTCGAATAGGTGACGCCAAAAGGATGTCACCTATTCCCGAAATTCTTATAGTGAATATAGCATGGAAAACAAAGTTGTTTGAGGACAATTAGCTTAGAGAATATTAAAAAAATATATGATCCTCAATTATTGATAAAAAGGTCATAATCAAATGACTAAAGTAAACAAACTATAATTAAAACTGGATTGAATAGAAAGAAATTTATTCGATAAGTTCTTCACATCTACCCAAAATATCAAATTTATAGTGTTGAAGAAAACTGTAATAGAAAAACAAATAAAATAAGAATCAATGATAGATAAAATATTTACCTTGAGTTTAAAGAAATAAAAATGAAGTAGAGAAAACTTTAGCAAAACAAGAATGGCAGAGACTCGTGCTGATAACACATTATAAACTAAAATAAAGAACAACAAATAAAAAGAGAAAGTTAGAGAGGACAAGAGGGAATAGAGAAGTGATCTACATTATTCCATTAGAGATATCTACAACATTTCTTATAACCTCTATTTATAGGCTCACAATTACATATTGTGATGACCCGACCCAAAATAACTGGATAAATAAGTAAAAACATAACTCATTTGAAAAATATAATTAAATCAGAGTAAAACCAAATAATAGTGGAAGCGTTTATTTAATAACCAAAATATATTCAAAATAAAACCTTTATTCTGGAACAATTTTAAATAATTAAAACAAATAAAATAAATGAAGATGAAATCTAAAAAAAAAAGTCTAACAAAATAGTCAATAAACGAAATAAATAAATGAAAACTCCTAAGGGCTCTCAATGTAGCGCCATCTTCGTCAATCGCCATGGTTCCCATTCTTATCGGTGATACCTGCAAAATAAAAATTTGCAGGGCATTCGAATACCATGAGTTTTTAGCTTAGTAGATTAAAACCAAACTCAAAGAAGCAAATTAAATCCAAAGAGTTATCATCATTATACTTTATGGATACTCGTCCATTTCCACGCTTTATAATTAATTAGGTAGGTACTTAGCCTACAACAACTCTTAATTAATATTAAATTTGTACATAGGTATAAATGTGGAATACACGACCACAAACTATACGGGCCATACTATTCAGCTTGGAGAATAGGTATCAAGACGAGCAATGATACGTGCCATAGTATTTAGCTTTACAAATTTAATATGTAATTATTATATCTCTTGTTTACTATTAAATTTGTATATAGGTATCATAGTGAGGTATATGGCTACTCATGATACGTGTCATGCTAAGCATCCAGCTTTACAAATTTAATAGGTATGTTTATTAGATTAATTTAAAACTTGAACCGCTATTAAGCCCTAATTATAACACATAACCAATTAATCTACATAAATGAAATAAATACAATATTAGTAAATCAACAAGAAAATAGTAATAATAATAATTAAAATCAATAAATCATCTCCCGAAAATATCATAATAATCACATAACAAACATGTAATCACATGGAACTAATGATCATAAACCATTTATAAGCATTATTCGCATTTAACCAATTAACGATCATAAACCAACTATTAACATGATTCACAATCAAAACGTGCACATAATACTTTTAAAATCACTACAAAAAAACTGTCAAAATGCGACCAAAAAAAAGTGGTAGTTTTCTGGTGACCACCTGGTCACTTTCTTTGAAGGTTGACTTTAAGTGACCATCTAGTCACTTTTTTTGCGACCAGATTGCGACCAAAAGTAGAAGTAGTCATAAAAAATGGCGCAAAATTATGGCACAAAAGAAGCGACCACTTGGTCACCTAACAAAACGACCATCTGGTCGCATTTTTGTGACTAAAATATGCCTTGGTAGCAAAAAATGGCGCGTAATTTTGGAGGGAAAAAAGCTACCAAGTGGTCACAATTAAAAGTGACCACCTGGTCGCAATTTTTGTGACCTTTATTGAGCAGTGGTAACTTAAAATTGGAGGGAAAAAAGCTACCAAGTGGTCACAATTAAAAGTGACCACCTGGTCGTAATTTTTGTGACCTTTATTGAGCAGTGGTAGCTTAAAATTGGAGGGAAAAAAGCTACCAAGTGGTCACAATTAAAAGTGACCACCTGGTCGTAATTTTTGTGACCTTTATTGAGCAGTGGTAGCTTAAAATTGGAGGGAAAAAAGCTACAAAGTGGTCACAATTAAAAGTGACCACCTGGTCGCAATTTTTGTGACCTTTATTGAGCAGTGGTAGCTTAAAATTTTGGCTGGAATTAAGCTACCATATGGTCACATTAGAAAGTGACCGGATGGTCGCAAATTCTGTGATTTTATATGACCAATAATTTATAAATAACTAGTTTTTTAACACGTGCGATGCACGTGGAATTTTTAGTCTTATTTTACAATTCAATTTTATATTTTAAGATTTTTATGTGTATTAGATAAATGTTTGTTAATCAATTTTTAAATTATATTTATTTTATGAACAAATAAAATCTTTAATGATTGTTGATTTTTTCCCACTGTATTTATGGGGTAAAATAGGTAAAGTAAAAGGAAAATTACATTATAAACTTACGAAAGAAAAAATAAAAATAAGAATAGATGATTGAAAAAATTACCAATAATTCCAAAATTTCAAGATGTGGTTAATTTTATTGATTACATTTCTTAACAATAATAATAATGTCAATTAAATAAAAATTATTCACTTTCAATTAATATAAAACTCTTCAAGATCAAGAAGCTATCTAAACGCCTTTAGATTTTTCTAAAATTTGTGTAGAGTAAATAATAATATTTAACCTCGTCTTGAAATATCTGAATTTCATACAAAAAGAGAACAATAATATTGTACAGAGAAGAATTATATTTTTCCTTAAACCTCTAGTTGAATCTAGTCCTTTTGACTCTTTTTTGTTCAAGTAAAGCATTTACAATTATGAATAAAGCAATAGACCAAACTTTAAATCAAAAGATGATGAAATACGATGAAAATGAAATTAACTTTTTTTTTTTATTATAAGAAAGATTCCTCTTGATTTCAACTTTGACATGTTTATATCGAATTCGCGGTGGAATTGCTTGAATGAATATGTGGATGCAAATTATATATAAATATGTACATCTTCAATAGTCTATTTGGTTCCCTTCTAGCACTTTCTATCTTGAAAAACAAGAATAAAATTATCTATATCTATTAAAAAAAACTCTTAAATAGAATCAAATAGTTCCAAATCAAGAATTACAAAAATTTATCTCGAAAATCATGAAGAAAAATATCAATAAATATAACAACATGGAAACAAGAGTTCCCGTCATATGTAAATATCAGAAAGTAACCCAATATAAAAAAAAAGTATATAAATATTAATATTTGTGACCAGGTGGTCGCAAATTCACAAAAATGGTGACCACATGGTAGTAATTTAGAAGGGAAAGGCGACCAAATGGTCGCATTTTAGGGTTTAGGGTTTAGGGTTTTTTAGGGTTTAGGGTAGTAATTTTGGAGAGAAAGGCGACCAAATGGTCGCATTTTTGGAAAAGTATAATTATATTTTTTTTAAAAATACAAGTGAAATTGCGACCATATGGTCGCAAATCTGGGCGGTAAGTTTAAATTTTCATGAAATTTATGGCGGTGAATTTAAACAATGCGACCATCTTGCCGCAATATCTGGCGGTGAATTACATTATTGCGACCAGATGGTCGCAATTTTTGATGGGACTCGTGATATGACAGCTGTTCTTGATAATGGTAACTGGGCGACCAAATGGTCGCTTTTAAAATAAATGCTACCATTTGGTCGCAAATATCTCTGAAAATGCGACCATGTGGTTGCATTTTCCCCAGCACGCGCGACCTTTCGTTTCTTGTCATAATTACATATTTGCGACCAGTTGGTCGCAAATTATGATTTAAATTCCCATCACTTTCCTTTCCCCCGTTTCTTCTTCTTTTCCCCGTTTCTTCTTTTCTGCCTTTCTCTTTTTCTTCCTCTCTTTTTGTTCTTTTCTCTCTTTCCCCTCTCCCATTCCCCGTTATTTCTTCCCGTTCCCATTCCCATTCTTACTCTAAACCTAAAACCCTCAACCCCCAATCCCGGTTTCGATTACGAGATTAGTTTTCGTCTCAAATTGAAGTTTAGTTTAAGAATTTAGTTTACTTAGTTTTAGTTTTTAGTTTTTAATTAAGTAGTTTAGTTTAGTTTTGTTAATTTAATTACTTTTAGTTTAATGAATCTAAATTTGTGTAATCAATTACTTAGTTTACTTTTGTTTAATTCATAGCATTTTAGTTTACATTAACTAATTAATTAGTTTACTTTAATTTTGTTACTTTAAGTAATTTTAGTTTAATTAATCTAACTTAGTTTACTTTAATTCAATTTAAGTAGTAATTAATTTAATTACTTAATCTAATTTAGTTTAATTACTTATTTAGTTTATTTAAGATAGTTTACTTTAATTTAATTAAATTAAACTAAATTAATTTATAATTACACTAGTTTAACTTTTAATTTTAGTTTAATTAATGTAATTTAGATTACTTTAATTAAATCAATTAATTTAAAGTAGGGTAATTAATTCAAATAGTTTAACTTCAATTATACTTAAGTAGTTTAAATTAATGAATTACACTAATTTAATTAATTAATTTTAGTTTAGTTATTAAATAAAAATTGTTTAATTACTTAATTTTAGTTAAATTTGATTAAAGTAAAGTACAATTAGATTAATTAATTAGAATAATTTTGTTTAAGTATTCTAATCAATTAATTTGAAATAAAGTAAATTAAAATTAGATTAATTGAAACTAAAATTAATTCAATTAAACTTATGATTGATTAATTAAAACTAACATAAACTAATCATTTAATTTGAATTAAAGTAAATTAAAATTAGATTAATTGAAACTAAAATTAATTCAATTAAACTTAAGATTAATTAATTAAAACTAAAATAAACTAATCAATTAATTTGAATTAAAGTAAATTAAAATTAGATTAATTGAACTAAAATTAATTCAATTAAACTTATGATTGATTAATTAAAACTAAAATAAACTAATCAATTAATTTGAATTAAAGTAAATTAAAATTAGATTAATTGAACTAAAATTAATTCAATTAAACTTAAGATTAATTAATTAAAACTAAAATAAACTAATCAATTAATTTGAATAAAAGTAAATTAAAATTAGATTAATTGAACTAAAATTTATTCAATTAAACTTAAGATTAATTAATTAAAACTAAAATAAACTAATCAATTAATTTGAATAAAAGTAAATTAAAATTAGATTAATTGAAACTAAAATTAATTGAATTTTAGTTTAATTCAATTAATTTTAGTTCAATTAATCTAATTTTACTTTACTTTATTTCAAATTAAATGATTAGTTTATTTTAGTTTTAATTAATAATCTTAAGTTTAATTGAATTAATTTTAGTTCAATTAATCTAATTTTAATTTACTTTTATTCAAATTGATTTGATTAGTTTATTTTAAATTATTTACTTAATTTATGTTAGTTTAATTTACATTATTTCATTAATTAATTAATTAAATAAACTAATCAATATTTTACTTATGTAATTAGTATTAAATTAGTTTATTTTGGTTGTAGGATTATGACGGGCAGACGATGTCCTCCCCAGTCAGACGAGCCTGACAACGCGGGTGACGAGGGGTCTCCGCAGACGCCTACTGGCGCTGCCCCTGATGCGAACCTGACTACGGAGGAGTTGGACATCCTCTTTAGTTACGAGACGGGACTTGCTGCCACGCTCGATGATGGAGTCCTTGAGACCGAGTCTGCGACACCACGACTGCCGCAGGACTCCCTTGCCACGACTCCGGGCTTAGCATCAGGGTATGCGTCCTGGGTCGGCCGTCCGGTGTGCATCGGTCGGATCAGTGGCCCCTCGACTTCATGCACGCAATGTCTCGGGCATGAGACTCTACCCTTCGGATTGAAGGGGATACGTAAGTAATTTTGTTTACTATTTTTCAAAGTGTTTTTTATTCCTTTTAACTAATAGTTTCTAATATATAGCACAATAATTTTTTTTTGATTTTGCAGAGTACAGCCGCATACAACTGTTTCAAAACGGTTTCGCGAGGTCCTCCAGAGCATGCCTCTACCCAGCGACCTTCGCTGGACAAAGATTCCGACGACGAAGAAACGTCGGATGTACGACAATTGGAAGGTAAAACCATCATTCATTTTCATAATTAATTAATTTTGAAATTTATAGAAATAAATTTATTACTTTCATAATTAATTCAATTTTTTCAAGGCAAGTTTCCTGTTATCAATCCCGATATCACCGATGGTAGATTGTTCCCCCTATAGGACAGTCATGTCCGGGATCGATTCAAGGACCTCATGTTCCGGGCGCGCAGAAAGCAAGAAGCAAATCGCCCCGTGTGGATGAGCCCGGAGGACCACGTGCGGCTTCTCGTGAGCTTGAGCACTCCTGAGGGCAAGGCAGTGTCAAGCAGGAATAAGGCCAACCGCGCGAAGAATCCCACCAAACACACAATGGGCGCGGACCCACCCACGACGAGCACCATCGTCGATTGGTATATTTTTTTTTCGTCGTTTTCTTACTTACGTACTTTTTTCTCGTTTTCTTTTTTCAATTACTTATTAATTTATTATGTTTTATTCTTCACTCTTTAATTTTTTAGGAAGCGAAGCACGGGAGCCCCGTCCGGCCCGATGAGCTGCACCAAGTTCTTCACACAAAGAAGGATGGGACGTTCGTCGACGATAAGGCGAAAGCAGTTCAGGTATTTAATAATTTTTTCAATTATTATTTTTTCTTTAAAATTTTTCCTACCTTATATATTAACCATTTTATTTTCTGAATTTTAAATGTTTAGGAACGTTTCACGGAGTCCTTGACTCAGCGGTTGCCCACACCAGACTCGCAACCGACTCAGGAGGACCGTATAGAGGCGTTCTTGGATGTCGCTGAGGGGTTCGGCCTGATGGGTCGGTTCCGGGCTCGGCTCACGGGCGACGCCTTTATGCGGATGTGCCCGGCCTCGGCGGAGAGCGAGCGAGCACTAGCTCCGCCCTTCTCCTGGGGAGCAAAGCCAGGCCACGGACATGAAGGCTATGCGCGAGGACTTCGTTACTCGAGTCGCTACTATTGAGGCCGACATGCAGGCACGAGTCGACGCCAGTGTCGCATCCGCTTTGGCCGCGTGCTTGGATCTTTAGGCGCGGCCCTTCATCATCGACGCCTCCTCCCCCCCCCCCGCCTCCGCAGTGAGTTCTAGGATTCTTTCGATTGTATAAAACGTTTTTTTTTATATTTGATATATATATTTTTTATTTTAATTCCAAATTTTTTTTATGAAATTTTAATATTAATTAAATAAATAAATAAATAAATAATAAATAATTAATAATTAATAAATAATTAATAATTAATAATTAATAGTTAATTAACTAATTATTGAAATTTAAATTTATAAAAAAAATTCTTATATGCGACCAGATGGTCACTTTAAAAGCGACCATCTGGTCGTATTTTTACTTAGTCTAAAAGTGACCATTTGGTCACATAAAATACGACCATTTGGTCACTTTTTTATGTGACCATTTGGTCACTTATCTTTCACATAAATTACGACCAGATGGTCACTTTTTAGGCGACCATCTGGTCGTATTTTAACTGATCCTAGAAGTGACCATTTGGTCACATAAAATACGACCATTTGGTCACTTTTTATGTGACCAAATGGTCACTTCTATTGAAGATAAATTACGACCATATGGTCACTTTTAATGCGACCATATGGTCGCATTTTTAAAAGGTTGACTTTTTTGCTACCAAAATTTTTTGGTCGTATATTTGTGACTATCCAGTCGCACAAATTCCGAACCGACCAGCTTTTTGGCCACCACTTAGTTGGTCATTTTTGGTCGCATTTTAGGTAAAAAACGACCATTTGGTCGCAATTTCGTGGTCGCAAATTGACAGTTTTTTTGTAGTGAATAAACAATTTTCATCACCCATAACTATCCTATAAATCACACATCAAACAGGCAATCACAAGGAATTTAATTTAGCTTCTAAGTAGGAATTAACCTACCTTATTTGTAAATTGAACTAGCAATTGAGCTCGAAATAAATCCGATAATAATCCTAACGATGCCCAAGACCTGTAATAATATTAATTTGAAGTCAATTTGGTGAAAACCGAGAAAACGGGACAAAAACAGGCTCAATTTGACCCTAATTAGGCCCTGAACCGGTCTGGACCAGCTGACAGGTCCAATTGAACAAAGTTCAGCTGGACCAGTTCATCATCTTCATGCACGCACGCAGCAGCTTGGAGAAAACGCGAGATTTGCGTTTTCTCCTTTCATTTTTTTTAAAATTTTAAATGCAAATAACAGCAGCTACCTCAACGATCTCGCCCCAAGGCTCACCTCGGATCAAACATAACAAAGAACCCTGAATTAAACGACCTCTAATCCACTCAAAAAGATATGAACGGCGGTGGTAAAGATGCCCAGTTTCCGGCGAGGGTCCGGTGAGCTCTAAAACCAACGAAAACGACCTCTAATTAGCTTGAAATCTTAAAGAAACTCGAAGGAATAATTTACCGAAAGAAAACTCGAATGAAACTCCACGAATCTTCAAATTTTCTGGCAAATGGCGTGACCTCCGGCAAGCCTTGTTTCTGTCATCAAACGACAGCTAAGGAGATTAGAAATCGGTTTGAAATCAACGGGAAAACAATGATTGGCACTGAATGATCAATACCTTGCGAAAACTCGAAACAGAAACACATCCGGCTTGAGGAATAGCGGCTGACGTGAGGAAGAGAAAAAGAAAAGAAATATGAGATTGACCTAGGTTTTAGTGAAGTTTTATATATAATGATTGGCTGGAAAAGACATAATTACCCTTATGAACAAATATAAGGTATAAGGGTACATCCGGTATTTAGGCCATATCTTTTTACTAGAAACTCAGAATTGAGCGTAGTCAATTTCGTTGAATTTGTATCGACGTGATGGTTCGGGAAAACTAAAGATAACGTTGATTGGATCAAAATTAGTGAAAAGACTAAAATACCCTTGGGGGAAAATCCGAGTTGTTACATATATGAAATTCAATTCTAAAACAAGAGTTATAAAGATTATATATGAAAAGTTTTAAAGACTCGAATTTTCTAAAAACTATAAATCAGAAGTAAATAGTGGAAGACTTGATTTTATAAAAATTCGACATGGTGCCATTTGTATTTTGAACAAACCAAAACCTGAATACATTGTTCACAACTAGAGAAAGCAGTAAAAACAAGGAAATGCGTATTTCCGACAAAGTTTTAATTTCTCAAAAGGACATAAACATCATAAAACAGTCAAATGCTCTTTCAAGCTCAAAATAATACAATAAGTCTAGAGAATGCAAATAAAGTGTAACAACCCGATTTTTCATACAAGGGTATTTTAGCCTTTTCACCAATTTTGATCCAAATAGCGTTATCTTTAGTTTTCCCAGACCGTCACGTCGTTACGACTTCCACACAATTGACTACGCTCAATTCCGAGTTTCGAGTTAAAAGATATGGCCTGAATACCGTTTACGTCCCTAACTTATAATATTCTTTCAGGGGTATTATCTTATTTTCCAGACAATCAGTTGACACAAAAACCTAGGTCAAATCAATTATAATTTTATTTTCTTCTTGTTTCAGCGCCGTCCCTCCCTAGTGCTCGTTCGTTCGGATTCTCGTAAGGTAATGATTGATTCTTATCAATCGTTGTTTCTTTCCATTAATTCTGAATTAATCTCTGACCTTTGGGCTGCCATTTAAGGTCAGATTCGAGCTCCGTTACTCGCCAAAAATTCGAGGAAATCCAGCCTCATTCATCCCTGAATCCTTTGGTAAATTACGTTAATTTTATTCCTCTTTGATTAGTTATCGTTCTCGAGTTAATTTCCTTGCTAATCGAATGGTAAACTTGTGGAATTTTTTATCAAATGGAAGGTTTCCGGATCTGGGATTTTGTTCGCCGTTTTCTAAGCTGTTTCTCTCGGAATCTCGGGAGTTTGGCATTGTTTCGGATCGGGTTCATTGTTGTGCTTTTTATCGGACATTTTCTAGTTGCTTCCAACTTTTTTCTGGCCCCGATCAACTTCAAACGTCGTGCGAAGGTGAGCAGCTAGCTGGTTTTTTTTTGTCTTTCTTCCGTCTGCGTTCGCTACTGGAGGTTGAAGATGACCTGTCCAACTGGACCAGCTGAGCCTGGTTCAATTGGACTGGTTCAGGTGGTCCAGACCGGTCCAGAGCTGATTTTTTATCAATTCGGGTCGGTTTTCGTCCCGATTTTCCGATTTTCATTAAATTGACTTTAAATTAGTTATTTTACAGGTCTCGGGCATTTTTAGGACCATTTTTGGATTTATTTTGAGGTCTTTTACTCGTTTGATTTGCGGTTAAGGTAGGTTAATTACTACTTATAAGTTAAATTAAATTCCATATGATTGCATGTTTGTTATGTGATTATTATGATATTTTTGGGAGATGATTTATTGATTTTAATAATAATAATAATAATAATAATAATAATAATAATAATAATAATAATTTATTATTATTATTATTATGTGCTCATTTGATTTAAAAAATATTGTATTTATTTAATTTATGTTCGTTAGTTGGTTATGTGCTATAGTTAGGGCTTAGTAGCGGTTTGAGGTTAAACTAACATAATAATTAGTATATATTAAATTTGTAGAACGTATACTATGGAACGTATCATGAGTAGCCTTATACCCCACTATGATAATATTTTCAAGCGTATAGTATGAGACGTATCATTAATGGCTTTATACCCCATTATGATACATATATGCAAATTTAATAGAAATTTAATAATGGATGCTATGGCACGTATCATGGTGGGTTATACGGCACCATGATCATATTTTCAAGCGCATAGTATACCATGCAAATTAATTAATAACAAAGAGATGACGTAGGCTAAGTACCTGCACTGTGGTTATAATCTTTCAGAGCTGAGCTATGTTATTATTTTGTAAGATGTTGTAGGCTATGTACCTACTAAATATTATCTAAATTGTGGTAATGGGCTTGTATCCATAAATCATTATTATGAGGTGTTTTGTATTTGATTTACTTATTGGGGCAAAAATCAAAATAGCCACCTTTTAATGTGCTTTTATCAAGATGAAACTTTTTTTAAAAACTAATCAAAACAGCCACTTTGTCTATTGTTCATTCCAATTTTACCCCTCCTGTATGCTGTGTATGTTCTGACATGTCAGTTCTGACTTTTTCTTTCCCAATGCATGAAAACAATTATTTTTATTATTTTCTCTTTATTTTTATTTTATAAAATTTTAAATTCATTTCCCCCCTAATTTATCATCTTTTTTTTTTCTTTTCTTTTTTCTTTCAAATATCCATTTGTCTTTCCCCCTTTTTTATTTTTATTTATTTATTATTGTGTTTAAGTATAATATTCTCAGTTTTGTTGGTATATTCCATATATTTTCATTTTTTATATTTGATTTTATTTGAATTACACACATTCTCTACAATTTCTATGAAAGGTTTTGTACATTTGGTATATCATCCTCCATTTTGCAATGAATTTGAGGGAGAAGAAAGATATGCGTGATATGCGCAATATACATGTTATTTTATCTGCAATAAAAACAAAAAAATGTTAACAAACTTTAAAATCAATATATAATTTACACAATACTTAATATACAAAATATACTTATATAGACACATAACAGTACACACAGACTACTTAATATGCACACATAAACACTATGTTGCAAAACATGGACAAGGATGTTATTGGGGCCTTATATGCATAATACACATAATATACATATCGTTATAACAAACTTTAAAATCAATATATAATTTACAATGTATATTAATATATATGATATGCTTGATATGCACACGTAACAATACAACACATAAACTACTTGGTTTGAACACATAACAGTGCATTGCAAAAACAGACAGATGATGTTTATTAGGGCTCATATGCATAATATACATAATGTACATGTCATCTTACCAGTACATCGTGATTCATGGCATGTTATGGTTATCAGGTCTCATATGCATAATATACATAATATAGACATATAACATTACAATTTTTTTTTATATGGACACATAATAGTAAACTGCGAACATATAATGATGACTATTAAAGCCTTGTATACATAATATACACAATACATATATTACGTATATTACAATAAAATGGTAACATATATTACGTATATTACAGTACGTATATTACAATAACTATCTATGAAAGAAAAAATCCAGAAAACGATGAAAATATGCATAATATACATAATATACATATCGTGATAAAAAAACTTTAAAATCAATATATAATTTACAATGTATATTAATATATATGATATACTTGATATGCACACGTAACAATACAACACATAAACTACTTCATTTGAACACATAACAGTGCATTGCAAAAACAGACAGAGGATGGTTATTAGGGCTCATATGCATAATATACATGTCATCTTACCAGTACACTGTGATTCATGGCATGTTATGGTTAACAGGTCTCATATGCATAATATACATAATATAGACATATAACATTACAATGTTTTTTTTGATATAGACACATAATAGTAAATGCGAACATAAAATGATGACTATTAAGGCCTTGTATACATAATATACACAATATATATTACGTATTCAACAATTACGTATATTACAATAACTATATATGAACGAAAAAATCCAGAAAAATGATGAAAATATGAGAAAATTTTCAGAAAAAATCAAGATAAATGGAGGAAATGATTTCAACAATAAAAAGAAACAAACTTTTGCTAGTTCCATGCTATTTAATATCAAGATTTGTGCGGAATCTAAGAGTTTATGAAGAAGAAAAAAGAGAAAAAGTAACACCAATTTTTTTTTCTAGATCTATGCTTTTCTTGCTTTGGATCTTCAAGAAAAATCATAGATCTGAGTTATTAAAGACAAAAATGGATGTAAATGACAAAAGGGTTCGATTTTCTTTAAATATAAAATTGAAAAAAAATGTGAAAATGGAGAAACGAAATAAATGAAGAGAAAGAGATGAGGGGGAGAGAGATAAAAATGGTGGGTTTTGTAAAATAAAAAAGAAATGAGGGAGAGAATGAGGGATAAAAATGGTGGAATGAAGAAGAGATAAATGAAGATGATGATGAAAAAGAAAAAAAAAAAAAATAAAAAGGAGATAGAGAGAGAGGGGGAGAGAAATCTGAATAGATTTTTAGAAAAAGGGGGGGAACGTGGGAGAGAGAGGGGAGAAAGAAAGGGAAAGAGAGAGGGGTGATTTGATGGAGTGATGTGATGGTTGAGGGCAATTTGGTATTTTTGTTAGTAGTATGTGGCTATTAATTAATGAAATAAAAAATGTGGCTATTGATGAACATAGGATATGAAATAGTGCTATTTTAATTTTTTTTCCTTACTTATTTGAGTATGGATTTAATCTACTAAGCTAAAAATTCACGGTATTCGAATGCCCTACAAACTTTTATTTTGCAGGTAATACTGATAATAATAGAAACCATGGAGATTGACGAGGATGACGCTACACTGAGAGCGCTTAGGACTTGTCATTTATTTATTTCATTTCCTTTTCGAATATTTCATTTTATTGACTATTTTGTTAGTCTTTTATTATTTTTATGGAATTTCATTTTCGCTAACTTTATTTGTTTTAATTATTTAAAAATGTCACCAAAATAAAGGTTTTATTTTGAATATCTTTTGGTTAATAAATAAACGCTTCCGCAAATATTTAGTTTTACTCTGATTTAACTATTTTATTTCAAATGAGTCATGTATTTACTTATTTATCTGGTTAATTTGGTTTCGGTCGTTACATAAAGTGTTTTCAAAGTTCGACTAAAGCCCATGCATTCCTAGAATGCTCAAAACGGTCATGTCCAAGTCCAAGTCCATCTTCCTGTGATCACTCGACACCACCACCTCTACCACGACCTCTACCTCAGGGAGTATCTGGAAAAATTATAGTGTAGCAACATTAGTATAAAAATGCTAGTGAGAGTAAAATGGAGGCATGTAATCCTATGGACGAATTCCACATCGAAACTTGTGTCCAAAGTCCTAGGATGCTCTTTACTACCCATTGTATACTCCCAAACAACTTATACCCAAATTCAATTCATTCCCTAATTCACATTCCACATGTTACCGAACGAAAAATGTCTATCATCAATCAACATTCACAATTAACACCCATATCATTCCCAATATCATTAGAGTAAATTACAACTATCGACAACTTTCATAAATAAAAGATGCAATATCATTAGAAATAGCCTTTACTCATAACACGCGTACTTCATCTAAATAGTCCGAGTACGTTTACCATTTCCCATCTACATGAAACATATACTCTATCTAAAGAATCCAAGCATATTTCATAATTCCTCATTTATGTAACACACATACTCCATCTAAAGAACCCGAGTATTGTTTGCAAATTCACAAATAAAAGTGTTACCACTAATGTTCTCGACCAAGAACATTGGAAAAATAAAAGTGTTACCACTAATGTTCTCGGCCCAGAACATTAGTAAAATAAAGCCCACGCGTAAGAACAAATAAATCGTTACTGTTAACAATTCCACTAAAGATAGGTAATTTCTCAAATAAAAAAACAAAGTAATAATTGAAACCGGAAACACTGAACCACTAACAGCATAGCCCAACTCTTAGTTTCACATAACCAAATTCAAATTCTCACCCTTATACTTTATTTTTCTCAAAACTTCTTTTGAAAATTTTCTTTTTTAAGAACTATTATGAATCCTTCAATTCCTCTCGAAACCATCAATTACAACCATAAACTTAACTAGTCTTGTTCCTCAACACCTTTTATTCCGATGCTAAGATCTCCACTGGTGTTTTCTCATAAGATATGTTAACATCAAGAACTACGAGCTCGTGATCGATCACATGGGAGGGATCTGCCATGTATTTTTGAAGCATCGATACATAGAAAACGTTATGAATGATTGACAATGAAAGTGGCACTACAAGAAAAAAGTCCTACGATAGCCTTGAAAAAACGCTATCGTAGGTATATCATAGCGTTTTACAAAACGCCGTGATAGCCCCTGCAATTAAAAGTCTCGGACTTTTTATAGCATTTTTTCAAGGCTATGACAAACGCTATTATAAATACATATTATTGGATTCTTAAAACGCTATGAAGGAACTTTTGATAGAGTTCTAAAAACGCTATTATAAAGCATATTGTAGGATTTTAAAAAGGCTATGAAAGGATTTTATAGGATGTAAATTATGTTATCAAATCATTTTGAAAGCTTCAAAAAATAATATCATGACATGAAAGCTATCATAGACATTAAAAAAAACTTAAAAAACTTCTAATAATAACGCATTGATAAAAATAAAATAATATAAACTTCAATAAATATTGTAATTTCAACATCTGGACATTACACCTCGAATGAGTTTAATAACAAAAAAATACTACATTTATCAACTCATCATTCGTTACATGTTACATTCTCAAGAGTACTAAATTTTGAAACGAGTGGTGGAATCCATTTATATCCGCGAACCTCTAAAATCCATCATAGTTAAGTAATATCTTCTTCATGAACCTGTAAAATATAGTAAGAAATTATAAATCTAAAAAAATTATTTTAAAGAAAGTTAAAAATGAGAATCCATTACTAAGTCATTACTTAATATTATAAAGCTGGGATATCTACACCATTTCAATTGGAAATTTAAATCCTACTAATTACCGCAGTAAATAAGCACATTACCAAAATCACTACTAACATCCAGAGACCCTTGTAGCATTGCTTGAAAAAATACTCAATTTGTGGTAAATTACATTAGCCTCTTTTGCGAACTAGGTATTCCAAATTCTATTGATGTTCTAAAGGAACACCCTATAGAAATAGAATCAAAATATAAGCAGAACTGTATTTGTTGACTTGAAATGAAGCCTTCCTTTAAAGTCATCTAATACTTTTTAAACAACGTTCTCGATTTCATCCATTTGGAGGTAGTAGGATTGATTATTGAAACTCAAGATTTAAAAAAAGATATCTTCCATCCCCCCCCCACCCCCCCCCCCCCTCCCCCCCCCAAGTGTTTTTCAATGAATAAAACCGAACTAGGTATCTATAAATTCTATTGATGTTTACCAAACCAACCAAGGCTAACACTTATAGTTAAATGGAATTAAAATACAATAATGCTATGACTTAATAGTATAGATGCAATGGATTCCCACCTTTCAAATTAAGGATCCTGGATTCATCTATTGAACCTTTTTTCTTGTATAGATAAATATCTTCGAACCATACCACAAAACTCCCTGATTAAAGGAAAATATTATATAATGTTTTGATTACACCTAACATTTATATGAAGACCGACGAAATTTTGTAAAAATTAAGATAATGGTAAAAATTTTTGTTTGTTTTTTTTTTTTTTTAATCTCCTTTATTTTTTGATATTTTTTTTTTTTTGTTTTTGGGGGTTTAAGCGCCCGTTTTTTTTTTGATAAAAAACTTTTATTTATTTTATTTAATTTAAGTAATTAAAGTCTATTTATAATGTTAATTTAAATTTCGTTTTAATCTTTTAATTGATCTTTTCGTTTATTTTTCGTTTTAAAGGTATTAATAATTATTAACGGGCCAATTAATAATTATTAATCACCATTGGGATAGTTTGAGATGTTCGGGATTCGTTTTTAAACCAAAAGTCTTAAAAAGGGCATTTTCGTAATTTCCAAAATTGCAAAATATCTAAACAGTATTACTCTGATTATTTAAAAGCCTTTGACTCATTTTTGACCAAGTTCATCACCCATTTCATCCTTCTCAAACAAAGCCAAAAGAAGATTTTTCCTTTCGTTTTTCTCTTTTCCATCGACTTGATTCTCGTCCGGTGGAAAGGTATCGGTCCCACGATCATTTCCCATCTACCCTTTGTACTTGCCGCTCGTGTTATACGGAGTTCTCAGGTAAGTAAAGTTTCAAACCCTAAGCTCCAAATAGTGTTTTAATGGAGTTTTCTTTGTTTCCTTTCGATTTCGTGTTATGAAACCGGTGTATGTAATTACGGGAGTTGTTTTACGTGTATTTGAAACTTTCCCCTAAACCCTAAACCCGAGTTTCGTGAAACCCTTTCCGTAAAATTTCCTTTTTGGGTTTGATTATGGGTTATAGTTCATGAATTATTGTTTATTTAAATTCAATTCGGAAAGGGATTAATGTTTAAAAACTCTATTTATCGATCTCATTGAATGTTTTTAAACCAACTCAAGTATGAATTTGCCAAAACCAAAAACCAAACCCGAGACCCCTTTCTAGGGAGGGTCGAGAGCCTCCAAAGGGTAGGTTTGATGGATTTTGCTTTTTTTTTTTTTTTTTGTCGTTGTTTTATTGTTAGTTGGTGATTTATTTAATTTTGGGATATTAATCCTTTGTAGGGTTTTTGAACGTAGGTGTCATGGTATCTTCATTTTAAGTTAAGTTAAATTTATTTTATTAAAGTAGAATAATGCTATGACTTAATAGTAACTTTAGGATGCAAATGGATTTACTATTAAACTAAGGTGCCGATTTAAGATTAGGGTTGTTAGGTTGGAAGGGGGAGTTAATCCTTTAAGTGAGAATTTAGGGGTTCTCAGGAAAGCCTTGAATCTTAGAAGATTCTAAGTTAGATTCGTTTCAAAGCTTAGGTTGGATTATTGGAAAGAATCCAAGACTTTATAGAAACGATTGATAGAATCTCGGATTATTGGAAGTTTAGAATCCTTAAAAGTTTAAGTTAATCGTTATGTTTTGATTCTTACTTATTTAACGGGGGGTTTTTTGTTTTTTTTTTTGTCCGGAGTTTCTTATTTATTTACTTTATGTCTTTTACTTTATGTTTTTTCTTTTTTGTTCCTTTTTTTTTATGCACTTTACTTTATGCCCCTTTACTTTTTTATGTTTGTTTCGGTTATTCTTTATTATTCTCACTTTACTTTATTTACTTTTTGCAAGAATGTGCAAGCATAATCATTACATCTTGCACCGTTCATCTTGCATCATTGAAATGGAGGAAAAAGGGAGGAGAAACAAATAAAAGGTGAATGTGGATCCGGGGGGTCCCATTACCTTCAAGCATAAAGGTGAATTTGGTTTTTTGGGAGTCTCCATTACCTCAAGCATTCATTGATGGAAATGGAAAGTGAAAAAGAAAATAAAGTAAAGTTAAAAGAAGGAAGATTGATTAAACCTAACGTGGAGTTCACATCACCTTGGGGGGTGAAAAAGAGGGGAAAGAAAAAGAGAAAGTGAAAAAGAAAAGAAAGTGAAAGAGAAAAGAAAGTGAAAAAGAAAAGAAAGGAAGGAAGAATGATGAACCCTACGAGGAGTTACATCACCTTCATAGAAAAAAAAGAAGAGATAAAGTGAGAAAAAGGAGGAGAATGGATGCACGGGATAGACCACGTTACCTCTTCATGCATAAGGTTGAATTGACCCCCCCGGAGTTTGCATTACCTCATTTTAATTATCGTTGGAATTATATTAGTGAGATTGAATTGTGTATTTCATTATGGAAAGTAAGAAGGGGGGGGAAAATGGGGATGTTTTATGTTTGTCAAAAGGGGGGGTTTTTTTTTTGTGCAAAGTTTATTTATTTCTTTTATTTATGTCGTAATAAGTATTGGTTGAGGTTTTACCTTAAGAGTTAATTTTACCATCCTTTGGAACGTATAAATTGAATTACCTAAAGTTTGGACAACTTTAAGATTTATTTTGTTAGTTTATTTGGAGACAAATCGAGGTCAAGCTCAGCTACCATTATTTTTATTCAATTTATTCACTGGGCTTAAGTTGTTAGCTAGTACAAAACTTTCCAGGTAATGCCTTGGCTAGGGGGGGGGGGGGGGGGGGGTGTTTGGGTGGGGGGGGGTGGGACCTCGAGCGAATGGACTAATGGTTTTGTAAAGTTTACGTCTTATTTTATGAACTTTAAGGAATTGTACTTTGTATTTGGGTCCTAAGAGCCTAATGTTGATGTTTTATGATATTATATAATTGAACTCCTGATTTGGACTTAAAGTCCATGAGATTTTGTTAGATTTGAAAATTAGCATGTAAACAGGTTATGGACATGCCAATTTTCAAACCAACGCCAATTATTACTTTAATTATTTATCTTTTTTTATTTATATTGAACATTAATATAAAAAAATAGTATGGCACAAACATGACCTTAAGAGGTAATTTTTTTTTTGGGAGCGATCAACTCACCACCAAATTCAAGCAGTTAGTCTAGTTCAAGACTCAAGGATCTAAGCACATTCAATCCAATGCTCTCCTTATGGACATAAACCAACATTATTACTTTATTATCTCCTTTTTATTTATATTGAACATTAATATAAAAAAATAGTATGGCACAAACATGACTCTTAAGGTAAGACAAGATCTAAGCACATAATAATGTTCTCCTTCAATTCCTATAATTTCCCCTTTCAATTCCACTCATAGGCAGATCAAAATTCAAACTAAACACAGAATAACAACAAAATGATCCATTTAAAAATCAATGTAAAGTCACATATTAAATCATAACATTTAACTATAAATAAAACCCCCTGGAAAAGCTCAAAAGCTCATAAATTCAAGAACATCTTAAGATGATTTATGCTATAGAGAGATACATACCTTGAGGTTATAACTAGAGAGATAATAAATGATTGTCTAGACTGATAAATTTCATGTGGTCGTATATAAAATTCCCATCTCGATTTGATCAGTTAGCAAATATGCTAGAACCACCCTTAAATATAGCTTGCTAAAAAAGACATTTTGAGAAATATATGAATAATTAAATGAAATAGATATTTAAATAGTGACATGAACAAAACTTTCGAAAGAGTGGCGATGAAGCTGTACAAAATTCAAGTAGTCATAAAATTATTTAGTAAAAGACTAACCTTGTTAATAAGATAGTCAACAAGAAGAATACTACGTATCCACCATTTATCAATTTTAAAAAAATGCCCTCCTCGTTGACTCAACCTTCTCAATTAACCCAATCATATGTAATCCTTTTGTGGCATTTCAATTGTAAAACATAATATGAAGAGAGATAAATTGAAGGAAACCAAAGTTTTTGTTGTTTCAACACTGACGACACCATTTACTCCATTCCAAGTAGCCAACAGAAGGGGTAAAAAGGAATCTACTATTAGCAAAACATAATAAAAGTATGTAAGGAGAAAGGTTTTATTTTTGTCATTTGCAAAAACAAAAGTTAGTAGTGATTAAAAATATGTGGACTGTGACGACCCGTCATTTAAATAAATTAAAATCAGAGAAAACAGCGGAAGTCTTTTATTTTAAGAAAAAATGGTGTGATTATGTTTGAAAATAGGCTAGCCAAAACCTGTTTACATCTTAAATTCAAACATCTAAAAACACAAGGAACTAGTTCCATCCAGGAGTTTAAAATGATCATAATTATAAAACAACGACCATAAGCTCTTATGAGCTAATTACAAAGTTCAAATCATCAAAATGATATAAATTTCACAAAACAACCATGTACATGGATTTTTACATAACACATAGTCCATCTAGAAAATCATCATCCTCTCGATCAAGCGCGCACCAGCTCCTCTTCCACGATCCCAAACATTACCTGAAATGTTTGTAATATCATGAGCTAACAACTTAAGCCCAGTGAGAATAATAAGCATAAAAAGTAAAGATAGACCTCAAACTCGCATTTCGATTTGTGTCCAATTAATCCGACACAATCCTTCCTAGAATTCTCCAAAGTCTAGGTCATTCTATTTCATACTTTCCAATTGATGATACTAATTAGCACACTTAGTCTAATTATTCATCCTTTAACTTTTTATAACACAATTAACTCCTAAAGTCATTCAAACTCTAGGTAATTTCATTTATACTTTTTAAGGATGATATTGCTAATAATCGTAGCCAATACTCATCCATTAACATCATTATAATGTAAATAAGTAAAGTAAACACACTTTGCACAACATACAACTTCTCAATTCTCTCCTGCATCTATCATAACCATGAATGCATGAGAGCATCCCGTAGGATTTCGCAATTGCCCTTTTTATGCGTGAATGAAGGTAATGAGTACATCCCGTAGGATTACCATTCAACCTTATGCATGAGGAAGTAATGCGTACAACCCGTAGGTTACCATTCAACTCCCTATGCATGAAGAAGTAATGCGTACAGCCCGTAGGTTACCATTTAACTTCTTTTCTTTCACATTCTTTCTTTTCTCTGAAGGTGATGTGAACTCCACATAGGGTTCATCAATCTTCCTTCCTTTCTCTTTCACTTTCTTTTCTTTTTCACTGAAGGTGATGTGAACTCCACGTAGGGTTCATCAATCTTCCTTCTTTTCTCATTCACTTTCTTTTCTTTTCACTTTCATTTTCTTTTTCACTTTCATTTCTCATTCACTTTCTTTTCTTTTTCACTTTCATTCTTTTTCACTTTCATTCTTTTTCACTTTCATTCTTTTTCATGAATGTTGCGAGAATGGTATGATGCAATATGATATGCATATGCTTGCATATCCTTGTAAAAGTAAATAAATAAAGTGCGGAATTAAAGTAATCGTAAGCAAGCATAAAGTAAAGGTGTAAAGTAAAGGACAAAATGTAAATGACATAAGATAAAAGTAGATAAGCATCTCGGACGAACAATATGTCGATCGAACTCCGGTATCAATAATAAAATTAGAATCATAACTTAAACGATTAACCTATACCTTCCGGATTCTAAACTTCCAAATAATCCGAGGTTCTATTAACCGTTTTAATTACAAGTTGGATCTTTAACTTCCAATGATCCAATCTTAGTTTCGCATCGAACCTAACTTAGAATCTTCTAAGATTCAATACTTTCCTTGAGAACTTCTAAGTTCTCACTTAAAGGATTAACTCTTAACCCTAAGGGCACTAACTCACAACCCTCTAATCTTAGGTTCGAATTCTAATCTTAGTTTGCGATTCTACAAACCTTCTGTAACGTCCCGTTACTTTTAGAGGTAAATTTTTTATTTATTTATTAAAGCTTTTAAAGTTTAGTTTTAATTCAGTAACTTCGATTTTAGTAGCTATTTATGTCCGAAATTGTTTTTAATCGTTTTAATAATTAAAATTTGTTTTGGTGACATTAATAATTATTAATGGACCAATTGATAATTATTAATCACCTTTAGATTTATTTAAGAGCTTCGGGTTTCGTTTTTTAAAGTTAAAACAAAAGAGGGACGTAGGCGTCATTTCCCAATTTGTTAAATATCTAAACACTATTCCTCCTTCTCTTTAAATAAGCCAAAATTAGACAAAATATGAAATTTTCTTCTCACTTTCTTTCCCAAACCCGTAGGTTAGAGAGAAAAAAAGAGGAGAGAAAGATTTTGTCGCCCCGGCTTCGTTTCTCGTCCGTTTTGCGTGATTTCAGATGCGTTGGAAAGCTCTCGCCGATACCTTTCTACCCATCCTAACAATCGAGGTTTTCACTCATTTTCTCGAGGCCTTAAGGTATGACAAAGTTTCTAAAATTTGATGTGAATAGTGTTTTAATGGAGGTTTTGAGTTGTAATCTTCGAATTCGTTCACCGAAGCTTGAAGGTTTCATTCGGGGAAGTCTTTTTAGTCAATTTTAGAAACTTTCCCTAAACCCTAAAACCGAGTTTGAGCCGGAAACCCGTCCCTTGTGAATTTCCCTCACTTGGCTATGTTTTGGATGTTAAGTTTATTGTGTTTTTGCTTTTTAGTTAATTTTTCGGAAATTGATTTTTATGAAAAACCCTAATTTACGGTTACCCATGGAAATTACCAATCTCCAAAGTACCCGAAACCAAACCAAAATGTCTTTAAAGTGCTTAAAATCCGGAAAACAAATTCCTTTTCTTCCTCTTCCTTGGGCCGTGTGCCTCTTGGCATAAGTTCCGGGTTGTTTTGTCTTTTATTTTTGTATCGTGACGATCGTTCTTTGATTTGGTTAATTAATATACTTTAGGTGTATTTAATTATAGGTTTCGTGCATCGATCGTGATTTTTGGTCAACCGGTGTTTCGGAGTTGACTTCGTTTACAAGGTGAGTTTAAAATGAAAGTTAGTTGTTTTATGAATTAAGTTTCGTTATGTTATTGTTTATCGAAGTTAAGCGAGATTTAGCTTCTTAGAATTTAAATTTGGTTAGAGACTTTAATTCGGAAGTTAGTGGAGGAATTTTGGAACTACAATTAGTTCGATGAAAAGGAAACATCGGAGTGGTTTGAAAGTGTTACAAAGTGAATTGGAGATGATAGAGGAAAGTGGAATGAGAGTTACTTGAGTGGTTGAAAGTTAAAGTAACTCAAGAGATACACTTGAGTGTTAACTCGTGTAATCTAGATAGTTAGGCTTCGTAATAACTTAGTAGGATTCTTTGAGATTAACTAACTTTTAGGAAGCTTGACAGTTTGTAAAGTGGCTCATGATAGTATGTTGATTCGGATCCATACGTATCATGTTGCGAAATGGTGAAATTCCTGATACCTGAAATGGAGAAATTCCTGATATCTGAAATGGTGAAATTCCTGATATCCGAAATCCGAAATGGTGAAATTCCTGATAACCGAAATGGGGAAATTCCGATACCGAAATGGTGAAATTCCTGATATCCGAAATGGTGAAATTCCTGATACCTGAAATGGTGAAATTCCTGATACCTGAAATGGTGAAATTCCTGATATCCGAAATGGTGAAATTCCTGATACCTGAAATGGTGAAATTCCTGATACCTGAAATGGTGAAATTCCTGATACCCGAAATGGTGAAATTCCTGATACCCGAAATGGTGAAATTCCTGATACCCGAAATGGTGAAATTCCTGATACCCGAAATGGTGAAATTCCTGATACCCGAAATGGTGAAAGTCCTGATATCCGATGATTGAGATATGGTACATGGTAGTACGTAGATTCGGATCCGTACGTACCATGGTATTATGATCTATGATACGGCACATGATAGTATGTTGATTCGGATCCATACGTATCATGGTGCGATGGTTGTGATATGGTACGTGATAGTATGTTGATTTCGATCCATACAATAGCACGATACGATGAAACTTGTTTGGTAATAAAGATAGTTAATGTTATTTTTACCGATTCTTTAGAAACGTGTAGTGAGACTTAGTTGTGAATGTTAATTTTACTTTAAGTCTTATTTCTATCTCATGGTATTGAATGATGTGTACGGGTGGCATTCTACTATCGATTGATTGTATGGAAATTGGAAGTGTGGATGTGGGTAGTATTGAGCATTATAGGCCTTTGGACACGATTTCGGTTATGAGATTTTGTTCATAGGATTACTTGCTTTTGTTTTACTCTCACTAGCATGTTATGCTAATGGTGCTACACTTACAATTTTCAGGTAAACCTCGAGCTAAGAAGCGTGGTAGAGGAGGTGGAGCCGCGTGACTGATCGAGATGGTGTATGGACAATACTAAGAACTCATTTTGTTTAGCATTCATTGAAATGCTTGTAAATTATTCCATCTTTACATACTTGTGTCTTTTTGAGCCCGAAAGGGTATTTGTGTAAAATATGTCTATGTTTTATGGTCTAAATGTCTTTTGGAATGCGAAATTCCCGATTGATCGCTTTTTCTGGAAATTTGGGTTGTAAACAGGTTTTGGTTATTCGATTTTTAAACGAACCCATGCCGTTTTTCTTTAAAAAATTGAGTCTTCTGCTGTGCATTTGAATTTAAAGAATTTAACGGAAAGCGGGTCGTTACAGTTGGTATCAGAGCCTCTTTGGTTCTGAAGACCACATGCATTGCATGTTTTTCATATTTTAATATTGTCCAAACATCGCTCAAGTCACCTGGCACCAGGTATCCTTAGAACGCTCTCTTTTGATTAGTTTGTGTGTAGTTTTGCTTTTACTTTCCTGGTAACTCATGTGAGGCTTTTCCGATTGTGATTTCGGTATGCCTCCGAGGACAGATTGCACCGAGGAGAGGTAGGAGTAGAGTACCGACGCAGATGAGGCAGGGGCCGTACTAGAGCGATTACACCACCACCGTGTATCGGGAGGATGAGCCTCCAGGAGATCAGCCACCTAGTCATGGTCGCAGTGTTACCGTTTCTGAGGAGTATTTTAGGGATCTATTACGAGGTGGTGGGGGGCATGTTGATCAGGTTATACCACCTGTTAGAGCACCTGCTCCAGGAGTAGATCAATCTGGTGTTACTGATGCTGTGAAAACTCTGAAGGAGTATGTCAGGTATAACACTCCTGAGTTTGATGGTACATCCACTGATCTGGCTGATGCGGAGAGATGGATTACCAGGATTGAGAGGGTACTTGGGTTTATTAAGTGCCCAGATCAGCTGAAGGTTCATTGTGGGACCTATTCATTGGTTGATGATGCACTTTATTGGTGGAATGGTATATCTCATACTCTTAGTCCTGATTTACCGGTTAGTTGGGAGATGTTCAGGGAGAAGTTTTTTGAGAAATACTATCCCGAGGATACACGTGACCAGTTAGAGATTCAGTTTCTTACCCTTAGACAGGGTGATATGTCTGTGGTAGAGTATGAGAGAGAGTTTGACAGGTTGTCAAAGTTTGCCACCAGACATGTTATCGATCTTGAGAGTAAGAGGAGACGGTTTATAGTAGGTTTGAGGTGAGTTACGAGGCCAGTGCACGAGCCTTGCAACCTACTACCTTCGTTGATGCTTTGAATGCCGCTTTGGCATTAGATATTGGGGATCTTGAGAAGAAGGCTTTTGAGATTGCTGCACAGGCTTCTTCTCGAAGAGGAATGCCTGGGGCCGACCTCTCTGCGGTCGAGGGACACACCATCGAGACAGCTCCTGGTAAGGGCAGAGGACGACGGGACCTCGGTTTCACACAAGTCGGTCTAGTGCTCTTGCTCCTCCCTTACCCTACTTGTCCTATTTGCACCGAGTACCACCTGGGTCGGTGTAAGGTGGTGAGATGCTATCGGTGTGGGACGATTGGACATGTGAAACGTTTCGCCCTAGGTTGCATACGATGCGGTATAGTGGAGGTCAGGGTCGAGTTCAGGCGGGGCGAGTTCAGTCAGGGTCAGGGCCAGGACGGACTCAGGGCCGAGGTCGATCACTGGTAGGGGCCAGGTTAGGCCTATTCACGCCGAGAGAGCACCACTGGCGATTCGAGCACGGCCTCGACACACGACAAGCGGGCCCGTGTCTTTGCCACCACTCGAGAGGATGTCGAGGCATCTGGTGCGATTGTGACAGTACTTTGTCCGTTTTAGGGCACTCTACCTTTGCACTATTCGATTCTGGGGCTAGTCACTCATTTATTTCTGCTGAGTTTGTCGAGTCTGCTGCCTTACAGTCTGAGCCATTAGGGCATGAGTTGCATGTCACTATTAAGATTGAGGCAGTTACTAACTGGCCTAGACCGACGAGTGTGGCTGATATTAGCAGTTTTCTGGGACTTGCAGGCTATTATAGACGGTTTGTGCAAGATTTCTCCAAGATTGCTTCAGCTTTGACACGTTTGACCCGGAAGGGGATTGATTTTGTATGGTCTGAGGATTGTGAGAGGAGCTTTGAGGAGCTTAAGAGGAGGCTTGTGACCGCACCTGTTCTAGTGTCGCCTGATAGGACTGGTGGTCTGACTGTGTATACAGATGCTTCCCACAGAGGTTTGGGATGTGTATTGATGCAGCACGGGAAAGTTATAGCTTATGCTTCTCGTCAGTTGAAGGAGCATGAGAAGAAATATCCGACTCATGATTTAGAGTTGGCAGCTGTTGTTCATGCATTGAAGATTTGGAGGCATTATTTGTACGGTGAGAAGATTCTGATATTTACTGACCATAAGAGTCTCAAATATTTCTTCACTCAGAAGGAATTGAATATGAGACAACGGAGATGGTTAGAGCTCGTTAAGGATTATGACTGTGACATTCAGTATCATCCTGGGAAAGCCAATGTAGTGGCTGACGCGCTCAGTAGGAAGACTTCTCATTCATCAGCTTTGTTAGCCTTACCTTTGAGATTGAGGTAGGATATGGAACGAGCTGAGATAGCATTGCTTACTGCCGAGGTCACTGTGAGTTTGGCTAGTTTGACAGTGGGGCCTACTTTGAGGCAGAGGATGATTGATGCACAGAGGGGAGAGGTTCATTTGCAGGCCGTTTTAGAGAGGCCGAGTCGATGTTCCTAGTCATTTTACCTTCTCTACGACACGTGCTCGATGTATCGTAAGAGGCTATGTGTGCCTTTAGGATCGACTTTTAGAAGGGAACTGTTGGAGGAGGCTCACAGTTCTATCTTCTCTATTCATCCAGGTAGTACGAAGATGTACAGGGACCTGAGAGAGCATTATTGGTGGCCGGGAATGAAACTTGAAATTGGGACTTTGTTAGTAGATGTCTGACTTATCAGCAAGTCAAGGCTTTGAGGAAGAGTCCATCGGGTTTACTTAACCCTCTGAGTGTACCAAAATGGAAATGGGAGGAGATTTCCATGGACTTTATCAGTGGTTTGCAGAGGACGCCCAAGGGTTATGATACCATTTGGGTGATTGTAGACCGTTTGACGAAGACCGCGCACTTTATACTTGGGAGGATCACCTACCCAGTTGAGACTTGGGCACAGTTGTATCTACGGGAGATTGTTAGATTACATGGTGTACCTGTGAGGATAGTATCAGATCGGGACACTCGTTTTGTCTCGAAGTTTTGGCAGAGCTTGCATTCACCATGGGTACAAGCTTGGATTTTAGCACGACTTTTCACCCCCAGGATGGATGGTCGACCGAGAGAGTTAACCGATTCCTGGAGGATATGTTGAGGGCTTGTATTCTGGATTTTGGAGGTAGTTGGGATTCTCAGTTGTATTTGGTAGAGTTTGCTTATAATAACAGCTACCAGGCTACTATTGAGATGGCACCTTTTGAGGCACTTTATGGTAGAAAGTGTCGATCTCCAGCTCACTGGGATGAGGTTGGGGAGAGAAGGCTTTTGGGGCCTGAGTTGTTACAGTTGACTAGTCAGTCGATTGACTTGATTAGGGAGAGGGTGAGGATTGCCCAGAGTCGACAGAAGAGTTATGCAGATAGACGACGTAGTCCACTTGAGTTTTCAGTGGGGGACCACGTGTTTTTGAAGGTAGCACCTATGAAAGGTGTTATGAGATTTGGGAAGAAAGGTAAGCTGAGTCCTAGGTTCATTGGCCCTTTCGAGGTACTTGAGCGAGTAGGAGCAGTAGCTTACAGATTGGCTTTACCACCTTCTTTTTCGGCAGTTCATAATGTTTTCCATGTATCTATGCTTCGGAAGTACATGGCAGATCCTTCTCACGTGATTGATTATGAACCGATAGCTTTGGATACTAGTATGTCTTATGAGGAGACACCGGTTGAGATTTTAGCATTCGAGCAAAAGGTGTTGAGAAACAAAACGATTCGCTTGGTTAAGGTTCTTTGGAGGAACCAAGTGTCTGAAGAAGCTACGTGGGAGCGTGAGGATGATATGCGGGCAAAGTACCCTCAACTTTTCACTTAGTGAGTTTACTTTTCGGGGACGAAAAGCCTTTTTAGGAGGGTTGACTGTAACGTCCCGTTACTTTGTGATAAAAAAAAATTTATTTATTTTATTTTAATTTGAGTAATTAAAATTCATTTATTTATTATTAAATTAGAATTTAGTAATTTATTTCATTTTAATTCATTTTAATGGCTTTATTTATTTAAATACGTTTTAATGGTATTAATAATTATTAACGGGCCAATTAATAATTATTAATCACCATTGGGATAGTTTGAGATGTTCGGGAATCGTTTTTAAGTCAAAAGTCGTAAAAAGACAAAGTCGTAATTACCCAATTTGCAAAATATCTAAAAACACTATTCATTTGTCTTTAAAAACACAACTTTGACCACAAATTGACCAAAATCTTCATTCTTTTCCCCTCTCATTGCCGTGAGCATCAAGAGCAAAAAGAAGATTTTTGGTTTTTGTTCGTTTCTTGCCGGATCGACTTGATTCTCGTTCCATTGGAAAGGTATCGATCCTACGATCCTTTTCTACCTAGCCTTCGTACTTGCCACTCGTGTTTTGCGAAGTTCTCGGTAAGTAAAGTTTCAAACCCTAAGCTCCAAATAGTGTTTTAATGGAGTTTTACTTTTTTTCTTTCGATTTCTTGCCGTGAAACTCGGTGTTTGTCAATTCGGGAGTAGTTTTACGTGTTTTTGGAAACTATTTCATAACCCTAAAACCGAGTTTCAGTCGAAACCCTTTCCGTTTGAAATTTACCCTTTTGGGATTGAAAATGGGTTAGAATTTAATGAATGAATGTTTATTTAAATTCATTTCGGGAAAGGGATTAATGTTCAAAAACCCTAATTATCGATACCCATTGAAATCGGGATTATCGAATTTGCTTAAAACCAACTCAAAACGTATTTAAATTGCCAAAAAGCCAAGGAACCAAAACCCGAGACCCCTTTTCTAGGGAGGGTCGAGAGCCTCCAAAGGGTAGGTTTGGTGGATTTTCCGTCTTTTTGCTTGTTTCATCGTTGTTTAATCGTTGGTTGGTATTTTATTAATTTTCGGGATATTAATCCTTTTGTAGGTGTTTTTGAACCGTTTGTTTGATCGCTCTTCCGGTGCTTAGAAGCGAAGTCTTCACTTTTAATTAAGGTGAGAATGATTAGAATTTAAAGTAACTATAGAAAGCAAATAAGTACAATGATTTGTAGAATCAGAAACTAAGTTTAGAATCCAACCTAAGGTTAGAAGATGTGAGATAGTGCCTTAGGATTTGAAGTTAATCCTTAAGGCGAGAAACTTAGAATTTCTCGTTGAAAACCTCGAATCTTAGAAGATTCTAAGTTAGATTAGTTTCGGAGTTTAGAATGGTTCACTTGGAAGTTTAGAATCCTTGAAAGTTTAGGTTAATCGTTATATTTTGACCTTTACTTTTATTATTGTTAACGGAATTTCGATTTACATATCGTTATGCCTTGATTCCTATCTATTTTTACTTTATGTCTTACTTTATGCCGCTTTACTTTATGCTTGTTTCGGTTATTTAATAATCGTACTTTACTTTATTTATTTTTACAAGCATATGCATAACATTTTGCACCATTATTTATTATACCATAACATCTCGCACCAATGAAAAGAGAAAAGAAAAGAATGAAAGGAACGGTGGATGAGTGGATACCCACGTTACCTTCATGCATAAGGAATGGTGGATGAGTGGATACCCACATTACCTTCATACATAAGGTTGAATGGTGGATGAAATGTGAAAATCCACATTACCTTCATTACATGCATAAATGGCGAATGGGTATCCTATGGGATGTACTCATTACTTTTATGCATATGATAGACGAGAAAGAGAGTCGAGATGTTATATTTTATGCAAAGTCATTTACTTTTATTACTTTATGTTATAACAAGTTATTGGATGAACAATTAGACTAAGTGTGCTAATTAGTATCATCATTTGGAGAATATGGAATAGAATTACCTAGAGTTTGGAGAACTTTAGGAGTAGAATGTGTCAGTTTAATTGGACACAAATCGAAATGCGAGTTTGAGGTCTATCTTTACTTTTTATGCTTATTATTCTCACTGGGCTTAAGTTGTTAGCTCATGATATTACAACCAATTTCAGGTAATGCCCTGGCTAGAGGCCGTGGACGGGGAGATGGTGCTGCGTGATCGAGGGATGCTGGCCTCGAGATGGACTTGTCATTGTATAGTTTATGTATCACTTTTATGAATTTCAAAGACTTTAATGTTGTATTTTTGGCTCATAAGAGCTTCTGGATGATGTTTTATGATATTATATATTTGAACTCCTGATTTGGACTTAAAGTCCATGAGATTTTGTTAGATTTGAAAATTAGGATGTAAACAGGTTTTCGGCATGCCAATTTTCAAACAAAATCACGCCAATTTTTCGTAAATTAAAAGACTTCCGCTGTTTTCTCTGAATTTAATTATTTAAAAGTGACGGGTCGTCACAAACCTACGGCCATGAGAAGAGAAAGATGAAGGAAATGGCTTGCTTGGTCAACTTTGGTGATATTTAAAAAAATAAATGAATAGTAATTTTAGATATTTTAAGAAATTGGAAATGACGGTTGCGTCCTTTTATGACTTTTGACTTATGAATTGAAACCCGATGCTTTTAAATAAATCTAAAGGTGATTAATAATTATTAATTGGCCTATTAATAATTATTAATGTCACCGAAACGACTTTAAAGTATTAAAAAGATTAAAAAGGATTTCGGGCGAAATTAACTACTAAAATCGAAATTACAAAATAATAATTAATCTAAATACTTAAATTGAAATAAATAAATAAATAAATTACATTAAATAAAATATAATAACAATAAAATAAAATAAAATAAAAACACTTCAAAATAACGGGACGTTACATGGACCCATAATGCAACAGATTAACTAACAAATTTTAAGATGCTATAACTCAGTTCCACTTAATTACAACTACATGTGAGAGAACCAAAGTACAATAACTACAAAAGTCCTAAAGGAAAGAAATGAAGGGAAATAAAGTGATATATACCCATCTCAAAACAAAGGTTTGAATAGGAAATTTTTGTAAATTCCTACCTCAGGAAATTGCTTTACCTTCATCTTCTTAAAAATAAAATACTTGAACCACTGCAAGAAACGAAAAGTGCCTCTATTCTCTTTTTGTAGCTTCACTGATATGATTTTTCAAATTTAGAGTGACTTGCAGTGATAGAGAAAAAAAAACCCAGACAAAGAACATAAATATGATATTAATGGAGGAGAAGAGTACTAACTTTGTATCAATATCACAAACAAGGAGGACATTAATAGCTGAAACCGATACTCATGAAAAGAAAAACACATTAATATAATATTAGTGCAATAAAATGGATCCATGGTTTTAGTTGGTTAAAAATATTGAAAGTTAAACAAACTAAGTTTGGCAAGAAAATTTTAGAGATTGGACGTGAGCAAATTTTTCCTATTATGCCCCTCCAAAGAATTTTCTTCCCACCCATTAAATTGCAGCCCCATACCTTCATCAAATTCAAAGAACAACCTCAACCAAGACTAAATGATAACGACACCAGTATAAAAAAAATCCATAATACAACAATATCATAACTTTACTTCTCAAACCAAAAGTCAACAACAATCGATACTAATAAAAGCTAAATCGTCAAAATACTGTACAGAATTTGTATACAAGCCAAATCATTGAAAAAATAAAAGCCAAATTCAAATAATTCATATAAAAGCCAAATCCATAAAATAAAAGCCAAAGCGAGACAGAGAGTTTTGCTAACCTGATGCGATTTGAAGCGCTTGTGATTTCACTTGATGAAATCTTCTAATTGAGTGTGATTTGGGGATGAGTGAGTGATGGAGGATTGGAAATAATATCCAAACTCATGGCCAAATCAAGTCTTAGGGCTTGAGACGAACAGACAGAGAGGGCATGAGACGAAACGACGATGATTTAGGGCTTGAGACGAAAAGATAAAATTTGAGAGCAAAGAAGATGAGATAAAGAGAAGAAATCGTTTAAGATTTGACACAGAGTGAACTCTTGATTTGTGCCATTTCACGCCCATTTTTGGTGGAATGAGAGAGAGGTTGGGAAGGGATGCGTTTCGATTTCAAAAAAATTAGAGAGGAAAGAGTGGAATTGAAAGTATTTTAAAACACGCACGCAGAGAGTCAATTAGCGCCCTTTTTTATTTCATAATAATAGCCTTTTGTAAATACCCTATAAATTAAGGCTATTATATCCCTTATTTGTTGTAGTGGGTGAAGCTAAACGGTAAGCCACCGCCCTAACTCGATCAAGAATCTCGAAAGGATAGATAAATCTAGGGCTCAACTTGCCCTTTTTCCCAAATCTCATAACTCCTTTCATGGGTGCTACTTTAAAAAACACATGGTCTCCCACATCGAACTTAAGCGGACTACGCAACTTGTCGGCATAACTCTTTTGTCGACTTTGGGAAACCCTCATTGTAGACACCCATTTTCGTCCGATAATATTTAAAATTAACAAATTTTACATATTTAGAAGAAAAAAAATTGACTTTGGTTTGAAATTTGGTGTTTTATTCGACATGTTTCTTTAATTTGGATTTTTGAAAATAAAAATAAAATTTTAATCAGCATTGTTAAAATTGATAGGAATTGCATTTTTAAAATTTTGGTTTTGTAAGAAAATAAATTTGAATAATATTTTTTAAATTAGGATCCGTTTGTAATTTGGAAAGAGTAAGTAGGAGAATAATTTTAGGCCATCATATAAAATAAAATAATTATTTTTACAAATTTTGGAAAGAATAAAAGATTTTATTTTATTTTGATTTTCATTAATTAAATTTTCCTTGTTTGCTTTTTCCCCTTGACTATAAATAGGGCCTTTCCTCTAACCCTAAAGACACACAATATTCACAAGAGAAAAAACCTTGAAGTTTCCTCTACATCTCTCCTTTTCAAGGCCATAACCTCCCTCCCTCTCATAGTAAACCTAAATCTCTCCACACACAAAACATTCATAAGAGCCTCCCTCCCTTCATTTTTTTTACTCTTCTCATCATCTTCTTGATTCACTCGATGGATCTCGGGGCTACATATTTGTAAGGTTCTATAGAACCAAGGTAAAATCCTTTTCCATTAAAAATGTAGTCATTCATATGTTTCTGTTTTGTTTTATTTGATCTCCTGATTTTTTTATAATGATTTAGATTTTTTTTGAAATTTTTATTTAAAAATAGACTTAAATATGAACGCATAAAAAAAAGAATCAACTGATATGGATTTCTGGTTAAAAAGCTATGATTTTTGAAAGTTTAATGTTCAAACCGATTCATTGTTTTCGGGATTTTTTACACACCTTGTCATTATGTGATTTTTAATTTATGTTTCTTTGAAAATAATGATTTATGGTTATTTTTTATATGAAACTAGACTCGTAAATAAAGATTTAGGAATAAGAATCACCCCGTTTCGATAAGTATTAAAAAAGATATGATTTTTTAAAGTTTGTGTAAATTCTGCAGAAATTTATGTAGCAAAACCGTGGCTGAAATTTTTTGACATAAAAATCTGATTTTTTCTTACAAAGTGTGTGTACTTTTGGATATTAAAAATCAATCTTGGATGAACCTAGAATATTTAGAAGAAAGAATCGAGTAAAAATACATTTTTGTTATAAAGTTATGAATTTCTAAAATTGAGGTGTTATATTTGGGATAATTATGCTAATTTTATTTGTTTGCCATATTTGTGAGTTTGATTGCCATATTTTATGTTTTCTATTTATTGTCTTCAAATTAAGGTAAATCTTGAATTGATTTGTTAATATTATATTGATGTATATTGAATTTTCAAAAAAAAATAAAATAAAATAAAGGAGTTTGAATTTATTAGGATACTAATTTTCCAACTTTCTAAAAAAACATAATTTGATTAAGTTACCAAATGTTTGAATATAAAAAATGGAATTAATTAGGATACTGATTTTCTAAAGCATAAAAATTAACAATTAAACTTAAATATAATATTGGCATACTAATTTTCCAAAGCATAAAAATTAACAATTAAATTTAAATATAGAACTGAAATTAATTAGAATACTGATTTTCCAAATCATAAAAATTAATAATGAAATTGTAAATATAGAAATTAGAATTTATTAGGGTTTTAATATACCAACTTTCTAATGACTCAAAAGATTAATAATATAAGCCTTAAATAAAAATTGAAATTTATTAGAATATTAATTATCCATTTATACCATAAATAAAACATTTGCCAAATAAAATTTTCCCATTTAAAACCTAGGGGCCAAAAGTGAAACTTACCCTAAACCTAATTTTGAGCTAAAAGATAATTTGAATAACAAAGGTAAAAAATTCATAATTAATTAAAATATTCATTTTTAAAAACTTAAACATAAAAAACAAACCAACAAATCGTTTTCGAAAACTTCGGCGACAGAATATGGGGGCGTTGGAATACCATGCTCCTAAACATTCTTGAGGTAAGGAATTTTTTCTCGGAATACTAAGTAAAATTTCCCGACAATATTTTTCTAATGGCTTTACGCCACTCATACTTATTTAATCATGCCTTATTACTAAAGTATTGATTAATAAAAATGAGACATTTAAAAAAAAACCCAAAAAATAATTTTTGTTTTATAGATAAAGGCTTTCTTCAATACACCAAATAAAATAAAAAAACAACAATCGTTTTAAAACGAACATAATAGGGTGCTAATACCTTCCTTGTGTGTGAATGAACTCCCGAACCCATTTTCAATAGTTAGTAGACCATCCTTAGTTAATGACTAGGTGACTAATCACACATAATTTAGAAAACCAATGATTAGTGGCGACTCCCTTTTTATTTTTCCGCGTCGCGTTTATGTAGCGACAATATGGTGACTTAACTGGGGAGACTTTGAGAGTCTTGTTGTTTTTTTTGTTTTTTTTTTGTGTACTTTTGTTTGAGCCTTGACTTGTTTTTTTATATAATTGATGTTATTGCATGATTGCACACACTTTCACAGCCCTCTGCTCGAGCTTCACCCTTTAGAAATACTTTGGGATGGTAGTGTTGCCTTCGTGGAGTTTACTCCCGTGCAGGCCCACGAAACTTCCCATCCAAGTCAACCTGACCAGAATATTGGAAGGGCTACTTTGTTATGATTGGTTTAATTTTATCAGAATACTGATAAATAAATAAATAAATAAACCTATCATGACAAAGAAATTTTGGGGGCCTTTCAAACTTTTTAGATAGACTTTAATACCACACATCATCCTCACATGCTATATGTTATTTTTACTTTGATGTTTGTTTGTGTGTGTTCATTTTTCAAGTTCGTTTACTAGAAAAAAAAAAGCATCATCCATTTGATTAATAAAATAAAAAGGAAAAATCATGTTGTTCCTCACATTCATCCTTCTAAAATATGCAAAGAAAGCTAAAAAAAATTGTTCATTCTTCCATGCATTTTGAACATGAAATACACATCATTGTTTTCATTTATGAATGATTCATTGGAGCATTTCCTTCTCATAATTTTTTTTTCAAAAAAATAAAAAAAACATTAATCACACTAGAGTAGGTCATATAGTTTAAATATTCATTATGCATTGCATATTCATAAAAAAAAATACATAGGATTTTAATCATTTCATGCATAATAAATTTGTACATCTTTATCAACTTTACTAATTCATACATATTAGATCCAAACACGCCACACATGTGCATTGCATTTAAAAAAAAATCAGGGATTTCATTTCTCGTGCATTTTTTAATAAAAAAAAAATCAATAAAAAAAGAGTTTTTGCATTTCATCCAAATCATGCATTGTATTTCTTAGATAATGATCTTTATTTGAAAAAGAATTGTCAAAATAGTCCAGTTGATTTAGCTTCATCTTCATTAATGAGCTATCATGAAATTTGAAATTATAATGAAAGAAAGATGACTCATTTATATGGGAAGAAGATAAACAAAAAATGTGTAGGAAAAAATGAAGAAAAAAATGGAATAAAAAAAAAAGTGAATGTCACCATGGACCCTCAAATAACTTTGGGCTTATTATTTTTAACTCTCGATCATCATCAAGCCTCCGTATGCTTTGATAATAACCATCATTTCCCCTTAATCTTTGTTGTAGTATTACTGTGTCTCTATCCTATTGATTCTCGGCCCAACCATTTTTCAAGCCCAACACCATTTTTCTAGCCATAAATGCCCGAGTTATAACATGAGCATTATGCCATCAATTCATCCTCGTCATTTTACTGGGCATTTAACCATTTCCCTCTTTACCCATATAGGTCAACTTCTTGCTACTGGCCATCCAAACTTGGGCTACAGTTGAACCAAAATCTTCCTTGACTCACCTTGCAACACTACATTGGGGCAATTGGCTATGTTTGTATCTTGACCAATTTCACACAGACTCGAGTTATTAATCGAACCAATTTCATATCAACCCACCACGGTCAGCCCAACACTAGGGCAATTGACCATTTTTCTCTTTTCCCCCTTACCCATACATGTCATGCCATGTGTTCAACCCTTTAGAGCCTAAAATCATATGTTAAGAGGAGTTTTAAAAGTAATGAAATAGTGTTAAGACATTGAGTCAAATATTTTTACATCTCGAATTTGTGATTGCATGTATATGTCTTGTATTTCATCGCTACTTCTCCAAAATTTCTACATGGCCATTCCAACTTTCATTCTCATTGAAATCGTTTCTTTTAGCTCAACCTTTGTGGATTAATTCTAAAGACAACAATTATAAGGATTGAATATACTGACAATCCATGAGTAAACTTTTTCTGCATTGCTAGAAGCAGCTACAAGAAAATGTGAGAAGATGATGAAGTATGGTTGGTTTTTTTAAGGAAATCAATACAAGGAGATTTATGAAGAGAAATATTAGCAAGTTTTATTAAAGGTCCAAGTTGGTTGTATTGAAGTTGTCATCAAGGACTAGAGGATTTGACTTCCTAATATTTATTTTATCTGGCTGTATCACATGATTTTTAAAATGATTGATAAGTTTTGATAGGTCCTGGGAAGAAGAACATATCTACCTTGGGTTTTGTTACATATTTGTTGGATTCCTTAACAAAGTTAGCATTGTTCATATTGTGACTTTGACTTTGAGGTGTTAAATGTAGTCATTTGTAAAAAAAAAGCTAAAAAAAAGAGAAAAATGAGAGAAAAAAAGAAGAAATCAGAATGTCATAGAAAAAAAAGAGATTGAGAAAGCAAGGTCCAAGTCATATAACTTATGTTTTTTGGATAATGTTAGATATGACCACACTCAGGCATTTTCAGAGTTTCAATTTGAACACTATAAGAAAAATAGGAATAGAACACACTAAGTATTTTAATAGGTGACACAATTAAAAAAAAGCGGATGAATAGTAAAAGTAAAAAAAAAAAAGATGTCACCTGTTCCCTTGTTATTCTCGCTCTCTCGCTTATACGATTATAAAAAAAACTCTCGCACTCAAATTTCCTTTCCGTCTCGACTTCTTTCTCTATCACTTTCGGTTCTCGCTCTCTCGCTAATCACCTAAACCCTAATCAAAGTGATTTTGGGTGAATCGAATCGAAGGGTGAACTAATGAAATCGAAGGCTGCATCGTCTTTCTCTCGCACTTCCTCATCTCTTTACCTTCGATTCTTAATCTCAATCTCAGAAGAATTCAGTCACAGCTCCATCGCTCTTGTTCTCGCTCTCGTTCTTGCTCTCTTTCCCCTCTCTACGAATGAAAGCCTTAGATTCAAGTTCTTAGTGTAGTCGAGAAGCCTATTCAGATCTAAAGCACATCCGATTCGCACCGTTCTTTCGAGGAATAGTTCGTAGCATCTCAGATCCTGTTCTATTTCTTTTTTTAAATCAAATTGACTGTTTTTTATTTGTTTAAATTCATATCTGTTTGAAATCTAAGATCTCTGCTGTTGGTTTACCATTTCTCCGAACAACGCTTCACATGACGAGATCTCAGGGGCATTTCTTTTTTCCTTTTACATTGCTCTTATCAATTTTTATTCGTAATAATTTATGCTTGCCCAATCTACTTTTCCTGATAAGATCCCCTAATGTATTTTAGTTTACCTAATGTTTTTCTCAATCTATTATGGAATGCTCTCTATGTGTTTGATGAAATGTTTGAATTGAATATTGGATTGGATTTTTCTATAACAAAGCTAGGAAAAATTGAATTAGAAATTAGTATGATTTGTAATTAGAAATTAGTATGATTTGTAATTAGAAATTAGTATGATTTGTAGAGACTAAATTGAATTGCCAGGAGTTAACCATTAAGTTTCCGATCCATGTTTAACATCATGAACGGTAAGAGGCCATGTTTAAACCATTGTTGATGCTTGTCTCCTTTCATTCTTGGCATGGTTTTGGATGTGCTACCTCCACTTAAAATTTTGTAGTTTGTCTCATTTATTACCTTTAATACTTGAATTCACTCACCAATTAGAGGTAAACTCTTTTTTTTAAGAACAGTGATAGATGTTACAGGTATGCTTTCTTTTTTGCAATCATCTATTTACTTTCTTTTGAATAAACTTGGCTAATTTAGTACCTGTTTAATTATGATTTTGTTTTCTATTTTTTAGAATTAAGCTTGTTTATTAACAATTTATTTTGTAGTGTAATTTACCTTTTTAGGAACGTTTGCTGAGATTTAATACCATGTCATTTGTCGAACGCTTATTGGATTTGGTTGCTAGTATGAAATCATTAGAATTTTGAGTACAAATTTCCTGCTTATTTATTTCTTATACAATTTCAGTGCAGTGATAAGTTAGGACTAAGTCTAGAATTGGTTCTTTTGCTGCCGGAGTGATGATATCAACTACAAGTTTTGCCCCAACATACACTTGAACAAGTAAGGCATTCTATGCTTACTTCTTATTGTAGTTGTCTTTCAAAAAATTATTGATTGTTTCTGTTTCTGTTTCTGTTAAGCAACTAATCTTGCTCAAGTCTTTTCTTAACATGTCTGGTTAGTTTATTGAGTGATATGTTTTAGTTAGAAAAAACACTACTCTTTAGCTTATTGAGTAGCAATTTAGTATATGGCATGTTATTTTTAGGAAATTCACATGTTATGATATTTTTACACTTTAACTTGTGTTGTACAATATCGATGTTGGTCCTTTGAGAGCTTTTTTTTGTTGTCGTTTGCTTCAAGGCATAAAGATGTTGATTTTGATTTTGTGGAAGGAGTTTTTCTGCTCAACGGTGTGGAAGCGATGTTGTTCATTGGTATAAATGACGCCATTAGGTATGTGATCAAGAAATTCTATAACTTGTATTAAATCACAATTTTGATACCATGAATGATAATTATCACTCTTTACAACATGAAAAACTCACTCAAATGTTGATATCAAGTTCCATATTTGAATAAGATTTTTTTTATTTGACATCTTTAACTCTATTTTTTTTAAATATTCATTTATGAAATAGGCAGTTGTTGACAATGGATAGCTGATGATCCAATCAATTTGTTGGCAAGTGATTCATTTCAAGGACTCTTGTGTCCACCTAATTCTTATTTAAGGTTGAGATACTTGGAGAAGTTGTGATTGTTTAGAAAACTATCATGTTAATAGCTTATTTGTGGGTTTTGTTACTCAATGTTTTAATATCCTCTAACTTTGAGTCAAAACTTGTACTAATTGCTCAATATCTGTTTGTTCTTTTATTTTATTATTTTTATTTTTATATTTATATTATGAGAGTAGCTCATACTTTTATATACATTGTATGCTTTGAAATTTGATCTAAATGATAGGCCTTATGTTGGAAGAAGATCTTAAGTTGGGTTCAACCATGCTTAGACTTTCTAATTCTTCTAATTAGTTCCAAGTTTATATTTTTAACTTAGCATTGCCTTTTGTTATCTTAATTTATTTATTGATTGTGGAACTGATGCTTTTCTATTTTTTTTAATATACTTGTTAAATATAGGTCATGCCTTTAGGTGACAGCAAGTACAAGGAAGAAAAAGCTCTTAAGTTCTTGGAATTGGAACTATAAAGAGGTCACAAATTTTAGGTAAGAGTTCTTGGAATTTGAATATATTTGTGCTGTTGATTCTCACTGAAGACTACTCTGGGGACTGTACAAGTCTCCTTTTTGTATAATTTTAACCAATGTTTTGCAAAAACTGTCCCAATTATTTGTTTTGTTTTCTCTTAGGTAAACCAGCACCAACCAAGACTGTTACAGCGAAAGCTGGTTCTTTAAAGGTTGAATCCTCTAAAAAATCTAAGGTTAAGCTTGTTGTAACGTCCCATTCCTTTGGGGGTAAATTTTTTTTTTTATTTTATCTATTTATTTTAATTAAATCTTTTAGGATTAGTTTAAATTTAGTAATTTCGATTTTAGTAGTTATTTTCGTCCGAAATTCTTTTTAATCGTTTTAATACTTTAAATTCATTTTGGTGACATTAATAATTATTAACGAGCCAATTAATAATTAATAATCACCTTTAGATTAATTTAAGAGCTTCGGGTTTCATTTTTAAAGTAAAAACAAAAGAGGGACGTAGGCGTCATTTTCCAAATTCTTAAATATCTAAAAAGTTACTATTCATCTTCTCTTAAATATCCAAAAATAAGACAAGTTGGCTTCATTTTTCTCTCCTTTCTCTCTTCCATACGTGGGCTTTAATGGAGGGTTTTGAATTTTTGGTTTTTCTTCGTTTCTCGGCGGATCGGCTTGATTTCGGTTGCGTTGGATTAGTAGGGACGAGGGCTACCTATCCAACCTACCTTTTCGAAATTTTCCATTCTCTAAGAGAAGTCCCAAAAAGTAAGTTTTCAAAACTTTTTATATGGTTTTGTTCGTTTTTTATTATAAATGAGTTTTGAAGTTGAAATCATGATTTTCTATCATGGAATTTGATGATTTTGAGCTCGAATTTTCGAAAAACACTATTCACCTAAAAATACTATTCATCCGAAAACACTATTCATTCGAAAATTCAAACTTGTTCTCATCTTAGTTATGAGTTGTAATATGTTGTGCAATTGATGATTTGTAGGTGTGATTGCTCGTTTGTTGATTCGTGGGAATTTGGATGTCACACGAGCATGCAAGGTGAGTTTAAAAGGGAAGTTAGTAATTTTATGAATTAAGTTTCATTACGATTTTGTTTATCGAGGTTAAGAGGGAACTAACTTCTTAGAGTTAATGTTTGGTTGGAGACTTTAATTCGGAAGTGAGTGGAGAGAATTTGGAATTATAGTAAGTTCAGTGAAAAGGAAATATCGGAGTGGTTTGGAAGTCTTGAATTGGAGATTCTAGATGAAAGTGGAAGTTTTAAGCACTTTGAGTCGTTTGGGAGTCAAAGTGGCTTAGAAAATACACTTGAGTGATAACTCGTGTAAGCCAAGTTGATTAGGTTCTTTAGTAACTTAGTAGAATTCTTTTAGGATTATCTATTTTATTAGAGAACTTGATGATTTGTGATACGGTACATGGTAGTATGGTTACTTTGGTCCATACGGTATCATGGTACGATGATTTGTGACACGGTACATGATAGTATGTTGATTCGGATCCATACGGTATCATGGTACGATTATTTGTGATATGGTACGACCATACGTGGTATGTTGATTCGGATCCATACGAGCACGTTATGATGATTTGTGATACGACATATGATAGTATATTGATTCGGATCCATACGGTATCATGGTGCGATGATTTGTGATACGGTACGTGGTATGTTGACTTCGGTCCATATGGTACATGGTAGTATGTTGATTCGGATCCATACGAAACTATGGTACGATGATTTGTAATACGACACATGATAGTATGTTGATTCGGATCCATACGGTATCATGGTGCGATGATTTGTGATACGGTACATGGTAGTATGTTGACTTTGGTCCATACGGTATTATGGTACGATGACTTGTGATATGGTACGACCGTACGTGGTATGTTGATTTCGATCCATACAATAGCATGTTACGATGAAACTTGTTTGGTAACAAAGATAGAAACTATTACGTTTACATATTCTTTAGAATTGTGTAGTAAGACTTAGTAATGGTTGTTACTTTTACTTTAAGTCTTTATTTCTATTACATGGCATTAAAAGACCATTACGGGTAGTATATTACTATCGTATGATTGTATGGAAATTAGAAGTGTGGAATGGATAGTAAAGAGCAATTTAGGCCTTTGGACACAATTTCTGGTATGAAATTTGGTTCATAGGATTACTTGCTTTCATTTTACTCTCACTAGCATTTTTATGCTAATATTGCTACACTTACAAATTTTCAGGTAAACCTCATCCTAAGAAGCCTTGTAGAGGAGGTGGTGCTGTGTGACTTGCCGAGTTGGTGTATGGACAATGATAAACATGCTATTGGTTTAGCATTCTTAGAAATGCTTGTAAATTATTTCCAACTTTCATACTTGTGTCTTCTTGAGCCCGGAAGGGTATTTGTTTAAAAAACTGCATATGTTTTATGATTTAAATCTCTTTTGGAAGTTTAAATTATATGCTGGAATGCGCATTCCGATTTATCGCTTTCTCTGAATATGGGTTGTTGTAAACAGGTTTTGGTTATCCGATTTATCGCTTTCTCTGAATATGGGTTGTTGTAAACAGGTCTTTCTCTGAATAACAAAGATAAAAAATTCATAATTAATTAAAATATTCATTTTAAAAACTTAAACATAAAAAACAAACCAACAAATCGTTTTCGAAAACTCCGCCGACGGAATATGGGGGCGTTGGAATACCATGCTCCTAAACATTCTTGAGGTAAGGAATTTTTTTCTCGAAATACTGAGTTAAAATTCCCGACAATATTTTTCTAATGGCTTTACGCCACTCATGCTTATGTAATCATGCCTTATTACTAAAGTATTGATTAATAAAACATGAGACATTTAAAAAAAAACCAAAAAATAATTTTTGTTTTATAGATAAAGGCTTTTTCTAATACACCAAATAAAATAAAAAAACAACAATCGTTTTAAAACGAACATAATAGGGTGCTAATACCTTCTCTGTGTGTGAATGAACTCCCAAACCCATTTTCAATAGTTAGTAGACCATCCTTAGTTAATGACTAGGTGACTAATCACACCTAATTTAGAAAACCAATGATTAGTGGCGACTCCCTTTTTATTTTTCCGCGTCGCGTTTACGTAGCGTCACTCATCCTCTCTCTAATCAGAGTGATCAACTAACTGTAACAACTTGGGTCCCAAAAGTCTCCTCTCTCCAACCTCATCCGAATGAGTGGGAGCTTTCTACCTTTAAAAGTCTCGAATGGTGCCATTTCGATGGTAGCCTGAAAACTATTATTATACGGGAACTCAACCAATTATCAATGAGAGTCCGAACTACCACCAAAGCCTAGAACACAAGCTCTCAACATATCCTCTAATATCTGATTAACTCTCTTTATTTGTCCATTGGTTTGAGGATGAAAGTCGTGCTAAAATCAAAACCAGTACCCATGGCGGAATGAAAACTCTGCCAAAACTTCGAGACCAATCGAGTATCCCGATCCGATAAAATCCTCACTCGCGCGCCATACAATCTAACAATCTCTCTTAAGTACAACTGTGCCCAAGTCTCAACTGGGTAATTGATCATCCTTGATAAAAAGTGTGCGGACTTCGTCAATCGGTCTATAATCACCCAAATGCTATCATATCCCTTCAACATTTGGGGTAATCCACAAATGAAGTCCATGGAAATATTCTCCCATTTCCACGCTGGTATACTCAAAGGATTAAGATACCCTGGTGGACTCTTCCTCAAGGCCTTGACTTCCTGATAAGTCAAACACCTACTCACAAACTCTGCAACCTCAAGTTTCATTTCTGGCGACCAATAATATTGTCTTAGGTCCTATACATCTTAGTACTACCTAGATGAATAGAAAGGATAGAACTGTGAGTCTCCAACAACAGTTCTTTCCTGAAAGTTGACGCCAAAAGGTACACATAGCCTCTGAAAATTCATCAAAGCACTATCGGTAGCAAAAGAAAAATGGCTAGGTGTATCCGACTCCGCCTCTTGAAATTCAACCTATAAATGAGCCTCACTCTTCTATGCCTCAATCATCCTCCGTCTCAAGGTAGGTCCCACTGTAACCTCGACAGTGAAAAGAGATATCTCGACGCGCTCCATCTCCCATTTCAATTTTAACAATAAAGTAGACAAGTGTGATGACTTCCTACTAAGTGCATCCACCACTACATTAGCTTTACCGGGATGGTACTGAATATCGCAATCATAATCCTTGACTAACTCCAACCACCACCGTTGTCTCATGTTCAATTCCTTCTGAGTGAAGAAATACTTGAGACTCTATGCCTCAATCATCCTCCGTCTCAAGGTAGGTCCCACCGTCAGGCTAGCAAATCGTACTATAACCTCGACAGTAAGAAGAGCTATCTCGATGCGCTCCATCTCCCATTTCAATTTCAATGGTAAAGCAAACAAGTGTGATGACTTCCTACTAAGTGCATTCGCCACTACGTTAGCTTTACCGGGATGATAATGAATATCACAATCATAGTCTTTGACTAACTCCAACAACCGCTGTTGTCTCATGTTCAATTCCTTCTTAGTGAAGAAATACTTGAGATTCTTGTGGTCAGTGAAAATCATGATCTTCTCCCATACAAGTAATGCCTCCAAATCTTAAAAGCATGCATAATTGTCGTCAACTCTATATCATGAGTCAGATACTTTTTCTCATGTTCCTTTAACTAACGGGAAGCATAAGCTATAAATTTCCTTTGTTGCATCAAAACACAACCCAAACCTTTCTTCGAAGCATCGGTATAAACCATGAAACCACCCATCCCATCAGGCATCACTAGAACCAGTGCCATCACAAGTCTCATCTTGAGTTCTTCAATGATCTTTTCAAACTCCTCCGACCATACAAAGTTCACCCCTTTTTTCGTCAAATGTGTCAAAGCCGACGCTATTTTGGAAAAGTTTTGCACAAATCGTCTATAATAACCAGCAAGCCCAAGAAAACTATGAATCTCAGTCACACTAGTTGGTCTAGCCAACTACTCACCGCCTCAATCTTAGAGAGATCCACCGTCACTCCTTTACTAGAAACCACATGGCCTAAGGATACCACGTCCCTTAGCTAAAACTCGCACTTAGAGAACTTTTCAAACAACTTTTATTTTCGCAACACTGTCAAAACATTCACTATGTGCATAACATACAACTCCGCGGTCTTAGAATAAATCAAAATATTGTCAATAAACACGATAATGAAGGAGTCAATGAACCTCTTAAACAAGTTATGCATGAGATTCATAAAAGTCACCGACGCGTTATTCAAACTGAAAGACATAACCACGAACTCATAGTGTTCATAACGCGTCCAGAAAGTCATCTTGGGAATATCACCCTCTCGAATCCTTAATTGATGGTAATCGGATCTCAAGTCTATCTTTGAAAATACAGTAGATCCCTTTAACTGATAAAAAAGATACTCAATCCAAAGAAACAGATATTTATTTTTTATAGTATCTCGGTTCAACTCTTGGTAGTCAATGCAGAACCTCATTGAACCGTCCTTCTTCTTCATAAAAAACACAGGTTCTCCCCATGAGGACACTAGGGAGATTAAACCCTAAGTATAAGAGCTCCTGTAATTGACTCTTGAGCTCTTTCAACTCAGCTGGTGCCATACGATAAGGTGCCTTGGACAACGGGGAGTGTTGGGGTTTCTGCCCTAAATCTTATGTAATCCAATTAAACTATAAATAAATAAAGGAATTATTAATTAGTAATATTTAAATTGTGATTTATTATTAGTTTACTAAATGTAATCCATCATAAGATCTAGAGTTACTTATGATAGCTTAAAGTGAGCATATGATGTGGGAATATTCACTTAAGTGTAACTCAAAGAGTCTGTGGTACATGGATAAAGGTTGGGTGCCTTATTTCTGGTAACACCACTAACACGCCCCACTTGTGAATTGGCACAAGTGATCTCATCTGGATCGCTCATGTTGAGACATGTGAGTGGGGGTGTTGCTACAATAGAGATTGTAGTAGACTAGACTAAGATAAACTTACTGTCTTTTGGAAAAGTCGTTACAGGAAGACTTCATTTATCAACCAGTTGATCATGTACAATTGATCTTAATCCTGAGTGGATTACGAACTCCTGTTCGCAAGAGACAAGCCTTTGATTTGCATAGGTGAGAGTGACTCGATATAGTTCGCTCAATATGCCTCCCACTTTGGGGATTGCATCTTGCTTATAGCTGAGAACATAATTACACAAGAATTGAAATTCACTCTTTTCCATATAGGAAAAAGATAAGTAGTTCCCTTATGGACTGATTCGGTCTTGAACAGCGGGGCCCCATATTCCTCTGATCAAGGAAAAGGTTAAAGATGCATAATGGAGATTATATAAGGTTGTTCATTGGAGAATCAGTTGGTCTTAAGGAGCAAGATGTATCATAGAGGTTAATACGATGCAAATACCTAGCCATGGATACGAACTAACTTGTGAGGATCAAAGTGTAGTTAATGATAATAGCCAATGGACATAACTATGTTTTAGTGGAGTTATCTAGGAGTTAATGAATGAGAATTAATTGATTAAAAGGAGTTTTAATCAAAGGTAATTCTGGATCATTGGAGCTTAGTCCTATAGGTCCATTAAGTCCTCCGAGCTAACGCATGTAATTGAGAACATAATTTCTTTGGAAAAATAGAATTAAATAGAGGAGTCTATATGACTAATTAAAAGAAATTAAATAGAGGAGTCTATTTAATTATTTAATTAATGGTGGAATTAAATAGAGGAGTCTATTTAATTATTAAATAGAAAAGTCTATTTAATTAATTATGAGAGATTAAATAGAAGAGTCTATTTAATTAAACTAATTTTGAGTTGTCCAAAATTAATGGGGATTTAAATAGAGGAGTCTATTTAAATATTTAATTTGAGATTGTCAAATTAAAGAGGAAATAAATAAAAGGAGATTTATTTATTGGATAAAGGGGTTTTTTTGGAATAAATAAAAGGAGTTTTTTTGGAAATAAAAGGAGTTTTATTTATTGGAATAATAAAAGGAGTTTTTTTTTGGAATAAATAAAAGGAGTTTTATTTATTGGAATAAATAAAAGGAGTTTTATTTATTGGAATAAATAAAAGGAGTTTTATTTATTTAATTATTTAACGGAATTGTTCCATTAAATAAATAAGAAAATAAAATACGCAATATTGTCATGAGATGATGATATGGGCGTGTGACCCATGGTGGGGTCACACGCCACTTTGGTCAAAAGTTGACTAAGGGTTTTGCGTTTTATTATTTAAAATATATGCATATCTTATTTTAAATTAATGAGATTAATTTAAATGGAAGATATGGAATAATATATTTAAATTAATATTGATTAATTTAAATAAAAGATATGAGATATTTTATTATGGAATAAAATATAATATCTTTATTATTCAAATATATTTTAGAATATCTTATTTAATAATTTATTAGTTAAAAGATGTTCAAAAGATTTTCTGAGGCCTTAGTTTTCCTATAAATAGGAACCTTGGGGTGACCCCAAAACACACAACTAAGAGAGTTAAAGTAAAAGGCTCAGGAAATTCCTCTCCTCACTCTCTCTTAGCCGCCGCCCATAGGGTGATTGGGAAGAAAATTTCTTCTTCCCATTTTTCCTTTTTCCAAAGGAGATAGTGCCCACGCACCGATTTTCTTTTGTGCTTAGTGAGGAAGTACTTTTTGGTGGTCCCAGGATCGTAACAAGCCAAGAACGAGGAAGAGCCAAACACTTCTCTACAAAGGTTAGTTTTTCTTTTATGCATTTAGATTTTGATTATATTATACTGCAAGGAAAGATCCTTGGACTTTCGTTTGAGAACTCTTTTAGAGGCCTCAATCCCAATAGGGAGATCCCAGGAATCACCTCTATTTGGAAATCTAACTCTCTTTCCCGTAAACTGGGTAACTCATCAGGGAACACATCAGTGAAATCCCTCACAATCAGTACAGAAGCAAGAGTAGTCTCACAAATCGAAGTGTCTCCTACACTAGCCAAATAACCTGTAACGTCCCGTTATTTTGAAGTGATTTTTTTTATTTATTTATTTTAATTAAAGTATTTAAGGTTAATTTAAAGTAGTGATTCGATTTTAGTAGTTATTTTAGTCCGAAATTCTTTTTAATCGTTTTAATACTTTTAATTTCGCTTCGGTGACATTAATAATTATTAATAGGCCAATTAATAATTATTAATCACCTTTAGATAATTTAAGAGCTTCGGGTTTCGATTTATAAGTCAAAAGTCATTAAAGGACGCAACCATCATTTCCGATTTCTTGAAATTATCCAAAACACTATTCACTTTCTCTTTAGATATCCAATTGACCAAAAGTTTGACCAAAAACCTCTCATTTTCTTCTCAAGGCCGTAGCTTTCAAGGTGGGGAAGAGGGATTTTTGGTTTTGTTCGTTTCTCGACGGATTGACTCGATTTCGGTTGCATCAGAAAGCCTTCGGTCCTAGGATTCTTCTCCACCTAGCTATCGTGCTTTCCATTCGTGTTCTAAGGACTTATTGGTAAGTTAAAGTTCAAACCCTAAGTTCAAAATAGTGTTTTAATGGAGTTTTCATTTTGATTCTTCGATTTCTTCCCGAGAAACTCGATGATTTTAACTATGGGAGTTGTTTTTAGTGAATTTGGAAACTTTCCCTAAACCCTAAAACTGAGTTTTAGTCGAAACCCTTCCCGTTTGAAATTTACATCATGGGGGTTGTTTTGGGGTTTATTTTTATTGATATATTGTTTATTGTAATTAAATTCGGGAAATCGATTATTGTCCAAAAACTCGAATCATCGATACCCATTGAAATCGAGAACTTCGAAACTACTTAAAACCAACTCGAAACACCTCTAAAGTGCCTAAAAGCCGGAAAACCGAACCCGAAACCCATTTTCCTTTGAGGGGCCGAGAGTACCCTTTGGGTTTTTCTGGGGTTTTCGTTGTTTTGAGCTTTTAGATGTTAATTGATCGATGTTTGGTTTATTAATGATTGTTAGATATACTTTTAAATTGTAGGTGTTTTGGATCGTTGATTGATCGTGCTATCGGAGATTTGGAGCGAATCTACTTTGGCTAAGGTGAGAATAAATAAGATTTAAAGTAGATTTAGAAACCGAATAAGTTGAACGCTTTGTAGGATCGAAAGTTGAGATTAAGATTCGAATCTAAGAGTAAAGAAAAGTGAGCTAGTGACCTTAGGATTAGGAGCTAGTTCTTTGAGTGAAAACTTTGGAGTTTCTCGAGGGAAACATCAAACTTTTGAAAGTTCTAAGTTAGAATTGTTTCGGAGATTAGAATGGATCATTGGAAGTTAAAGAATCCAAACTTTTAGATAGAATGGTTAAAGGAACTTGAAATTTGAACCTTGGATTTTATTTGGGAGTTTAGAATCCTTGAAAGTGGAGACTTACTCATTAAGATAAGAACTTACTTTTATGAAAGTATCGGAAGTTCGATTTATTTATTGTTCTTCCGAAATTCCTATTACTTTATGTATAAGGACATCTATGATCCATTTATTTTATGTCCTTTACCTTATACCCTTTACTTTACGCTCCATTCATATTTACGTTTATTTACTTTTGTGAGCATACCATAACATCTCGCACCATAACATCTCGCATCATTGAAATGAAAGGAAAAGAAAGTGAAAAAGAAAAAGAAGGGAGAATGATGAATCCTACGGGAAGTTCACATTACCTTCAGTGAAAAATAAAAGAAAGTGAAAAAGAAAAAGAAGGGAGAATGATGAATCTTATGGGAAGTTCACATTACCTTCAGAGAAAAAGAAAAGAAAGTGAGAAAGAAAAGAAGGGAGAATGTGGATCCTACGGGAAGTCCACATTACCTTCATTCATTCATAAGGGAGAATGTGGATCCTACGGGAAGTTCACATTACCTTCATTCATGCATAAAAGGTGAATGCGAATCCTACGGGATGTCTTCATTACCTTCATGCATATTATCGATGGAATTATATCATGGAGAAAGGATTAAGATGTTATGCTTATGTAAAGTTTATTTACTCCTTTATTATTGTTTTGTGAAGAAATGCTTAAAAGTTAGTTTTCTAGAGTTTAGAGAACTATAGAAAAAGATTAAGTAAGACGTACTTTTCTAGAGAGAAAATAAATGAAATTGATGTATAGCTGTTGTGATAAAATGTGTGCAATGTGGATGGAAGATGCAATTAAACTAAATGATAACGTGCAAGTATACACGGTCAACAAGTAATATCTTGTGGTGAGCAAGAGTCGATCCCACGAGGATAGAGAATCAATTAATCTTAAGTTAATATTTAAGCTAAAAAGTGCAAAAACACAATCTTAAAGCAAATTATGAAAGAGGGGGAGATTATGAAGAGATTAACAATGAGTTTTGAAACTTAGAGTAGAGGGTGGTTATTTTCATAACACTAGAGTGTTTCCATTGATACATTAAGATCTAAACACCAATTATTCTAAACCGTCTCTGGGAATTGACTTCTTGGTAGTTTTCTTGCTCCTTTCTTTAAACACTCAAGTTTCTCAACCTTAGCATTTAGTATGTGTTAAGCAAAATTTCTCAACTCATTCAACACTAAAAGCTACAGCAATTTAATCCATTGGAAACATCTATTCATCCTTAGCAAATATTCACACTGTCTTTCTTATCATAATCTCCTCCTTATGTTTAGCTACTCATAACAGTGCATAGACAAAATCTACAAAAGTGTTCAAGCATAAACCAACTCATCTTCTAACTTATGAACAAGAAAAATGGAAATATCCAAATAATCTAAGATGAAATTTAAAGACGATGAATGTAGAAACGTGATTGAAATCACAGCTGAAGTGACTGATTGCTTGGCCTCCTCCTCTCGGATTCAGCTTAGCAAGCAATGATGGGGAGCAGCTTTCTTCCTTTTTCTTCTCAGCAGCTCCGCATACCATAGTGGGAAAAACGACTCCCTTTTATAACGAGAATTCTGCCTCAATTTCAGGGCTGATGCGACTCATTAGACCCAGCTGGTGTCCACGGTGGCAGATTCCTTCCTCGGCTTCTTTGTCTGATTCACGAGTCAGCTCCAGCTGAATCTCCAATGGGCTGGATCGATGGTCATGAGGCCCGATTCTCCAACAACAGCTGCTGCTCAAGGACGTGACTATGGGCCTGAAAATTGACAGCAAAAAGGCCTAAGCTTAGAAGTAAAACTGCCCAAAATTAAGTTAATTCTTCATAATGATCAAAATGAATGTATGTATCTATGTTTTCCTTTTTAATTACAAGTTAAGTCAAGAATTGGATCATTTTCACTATGTAAAGCTCCTTTTTATGGACAATTAGGTATTAAAATTCCGTATGAAAAAGGTAATTAACAATAGCCGAGTGCTATAGGAAAAAGGAATGAGATTGAATTGGATAATGAGAGAATACAAGGGTGTATTGAACCTTGTATAATTATTATGTGATAAATATGTAAGAGAACTAGTTTCTCAATAAATTGGAAGATCTCGTAATTGGAGAATAAGATTTGATGTAAACCTTATGTATAGTATAAGGTATTAAAGAGAATGAGATTCAAACATTATATATATATATATATATATATATATATATATATATATATATATATATATGTTATGAAACATATCCTCCTAATGGTTGGAAGATGGTTCCTCAAATATTTGAGAGAATTGGTAAGTAAAAGTGAAATATTGATGTAAAACCATTTTGGTGGTTGAAAAGTAAGAAAATGTGTGTTTCACTTGGACACAAATCCGGATGCGGGTTTGGGATCTAACTTTACTTTTTATTCTGTTTATTCTCACTGGGCTTTGTTGTTAGCTCATGATATTACAAACATTTTCAGGAAATGTTCGAGTCGTGGGAGAGGAGCTGGTGCGCGCTTGATCGAGAGGATGATGACACAGAAATGGACTAGATACCTTTTAAAAAGACCATGGTCTCATTTTGTTTATGTTTTTGTCTTTTGAGATGTAAATTGTATATATGCTCATAAAAGCTTTTCATTTTGATTTATCCAGTCATAAACTCTTTAAACTTTACAAAAAGGAATTGCAATTCCTTGTCTTTAATTTCTCTGATTGTGAAAAGTGTAAACATGTTATGGATAGTCCGAATTTTAAACATATCCATGCCAAATTTTTATTAAATTTAAAGTCTTCCGCTGTCAATCTGATTTTAAATTATTTAAAAGGAGTCGAGTCGTCACATAACCCCATGCACCATCACTCAAAAGTGCTCTAGCCGGTAACGCGGAGATAACTGCAATCATCACCCTACCTCGAGTGCCATGAAAATGATAACTAGTCCCACATGGATCGACAAAAAGTCTACAACTTTGTCACTATAACAAATGTTGGCGTGGTTGGCTAACAGCCAATCCATACCCAAAATAATATCAAAAATCAAATATTGGCATAACAATCAAAACAGTTTGCAAATAACAACCCAAAATGCATAAGTCATCGGTACGAATACTCTATCCAGGATAACAGACTGCCCAAGTGAGGTAGTAACATGTAACTTATGCCCTAACGACAATGTCTCAAATGCAGCAGACTTAACAAAATCAGTAGAAATAAAGTAATGACTCACCTTAGAATCAAATTAAAAAAAAAACAGAATGCCTCACGATGGTCAAAGTACCTGTAACAACTGTACCTGACGCCTCGGTATCCTTTATAGTAGTGGAAAACGCACAAGCCTGCTGAGGTGGCTTAGGCTGTGTCTGAATTGGCGGTGTGCTCTGCTGTGGGTTAGGCCTAGCATGGCCTTTACCTTTTGTATGACCACGACCGTAACCTGGCCCTGTCCTTGACCCTGACCCCCACGTTTTTGTGGAGCTCGAAGTCTAGAGAAGAAATGTATAACATGTCCCAGCTGACCGCATGAATAGCACTTCCTCTCCTGGCACTCACCAACATGATACTCAGAACACAGATAACAATTAGAAGAGGAAGGAGCCTGAGCACTAGAATGGCTGGTGTGCTATCTTGGGCGGCTCTGAGGTCCAGTCTGTCCTTTGCCTCTATCATGTACATGTCTTTGTGACTGTGTCCCTCGACTTGAATGGTCGTCCTCAACCTTCCTTTTCTATGAAGAGGTTTGTGCAGTTGCTAACTCGACCTTCTTCTCAGAGGGCCTGATGTCTAAAGCCAGTGCAAAATCAAGAGTCTCGAATGTTAGCCCTCAAGCCTACTACAAATCTCTTCTTCTTGCTCTCAAGATCAGTGATATGCCTAGTGAAAACTTTGACAAACGGTCAAACTCTCTCTCATACTCGACCATAGAACGATCTCCCCTGAGACTGCACCGCCAACAGATCTCTAGTATCCTCCGGGTAATACTTATCAAAGAATTTCTTACAAAACATCTCCCATGTGACCACAATGGTATGGCTCAAAGAGCGGAAAAGTCCCACCCACCAATATAAAGCATCATCGACTAATGAATAGGTCTGGTAGTGAACCTTTAACTGCTCAGGGCACTGAATAGAGCCAAGTGATCTCTCCACCCTCATAACCCATCTCTCGGCAAGTGTTAAATTAGTGGATGTCCCGTCAAACTCAAAAGGAGCATGTCTGATATAGTTCTTCAAAACTCTAGCAGCCTCACTACCCCCGTTCCTGTCAATTGGATCATGTACTCGGCCAGGTGGTATAGCATGATTTGAACATCCTCCCCCACAGTGTAGTAACTCTAAATAATCCTCCTCGAGGATAGTAACACTACGCCCACACCTAGCAGGCCTGTTTACTGGGGTCTCATCATCTAACACATCCTCAGTCGGAAACGACCTTCCGACATCAGTATGATCCTTAGGCGGAGGTTGGGTAACCACCCTAGTCTGACCTCGACCTCGCATAGGAGCTGGTACACCACGACCACTCCTCCTAAGTGTAGCTGCTCGCGAAGGCATACTGTAATAACAACCAGACAAGTACTAAGTGAGCTACTAAGAGAAGAATAAACCACACTAATACTTAACTTTTCAATAAAGAAAGCTCTAAATTACAAAATCTAAGGATACCTAGTGTCGTCGACCGCAGACCATACTTGGACAAGGACTTAAAAACAAAATATGAAAGAAACATGAGATGCATGTTGTCTATAGAACCCTTAAGCTCTGATACCAACTGTAAAGACTCGAATTTTCTCAAAATTATAAATCAGAAGTAAACCTCGGAAGACTTGATTTTATAAAAATTCGACATGGTTCCAATTGTATTTTGAACATACTAAAACTTAAAAACATTGTTTACAATAAGAGAAAACAGTAAAAACAAGGAAATGCGCATTTCAGACAAAGTTTTAAGTTTTCAAAAAGACATAAACATCATAAAATAGTAAAATGTTCTTTCGAGCTCAAAATAATACAATAAGTCTAAAGAAAGGAAACAAAGTGTTTTCAAAGTTTGACTAAAGCCCATGCATTCCTAAAGTCATGTCCAAGTCCAAGTCCATCATCTCATGATCACGTGGCACCACCACCTCTACCATGACCTCAACCTTGGGGAGTACTTGGAAAAATGATAGTGTAGCAACATAAGCATAAAAATGCTAATGAGAGTAAAATGGAGGCATGTATATATTGCTTTGACTTCAAACAGACACAACAACCAGGTGGTTGGCACATATACTAGCTATTTTACTACCGAGATCAACATATTGGTGTGTTTGCTTATACCGCCTAGCTTGATCAAGTGGAACCATATATACTGGATCAAATTAGAGCCTATATAACACTACATCTTCTATGAGCGATGTTTTTTTTAAATCTACTTTACTTTGCCCTAACAATTCTCATGATGTTTAGGACAAATCCAATTTTGATTTGGTAATTCAACAACATTGGAAAGTAGTGTATGACCAAATGATTTATAGTACCAAACAGTTCTCATATAAGCTCGAATGAGATCACTATAATAACGTACTTGAGCATGGAGATGACGTGAAACGCAGTAAGCTTCCGAGAGTTGAGCTTGACAAAGACTAGGAGCTATTAGTGAAAAAGTGGGACTCATAAGACTCTAAGGTAAGGCCGCACCATTTATTGCTTAATATTTCAGTTGCTTGCAAATCTAAAAAATTATGATCATTGTACAAAAATTGTCGAAACAAAATATTGACTCACGGAAGAAAATTTCATACTTGCATAAGGGCGTGTCCAAATCTAATGCAAACAAGCCTTAAGAGATGGTAAAACCATAACTATTCAACAATATTTACTATTTTTTTTTAATTTTTCATTATTTTTTTAAACATTTTCTATATGAACATGTTTAGAGACAGGTGAATCCCGATACTATGTGGGTGGATATGTTCAAGACACAACACTCATACGAATCGAATGTGTCGGGTGAGAGATTTTGGCAAGAGATCAACACGCAAGTGAACTTCATTCATTTCAAATGCATTATACTTTTTTTTACATTATATTTTTACTAAATTTATTCATATTTTATTATTTGTATAACATCAATTGGTTCATTATATGATTTCACTGGAGATCCCCTAGAGTTAAGTTGGTGAGCATGGTGAGGATGGCTCAGAAATAGTGGAATCAAGATAACCTCTCAGCGTCGTCGAAGTCATACAGAAGACGTTGCGTGAGAAATCAGAATATATGAGAGGGTATGGGTAGAGGTCTAAAACCTTTCCCAAAGTCTGGTCTATCAGCAGGCTCATTTGGGGCCTTCACATACCAAGCTTCTGACTCAATAGAACTTGAAGTGGCCATCCAGTATATACAAGCTGGAAAATAGGAAGCTTGGGGAAGAAATGATAGAGGTCATGAGATCTTTTTAGATGTTCTCGAGGGGGTAGAGGCTAGGGTAATATTAGAGGGGTGATGCGTAGTTAAGAATTTTTTAGTTTTAATTTGTAAAACATAAGTAAAAATCGTATTCGTTATTATTACAAACTCATAATTGACCTTAAAATGATATTTCTATGAAATATATAATGAATCAGCATTATAAAAGTTTTTCTGCTGTTTTGAGATCTGAATTAATGTTATTTGTTTTTGGGAGTTAACGATTATAAGATTAAGTTGCATGCATGCTTGGTTAAATTTTGGATTTTTGACTGGATGGATTATTTTGATGTTTGGCTTAAGTTTTAACTCTGTTTTGGGTGTTTTTAAGATTGATTAAGCTGCTGGATTTTTATGTTGAAAAGTTGGAACGATAGAGCCTTATGTGGAAATTAGTCCAGTCGAACCCCTTTTCTTGAGAGTTTAGGTGGGGGATTAATTTTTTATGATTCATAAGTGCATATAGATGACTTAGGGGCTGTTTAGAGGCCTTTAAAGCTATTGGAAAAATTTATTAAATTTCCCTATCGATTAGGCGCCGAAAAAGAAGTAAAACCACACTAGTTAGGCTAGTTTGGCCTTTACGAGTGGGTTTTCTTTGGGGGATCTTCCTGAGAGTTGTGCAATATATTTTAAGTGATTTTAGATCACTTTAATGTCATTTTTTGAGGTAATTTTTCTAGATTTGGAAATTTTAGAGAAATAGCTTTTTTTAGGTCAGTTTTAGGTGGAAACGGGTATTCTGAGCTAGAAACTGGGCCTAGGCTTTGTCAAGCATTCTGGTAGTGATACTTTTGTTAAAATCACATTATTCGATGCCTTACATAATTTGGTTGTAGGTTCGCATTAAGTAGGGCCATACTTAATGAAGAATAAACCGTTAAGGGGTGAATTAGAGTTGTGCACAACTTAATTACACTTAGCGGGGTAGGTTCATTCCATTTGATCAATGGGAGAGAATAAACTTGTAGGTTCGCTTGTGAGTCTTGCAAACTCATAAGAAGAATAACTCAAAAGTCGAATCGTGGTGACACGGGTTCGATGCTTTTGAGTATGCGGCTCACTTTATTTGCGAATAAAGTGGAGCTAAGGCATTGGGTAAAAAGAATAAAAGAATGGAATTTTCTCTAGAGTTGAGATTATGCCTTGGAAGTTGAGAGTTATTTGGAAGTTGTGAAGCCGATTATGGACTTAAGGAATTTAGAAAATTTCTCATGGCATTGCTCTTAAATTAACATTATTTCTCACTGGGCGTAGCCTCATGATGCTACATTGTTTTTTTTTCATGTAATAAAAAGAAGAAATCTGGCAAATGATGGGGTCGTGGGCGATGACTGGTTGGGCTTGGATTTACAAGCCGGCTTAATTTAGTTCTTTCTTCTGTTGTTGGGTTGTTGAATTTCGATATGGCTATGGAGTTTGATTTTTTTTTATGTTTAGAATTTCTTTCGTGAATTCTAAGTATTTGAATGATTATGTTTAAATTTTAAATGAGCTCAGTTAAACTCGTATTTTGTGATTTAAACAATGGATGATTGTTTATCTTGAATAATGATATGGATGACAGTCTTTGTTTTAAATGGAAAGAACTTATTGAAAAGTTTAGTTTTTGTTGATTTCCGCTGCGTTTTGTTATTTTCCATGTTTTGGGAATTTGGGATGTTACACGACTGCATGCCCGTGTCTTTTCCACGACTTGAGAGGATGCTGAGGCATCTGATACCGTTGTTATAGGTACTTTGTCAGTTTTGGGGCACTCTGCTCTTGTATTATTTGATTCTGGGGCTGGTCACTCATTTATTTCTGCTGAGTTTGTCGAGTCTGCTACCTTTGATTCTAAGCCGTTAGGACATGAGTTGCATGTTACTACTCCACTCGAAAAATCTTTGATTGTGGATAGAGTGGTTTTACTTACGATTTGTGCATTATGGGTTGCTTCTGCATGCTACGTTGATTGTGATGTCGATGTCTAACTTTGATATTATTTTGGGTATGGATTGGCTGTCAGCCAACCACGCCAACATCGGTTGTAGTGAGAAAGTGGTAAATTTTGTTGGTCCATATGAGACTAGTTTTCAATTTCATGGGACCCAAGGTAGGGTGACACCTGCAGTTATCTTGATGATCCAAGCTAGAACACTTTTTAGTGACGGTGCTTAGGGTTGCTTAGTTAGTGTAGTAGACACGTCTGTTAGTGTGACTACTCTAGTTTCTGTACCAATTGTGAGGGATTTCATTGATGTTTTCCCTGATGAGTTACTTGGTTTGCCACCAATGAAGGAGTTAGACTTCCAGATAGAGGTGATTCTTGGGACCGCTTTATTCTCCAAGGCACCTTATCATATGGAACCAGCTGAGTTTAAAGAGCTAAAGAGGTAGTTGCAAGAACTTTTAGACGCGCCCAAGTGTATCACCTTGGGGAGCTCTGGTGTTGTTTGTAGAGAAGAAGGTTGGCTCTATGAGATTATGCATTGATTATAGAGAGTTGAACTGTGTCACAGTGAAAAACAAGTATCCTTTGCTTAGGATAAAGGACTTGTTTGATTAGCCGAGGGGAGCCACTGTCTTTACGAAGATAGATCTTCGATTGGAGTATCATCAGTTGAGAATTAGAGATGAGGATATTCCTAAGACTATCTTCAGGACACAATATGGTCATTATGAGTTTGGTGTCATGCTTTTGGCTTGACTAACGCTCCTGCGGCCTTTATGGACTTTATGCATACAGTGTTCAAAAGGTTCATTGACTCTTTTGTGATAGTGTTTATTAATGATATCCTTGTTTATTCGAGGACTGAGGAGTTGCATGCTATACATTTAGAGAAGGTGTTATTGACTTTGAGAGCCCAAAAGTTGTATGCAAAGTTCTCTAAATGTGAATTCTGGTTGAAGGAAGTGGCTTTCCTTGGGCATGTAGTATCTAGTAGAGGGATTTCTGTTGATCCTTCTAAGTTGGAAACCGTTAATGGTTGGCCCCAACCAACTAGTGCGGCTGAGATACGGAGTTTTCTTAGACTTGCAAGTTATTATAGACGATATGTGCAAGATTTTTCCAAGATTGAATCCTCTGACTCATTTGACAAAAAAGGGGTTTGACTCTGTATTGACTGATGAGTGTGAAAATAGCTTTGAGGAGCTTAAAAGACGACTTGTATTAGCCCCAGTTTTAGTATCACCTGATGAGTCAGGTGGTTTGACAATGTATACCGATGCATCCAAGAATGGCCTGGGATGTGTATTGATGCAACATGGGAAGGTAATAGCTTATGCTTCTCGACAGTTAAAGGAGCATGAGAAAAAGTATCTGACTCATTATTAGGAGCTAGCAGCGGTGGTACATGCGTTGAAAATCTGGAGACATTACTTGTATGGTGAGAAGATTCTAATTTTCACCGATCACAAGAGTGTCAAATACTTTTTCACCCTGAAAGAGCTAAATATGAGACAGAGGAGATGGCTAGACCTTGTGAAGGATTATGGCTGTGACATACAGTATCATCTGGGAAAGGCCAACGTAGTTGCTGATGCACTTAGCCGAAAGTCATCACACTTGTCTGATTTGAATACTATCCCGTTGAGGCTTAGATGGGAGATGAAAAGAGTTGAGATAACCGTTCTTATAGCTGAGGTTACTGTGAGTTTGGCAAGTTTGACAGTTGGCCCTACTCTAAGACAGGGGATGATAGAGGCATAGAGGGGTGAAAAACACTTTTCTGAGGGTTTTCGTGAGGCAGATTATGATTTCCCGAGCCATTTTACATTTTCCACCGATAATGCATTGATGTATCGTAGGAGGCTGTGTATGCCTATAGAATCGACTTACAGAAAAGAGTTGTTGGAGGAGGCTCACAGTTCTATTTTTTCTGTGCATCCAGGTAGTACTAAGATATACAGGGACTTGAGATAGCATTATTTGTTAGTAAGTGCTTGATTTGTCAACAAGTCAAGGCGTTGAGGAAGAGTCCATTTGGTTACCTTAACTCTTTGAGTATGCCTGAGTGGAAGTGGGAAGAAATATCGATGGACTTCATTAGTGGCTTGCCAAGGACCGCGAAGGGTTATGACACCATTTGGGTGATAGTTGATAGGTTGACTAAGAGTTCACATTTCATACCAGGGAAGATAACCTACCTTGTTGAGACATGGGCACAGTTGTACATGAAAGAGATTGTCAAACTTCATGGAGTACCAGTCAGGATTCTTTCATATCGAGACACCCATTTTGTTTCGAAATTCTGGCAGAGCCTGCACACTGCCATGGGCACTAGCTTAGGTTTCAGTACTGCCTTTCATCCTCAAACAGATGGCCAGACCGAGAGGGTCAATTAGATTCCAGAGGATATGCTGAGAGGTTGCGCTCTAGACTTTGGTGGTAGTTGGGATACTCAGTTGTACCTTGTCGAGTTTGCTTATAATAACAATTATCAGGCTACCATCAAGATGGCACCTTTTGAGGCACTTTACTATAGAAAGTGCAGATTACCGGCTCATTGGGATTAAGTTGGTGAGAGGAAACTTCTGAGAACGGAGTTAGTGCAGATGACTAGTGATTCCATTGCTCTTATCAGAGAGAGGATGAGGGTGGCTCAGAGTAGATAAAAGAGTTACGCTGATGAGAAGTGTAGTGCACTTGAGTTTGAAGTAGGTGACCACGTTTTCCTGAAAAGTGGCACCCATGAAAGTGGTGATGAAGTTTGGGAAGCAGGGCAAGTTTTGAGCCCTAGATTTATAAGCCCCTTCGAGATCCTGGATCGGATTGGGTCTGTGGCTTATCGATTGGCTTTGCCACTAGCCTTGTCAGCAGTTCATAATGTATTCCATGTGTCCATGCTTAGAAAGTATGTGCCAGACCCTTCACATATTATAGATTATGAGCCCGTGATTTTGAATGCTAGTTATCTTATGAGGAAATACCGGTTGAAATCCTAGCTACAGAACAAAAGGTGTTAAGAAATAAAACGATAAACTTGGTTAAAGTTTTGTGGAAGAACCAAGTATCGGAAGAAGCTCGTGGGAACGTGAGGACGAGATGGGAGCAAAGTATCCTCACCTTTTCACTTAGGAGCCTACTTTTTGGGGACGGAAAGCCCTTTTAGGAGGGTATATTGTAACATCCCGCTACTTTTGAGGTAAAAAAAATTTTATATTTTATATATTATTTTTTTTTTTTATTTTAATTAAAATATTTAAAGTTAGTTTAAATTTAGTAATTTTGAATTTAGTATGTAATTCGTTCGAAAACCTTTTTAATTCCTTTATTACTTTAAATTAGTTTCGGTGACATTAATAATTATTAACGGGCCAATTAATAATTATTAACGGGCCAATTAATAATTATTAATCACCTTTTGATTAATTTAAGATCTTCGAGTTTCGTTTTATAAGCTAATTATTTAAAAGGACGTAATCGTAATTTTCTGAATTCTTAAAATATCAATTTACTATTCACTTTCTTCTACTTTAAATGGTCAATTTAGTCAACAGATTTTTTTCATTCTTCTCTTCTTTCCCTCATCAAGGCCGAGAGCCTCCTCTCCCTCTCTCTCTCTTTGGCTTTTCTTCAATACTCGGTGGATCGACATAATTTCAATTGCGTTGAAAAGCCCTCGGCCCGAGGATCATTTCTATCCTACCAATTGAGGTTTTCCTTTGTTTTCTAAAAGCCTCAAGGTATGACAAAGTTTCTAAATTTAGCTTTGAATAATGTTTTAATGAAGTCCAAGATTGAAATCATTGATTTCTTGCCGAGAAACTCGAAGATTTCAATCGAGGAAGTCGTTTTAGGCAATTTTAGAAACTTTCCCTAACCCTAAAATCGAGTTTGAATCGAAAACCCGTTCCGTTTGTTTTTCTCTCACTTGGTCATGGTTAGGGTGTTTAGTTTGTTATAATTTTGCATTTTACTTAATTTTCAAAAATCGATTATTGTGCAAAACCCTAAATTAGGGTATTGATAGTATGAACCTCCAAAGTAACCGAAACCAACCCGAAATGCCTCTAAAATGCATAAAAGCCTAAAAACTGAACCTGAGCCCCTCTTTCCCTTGTATGGCCGAGAGCTCCATAGGGTCTATTTCCGGGTTTTTCATCGTTTTATGTATTTAGATGTCGTTTGCTCGATTTCTGGTTAATTAATGATTATTAGGTGTATTTTATTTGTAGGAGTGTGATTGCTCGCATGGATTTGATCTCGATAGGGAAGCTTGACTACAAATCTAAGGTGAGTTTAATATGGAAGTTAGTAATTTTATGAATTAAATTTCGTTACGATATTTTTTATCGAGGTTAAGTGGTAAAACTAACTTCTAGAAGTTAATACTTTTGTTGGTGACTTTAGACTCGGAAGTGAGTGGATTGACCTTGGAGTTTTAGTGATTTTTGGAGGAAAAGCAAGATTGAGTGTATTTGGGAGACTTGTAAGATGAAAATTTTAAGTTTAGATGAAAGTGGAAGTTTAAGGTACTTTGAGTGGTTTGGGAGTCAAAGTAGCTTAGAAGTTGCACTTGAGAGATAACTCATGTAATTCAGAATGATTTATGTTCTTTAGTAGCTTAGTAGAATTTTATTTAAATTATCTAACTTACTAGGGAACTTTATGACTTATGATATGGTAAGATTGTACGTGGTAGTATGTTGATGTTGATCCATACGGTAACACGTTACGATGACTTGTGATATGGTAAGACCATACGTGGTAGTATGTTGATGTCGATCCATACGGTAACACGTTACAATGAAACTTGTATGGTAACAAAGAAAGCTTGAGATACAATTATTTATATTCATTAAAATTGTTAGAAAGATTTAGTAATAGTTAGTACTTTTACTTCAAATCTCTATTTCATTACTTTACGGGATTGAAAGTCTATGTATGGGAAGTTATATTACAATTGTATGATTGTGTGGAAATTGGAAGTGTGGAATGGGTAGTAAAGAGCAATTTAGGCCTTTGGAAATAATTTCCGGTATGGAATTTGGTTCATAGGATTACTTGCTTTCATTTTACCGTAAGGGACGTGGTAGAAGAGGTGGCGCCGTTTGACTTGTAGAGAAGATGGATGGACAAGAATAGGAACATATTTTGTAAAGCATCTTTGAAATGCTTTGTTCATATTTGCTACTTTTCTTACTTTGTATTTTTGAGCTCGGAAGAGCATTTGTTTAAATTTGTAAATGTCTTTTAGCTCTTTTAGAAGTTTAAATCTTAATCTGGAATGCGCATTCCAATTTTATTGCTTTCTTTGAATTGGGCCAATGTAAACAGGTTTTGGATAATTCGATTTTTAAACGAACCCATGCCTTTTTTTTTACAAACCAAGTCTTCCGCTGTGACTTTAAAATTATAGAATTTAACGGAAATCGGGTCGTTACATTTTGGATTAGGCTACTGTTTTGCAAAGCTTGAAATATAGAAGTGGCTAGTGGGTTATTTTGTGTTCGGTTTGAAGTCCAGTCTTTAGAAAAGTTTGTAAATAACTATGTATTTTCTAAAAGTCCTGTAATAACTTGTTCCGGTTTGCCACGTACTTTGAAAGTTTTAAAGCGTATTTAATATTTTGAAAGGCCCGACATGCCAGAGGTTGATATTCAACAGGGATCTTACGAAAGTTTTTATTCAAACTCCATGTTCAAGTTATGCCTCATCATGCTTTTAAATAATGAGTATAAGTCCTACGCTTTTGCTTTGCATACTCACGACTTAGGCTTATTTAATAAGTCGAGTCGTTACACGTTGTGATACATATATAGAAGAAATGTAAGGACAACGTGTATCTTGCATTGGTGGGTGACAAAATAAGATAATGGTTAGACTGCGTGAGCTTTCATTACCTGTCATTATTCACAAGAGGTGGGAAGATAATAATGAAAAGATTACGTGTTCATTGTTTTGGAAAGCGAGATAATGAGGTATTTTTAGACTACGTGTGCTTTCAATACTATCATAATAAGCATGTTAATGATTTTATTGATGTAAAGACCACGTGTACTTGATCTAGCGTGTTTGTGGATTGTTTCGATCTGAAAATAAGAACAAGTTCTCTTATCTTAAGATATTAGATCATAAGAATAATCTTTCTCTTCTTGTTTTTCAAGAGTTTTACACTATTGTGTTAATTTATAATTTGGACCAACATATTGATTAAAAAGTCTGCACCACTCCAAAAACTTATTTTATTGGAAAACAACAGTTTAAAGTATATTTAAAACTCCCCTTAAACTGTGTGAATCCATAAACCTAAGATATTTAACGTTTTCAACTTTGGGAGGTTTTTGGTTGAAAAGAAGTTTAGTTTAATTAAAGATGACAAAAGAGTAATTTACAAGGTTTGTTACGTTGGTGATTTAATTGTTTTAATCATTAAGCAAAGAGCGAAATTTTTGTGCATCCTTTCTCATTCCTTGTCTGTGGGTAGCAAACCCCAAAAGCAAAATATGGGTAAAGATTCTTGGAAGCATGGGTGAGGTGACGCTTTTATTGTGACTATGTTTGAAGTTGATGAAAGAGTTGGGGAGAAGCTAAGAATGTCTATCACAATGTGTAGTTTTGTAATAGTGTTCATCTAAATATGATTTATTTTAATTTTAGTTTACAAAGATTGTGATTGATGTAGGGGTTAAGTAATATTTAAAATTTTATTGTAATATTTGGTTAAATTTAATTGGTGTAATATAAATATTATTGATAATTATATTTGATTAAATAATATTTTTTTCTCAAATTTTAGACAATAGATGACATTTTTTCACCATCATCTTTTTAAAAATGATGTCGGTTTTTAACCGTCATCCATGACAAAAGACGACTGTTTTAAATCGTCAATTTTTCTAAAAGACAACGGTTTTTTAACCGCTGTCTTGGACATAAGATTACAATGGCATAGACAACGCTCAAAAAGCGCCGTCTTTCCCGAAATTCTTGTAGCGTAAAAGATTTGTCTGCTCCTTAAATGTAGCATGTGCGTGTTTCCTGCTATATATTTAGCTTTTGATAGATAATCTGTATGCATTTGGAATGTTATTTGATAAATTTTATATGATTTCATTCCATAAAGTGGTATGGGTAGTTTTATTCGCGCAGTAGATGTGTGACGCTTAATGATATTATTGCTTGTTTATCACCTCGTATGATAAAACAAGGTCGGAGTACGAAAAAGTTAGTAATTTAATTAATGCGATATCATTGCTTTCAAGTCAAAGATTAAGTCATATACTAAAATGGTGTCTTGAACTTGCATTTCTAGATTTTGCATAAGTAAATGGGATGTCACAGAAGTTGCGCCGTGACACATTTACTATTTTAAGTATGCGGGACATAAGGCTAAGTATAAGGGGAGGGTTAGATATTAACCTATTCTAAAGATTAAGATGATGAGTACTTTAATCCTTACTCTACCAAAGATGTGATCGAAGAAGATCGATGAAGGTGAGATGACAAGATATAGCTGGCATAAACCTATGAAGTACTCATCAAGGCTAGGTGATACGAAAACCTTACTGTAACGTCCCATTACTTTTGAAGTGAAATTTTTATTTATTTATTTAATATTTATTTATTTATTTCAATTAAAGTATTTAGTGTAGTTTTTATTTTAGTAATTTAGAATTTAATAGTTATTTTAGTCCAAAAACCTTTTTAATCGTTTTATTACCTTAAATTAGTTTTGGTCGTATTAATAATTCTTAATGGGCCAATTAATAATTATTAATCACCATTTGGCTAGTTTAAGAACTACGGGTTTCGATTTAAGAGCTAAAAGTCATGAAAGGGACGTAACCATAATTTCTGATTTCTTAAATATCTAAACACTATTCATATTTCTCTTTAAATTGCCAAAGTTGACCCAAATTGACCAAATTTCATTTCTTTTCTCCTCATTTGCCGTGGAGCTCTTCTCCCATGGAGAGCTTCTTAGCTTTTCTTCGTTTCTCGACGGATCGTCGTGTTTTTTATTGCGTTGGATTGCTCGGGACGAGGGCTATCTATCCAACCTAGTCTTGTAGTGTTTCTCGTTCTCTAAGGGATGTCCTAAAAAGTAAGTTTTCAAAACTTTTGATATGGATTTCTTTGTTTTTGTTTATAAATGAGTTTTGAAGTTGAAATCATGATTTTCCATCAAGGAATTTGACGATTTTGAGCTCAGATTTTCGAAAAACACTATTTACCCAAAAACACTATTCATCTGAAATCACTATTCACCCGAAAATTCACACTTGTTCTCATCTTAGTTATGAGTTGTATTATGTTGTGCAATTGATGATTTGTAGGTGCGATTGCTCGTTTGTTGGTTCGTGGGAACTTGGTTGTCACGGGAGCATTCGAGGTGAGAATAAATAGAATTTAAAGTAGCTTTAGAAACCGAATAAGTTGAATGATTTGTAGGATCGGAAGTTGAGATTAAGGTTTGAATCGAACCGATAAAAGAAAGTGAGTTAACATGCTTAGGCTTGGAGTTAGTTCTAATTGAGTGAGAGAACTCATGGATTTTTCGAGGGAAACATTTAACTCTTGGAAGTTATAAGTTTAGATTAGTTCCGAAGCTTAAGAATGATTATCGGAAGTTGAAGGTTTCGAGTATAATGGAATGAATAAGAAACATATTTATGGAACTTCGAATACTTATTGAAAGCAATAGAATCATTTGAATTGGAGACTTTATGATTAAGTTAGTAATTCAAGTTTAACTAAAGGCCGTTTGGCTTGATCTATTTATTGTTTTCGTATTAGAAGTTCCTGATTCCTTAGTTTATGTATAAGAGTATTACGTGATCCATTTACCTTTATGTTCTTTCGATTACTTTGAATGTTTATATTTATTTACTTTTACTTGAAAGCATATTCATATCATATCATATCATATTGTATAATCGATTATTGGGAGGAATAATGAGGCAATGCATAGACTGAGTGAGCTTGCATTGTCTAGTATTATTCATTTTATATTTACGTATATGTATCATGAGGAATGCTAAAGGACTGCGAGACCTTGCATGATCGGAGGAGATGGATAATGAGATAATGGTGGAACTATGCGAGTTCACATTATCTAGTATTATCCATACTCACTATGATACATATATGAGGATACATGTGTGCATTAAACCTTGTATTCGGTGGGTGAGATAATGAGGTGAATGAGATTAGCCTACGGGAGCTTTCATTACTTGTCATTATTCACTAGAGGTGGGAAGATATTATTGAAAAGACTTTGTATAGTTTTTTATTTCGGAAAATGAGTTTAATGAAGTGAATGAACTTAGCCTACTGGAGCTTCATTACCTGTCATTATTCACTAGAGATGGAAAGATATTATTGAAAGGACTTTGTATATTTTATTTTGGAAAGCGAGATAATGAGGTGAATGAACTTAGCCTACGGGAGTTTCATTACCTGACATTATTCGCATGTGATGGTTATATTAATGTAAAGGTTGTGTGCCTTTTTCACTTGTTTACTGAGTTAATGAATGTTTAAATATGTTAAAACCGAGTGAGCTTAGCATTATTTATTAAAGAAAATGAACGTAAACTTTATAGCTTGAGTTACTATAGAGAAAAGAAATGAAACATTATGTATATTATACATTTCCATAGAGAAAAAGAATGAAATATGATGATAGCCGAGTGCTATAAGAAAGAGGAATGAAATTAAATTGTATAATGAGAGAATACAAAGGTGTATTGGACCTTGTATAATTATTATGTTATATATATAAGAAAACTAGATTCTCAATTAATTAGAAGATCTTGAAATTTGGAGATTTAACACTTGAATATGAACCTTATATATAGTATGAGGTATTAAAAAGGACGAATAAGAAGGAGATATGTGATATGGAAACATTCTTCTAAATGTTGGGAGTTAGTTTCTCGAGTTTTGGAAGTTTTGGTAAAGAGAATGTAAGTTTTACTTGGACACAAATCTGGATGCGGGTTTGGAGTCTAATGTTACTTTACTTTCTATTTATTTTCACTAGGCTTGCTTTTAGATCATGATATTACAAACATTTTCAGGTAATGTTCAGGGTCGTGGGAGAGGAGGTGGTGCAGTCTAATCTGGATGATGATGATGATGCTGAGAGGGACTAGAGGTACTTTTAAAGTCCATGGACTCATTTTGTTTTATGTTGTGTCTTTTAAGATGTAAATTTATATATAAGCTCATAAGAGCTTTTTGTTTTAACTTTTATAACTTTAAACTTCTTTAAACTGTATAACAGGAATTGCAATTCCTTGTCTTTTAAATTCTCTGATTGTGAAAAGTGTAAACAGGTTATGGATGGTCCAAGTTTTAAACATATCCATGCCAAATTTTTATTAAATATAAAGTCTTCCGATGAAATCTGATTTTAAATGATTTAAAAGGAGTCGGGTCGTCACATTCACGAAACTACTTTTCACAGCCTTAAACTTAACTAAGGACCCCCAACATATTAAATCACAGAACCCACATATGCTATTCGAAACAACCCAAGGAAAGTAAGAAGTATGAAAATAGTCAAGTCTTCAAGATTCGAAACACTCCACAAACATCTTGATCAAAGTTGATTGAAGGCTTATAAGTAGGGCGGAATCGAACCGGAACCGGTTCATATGGTTCCGTTCGGTTCGGTTCGTTTCTTATTTTTTAGAACCGATAAGAATTTCGGTTCATTTTCCGTTTCTTAAAAAAAATAGTGAGAGAACGGGAACCGAACCGGTAACGTTTTTATTTATTAAAAAAATTATATATATAAGAGGCCCAATCTTTTTGCCCATAGCCCAAGGCCAAAGCCCTTTCCTTTCTTTTCTTCCCTTCCTCGTTCACATCACCCAAGGCCCAAGCCCTCCCTCATTTTATTTCCATTATTTTGATTTCATTTTACCTAAATAAAATTATTAAAAAAAAAAGACGACGACTAAGGAACCGGAAAAACCGGTTCTGGTTCCTACCGGTTCTAATTTTTTTTTGTTCTGATTCTTTAATCTTTTAGAATTTATTTTAATTCAATCAAGACACGCACAATAGTCTAATTTTCTTTAATTCATCCAATTTTTTATTTATTGAATAATTATAAGGCCACGGGTTTTGCTAAAGAGGGTCTATTTATTAAAAAAAAAATTCTTAAGTTGCTTGCTTATGTGTTTGGTGTTAAATATTTTAGAATTTATTTTCTATTTTTATTTAATTGTTTGATGGTTAACTATAGTTAAAATTTAACTATGGGAGGAAAAGTAATCAGAAAAGAACTTTTAACCATGTTTATTTAAGGGGGAAGGGTTGGTTAGTAATAAAGGCATGGGCAAGGATTAGGTAGCAAATAAATGGGACTTCTTTTATGATTTTATAAGGAGGTGGGGCTCTTTTACAATTAGAGGGAATTGAAATCAGCCATTCTTTATTAAACTTATTAAACTTGCTAAAACATCCTTTCACTACAGAAGTCGTTTCTCAATTACAACCATTGTTGGAGTGGTTGGTTGACAACCAATCCATGCCAAAGATAATATCAAACTCAAACATTGGCATCTTAATCAAAACAACATGCAGAAATATAGGAATGACTAGCCTGATAATCAAATAATGCAAGAACAGAAGGTCCGAAAACTGATAAAGTACTTATACCAACGGTACTTGATGCCTCAACGACCTCTCAAGTCATGGCAAATACACGTGCCTGCTGGCTGTGCCTAAACTGTTGGTAGTGTCCCTTGACCTGGAAGGTCGTCCTCAACCTTCCTCTTTTGAGAGGACTGTGGAGCAGCTACCTTAGCCTTCTCCTCAGAGGCCCCAATATCTAAAGCTAAAGGAGCATTTAAAGCCCCAGTTTAAGTGGCAGGTTGTAAGGTTTGTACCTGTCCTCGAAGATCTGCTCTTAAACCCATGATAAACCTTTTTTTCTTACTTTCAAGGTCAGTCATATGCTCAGTGGTAAACTTGGACAGCCGATCAAACTCCCTCTCATACTTCACTACAGACTGGTCATCATGTCTAAGTGTAAGAAACTGTATCTCTAACTGATCCTTGGTATCCTCAGGGTAATACTTTTCAAAGAATTTCTCCCTGAACATCTCCCAACTAACTTCCAAATCAGGGTTAAGAGTACGGGATAAACCATCCCACCAGTAAACTGCATCATCAATTAAAGAATAGGTCCCACAGTGAACCTTCAGCTAATCTGGGCATCGAATAAAGCCAAGTGCTCTCTCAACTTTGGTGATCCACCTCTTGGCGACTGCCAGATCGGTAGATGTCCCATCAAACTCAGTCGGGACATACTTGATATATTTCTTCAAAGTCTTCGCAACATCAGTAATCCCAGATGAGTCTACCACTGGAGCGAGTACTCTAGCAGGAGGTATAACTTGATCAACATGTCTTCCACCACCTCGTAACAAGTGTAGATAGTCCTCATCTGAAATGGTAATAAAAGAGAAGCCACCGTTTTAGTTTCTGTTTTTTTAATAAAACGGATGGTAGGTGTTTTAGTTCTTGTTAATTAATGACACTCATTATAGATACTATATTATCTCAATCGGTTACAATAAAAAAACGCTTAGAATTTCTATGATCTGAATTGCTTAATAATGTAAAACACTAAATATGGAAGAGAAAAAAAAGCTAATAAATCGGATATGTGACATTTTTTTTGACATATAGGTAGATGACATTTTTGAAATTACAAAAGTATATGGAAAGTTAAAAGTCAACACCTTCCAACTTTTTATATTCTAACTTTCCAGTTTTCCCTTCATTTATCACTGGATGAATATTTAATTTCTCATTCATCTGTCCAATAAATGTTATATTAAATAATTTAATTAAAACTAATATTAGTTATTAAAAAAATATTCTTTTAAATATAACATATAAATTAAGGGCAATTGCAACTCTAGCAATTTTTTTAGTAATATTTAAAAAAATAGAAACTCTTATAAATATTAATAAATATGCTACCCAGTGAAATTTCCCTATAAACTATTTAATATTTAATTAGTTTCATGTGAATTTATGAACATAAAAATAAAACTCCAAATAGATATATTTATAATAAAAAAAAATTGATCACTATTGTGAGTATTGTGTGGGGGTATTTCTCGTGATGGGTTTCTCCACACGGTTGAACACGCTGCGTCACGTGTTAGTCTCTCGCGGCGAAGCTACCTAAAACACTATAAAGTACAACAGTCAGAAGGGTACCAGTGTGGTACCGACCGAGAACCCTCCGACGATCAAGTTAGGTGGTGGTAGGTGAGAATGTGCCTTGCGCCACAAGGAAGATTAGGTCAAAATGTATGACTGATGGTTTTTAGGTTCATATATCTGATTTGATAGGTCAGGTTACCTTTTATAGTCTCTTTGATCGTGGGCTCGTCGACTGGGTTAGTCTGGGACTTAATGAGCTCTCACCCAGCCCGTGAAGGATAGGCTCCTTCAACTGATGGTTCGGATGAGCCTGTCCCCATGTGAATCGACCCAGTGTGAACATGGCCCGTAAGAGGGCTATTTTTACCCTTTACAAGTATGAAAAGAATTTTAAGAAGATCAATTTCTGTAACGTCTCGTTATTTTGTGATAAAAAAAATTTATTTATTTTATTTTAGTTTAAGTAATTAAAGTTTATTTTAGAATCGGTAATTTAGAATTTAGTAGTTAATTCGATTTAAGTCCTTTTAATTGCTTTATTAATTTAAATAAGTTATGGTGGTATTAATAATTATTAACGGGCCAATTAATAATTATTAATCACCATTGGGATAGTTTAAGAACTTCGGGTTTCGATTTATAAGTCAAAAGTCATTAAAGGTCGCAACCGTCATTTCCAAAATTCCTAAAAATATCAATTCACTATTCATATTCTTCTTTAAATTGCCATTGACCAAAATTTGACTATGTTTGCTCATCCATTCTCTCTCAAAGCCGTGGGTAGCAAAGGGAAAAAAGGGATTTTCGGGTTTCGTTCAATTCTCGACGGATCGACTCGATTTTGGTTGCATCGGAAAGCCATCGAGTCTAGGATTCATTTCCACCCAACCATCGTGCCTTCCACCCGTGATCTACGGACTTCTCGATAAGTTAAACTTCAAACCCTAAGCTCCAAATAGTGTTTTAATGGAGTTTTCTCTTTGATTCTTTGATTTCTTGCCGAGGAACTCAATGATTTTAAGTACGGGAGTTGTTTTAAGTGTTTTTGGAAACTTTCCCTAAACCCTAAAACCGAGTTTCAGTCGAAGCCCTTCCCGTTTGAATTTTACATCGTGGGGGCTCTTTTGGGGTTTACTTTTATTGATAAAATGTTTATTGTAATTAAATTCGGGGAATTGCATATTGTCCAAAAACCCGAATCATTTATACCCATTGAAATCGGGAACTTTGAAACTACTTGAAAACAACCCGAAACACCTCTAAATTTTCTAAAAGCAGGAAAACCAAACCCGAAACCCAAAATCCTTCAAGGGCCGAGAGCATCATTTGGGATTTTTGGGGTTTTTCGACGTTTTATACTTTTAGTTGTCAATCAATCGATGTATGTTTAATTATTAATTGTTAGATGTAATTATTTGTAGGTGTTTATTGATTCTTTGCTTGACCAATCTTCTGGAGGTTTGGAGCGAAACCACATCTACCAAGGTGAGAATAAATAGGATTTAAAGTAGCTTTAGAAACTGAATAAGTAGAATGATTTGTAGGATCGGAAGTCGATCTTTAGGTTTGAATCCAAATGGATATAAGAAAATGAGCTAACTTTTTAGATTTGGGAGTTAGTTTTGATCTTGAGTTGAGAGATTTCATAAGTGTTTCAAAGGAAACGTTTAACTCTCAGAAATTCTAAGTTTAGGTTAGTTTCGATGCCTAAGGATGACTATTCAGAAGTTGAAGGTTTCAAGTTTAAATGACTTAATAAGAAACTTGATTTGGAAACTTCAGGTACTTATTGGGAGAATTAGAATTCTCTTGAATCGGAGACTTTAAGATAAAGTTAGTAAGTAAGTTTCTGAAAACCGTTGATTCATTTTACTTATTGTTTTCCTTATCAGAAGTTGCTACCTTCTTATTTTATATTTAAGAGTGTAATATTTGTTTCATTTACCTTTTATGTTCTTTAGTTTACCTTGAAAGTTTACATTTATTTACTCGTACTTGATAGCCTATGCATAGCATAGCATATCATATTGCATAATCGAATTGGGAGGAATAATGAGACATGTAAAGGTTGCAGTACTTTCCATTGTCTGGTATTATTCGTTTATGTTTGTGTATATGTATCATGAGGAATGTAAAGGTTGCAGTACTTTGCATGATTGGAGGGAATGGATAATGAGATAATGATGGAACTATGCGAGTTCACATTATCTAGTATTATCCATAATTACTATGATGCATATACAAGAATACAAAGTATGACTTAGCCTACGGGAGATCATTACCTGTATTTGGTGAGTGAGATAATGAGGTGAATGAACTTAGCCTACGGGAGCTTCATTACCTGTCATTATTACTAGAGGTGGGAATATATTGTTGAAAAGATTTTGTATATTAATTTGGAAAGCGAGATAATGAGGTGAATGAACTTAGCCTACGGGAGATTCATTACCTGACATTATTCGCATATGATGGATATATTGTTATAAAGATGGTGTATTCTTTATACTCATTTTACGAGTGAATGATAAATGATTAGACTACATGTGTTAACATTATCACATTTATCTTAGAATGTGATTGTTGGGCATGTTAAGTCCGAACGAGATGAACTTTATTTGATTAAACATAAAAGAAGGGTAAATTTTATATTTAGTACGAATCATCAGAAGTATGACCCCGAAGGAAATGTATGATTTGGAATCATTCTTCCAAACTTTAAGAGTTTTAGTAAAGTATAAGAAAGTTTTACTTGGATATAAATCAGAATGCGGGTTTGGGGTCTATCTTTACTTTTTATTCTGTCTATTCTCAATGGGCTTTGTTGTTAGCTCATGATATGACAGACATTTTCAGGTAATGCTCTTGCTAGAGGTCGTGGGAGAGGAGCTGGTGCTGCATGATCGATGGATGATGACCTCAGGATGGACTAGGTGTTTGTAAAAGTCCATGGACTTAGTTTTGTGAATTTTATATATTTTGAGATTTGTACATTTGTATATAGCTCTTAAGAGGTTTTCGTCTTTACTTTTATGGTTATAACCCTTTTGAACTCCTAGTTAGGAACTTGAAGTTCCTTTTGTATTTAAATCCTGAATTTAAAATGTAACAGGTTTTTGGCTAGCCAATTTTCAAACATAACCACGCCATTTTTTTTTAAAATATAAAGACTTCTGCTGTGTTTTATATTTAAATGATTTTAAAAGGAGTTGGGTCGTCACAATTTCTCTTACCTTTAATTTTATAAAAAATATTTCTATATTTCTACAAAAATATTTCAAACATATAATATAAAATAAAATTTGTTTCTAAGAAATTCTAAAAATTATATAAAAGTAAAATTTATATTTGAAAAATACGTTAAACCATTAAAAAACCAATTAAATAAATTTTTTAATATTTGAACATTTTTGTATGAAATTTTCAAATCTTTAGTATATAAAATTTAAAATAAATAGAGTAACTTTTAAGAAATGATGAATAATAAAATAATTTTCTTCACATAACCTATAGTTATTAATTTAATACATAATTCATAGTAAAATAAGAGGACATAAATGTAATACTTAGAAATAGAGTGGGGTAAAATGGTCCAAAAATGATTCCCAACATCCCCAACATCCCCACTTTAAAGATACAAGTTTTTTAGCACGTGCAATGCACATGGAAATTTTGGTGATATATCAAATTTAAATTGTTAATTTCATATTTTGCCTTCTCTTTCATCTCCTTTTAACTCATATTTTCCATGTAAAATGAAGGAAATTTAATAATATATCAGGTTAAATATATGAAAGGTAATACCGTATAGTATATTGGAATTGGAGCTTAAATGATGATGAAATAGCATTGGTACTACAAAAAAAAAGACGATTAAAAGGCAATCGTGTACAAATATGAAAACATTAAAACAATAGCAAATAAATAGAATAAAATGTATCAACAATGGTATCGAGGCACACTTTAATGATTATCCTGAAGACAATATTTGCACTACTTTAAGTTGCTTGTGGACTTATTTATGATCATGTTCGTAAGATATAATAACGGGCTCGATTGAAAAACAATAGGAATAATCAATCGAACTGAATTTGGAAAAAAAAAAATTGCTCCTCAAATTATTAATTATTAAACAGAAAAATAGACATAAAGTATAAAAAATGAGAAGAACAGATTGAGAGAATTCAAAAATCAAATTGATTTTTGGATGTTAAAAATGTATAAATGAGGCTCTTATTTATAAGAAACTAAATTTATAATCATTTGAATCAATAAGTTTTTAATAGTTGAAAGTATCTTTTTACTATCTATATTTTGTTAATAGATCTGTTTGTAATTGTAAGAATAATATTTTTTTTTCAAGTGACATAATATATAGTTAAGTATGTAATGAAATATGTGAGTTAATAATATAACTAATTAATGAGAAAATAAATATTTCTGTCATACTTAGTTGGTAGTCTAAAATTAAATCTAAACCATTAAATAGGGAAAAAAACTCAAATCTTGAAAATGAAAAAAATTTATATGGACAATTAGTAGAAAATAATAAAAAATACTTTTAAACTTAATTTCAAAAAATCAAAATCACAATAATTTACCGCTTCTTCCACGAATATTAGTTTTTACCATATGAAATCTCCTTTAAAATGTTTGAATTTCTACATCATTCTTTTGGGCCTCCCTTTTATTTTCTATTCATTGTTGGAAGACTTGAAGTTTTACAATTGAAACATATTGCTCTCATCCAAATTCTGAGATTGAAAACACCTAGATAAAAGTAAGATGTATGAGATTAATAGAAACACATAATAACTTAAATAAAAATAAAACAAAATTTTAAAAATTGCTTAAAACAATTCTTTCCATATTTATATTCTAAAAAATCTTGTGTTGTCTTTCAAATTGGTTTCTTCATTCCATTTTATTACTTGTATATATAGTAAAGCTAGAGGTGAAAGGAAAATGAATAAAATGCTCATTTAATTGTTAGGTTACAAAACTTTTCTTTTACCATATAACTTTTCTAATTCCCCAACCTTTTCACAACTCATTTATCCAAAACCATGAAACTTCCGAAAAATAAAACTTTGTGTATTTTTTTTTTGCAAAAGAAACTTTGTGTATTGAATACTAACTATCTTGGATTTGATTAATATTAACGTGGTTATGAATTTTCACATTCAATTTTTGGTCCGTTGATATTTTCATATCTCAATGACAATAAGAAAGATTATAAATAATCTTTTAATTTGTATGTGGCCACTAAATATATCATTAAACTTTAAACGTTTTCCACTTCTATAACCATCATGTCTTGTCTACTCTATAAGAATTTAATTATGAAAATATATTTGTATCAGATAATAATAAAGTTAAATTATATCATTGTAAAAAATTACAGTATAATATTTATAGTTTTAAACTAATTTTATGGTTTTTATATTATTAATTCAAAATTTCAATGGATTTTGTCCAATCATGATTATAAAAATTATTTCGAATTAATAGTCCTTAATTTATATTTTACTATGTAGAGAAAATCATTATGGAATATAGTCTTTTTCATAATTATGTTTGTTCAAATTTTCAAATTTTTAATCGAACACGTTAATTCATAAAAAATATTTTTTTTATTAAATTGGTAATATATAATTTATAGTTTACGAAGAGCATTGAAAAATAATAATTTAAAAGGCTTTTTTGCTAGGTAGAGAAAATCATTATGGAATATATAGTATTTTCATAATAATAATTTGTTCAGATTTTTAATAAAAAACTTTAATTCAAAAAGTTTTTTTTGTGCTAATTTTAATTTTATTTTAATATTAATTGATATTTAATTTTATATCTTTTTTTTAATGGTTAAAGAATGATTATTAATTATGAGTTGTGGCATTATAGAAATTAAAATGAATTATAAAAGATTTAAAGGAAAATCAAAAGTTTTTTAGTCACTATTTAGATAGTATAGATATAGATTAAAAATGATTAAAGATTAAAAACATAAGGAATAAACAAAGGATAATAAGGTCTAAAATATTTCTCCACAATCCCTCCTTTTAATATAGGTAGAACTGGAGATAGATTTTAATATAGAAAAGATATAGATAAATATTACATTTTATTTTTGGATAGATTTCAATCATCTCTCTAATAAAATAATTCCATTTGTTTTTTTTAGTGCATAATTCCATTTATTTTTGTGGGGCGGGGCGTGGGGTTGATTGTTTCATAATTTAAAAACCAGTTTTTGAAGGTGAAAAAGAAAAAAAAAACTGATCGGAGTCAAATTCCGGAAGGATTCGGTCGAGGAATTGATTAGAGAGAGAGAGAGAGAGAGAGAGATGGTTTTATCGCAGAAGCTTCACGAAGCCTTCAAAGGAACAGTGGAAAGGATCACAGGACCTCGTACGGTATCTGCGTTCAAGGAGAAAGGCGTTCTCAGCGTCTCTGAATTCATCATCGCCGGTGATAATCTCGTCTCCAAGTGCCCCACTTGGTCTTGGTATTTCTTCAATTCCATTCTCTAATTTCACTTAGGGCTTCTACTTTTAAACTGCCTTGCTACCGATTTTGCTTACTATACTATGAAAAGATTATTAGAATGGAAGTGTTTATTCCAGAATGTGTAAATTTGAGTAACTTTTTGCTGTTCACGATTTTCATGCTCCATGGTGGTTTTTAAAATTCTACTGTTTAAATAAATTTGATCATTTTCTGCTAAATATATATAAGATTCAGTACAACCACCAATTATATCAATTTTTAGTTCCTAGTTTCAATCCCGAAATCAACAATATTGCTATTTTAGTAGTCAATGGACGGAGGTGTTATTTTTAAACTCATTTTTACTCCTCTATTAATCTACTAATTTTTCTTCTTCTAGTTTTTGCTACTATTTTAAACAGTCAAAATATGTTTTTCATGATTTTAGGGAATCAGGTGATCCAAACAAGAGGAAATCGTACTTGCCATTGGAAAAGCAATTCTTGATCACAAGAAATGGTATAACTGCATAATCATACATTTTTTTGTTTTGTTTTATAGTCATTCTTTCTAGTAGATGGTCACTTCTGCCATGGCATTAATTTTGCGCTGTTATAGAGTATACAATTCAGTTGGTATCAACCAACAGGTTCCCAGTCTATACATATTTACTTTTTCATCATCTCTATGGGTCATGTATGGATTATAGTGATAATTGATAACGAGTGATACACGAGATAAACTGTGTAAAGTAAGTTAGAGAGAGAAAATGGGTAGAATAGATTAGTAATGGTGACCTTTGAAAGCAAAATCACTTTATAAAGCACCTATTTGTTGCTTCTCTAAAAAGCACTTAGAAATGCTTATGACTTTTTCCAAAAGTGCTTTCGAAATGTTGCCAAACAAAAATATTTTATGTAGGAGGTGCTTTTTCTTTGGCCAAAAGCATTCCCAAACACACACACCCGCCAAGTAGTGACTTGTGTATCTGTTAATGAGGTTTACTATTTTAAAATATAAAAAATGTATCATCCAGACTTGTTAACTCTTTGCTTCTCTCGCTAATTTTTTTTGTAATTATAGTGCCCTTTTGATTAACTCCAATTGGGAAAATTTTTTGTAATCCTTTTGGAGTTTGGTGATCTCTCTTCACCTTTTTTTGTAATTATTTTTACTTAATGGTAATTTCAATGTTTCCTATAAAAAAAATAGTAATGATGACTGTTCACTTATTTTCCAGTTCCTTGCCTGCGTCGGGCTGCCTCTGTAGAAGAGGAGTATGAAGCTGCAGGCGGTGAAGTTCTTCTTGATAATGAAGATGATGATGGCTGGCTGGCAACCCACGGGAAACCTAAGGGTACCTCAGTCTTTCACTGTAAAGTAATTGATTTGAGTTTTAGTAAATAATTTTGAAATTTTTTCATGTAGAAAACAAAAGTGACGAAGAGGAGAGTTTACCATCCATGGAAGCTCTTGAAATCAGCAAGAATAAGGTTGTTAAGTCAATCCCCAACTATTTTGGTGGTGAAGACGAGGATGATATTCCTGACCTGGCAGATTATGAAGAAGCTGACAATTTTATTGAAACTGATGCTGTATGTAACTCCTATGATCCACAAATTTATGAGCTTCATGTAGCTTATGAAAGAATATTCAGTTTTATATAATGAAAAGCTCTTTCTTATCCAAAAGATTAAAATTTTTTTTTTCAGCTTTATGTGATCTTGACTTGCCTTTTTTTTGAGCTCTTTCATTTATCAATGAAATTGCATGTTTCTCATAAAAAAAAAGAGGTCTTCATCAAGAAAAAAAAAGTAATTGTTGAGATTTCAAAAACAAGTTTTGAAGCTTTGACCCATGCTCATTTGATTTGCAAGGCATGAAATGTGAAAGAAATGTAAAGCCGTTAGATTTGATGTTAGAGTCCTTTTTGTATTCAAGATGGTCTAACTTTCCGTACGTATATGTTCTCTGACTTTCATGTTAAAAGAACTTTTCACATCCATCGTAAATTTTTCTCGTTTAAAGTAATTTATTTTTATAATGTTTGAAGTATTATTGATCCTACTTTATTCTCTTTGTTTTTGTGTTGCATCTGGTCTTTAAAAGAGAAAGATCTTGCTTTATTATTGTACTCATGTTTTACCATTTTTTTAAATATAAATTGTGCTCACATCATATATCGTTATGATTTTGATTTGGTATTCATGTCTACATTCAAATTTTAATTGTAGGCAACTTTGCCGTCCACCTATCAAATTTCCCATTCACATCATATATAGTTATGATTTTGATTTGGTATTCATGTCTACATTCAAATTTTAATTGTAGGCAACTTTGCCGTCCACCTATCAAATTGCCCATGAACCCAATGATGATAATATTCTACGAACCCGAACTTATGATGTCAGCATTTCGTAAGGCTTTTTCTTTCCTTTATGCTTCTTTTCCCTTTACTTTTTTATTTTTAAATTCTTCAGAAAGAAACGTTTAGGGTTTATGGTTTCCTTCATGGCTTACCATGTGGTGTAAATTTCAAGAAGAAAGCCCGTGTCCTTTGGCGCAACGCTGTTCGTGCTCTTATTTGGCTGCTTTGGTGGGAAAGGAACAATAGGCTGTTCAATGGTGTTTTTTTTTATGTTTATTTTTTTTGGGATCAGATTATTAGGTTGAGCTCTTTATGGTCCGCTAAGCATAAGGCTTTTTGTAATTACTCGCCTTCGATGATAGCCCCAACTGGAGGAATTTTTTGTAATCAATGGGGCGCCTTTGCTTTTGTTTTTCCTTTTCATTTATCAATGAAATGCCTCTTATTAAAAAAAATAGAATAAATAACAGATTACAACTCATGAATCATGGGAGGGAAAAATCTTCCCAACAACTTGATGGGCCTCCCTCCGGTTATATAGACCATGTAAGGGTAAGAAGAGTAATTAGTTCAAGTTGTGGGTTCTGTTAGTTAGTTATGAGAATTACTTTAAATGAAATGGTTGTGTTGTGAAGGGCATGTGATTGGTGGATTGGGTATATTGGAAAGTAGGCAATTGGAGAATGCACTTGCTGTGTTATTGAAATTTTTTCTTATCAATTATATTAGACTTAACAATTTGGTATAAAAGAGAGGCTCACAAAAAGAACAATGGGGGCGAAGAGTGCCGAGAAAAGGATGGATAGCTTTGAGAAGGAAATTGAATTAATGAAGTTGGACCGGCAATGACTTCTCGGTTTGAATTTTTTTTGGTAAAATTTGCCTAAATGATAGTATTGGTGTTTGATGAGACTAAAAAAACAGTGGCTATCATTCTTTCTGATCGACTTGGGGAAAGAAACTGGGAGTATAAATTTAAAGGGGTGGTAGTGATTAAATCGATCGAGAGACCTTCGTGAGGCAAAAGGATAATGACCTTCGATCAGTGGTGATGAACCAACTGGTGGGAGAAAGATTGGGTAGCATTTTTTCGATGTCGGATGAACAAAAGGAGTAGAATTGCTAGTCTTCACTTGAGATAGCCTCAACGCTTGGATGTTTCTTGTTGAGCTGTATTTTTACATCTACTACCTCTTCGGCAAGGAGGAATGGGTAGTATTTGTGATAAGCTTAGCTTCCGTTGTCGGATGATAAATCAACTAAAGTCCTTTTAAAGTTGACGTCATCGAAATCGGTGGTGCCTAACCTTCCCAAAAAAGATGAAATAGGTTAGCTTTTAAGGAGGGATAAACAGTAAAGGAGAGTGAACTTGGCTTGAAGAGTAACGTCTTCTAACCACGTGTCCTCCCTAGAGCAGATAGGATTACATTCCCCAAATTTCCATTTGACACAATTTAGAATAGAGGATATCGTTTTAAGATTTCCTTCCAATGGCTTCTACCTATACTATGAACGTTTGTCCTATTCGTAGGATGGATACTGGGCCTACTTGATACATATAACTCAATGCCAGAGACTCTTGGGTTCAAGGGGAAGTGCCACAACCACTTATATAACAAATCCTTGTTCTTCATATCTAGCTTCCATAATCCCAATCCCCCTACATCTTTGGGTGTAGATAAAGAATGATACGACATACGTAATTGCATGACATCTCTATTGAGGAGTTTCCCCAAGGCAGAGGTCCAAAGGAAGAATTGAGTTTTAGGCTGAAGGTCAATTGACCAAAAAAAAACTTGATAGGGACAAAAGGATACAAAGAAGAGGGCCGAGAGGAGGAGAAAAAGATTCACAAGAGAAGACCCGAAGTATTAGGAGTCTAGTCTAGGAAAGGCGATTCGGAAAAGGAGAAAACGGAGAAATAAGGCCAAGAAGGTTAGAAAATCAGAAATTCTTTCTCTTCCGTAACTATCCTATAAAAGGAGAGATACTGAGAATTACGCAAAGGATTAAAAAGCATGGCAATAGAAACTAAACGACTTGAAGAAATTCTATACAAAAGGGGAAAAAGAACAGAAGGGGGGAGGAGAGTCGAGGAAGATTTTCCCACAAATGAATTTTTAGAGAATCATTCTAGGTAATGGTCTTGGAATTCGTTTTTGGGAATGGTTACCTAGAATGGTTGGAGGAAGGGTTGTTTTTCTAGGGGGGGTAGATTAACTCTCTTTTCTTCAGTACTACATAATCTCCCATTTTACTATTTGTCACTTTTTAAAATGCCTAAAAAAGTTGTACTGATTTTGGAAAGAATTTTTAGAAACTTTCTTTGGGATGATATTGGGGAAAGGAAAAAACTTCATCTTGTTAATTGGAAAACTGTTTGTAAACCAAAAGTTTTGGGTGGTTTGGGCATTGGCAATCTTGAATTAAAAAACTTGGCTTTGCTTGGAAAATGGATTTGGCGTTTCTCTTTTGAATCAAATTCTTTTTGGGCTTCTTTCATTAAAAGCAAATATGGATCTTTTAGTTTTGATTGGAATTCTTTGATGGTGCATTATGGATCTCTTCGTAGCCCTTGGAAATCTATTTCCAAATGTGTTCCCTCTTTCTCCAAGGGTACAAAAATCATTCTAGGTAAACGGTCTTGGAATTCGTTTTTGGGAAGATATTTGGATTTCTGATTCCCCTCTTTCTTTATCTTTTCCTCTTTTGTATCGAATTACTAAAAATCGTTTTGCTACCATTTTCTCTCTTTTTAACTTGCTTTCTAAGTCTTCGGATCTCTCTTTTTTTTAGAAATTTTAAAGATGAGGAAATTCTGGAATTTTCTTCTCTTCTTTGTCTTATCTCTCATATTTCCCCTTCTTCCTCTCATGATCGTATTTCTTGGACCCTTCATCCTTCGGGTTCTTTTACTCGCAAATCTTTCTTTTCTTTTCTCTCCCATCCTCTTCCTTCGGATTTTTTCCATTCCAACTCCATTTGGTTTTCGGGTTTTCAACCCAAAATCCAATTTTTTCTTTGGACTTTTTATTTGGGTAAACTTGTCACGGGGACGTTTTGCAATCTTGGATGCCCACTTTCTCTTTATCTCCACATATTTGTTTCTTGTGTTATAAGAGTTGTGAATCGGCTTCTCACCTTTTTCTTCATTGTAACTACACTAGCAACCTTTGGTTCAAACTTCTTTCACAATTTGACTTGAGTTGGGTTCCTCCTAAGGATGCTCGGGATCTTTTGATTATGGACTTTTTTGGTTCAAGGATTGGAAAAAGGAGGAGAATTTTTCTTAATTGTGCAATGGCTGCTCTTTTATGGACTATTTGGTTGGAACGGAATGCTCTGATTTTTTCTGGAGAATCCAAATCTTGGCATCTTTTATGGGATTCTTTTACTTCAAGAACTTTTAGTTGGGCCAAATTTGTAAATAGAATAGATTTTGATTTTCCTATACATTCCATGTTCTATAAATGGAATTCTTTTATGTAATTTTTTTTTTTACTTTTGTTTCATCGGAGGATTTCTCATCCTCTTGTATTTTGTTTTTATTCTTATTTGATCAATGAAAGTTCATCTTTCTATCAAAAAAAAAAAACTATCATTGAATTCCAATCAAAATTGAAAGCACCAAACTTACTCTTATAAAAGATGCCCAAAGAGAATTTGACTCCAAATAATATCTCCAAATCCATTTACCAAACAAAGCGACATCTTTCAAAACAAGGTTCCCAATTGCCAAAAGAATCGGGTTTCACGTGTAAATCTTGTTTTCTCTCATCTATCTCTCCCTTCTTGTTTACCCTTTTCATTTCCTTCAAAATTCATCTGGATCAAGGGTTTTCAACCTAAAATTCAATTTTTTTTCTATGGTTCTTTCCTTAGGAAAACATTCTACTGCCAAGCTTTCAAGCTTTCCTTTAAAAAAAAGAATCCAAGTTGTCATGGGTTTAAAATTCTTTTATCTCTGGAGAAGATAGTAGTTTGCCGTTTCAAATCTAGAGGATATCAATGGATCAGGAGAAACCTTGTTATAAAATAAGTTAAAGTGGTTCATAAAGTCATGAACTATCAGATATGTGATTATTGTGGATTTTGAAATGGTTTTGTTGATTTTCATTAATTTTACCAATATGCATAGGTAGGAATTAGCCATAGATGTTTCTATCAAGGAAAAAATGAGAAATAACCATAGATGTGACATGAGTAGATTATATGAGTTACACTTATACAATAAGTTAAATATGTAAAGATCATTGACAGTATGCTTAAATATATTTCTATTCATATTCTACAATACCATGTACTTTTCGAGAAAAATGTCAATGTTCGTGTCATATCATGCATGATGCATGCCATATGTCAACGTGGCTTCATGGATGCCCTAGAATTGTTTTGCTTTCTATGCTATCAGAAGCAGATAACTGACTCAATATCTGTTATTTTTTATCATATTAGGTATGATAAATATTATCAAACACCTCGTGTGTGGCTAACAGGATATGATGAGGTATGTATTTCTATTCTGTTTCTGTTTGGAGTTTCCCTTAGCCAGGTTTTAACTTGTAGGTATAATCAGCTTGCATTTCTTTTATTAAGAATTTTGAACCAAGGCAGATTCTACCTTAAGTTTGATACTGAACTTTCCTATCTTATATAGTAATGTGAGTCAGGCTTTACATTAAATGAATGGGATGGAAACCTTAAGCCGTGCCACAACGCACAGTAAATATCTCAATTTTTTTTTATATATGCATTTCCATTGAAGATATCAATACATTTCAATAATTTAGATATGCTTATTGCTGAATAAAGCCATTTAATCCAATATTATTTTTTCAACAATATTAACAATTTATGTGTTTGCAGTAGACAGAATTTATAGATATATTGATTCTCTTAGTCCAACTGTGGCCTACTTTTAATTGTTTATCAAGGGCAATTATGGACATTGTTTATCAAGATGTTAGTAAACAAATTATATTTTTGCTATCCAAGCAATCTAATAAAAATTTATTACTATGGTCAGAATTTATATTTTTCTATTTGGTGTATCAAGTTCTATTTAGCAATTACTTATTCAAATCTGTGTACGACTATGCTAGTCAAGGATGCTTCTACAGCCAGAATTCGTTCTTGAAGATGTTAGTCAAGATCATGCACGAAAAACTGTAAGTTGTGAATATGAACCGATGTAGTTGTGATATATGCAATCAATTGTTGTTTATCTTTAATAAGAAGTCCAGCACTTATCTCATGGTATTTCCAGTGAATTGTTTACTCAGGCTTGTTTTATTACTGTACCTTCTGCTATGTCTCACCATTTTTTCTTAAAAAAATCAAAATGGAAAAAAGAAAAGTAAAGAACGATGAACTTCACTTAAATAATGGACACCAATTCTTTATGGCCAATGAACCCATGGACATTTGTATGATATTCGTTTATAATTTAACACTTATTTTATACAAACATTTTTTTAAGAGAAATGATAACTTTAGATTTTTATAATTCAATTGTACCATCATCAAAGTTAGATACTGATTATTAAATTTTTAAATATTTAATTTTAGTGTGAGTATGTTTTTGCTTGAAAAAGATGGCTCAATAGCCAACTGAGATGCTGAAAGAATTCAAAGGAAACGAAAAGGCTCAAAAAGCTGCCACCACCTAATTACTAGTATATGGCCTAATTGTTAATAATAAAAAAAAATCTAGGTATTACCAAAAACGTTTGTACTAGACAGTAGACACCCAAAACGAACTATTAACATGTGTTATTTTCTAAACATAGTCCCATTCCAATACCACTCAACCCGCTAAAAGTCCTATTTCTTTCCAACCAAATACTCGATTGTATAGCAAATAATCCATATTACCACCAACATTTTTCTTTCCCACGAAAGTGAGGATCGAGCAACACCTTCTCTATCATTTTTCAGACTCCACTGCACCCAATTAATGCCAAAAGCTGTAAAGAATTTCATCCAGATTAATTTAGCAAAAATGCATGACCAAAAAGGTGATCAATGTCCTCAGAGCCCGGTTTGCTCATACAATAGCTCTGGTTTTTTTAAAAAGAAAACACCTCAAATGGCCATTTCATTGATAAAATGAAAGAAACAAAGAACACGAAGTAAAGAAAAAAATAAAAAGTAAAAATAGCACATACAAACCAAAAGCCACAAAACAAAGGTATACCGTATACCCCAAACCCAAATGACCTTGCACCACCACTTAATTATAAGTATGCGGGCCGCCTATTAATAATTTGACCTAAAGAATAATTACAAAAATCTTTGGAAGTTGACACCCAAAAAGAAGCATTTCCATGTGCCAACTCCCAAACATAATCCCAAGATCTAACTTCCTCCCTAAAAATTCTTTTATTTCTTTCTAACCAAATTCCCCATACTAGCACTTTGTTCGAAGAGCAAAAGAAGATGTGACGACCTGTCACTTTTAAATAAATTAAATTAGAAAACACAGCGGAAGTCTTTTATTTTAATAAAAATTGGCGTGATTATGTTTGAAAATAGGCTAGCCAAAAACCTGTTTACATCTTAAATTCAAACATCGAAAAACACAAGGAACATTAAGTTCCTATCAGGAGTTCAAAATGATTTATAATCATAAAAGAAAAGACAATAGCTCTTAAGAGCCATTTACAAATATACAACTCCAAAATTTTATAAAGTTCACAAAACCATGTACATGGATTTTTTTACATAACACAAAGTCCGTCTCGAAATCATCATCTTCTCGATCAAGCGCGCACCAGCTCCTCTTCCACGATCCCAAACATTACCTGAAATGTTTGTAATATTATGAGCTAACAACTTAAGCCCAGTGAGAATAATAAGCATAAAAAGTAGAGATAGACCTCAAACTCGCATTTCGATTTGTGTCCAATTAATTTGACACCATACACTCCTAAAGTCATCCAAACTCTAGGTGAATTCATTTTTACATTCTCTAAAGGATGATACTACTAACTCTCATAGTCTTAATCTCATCCAAATTCTTGTTATGACATAAACAGGAAAAGTAAATAACCTTTCATAACAATATAACATCTCGATCCTCTATCCAGGATATATATATTTTCATCAATCATATGCATAAAATGCATGAAGAAGGAAATGCGGACAATTCCCGAAGGGTCCAACATTCTCTACTTCTTTTCTTTCTCATTTTCATTCTTTTTCTCGAAGGGAAATGCGGACAATACCCGTAGGCTCCAACATTCCAGACTTCTTTTCTTTCTCATTTTCATTCTTTTTCTCAGAAGGAAATGCGGACAATACCCGTAGGCTCCAACATTCTGTACTTCTTTTATGCGAGATGTCATGGTGCAATATGCCATGGTGCGAGATGCAATGATATGCTCGCACATACTTACAAAAGTAAATAAAGTAAAGTGCGAATAATAAAGTATGAAGACCTTCAACAAGTTTATTGATAACTTCTCTCTTGTTGAAATTCCCCTCGCTAATGGGCTGTTTACTTGGTCAAGGATGGGTAGTAGAGTGTCTCTCTCGTTGATTGATCGCTTTCTTTTCTCGGAGGAGTGGATGACCCTGTTTCGAGAAGCAAGGGTGGAGAGATTAAGTCGTGTAACTTCTGATCATTTCCCTATTTTGTTGCAGACAGGTGGTATTAAATGGGGCCCGACTCCTTTTCGTTTCCAGAATATGTGGCTGTCGCATCCTAGTTTTGCCTCTTCTCTTAAAGGTTGGTGGGATTCCTTTGTGGTGCAGGGGTGGCCTGGGTATTCTTTTACGAGTAAGTTGAAGTTGCTGAAGTTGCTGAAGTCTGTGTTGAAAGGCTGGAATTCTGAAGTTTTCGGCCATATTCAGACCAAGAAAAATCAGATTATTGCAGACTTGGCAGTTCTGGATGGGTTGGAGGAATCCTCGGGTCTCTCTATTGATCAATGTGCTGTTAGGAAATCTCTGAGATTGGATCTTTTGGATACTACGGCTAAGGAGGAAGCTTTTTGGAGACAAAAGTGTAAATTTCAGTGGCTGGAAGAGGGTGATTTTAATTCTAGCTTCTTCCATAATTATATGAATGGTAGAAGGAATAAATCCATTATTTCTGAAGTGTTATCACGAGATGGTAGAAGCTTGCTCTCCGATGGCGAAATTGAGTAGGAGTTTCTCTCCTTCTATCAACTTCTCTATTCCAAAGACAGAGGAGCTAGGTTTCTTCCTAGTAATTTGAGTTGGGATCCCATTGGTGAGAGAGACAAGGAGTTTCTGGAACAGCCTTTTACGGAGCATGAAATTTTAGGTGCTATTGCTGCTTTAGGGAGTAATAAAGCTCCGGGGCCGGACGGGTTCACAGCTGAGTTCTTTAAAAATTCTTGGAACATAATTAAGCATGACATTATGGCTATGTTCCAAGAATTTTTTCAGAAGGGTATTGTTAATTCCATCACCAATGCTACTTTTATCTCTTTGATCCCTAAGAAAGTGGATGCTCGCAATGTCAAAGATTTCCGCCCGATAAGCCTTACTACTGGGCCGTACAAAATTATTTCTAAAGTTTTGGCAGAGAGACTGAAGAAGGTGTTACACAAAACAATAACCGGGTTTCAAAATGCTTTCATTGGTGGTAGACAAATTACTGATTCTATTTTGGTGGCTAACGAGATCATCGAAGATTGGAGGAAGAAGAAATTTAAAGGGGTGATCATTAAATTAGATATTGAAAAGGCGTACGATTGTGTTGACTGGGAGTTTTTAGATGCTATTTTATCCGTGAAAGGGTTTGGGTCTAGATGGAGGAAATGGATCAAAGGCTGCCTCTCTTCAGTAAATTTCTCTATTATTATTAACGGTAAACCGCGGGGCAAATTCTTCGCTTCTCGAGGTTTAAGACAAGGAGACCCGTTGTCTCATTTTCTTTTCATCCTTGTGGCTGATTCCCTCAGTAGGCTGTTGTCCAATGCTCAAGAGGCGGAAGTTATTGATGGTGCGGTGTTAGGAAGGAACCTTTTGAAGGTTAGTCATCTCCAATTCGCTGATGATACGCTGCTCTTTTCTCCTTTTGTTGAGGAGAAGTTGGGTAACCTTCTTTCTTTTTTGCGGCTGTTTGAAAATATGTCGGGTTTGAACTTTAATTTGGAGAAATCGTTCTTGGCTGGTGTGAATTTGGACCCTGTGGAGTCTTCCCTGGCTGCCTCTTTGCTTCAGTGTAAGGTCTCCTCGCTCCCCTTGTCTTATTTGGGCCTTCCTCTTGGGGGTAATCCTAGGTTGAGATCTTTCTGGGAGCCTGTGTTCGAGCGTATTCAGAGAAGAATCAGTAAATGGAAGAAGTTGACTATCTCTAAAGGGGGAAGGCTGACTCTTGTTCAATAAGATTTTGCGGGATTTTTTTTGGAAAGGTAGTGATGGAGCAGGTGGTTCCAATCTGGTCAAATGGGAGGTTGTGGCTACTCCGCTTGTTTGTGGTGGTTTAGCGTTTGGGAATATTTCTAACCGTAACAAAGCGCTTCTTCTCAAATGGTTGTGGAGATTTCCTTTGGAGGAAGATGCTCTTTGGCAGAAAGTTGTTAGTGCTGTGCATGGGAAAAGTCATACGGGGTGGAGAGTTCATTATAACTCTTACTGTTCTAACCGGAGTCCTTGGAGACAGATTGCTAAGCTTGATAGTGTTCTCAAGATCTACACTTCCTTCGCATTGGGGAATGGTTTGAAGATTAGGTTTTGGGAAGATCCTTGGGTTTCTAATCTTCCTCTTGGAGTTGTGTTTCCAAGACTTTTTGGGCTGGTTTCTTCAAAGATTAGTACGGTTGCTGAAGTTTGGGACTCTCGTGTTGGCTCTTGGAATCTTTTGTTCAGAAGAAATTTGAAAGACGAAGAGGTGGATGATTTTGTTGGTCTCTTGTCTCTGTTGGAAGGATCTAGTATTGGGTTCTCTCAAGATCTTAGATTATGGAATGGTTGTGGCAGTTGGTTTTCTTGCAAAAATGCTCTCTTGACAATTTCTTCTACTATCAACAATTTGTCAGATGACCTCCACACAGCTTTATGGCAAGATAAGTACCCTAAAAAGGTTAAGGTTCTTCTATGGATTATCCTTAAAGAAGGCCTTAACACCAATGATAAGTTGCAAAGACGGTTTCCTAGTATGGCTATTTCCCCCGATGTTTGTCCTCTCTGTCTCTCGGATAGTGAAAGTGCGAGTCATATCTTTGTTCATTGCCCTTTCACCTCAGGCCTTTGGAACAAGCTGTGCAGTATTTTCAAAGTTCATGGGCCCCTTCATCACTTAGCCTCGGATGCCGTTCATGGGCTTTTGTGCGGTCATAACTTGAAAAGGAAAGCTAAGATTATCTGGCTTAACGCGACCCGTGCTATTTGCTGGCTTATTTGGTGGGAAAGAAACAACCGTGTTTTTCGTAACGATTTCTCTCCTTCCTCGGTGCTTAATGTTTGGGATAGGGTGGTTTGGCATGCTTCTCTATGGAGCTCCCTTGTCAGGAATTTTTGTAATTATAGTCCTTCTCAGATTGCTCTCAATTGGTCTTGTTTTTTGTAATTGTGTGAGGGCTTTTTTGTACATTTCATATCATCAATGAAATTGTTTCTTATTTAAAAAAAAGTAACTGAAACAAACATAAAGTAAAAGACATAAAGTAAATGACATTAAGTAAAAAAAAAAAAATAGATTGTAACCTCAGACGAACGATATGTCGATCGAACTCCGGTATCAATAATAAAAGTAGAATCATTACTAAAACGATTAACCTATACCTTCCAGGATCCTAAACTTCCAAAAATCCGAGGTTTTATTAGTCGTTCCAAATACAAGTTGGATTCTTAACTTCCAATGATCCAACCTTAGTTTCGTATCAAAACTAACTTAGAATCTTTTAAGATTCAAAGCTTTCCTCGAGAACTCCTAAGTTCTCACTTAAAGGATTAACTCCTAATCCTAAGGGCACTAACTCACTTTACTCTAATCTTAGATTCGGATTCTAGTCTTAGTTTCAAACTCTACAAACCTTCACACTCATTTGCTTTCTATAAATACTTTAAATACTAACTATTCTCACCTTAGCCAAATAATTCCAAATCTCCAATTTCCACGAAACAACCACCGAGCAAATGCACTTTTTGGGACTTCCCTAAGGGAACGAGAAACGGCAAAAGGTTAGGTTGGAAAGAAAGCCCACGTCCCGAGCAATCCAATGCAACTGACCTCATCGAAAACGGTCGAGAAATGAAGAAAGGCCAAGCAAAAATTCTCCTTATCCATGGAGGAGGAGAGCTCCACGGCAATGGAGAAGGAAATGGATGAGAAGTTTAGTCAATTTTGGTCAAAAATGCATTTTTAAAGACAAATGAATAGTATTTGGATATTTTTAAGAAATTTGGAAATGACGGTTACGTCCTTTTATGACTTTTGACTTCTAAATCGAAACCCGATGCTCTTAAATAAATCTAAAGGTGATTAATAATTATTAATTGGCCTATTAATAATTATTAATGTCACCGAAACGAATTTAGAGCATTAAAACGATTAAAACGAATTTCGGTCGAAATTAACTACTAAAATCGAAATTACAAAATAATAATTAAACTAAATACTTAGATTGAAATAAATAAATAAATAAATAAAATTCACTTAAAAATAACGGGACGTTACAGAAGAAGTCCTTTGAAGAAAGTCAAAGGTGTTTATTCTCTTCAAGGCCACAGACCATGCAAACCTTACTTTCTTTTGGGCTCCTGTTGGCTGTTGCCATCTACGAAGCATAGACACTTAAACTTGAGTGATGGATCACGTCCAACATGTATTGAATACTCTGACACCCTGTTAGACATGTGCTAAATACTTTTTAAGTTTGTCAAGCACGTGTTAGATTGTTGTTGAACATATTGGACACTTGTTGAACTTTTTCACTACCATCCATCTGATAGCTTGTCTTGGGTTTTTGATTCTTCTAGTTCCTTTTGTGGTAAATTTTTTTTCTTTCCTTTCCAACTCCTCTTTTCCTTTTTCATCATTTATATACTTTTAAATTCATTTGGTCTGTTGGATTCCAACCGGAAAAAATATTATTTCTTGGGTAAACTTTTAACCACTAATATGTTGCAATCTCGCATGCACGCTTTTCCTTATCTTCGTATATTTGTTTATTTTGTCATAACTCATAAGAAATCTTAATCAACTTCTCATTTATTTTTACACTGATTGTGTGGCAAAACTTTGGGCTAAACTGCTTTGTCAATTTAATCTGAGTTGGGTTCCTCCAAAAAGAGGCCGTAGATTTACTGTTTTGGGTTTTCTTTTGACCTCATACCTCAAATAACAGGAAATTGTTTTGGAATTGTGCTCTTGCTTGCCTTGTTGTGAACTATTTGGCAGACAATTATGCCTATTTTTTTAATATTAATGGGACTTATTTGTAATTATTGTTTTTTGTTTATCTAAATATCAAAACCCTTTGATTTATATTTTCCACCACCTTCCATGTATTACAAATTGAATTATAAAAAAATCTCCAAAGCAGAAGAAAATATTGTCATCAACAAATTGAAGTGGGGTTGGGGTTGAACCTTTTCTTTCCAATTTGAAATAGTCCCCTCTCCTCTTGTCAACATCAACCAAAATGATGGTGGATCTCCTTGTCTTAAACCCCTGTAGCATTTTCTATCTCTTTCGGACACCGTTAATCAAAAAGGAGAAATTCATAGAGCGGAGACAATTTCCAATCCAAAATCTCCATTTACAACCAAAACATTTCCTTCATAACAGTAGTAAATCCCAAACAACGTGGTTGTAAACCTTTCAAAATCAATTTTGGAAACAACTCCTATCTTTTTCCTCACTTTATAATCCTCCAAGGCTTCTGCAACTAACACCTCATCTAAAATTTGCTTTCCTTCCACAAAGGCTCCTTGATTAAACGAAATAGTCTTCGGTAAAACTCTCTCAAGTCTTTTGGCTGATACTTGCAACAATTTTATACACGCTTGTCTTGTCATCAGACTAATTCACTTGAAATCCTTAGTCTATTAGCTTCTGCACTCTTGGGTAATAAATATGAAGGTTCCATTCATGGTTCTGTCAATAATCCCTCTCTGAAAAAACTTATAAAACACCTTTAACAAATCATCTTTAATAATGTCCCATTCTCCTGAAAAAAGGCCAAGGCTAGTGAGAATCCACAAATTTTTAGTGGGAATATAAAAAAAGCGATTAAAAATATCATACAATTTTATTTAATTTATTATAAGTTTTTCTCTTTCAAATATTATTTTTTGTAAACTATGCTAAGTCAATTTTTAATTTTTCTGTTTTTAATTAACGATAAAAAATAGTAATTTTCAATAACTCTTTGTAATTAAAACCATATAGATGCGTTAGACTTTTGTAGTTGAATCCATAAAGAGACAAGCAGATGGGTGCTAGTTACTTTTTGAACTCTTGCTTTATTTTGGGAAGTAATATTATGTTATGTTAGATTTACCAAGTCCTCTTTTTTATATATGGTTTTAGTTGCTATTGTTATTGTTATGTCAATTTTGATTCATTTGCTGCACAGATTGAGATAATGTTCACGATATTGGTTTTGGGGTGGGGTGGTGGTGGTGGTGAAGCAAAGCTGACTGTTACCTAATAAGCTTTTATGCTGTGCTCGTATTCAGATTCTTTATCCCATTTTATTCTGTTTTCCTGCAAGCCAATGAGTTTCTGCATTATCTAATACCATTTTTAGATTCAAGTTCTCAAACCTTATGAATTATCACTTTTGAAATTTTTTTTTATAAGAAACACAATTTTTATTGATGAATGAAAAGCCAAAAGGCCAAAAGAACGAAGAAAAAGCCTTCCAATTGGCGAGCGGCAATAAACGAAGGAGCATAATTACAAAAGCATTTACAATTCGCACTCCATATGGAGGCATTAAGAACCACATAATCCCAATTCTCATCCCAAGACTTAGAGAATTTCTCAAAAGTTCTCCTATTTCTTTCAAGCCAAATTTTCCAACACACCGCTCTCACCGCATTGTTCCAAAGGATATATTTTTTTTTTCCAACAAGCACAGTGCCACCCAAGAGGTTGAAGATTTACTTTACTAATGTGATCATTATTCATAGCCCAATTCATAATAAAGATTTCCAGAAGCTTGTACACAACCGTAGAGAGAAATAATAATAAAGATTTCTTGCAAATCTGTTAGGGAAGGGTGTAAGGGTATATTAGTACATTAGTGGGAGAGTTAGTTAGGGGATATGGGTTATAAATAGAGTGAATGTGAGAGGGTGAGGATATCCATATTTTGAGTATAGTAGTCTTTAGGCTATTGAAGGGGAGAGTTCTAAGCCTCTCGAATGCTTAGTAGTTTCGTTGTTGTTCTATTTTCTTATTAATATCAGTTTTGTTCCTATCAAAATCCTTTTTTGAGTTTAGTTCTCCCCTTCATAATGGCTCCTTCCCCCTCTTCTTTTTCAAATTGTGGAAGGGGAAGATCCCGAAGTAAGTCAAATTTTTTATCTAGCTGTGGTACGGGGTAAAATTAACACTTTGAGTTTCTCTAGCGATCTTTCTCCTTCACCCTTAATCCGCATTGGTGTAGTTTACGCAATCATTAATCAAAAGATCTTAATCACATAATGTGGGAGTGCAAATTGTTGAGGCTTATTTGGCAGAGTTTTTTCCAAACTTTTGGGGTATTATGGGTGAATAATAAAACTATTCGTCAATCTTCCCCCCTTTCAATGATAAAGGGAAAAGCCTATGGGTTGTGGGAGGTATTTGGTTAGAAAGAAATAGAAGATTTTTTGGGGGGGGGAAATAGATCTTGGAATTTCGTTTGGGAGTTGCACATGTAAATCCATCCTTTTGGGTGTCAATTTCCAAAAACGTTTGTAATTACTCTTTAAGGTTAATTATAAATAGGTGGCCTGCATACTTGTAATTAGTTGGCAGTGCATGTATTTTGGGCTCGTGGGGTATACGGTATACCTTGTTTTTGTGGCTTTTGGTTAGCTTGCCACTTTTATATTGTTATGCATTTTCTTGTTTCTTTCATTTTATCACTGAAATGAATTCTTGTTTCTTTTATTTTATCAATGAAATGGCCTCTTGTTTCTTTTATTTTATCAATGAAATGACCTTTTGAGGTGTCTTTATAAAAAAAAAAACATACGATCGGTATCTTTCGAATTTTTTTTTCTTTCTTTCTTTTTTTTTTTTTTTTGCATAAATACACCACTTGGGTTGCAGCACAATTCATGTTTTTCTCGCTTGAATTTTCTTATTGGAATTAAGACCGTCATTAACAATCGTCCATAAAAAGACTTCAATTTTTTTTTGGGTACCAACTCTTCCAAATAAAATTGGAGGAAATGTCATCAGTAGAATCAATAGCCTCCCACATAGTATTAAAAGCCGATTTACACAAAAATCCTTTGCTTTTCTCTGGATTCCATAGCCTCACATCATTCCCATTGGTATATGAACCGAATCGATCGTAGCCATAAAAGTAATCCACTCCTCCACCTCACTATCAGAAAGGTTTCTTCTGAAATTAACATTCCAGGATCTTGTATTTTCATCCCAGAAGTTAAGCACTGGATCATTTCTCTTAAGAGCAATATTGGCTAAGTTATGCAATTTAGAGGCAAGAGGTCTGTCACTAACCAAACAATGATCCCAAAACAGGATAGTATCCACCCTTACCCCCCAGAGAAAGAACTATTACAATCCAATAGAGGCTGCAATTTGTGCATTGGTTTCCAAGGGCTTCTACTGGAGCATTTCAAATTAACATTGGAGGACCATCCGAACTACTTAACACCATGTATGCCTACAATCACTTTGTGCCAAAGGGAATTAGTTCAAGAGGTAATCTCCACAGTCACTTAACAAGTTGCCAATACATCCAAAAGCGAGACCCCCTTTATTAATGGGGAGAGGAATCCAATCCCATCTGACAAGATGATTGCTACCGTCCTTGTCCGCACCCTCCCAGAAAAAATCTCGTAAGATTTTATCGATATCTTTAGCAATTTGGACCGGAGCTTTGAATACGGAGAGATAAAAGATAGGCAAGCTTGAAAGAACACTTTGGACTAGAGTCAATCTACCACCTCTTGAAAACACCAACTTGTGCCATTTCGCAATTCTTTTCTGAATCTTTTTAATAACTAGAAACCAAAAATTCTTGCTATAGGGATTTCCACCCAAGGGCAGTCACTTTTGGAATTTAGATTTAGGTGGATGGAAGAATTCATAATTTTACACTTGTAATATTGAGATTATTATCAAAAAACGACTCGTTTATTATCAAAAAAAATATTGAGATTATCAGCAAAGATGCATTTTTAGTGTTGTATGCTGAACTCATCAGGGGAGTTGGAAGAGCTCATGCCTGCATTTTCTTGTCATTCATTTATCTCTTCTAAATTATGGTGGATGAACTTATGATAATATTTTCTTTCTTTCTTTCTTTCCCTCTAAAAGGTTAATTGAGGGTGTTCTGACATGATAGATTCAATCTTTTGAAAATAGGTGACTATTGAGGATCATCCCCACCTGCCTGGAAAACATGCATCTGTACACCCCTGTAGACACGGGGCTGTGATGAAAAAGATCATTGATGTGTTAATGTCCCGGGGTGTCGAACCAGAAGTTGATAAGTATTTCTCTCTCTCACACGCTTGCATGCATGCACACACACAAGAAATGATGTGTCTCTAATATCTATTCAACTAAAAAATTGATAGTTTAACGAGTTACCAAGCATGTTGGACCTTGTGTACTTCTTTATTTCATTAGCTTAGGCTTTTTTGATACATAGTTTTCTCCTAAAATTCTTGATGAGTAGTTCCTTCGAAGTTTATAATATTTATGTACTGTTGGGGTCTCTAGCTTTATGAGCTAATTGGTCGGGGTGGAATGGGAGGTTTGTCAGTGAAGAGTGAGCCAGAACAGTGAGGTTTAGAGTATGGCAGCGTAACTTCTTGTTGTAGGCCCTTGTTACTTGAAGGTTTTGTGCTATTCCTCTAATTTGATAATTTATTTACAGGGCTCGCATATAATTGTGGTCTGTTGCATGGTCAATTAGTGAGGTGGGAGATCTCTTGGTGTTTTCTGGGTTGGGTTTGTTTGATTACTGAACTTTCGCTGGCAGCCCCCCCTCTTCCAAATTGTTAGAAATTTCTTTTATTGGCAAGAACCATAAAATACAAAGTCAAGTTATTGGGCATGTAGGATTATGTGAGTCCCAATTTCAAATGCTTAGAGAAATATTAGAAATACTTAAATCAAGCCAATTACGATTTAGAGCTACAACTATACTAAATCCAATTTCTGAGAGCACCAAGGTGCTTGCATACTTATTTGAGTTGATACAAATGGTGTGATAATATCTCATTCTGTTATAAGTGAATATTTACCGAACAAATTAAATTTTAATGTTTTAAGGAACTCAAAGTACAGTTATTGAGAACACGATATTTTTGTGTGGAGACAATCCATGCTAGTTCCTAATTAAGCCTCTTAAACTCTTCATCTCATGATCTTATTGTTTGTTTCTATTTCTCTAGGTACCTTTTCTTGTTCTTAAAATTTGTCGCCTCTGTTATTCCTACTATTGAATATGATTACACAATGGACTTTGATCTCGGCGGCTCTAGCAGTTGAAATCCGGTATGTCTTGTGAGCACAACAGAGTTCTCAATCTTTAGATAACTAGTAATGTAATGCGTATTACATGTGGTTCCAATCTTTGTTTTATCAATATTTGACCATTTATCCCTTGTATTGCACATAATTTAATTAATTTATTTACATATAAATTTTTATTATTTGATAAATAAATAATATATATATATATATATATTTTCATTTAACTAAAAACTTGAAGCTATTAAGCTTAATAATGTTTCAAATTTTAATTTTATTTTGTTTGATTTAAAAATAACGAAACAATACTTTTATGTATATTATATTTTTTTCTTTATCATTATGGATCTCTACCAGAAACCTTCTCCTGGACAGAGATCCATCCCCTTGGACCTATGGAAATTAACTATTTTCAAGAGCTATCAGAAACATTTGCGGAGGCTTTTTGGATTGTTCTTGGAAGTCCTTGAATTTTATAGATGGCATTTGCCATGGAATCCACCATTAAAGTTGAAGGGTAATTTTGTGGCTTTATTCCAACAAAGGTAGATATCACCATTAATGGAGAGTTACTTGCAACGGTACTGTTAAACGATAAACTAAAGAGTTGAAAAGAATGTAATTCATGTATTTACTAACGACATGCACATCATATATATACACATTAGAGTCTAACCTAATGGGCTTAAAAGTAATGGGCCTAACATGAACATTAAAAAACTCAACAATAATCAACACTCCCCTCAGGAGCATAAGTTAATCATGCCCACTTGTTACAAAGGTAGTCAACCGTGGTCCATTCAAAGCTTTTGTAAAGATGTCGCCAATTGTTCTCCGTCTTCACATATCCTAGAGAAATCAGCCCCAATTGTATTTTCTCACGAACAAAGTGACAATCAACCTCAATATGTTTAGTACGCTCATGAAAAACGGGGTTTGAAGCGATATGAAGGGCGACTTGGTTATCACACCATAGTTTCATTGGATGCAAGACCGAAAACCCAACTCAATAAAGAAGTTGACGAATCCATATCACTTCACAAGGTGATCGAGCCATAGCTCTATATTCCGATTCAAGACTAGATCGTGATACAACATGTTGCTCACTCTTCCAAGAGACTAAATTCCCTCCCACAAAAACACAAAACGTAGTAGATCTTCGATCTTCTTTAGACCTACCTCAATCAGATCCGAGAAGCATTCAATCTCACCGTGTCCATGGTTGCCATATAGAATTCCTCGTCCAGGGGCACCTTTTAAGTAACACAAAATCTGCTCAATGACCTTCCAATGTTCAATAGTAGGTGAGGACAAATATTGACTCACTATACTAACCGAATATGCAAATCCGGACGAGTTCGATAAGGTAATTAAGTTTTCCAACCAACCTCCGTATCTTTCGAGTTCTTCAAATAATTCACCATCCCTTGTAAGTCGCAAATTAGGATTCATTGGGGTGCTACATGGTTTAGCCCCAATTTACTCTCCGATAGTAAATCAACACATATTTCCTTTGAGAAAAGGAAGACCCTTTATCGCTTCTCGTCACTTCAACACCCAAAAAATATTTCAACGCCCTAAGTCCTTGGTATGAAATTGACTATGGAGGAAAGTTTTGAGGATAAAATACCGCTCTATCACTTCCGTGTGACAAGTCATCTACATACACAACCAACAAAATGAGGGGGGGGGGGGGGGGGGGGGGGGGGGGTCCCAACCCAGACTTGCGATGAAAAACAGAATGATCTCGATTTACTTTTTCTCATGCCAAATTGTTCAACCGCCAAGCTAAATTTACCAAACCATGCCCGAGGGCCTGTTTCAAGCCATACAACGATTTTCTCGGATAACAAACCTTTCCATTCTCCCCCGAGCAACAAATCCAGGTGGTTGCTCCATATACACCTCTTCTTGAAATCCCCATGAAGAAAAGCATTCTTGATATCTAAGCGGTGCAAAGGCCAACCATATGTAGCGGCCAGAGAAAATAAACAATCTAACCGGCGTGAGTTTGGCAACAGGAGAAAAAGGTGTCGAAATAATCAATCCCATAGACCTGAGCATACCCTTTAGCAACAAGGCGGGCTTTCAAACGAGCAATAGATCCATCGGGATTAACTTTGATTGCAAAAACCCACTTACAACCAATAGCTTTCACCCGTAGGTAAATCGACCAAAGTCCAAGTTCCATTTTCTTCTAAGGCCCGCATTTCCTCGATCATGGCATTACGCCACCCGATGAGAGAAAGGGCATCATGAACGTCTTAGGTAAAGACACGGTAATCAAGTGATGCAATAAAAAGAACACACGAGAGGGAGACAAATTGTTATAAGATACAAAAAGAAGTAACAGGGGATACGTACAAGTTCGTTTCCCTTTTACGGAGGGCAATAGGGAGATCAACTCGTGGATCGGATCTCGACGAAAGCCTCTTGAACGGTGGTATCCTGGACATGAATGCGGTTCAGACGAGGGACGACGGGTAAACACTTGAGGAAAGGGAGGCATGGGCGGGGAGATTGGTAGAGGAGGAGAAACAACAGATGGTACTTGTGAGGAGGTGGCAAAACAGAGTCGGTATTTCGGAGGGAGGTGAAACAACGGTAGTAGTGGTGTAGATTAACAAGTTATCATCTTCCTCCTGGGAGAAATGTATGAGACAGAAGGAGAGAACGGTGTAGTTTCAAAAAAGTAACATCGAAGAAACCAAATATCTATTAAGAACCGTAGAAAAACATCGATATCCCTTTTGAACCCGAGAATAACCAAAGGAAAATACATTTTAAAGCCTTGGGATCAAGTTTAGAAAGTTGAGGACGAACATCTCTAACAAAACATGTGCAACCAAATATCCTAGGTTCTATAGGAAATAAAAGGTTTATTGGGGAGCAAAGAGTGGTAAGGAATTTGACCATTAAGAACCGAGGAAGACATGCGATTAATGAGAAAACAAGCGGAGAAACAAGATTCCGCCCAAAAATGTTTAGGAACCCGCATTCGGAAAAAGTAAAGCTCGAGCGCTTTCCAACAAATGTCTATTTTTACGTTCGACTACCCCGCTTTGAGACGGAGTATCTACACAAGATGTTTGATGGAGAATGCCATGTGTGATCATAAAATTTTGAAAAGTGGATGACATATATTCTTTTGCGTTATCACTTAAGAGTTTTTATTGGGATATTGAATTGGGTTGAATTTCAGACAAAAAGCTGAAAAATGAGAAAATACCTCGAAACGAGATTTCATGAAATAGAGCCATGTCATTCGAGAGTAATCATCAACAAATGTAACAAAATACCGAAATCCGGTATAGAAGCAACAGGGCGGGGACCCCAAACATCGGAAGAACTAACTCAAAAGGAGCACTTGCACGTTTATTGACTCGTGGACCATGACACAATGAGTTTAGGGGCAAACCGGCACGACTCACAATCTAAAGAGGACAAAGTTGAAACCGAGGGCACAATTTCTTAAAAACAGAGAGAGAAGGATGACCTAATCGACAATGAGTATCAAAAGCGCATATGACGATACTCCGAACATGCAAGAGGGGAAAGCGAGGGTCAAGAACGTAGAGGCCGCCGATTCATGTCCTTTACCAATAATTTGCTTCGTCGTAAGATCCTGAAACAAACAATAAGTGGGATAGAATGAGACACAACAATTTAAAGAAGCGAGTAATTTGGGGGGACGGGGGGACATCAAATTAAATGACAAATCGGGAGGCTAAGAACACAAGACAAAGGTAATGAAGGAACGGGTTTAGCTTGACCGGATCCAATAACGAGGAAGTGGATCCATCTCGCTAAAGTAACATGAGATGACGAAGTGTGTGGTTCGAATGAAGAAAGTAATTTAGGATTACCGTCATATGATCGGTTGCACCGAATCATGACCCATTTGGAAGAAGAAGAAACAAGACATGATGTCGATTTACCTGACCGAGCAAGAACAATACCGGAAGCAAGCCGATGATTCACTCTTTCACCATAAAATCAGAAGAATTGTACTATGCAAGAAGAAACAAACAACGAAGAAAAAGCAGGGTCCAACCAACGACTAAATAATTAGCCACTAACAATCAACCAACCACAACACCCAACAAACGGCTAGGGATTAAGCCTCAAATATGTGGTAACGAATAGATAAGTAACACAAAATCTGGACAGCAAGCAAAATTCCAGAAAAACACAGATCTGAACCGAATTAGCGCCAAAAAGCGGTCTGGACAGCAGCAAAACTCCTCGTTTTCATCAAAACCAAGAGGGTTTATACCTAAAACCACTCCCAAACGACCGGAAAAAATCCGACCAAAAACCAAGCAAACGGCGGCGAGTCACGGCGGCTCACGCGCCCCACGCGCGCCGCGTGAGGAGGGTGGCGGATCTTCCGGGCGGCGCGTGTGGCCCACGAGCGGCGCCGGCGAACATGTGGCTGCGACTCGGCGTTTCGGAGGGCGGCGGTTCTTTCTACGAGGGTGGTGTCGACAAATGGTCACTTTTGATCGAGACCCGAACTCGAACCCTAACCCTCTTGAACAAGAATTCACTTTACCAACTCTCAAACAAAATTAAAAATCTTTAGGCTTTGATACCATGTTAAACGATAAACTAAAGAGTTGAAAAGAATGTAATTCATGTATTTACTAACGACATGCACATCATATATATACACATTAGAGTCTAACCTAATGGGCTTAAAAGTAATGGGCCTAACTATGTAACTATTATAATAAACTCAACAATTATATCTAACAGGTACAAATTGTGAATTTCCCTCACCTTCAACTCCTAATGTGTACAGAGGCCTCCTTCAATGGAGTTTCTTGTATGAAGCTTTTAAAAAGTATCACAATCTAATTTGTTGCTCTCTCCCCTTGGATACTTGGAGAAATGATCATTCAATTGCCTGTCTACGATTCACCTTTCTCCATCAAATATCATCTTCCCCAAGGACCACATTTCCATTCCCATTCACCTGGTGTTTTGGCCATCTAACAAACCCCACAACTTCCATGGCCCATTCTAACCCAAGCCCAATTTTTGATAACCAAATTCTTTTTCTTATTCCAAGCCCAAGTTCTCATAACCTCTCTGTTGCAGTCGGGCCCTCCCATAGCCCAAGCCAAATTGACCCTGACCCTAGCTTTCTCAGACCTTCAAGACCAAGAGTGGTTCACTTCAAAATGAACCAAATTCTGGTACTTCTATCAGAACTCCCACAACATATCCCAACCTTCTAATCTGCTCACGCATATTTCCTCGTCGATTTTTCCTTCCCTTTGAGCAGCCTTAATCCCCTTTTACCCTCGAGTCCCTTTCTTCATCTTTTTTTTTTTTGGTAATAAACGAAGCTTTTCATTGATATATGAAAGGGCCAAAAAAGGCCTAGAAGAAATTACAAAAAGTCCATTTCTTCATCTGAACATCCACTCTCCTCATATCTCAATAATTAAGCTCTCCAAACCCTTCTGTTGCAATGAGTCTGATGCACTCTTACATTTAAAAATTCATATCCTGAAGACTCCTATGACCTTGATCTAGACTTGCTCTAAGTGAAAAATTGGTTTATGGTTTTTCCAGTTCCTTTCAAGCGCTTTCCAAGCCAACCACCAATCCTCCTAAGAGTATGAAAATTCAGGTATCAGGAAGAATAGAATCTCTCGTGAAGTTTTCAATCTTGTCTCAAACGTCAGCTATGTCTGAAGTTATCCCTTCGTGACTTTTGCCAGCTGCATCTCATCATGATTATTCTCTCTTGGAATGTTAGGGTTTAGGAGCCCTCAAAATGAGAGGCCTTGTCAAAAGCCTCTTGGAGTGAATCAATTTGGAATTTATCCCTTTTCAAGTACAAATTAATTTCGGTGGATCGTAATATTATTAAGTTTCTGGGAAGCTCTCGTGGTATTAGTTTGTTGTCCACGGTAGCCCTTAGATCTGTTGGGGTATCATTGCATTGCCATGTGGGATTCCCACTCTTTGATGGTTTCTGATTACCTCGCAGGTGCCTTCTTCTCTCTCTTTTTGCGTCCCTCATTGATGGGCGGTTTTTTTGGCTATGGGAATTTATGGCCCTCTTTGTACCATGATCATGAGGATTTTTTGAGTGAGTTGGGTGCCCTTGTTGGTTATTGTGGTGACATTTGATGCATTGTCGACGATTTCAATGCCACTGTGGATCTTTGAAAATTCTAACCGGGTTAGAAGAACCTTGTGCATGAAAATTTCAAGAAGCTCATCCAAGACCTCAACGTTGATGAAATTCCTCTCCCAATCGTCACATGATCTAGCTTTTGTGATTTTCCTACTCACACCCATGAACAGGTTCTTTTTCTATAGGGAATGACTCTATATTTCATAGCACTATAGTTTCTAGAAAAGAGTGAATTGCATACCATCACTTCCCTATTATCATGGAGACTGGTTCCTTCAATTGGGCCCTTTCATCCTTCACGTTTGAAAATTGCTGCCTTATTCACCACTCATTTAGGGTGGCTTTCGATGCTTGGTGATGAAACTTAGTGTCCCGAGGCAAGTTTGGTTTCTCCTTTGATGAGAATCTGAGGTCCTTTAAAAACTTATTGATGCTCTGGATGGAACAAGGACAATTTCAGCACTCTTTCTTATTAGAAAGACAAACTTGTCAAGCTCATTAAAGATATGGATGATGTTGAGGAAATTAGCCCCATTTCTTCACAAGACACGCTTCTGTGATCTCAACTCCTTGAAATTAATTATAAATAATAGCATAGATGGCTGCAAAATTGTATAGGTAAGTGTTGCTCGATAGTGATGAGAATTCTAGAATGATCCATTTTCCGATTAACTCATGTTTTCTCGCTTTTTAAAATAGTTTTAAGTTTAGTTAGAGAATATCGTCACCAATGTCTTTTGTAAAAAAAAAAAAACACAAATCCTTGACCTTATCCTAATTTCTAATGAGTTAATTGAAGGCTGTAGTCATAGAAAGGTGCAATGTTTCAAAAAGCGAGAAAACACACCAGAGGTGCTAAGCGTGAAGCGCAAATTTTTATTTATTTATTATTTTTTTTTTGTGAAGAGAATGATATAATAATAAAAATATATATTCTGTATATTTTAATTATTGAATAATCAAGAGTATTATTATTATTATTTTTTAAATGAGTGCCTTTTCTTAGATATCATTTATAAACAAATATTTAGATATATTATAAGCATTTTCTCTTTAAAGAATAAATAAATATATATATACATATATATATAATCCCTAATACCATTGAGGCTTGCGTCTTTACAAATCAGCGAGGCAAGCTTAAGCGTGCGCCTCAGGGTGCCTTTTAAAACACTAGAATGGTGGAAGGTTTAACGTTCAAACACTTTTGTAATTATTCGCTAGGTCAAATTATAAATAGTTGGCGTGCATACTTGTAATTAGGTGGCACTGGTGGTGTGGTTTCTTTTGGTTTTGGGGTATACGGTATACCTTGTTTTGGTGGCTTTTGGTCCGTTATGCCACTTTTATATTGTATTTATTCTCGTTTTTCTTTCATTTATCAATGAAATGGCCTTTTGAGGTGTTTTTATAAAAAAAAAAAGGTTTGGTGATCAAAGTCGACCCGGAGAAGGCTTCTCACCGTGTAGATTAGCTATTCCTCTTGAAAATCTTCAAGCATAAAGGTTTCGGATCCACTTAGATCAAATGGATCTCTAGATGCATTTTCAAACACCAAATTCTCGATCTTCATTAATGTTAGGAGATGCAGATCCCTTATCTCCCTTTCCTTCATTACTACCTTTGATTTCTTTCATCGATGCATGAACCTCGAAATGGAGAAGTGTAATACTAGAGTTATGTGCATGGCAAAGATGATTGGTTGTGTGAATCATCTCCTCTTCGGTGATGACATTCTTCTTTTCTTGATAGATTGTGTTCTCATTTAGCTTTTGCTAAGCATCTTCAGAATCAATAAGAGCATATAGCTGCATCATGGGTATTAACATGATCGGAATAAGTTATGTATAAAGCCTCTCTTTTGGGTTGCTTAGCTGGATCATGGCCCTCCTATCTCGGCCTCCCTTTTGGGTTGCATAGCGGAATCATGGCCCTCCTATCTCGGCCTCCCTCTCGAGGGGAAATCTCTCACCTTTTTTTTTTGGAACTAACTTGTCGATAGGATTGAAAAAAAGGCGTGCCAAATGGAAGAACAAACTCATCTCCTAAGGAGGTCATGTCACCTTCATTGAAGTGGTCCTCTCTGGCATCCCTACTTACATCCTCTCATTATAAGATACCAGTTAAGATTGCCCATACGATTGTTGAGAGGAAACTTTAGAAATTTCTCTCTGGGCAACAACCATAATTTACTATTTTGGCATCACAAGTGGCTCGTCAACTGTGTCCTTGCCATCGGATTCCCTAGGTCTTTGCCTGGGCTGATTCTCAATTCTCCTTCATCAGTGAGTGTTAGGATAGCAGGAACAACGCTTGGGATATCAAGTTCAGAAGACGTCTCAACAACAAAGAAGTCTTGGAGGGGTGCAATCTCTCTTTAAAGGATGCGATTTTATGGAACTTCAGTTACACGACCCGCTTGACGCCCAAGATCATAATATCGCTTCTCTTCCTCCAACGTTCTGCAAATATCTTTGGAATACAAGAATTCCCAATAAGATAAAAGGTGTTTGCCTGGTTTGGCAACTAAACACTGTTGAATGGAATGTGTTATTTCTAAGGTCTTGGAATATAACCGTTTTTTATATATTTCATGAACTTCTTCATTTTACAAACAAGAAATAAAATATTACTAGGAATTAGATTTTGTCATGGTCCTTCTTAGGATATATATATATTTCTATATTGCAAAAGTTAAAATACGAATCCTAACTTTTTTTATTTGATGAGCCTTTAAACTTTTATTCCAATAAATATTAAATAAATTTACTTAAAAATATTCTTACTTTTCTGGTACATTAGGTAAGTAAATAATATTAAGAAACTACAGCCTATAACATTTTTTTATTTAACTTCATTTAAAAAATACTGAAATTTTATTTTCATAAGCAGCACTTATTTTTTTTAAATTTTTTTTGATGTAATGAATTTGTTTTCATTAAGCTTTTGCTTTTGTATTATTGATTTTTTTTTTTTTAATGTTTCTAATTGAGATGTTTTAATTAAAATTCACTCATTTGTGAGAGAGTGGGTGTGGAGAGCGATTATCCTGACCTTTACTGCTTTGTTTAATGCTCGACTCTTTCAAACATGCAGATTGTTCAGAATTGATGTGATCTGCCAATGGACTTGCGACCTCTGCTTCCTTGTACATAATTCCAAGGGATTAAACAATTCTACCATGTTTAAATATATTTATCATTTATAATAACAAGCTGATTGTTTTTTTTTTTCGTGTAATGGAATTCAAACAAAATTATTTCAAAGGAAACAAAAAATGATAATTTATCACATGTAATTTATACAAAGTAACTCCATCTCGAAGCTCTAATGAAGGAACGATGTCTACCGTTTCTATTTTTATACAAGTAACTCCATCCTTTTAAATCAAAGTTTTCCCATCAATTTAAATCCTTATAAAGAACTACCACAATTGGTAAAGATGCTATTGAAATTTGTAGTTTTGATTTTACAAATTGTTCTCGCACAAAAAGGTTACGAACGAAATTTAAATTGTTTAACACAAAAAGGTGTAAAGGGGTAAAAATTGTGTAGAAATATCAAATTGTCATGCAGGACATGGAAGAAAAATCTTTAAAACTGGAAACAAATCGAGATTGCTAAAAACAAGATCTCATACTTGTTTTTATCAAACTAGAAAATTAAACTATTGTTTATATTTAAAAGAATTTGTCTCAAATAGCATAAATTTGCATACTAATTATTAAAATGTCATAACTTTTTAAAAATTACTCAAATAGCATAATTATAGTTCAGTAAATTTATAGAATTATTTTTCATGGGTATTTTTAATGATTTGTTTGCTTTTTTCTTTATAAGTTAAAATTCGATAATTTATCGAACTATTGGATTATTTTTCATCATTATTTTCAATGAAATTATTAGGTTTAGTTTTTAATACCTTTTTAGTTAGTTCAATAAATTTATTGAACTATAATTATGTCATCTGAGTAATTTTTGAAAAGTTCTAACATTTCAGTAATTAGTGTGTAAAAATATGCTATTTCAGTACTTGCCCCTATATTTAATTAATTAAAATTAGGGTGAAAAATACAACTAGCCACTTGTTTGATAAAAAATACGCAAATGTCCACTTTTGTTAACGTTTTGTGTGGTAGCCATCTACAAGGCGCGTGGAAGAGCAGGCAAGCTTCATTTTACATAAATACCATTGATATAAGTAGGTATTGATGGGAAGGGACATAATAGGCAGTGGCTGACATGCACAATATACGAGTTGTCTTTCTCATTGATCATGAATTTTTTGTTTCTCCGTCTTTCTCGGCCTGTAACTTCTGGAAACCGTTCTTTGAAGGAAAAAGTAACCGCTAGGTAATATATAAGCAAGTATGTTTTCGAAAAACGGATGTCTTTGTAGATTTGATCGACTTCTTTTGTATGTAATCATTACATTTATTTACCAATAATGTCAGACATGGTGAAGACACGAGGATCAGAGAAGAAAAGGAGGATTTCTGAGAAGCCTGATGAATAGAATGCGTAAAATATAAAGATTGAAGAAAATGTAGAAGGATCTAGTGATCCTGAGGACAAGGTAGTTATTAATAGTACATTTGAAATTAAACACTGGTGTACATAGTCTGGCTGTTTTACAAGTTTAAGTTTGTGTTTGCAGACGCCGGAGAAGGTAACATTCAAAGATTCAAAGAAATAAAGGATGAAAAGTGTCTTCATCGAAAAAAAGGAAACTAACAACTGAGGTAGATGTAGCGAGGCAACTGCGCATTATAAGATTTACTCATAAATGCATGTTGCTTCTGTAATCTATTGTATATAATTTGTAATGCCGTAGTATACACACTATACGTGCTTGTATCGCTATATCGAAAAAAATTTATTGTCAATTAGCGATTAAAAGTCTTTCATCTGTGTATATTACAGAAATTCAGCAATACATGTATGTTGTAGTTAATAGACAACTTATAATGTGTATTACGTGCACCAGGGACCAAAGTTGATCCAACCAAGACATTACTGGAAAAAAAATTAGAAGGTTAATGTATACTGTAAGACAAAGGTACTGAGTACTCTGCATAAGAAGATGACAGACAAGCAACAGAGATTGTTGAGGAAGTCTGTTCTTTAGAATTTATGGAAGCTTGATATGAAACCCTAGAAAATTGAAATAGGAACCCTTTGAAAGATAAAGAACCTCTAGATGCAAATCCTAAAACCCCAACGAAAAATAAGGTAAAACCCTTGGAAAGCAAGAAGAGAAAGATTATTCCCATGATCTAATATCTTGAAATAAGAGAACTTGTTCTTATTTCAAAATCGAAACAATCCACAAACACAATAGATCAAGTTATGCTTGAATGTCTCTAAAACATGAAACCTAGAACAAGGCTACAAAATGCAAGGTAAAATCAACCAAGCAATAAGCAAAACAAAGCTTTATATCATATTAATTCTTAGTGTAAACCTTACAAATGAGGATTTAAATAGCCAAAGAAACCCTAAAAACGACAAGGAAATTAGGATTACAAGGAGGCACAAAATCAGCCAAATCTTTCCTTAAGTGCATTTGGTGCATTTTAGGAAAGTTTTGCCCTAGAATATATTATATCATTCCTAAACCATTCTAAGCATTAAAACTGATAAATAAAGGCCTAAAACATGTCCAAATACATTTTATATTCATGGACATCATATTTGGGAAGTTTGGGAACAAATATGGAAAGTGGTCCAAATAAGGAAAGTTGGCAAAAGTGATGCAACTTTCCTAATTAGCTCTTCTCTTCAATTCTGATTGAATAAGTCTTCAATACTCTTCTTTAAAATGTATTTTCCATAGATTAAAGTCCATCATGTCCTCTTCCATAGCCTCCATGCTAGGATCCTCAAAGCTTGTCTTGACTTTGCTCATGTAGGCTTGTAATGGATGTTTTATGCTGAACTTTGATCTTGAGATTGATCATTGAGCTATTTGTGACGTTACATGATTCATATCATCCCCTCCCTCTTGAAAAAGATTCGTCCTCGAATCTAAACTATTATCTACAGCGTAAAAGCACGTAAAGCATACTTACCTCCGGTATTGTCAACTAGCAATAAAAACAGTAACAATGATATCTCTGCTTCTCCCTTCAAGTTAAACCATTATCTTCCTTGATATCTTTCCTTTTCTAAGCAATTGTATGTCTATTGTCTTATCTCGATTTTGTAATTTCTTAAAATTACCTATCTTAGGACAAACATCATCAAAGCTCACAAGATTTTTAGTTACTTGAAATAACAAAGAAAACTTAGAGGTGCATGGACCATAGTCAATCTCATAAAATTTCTGATAATATGGTAACACTAACAAATATGCAAAACTACAATTATCCTTAGACTTATATGAAACAAATCGAACATTCTTTTCGAGTAAGTGATAATTATGAATCAAATAATAATCATGTGAAACATTAAGCACATCATCAAAATTACTAAACAAATCAACTCTTTCAATTTGAGAATTATCAAGAAAGTAAGTCTTAGCACAAGATGCATAATTATTTATGAAATTCATTTGATGTTGTAAAAATTCAGAGTTGATACCAATTTTAGCAAGCAAACAATTAATATGCATTTCATCAAGAATAAGGTTAGGATACTTTACCATGGCTGTGTTTACCCTATTTTCCATGCATTGAATCATGTGAGATGGTGGTTTATTGAGTATGGAAGCCCCTTGAATTTTGTCTTCATGATGTATTATGCATTGCATTGATGACTATAAAGGGTAAAAATAGCCCTCGTATGGGCCGCGTACATCGGATCGGCCCATCTAGGTCACATTCAACCGAATAGTAGCCTGGGAAGCCACCTTCTCATTGGGCTGTTTTAAAACCCATCAAGCCTAGTTCAAACACTAGCCCAGTCAAGAGGCCCACAATCAAGATACTATAAAAGCTCACTTGACCTATAAAATCAAGTAAGTTGAGAAAGAGGATACTATCCTAGACCCTGATATTTTCTTGCGAAACAAGCTACTTCTCACCTACCACCACCTAACTTGATCGTCAGAGGGTCCTTGACCGGTACCACACCAGGTGTCCTTTTGACCGTTAACTTGCTTTTGTCTCAGGTAGTTACGCCATTGAGAAGCAAGCACGTGACAGAACGTGCTCAACCGTGTGAGGAAGACTCCATCAGAGAAATAGCCCATACATTTTGGCGCCCACCGTGGGGCCATTAATCAAGCGATTTTCGTCCAAATCCTGATACCTACACGGTACCCACAAGAAGAAACAATGACCACTCGATCAGCAAAACAACGAGCTCTCAATGAGACCGTTAACCGGAATGAAGTACTAGAGATGGTCAACGGTGTTTCATGCCGCAATGCAGTACCAGAGACGGTCACTATAACGCTGGAAGAACACTGGGAAATGATGGAGACCAAAAAAATGTTGTTGTAAGAGGTAAGAAAGATGAGGAGCTTGTTTGGGGAAAAGCTGACGACGGTCCGGTTAAACGGCCAGACTGCCCTGAATGTAGATGAGGGAGGCCCCTTTTAAGCTCAAAGCTAGAAAATCACAAGCTAGACGGCGACGTCGGAGGGCCACCACATCTGAGAAGGGAAAGTATGCGGCAGACAACGACCTGCGAACTAAGTTGTCGGCCAGACGGCGAGGAGACGGCGTCGACCTAGAAATCTTTTCCTTCGTAAAGGAGAACCCAAGCAAGACTCTGTGCGAAACGATACACGGGGGAGACCTCAGAACCAAGCACCGTCTCAAAGGAACAGCAAGGAAAAGGAGGATTCGATTTATACAGGGAGTGAAGAGGAAAGTTTGGCTTCTACCAGAAAGGATAAACGCCGAAAAAAGCAATAAAAACACGCCAATATGAGGCAACTTCTTGAAGAGAAAGCGCCGAAAAGAGCATCTGAGAAAAGGACAAACCCTAACTCCGACGCTCGAGAACCAGGAGATTCTCCTTTCACAAGAAGAATCATGTCAATCGCACAAGCGAAGCACTTCATCCTCCCAAAGTTCGAAATGTATGACGGATCGGAAATCCGATAGAACACGTGGCTCACTTCGTCAACATGATAGAGTCGTCCTGTGTAATCGAGCCGGATTTGGCAATAACCTGCAGGTTTTTCCCCACAAGTCTGAAGGGCTCACCCTTACTGTGGTTCAATAGCCTTCCCAAGAGGTCTATCAAAGCCTTTTCAGATTTGTCATCAGCGTTACTCAGTGAATATAGCGTGAGTAGTTCATTAAGACAAACCACGACCTCTATGACATTCTAATGGGGGAGAAGGAAACCTTGAGAGACTTCATTGTCAAGTTCTGAAAGGTCAAACTGGAATTCAATTACTGTAACGATCTCGAAGCAGCGACCGCATTCTCGTGAGCAGTACATCCGAACCTCCTCTTATGGAGATCCTTCAACAAAAGAAGCCCAAAACCATGAAGGAAGCACTGGATAGAGCGATGGCCAAAATATCGAAGGATGAATCCGAAAGGGTGGCTAGAGAGATGTGAAGGATGGGATCAAAACCAGAGGGGGTGTGGAAGAAGAAAGAAAAAGTGTCCGAAGAAGGAAGGAGAAGGGAGCGGGGACGCTCAGAGAAGGAAAGAAAGGAGAGAAGAGGGGAATCAGAAAAAAAAGTCAGTATGAGGGAGAATTAAGGATCCGAGGAAGAGAAGTCCAGAACGGATCTCGCAAACTGCGGTCGCGATGAGTTCTTTCAAGAGGGAAGAAAATCTGAAAGATAAGAGGTCGTGCTACGCGCCTAAGAACTTGGAAAGGAAAGAGCCCGCGTACTGCAGGTTTCACAAGATGAACGGGCATAGCACAGAAAATTGTAAAATCCTCGCTCGAGAGATAGACCGCATCTACGAGCAAGGTCTGAATAGTGGAAGCTAGAGGCGGGACACCAAGAGCGAGGACGAAAGATTGGCCACGTCTGTAGCAATCTCAGGCTACAGACAAGTCGGTTCGATCCATTGCACCTGAGAATCTATGAATGCCCACAAAAGGTGTCAGCGTGAAGCCGGCTCCTCGTCTATTAGGTCAAGCACACCCCTGAAGATTTAATCAAGTACTCCCAGAAAGACCTGGAGGACGTTCATTTGCCTCATAACGACGCGCTGGTCATCACGATATCCATCGAGTCCTATACTGTTAGTAGAGTCTTAGTTGATTTGGGATCCTCAATAAACATACTATACATGTCAGCGTTCCGAAGCATGAAACTGAAGGAATCGGACCTCACCCCAAACTCCTAGGATTTAGTGGGATTCAACGGAACGATCACGAGGTCCTCTGGAACAATCAAGCTGCCGGTCCGGGTGGAGGGCGTAAACCCAATGACCTTCTTCCACGTCATCGATACCCGCTCAGGATACAACGCCTTGCTTGGAAGGTCGTGGATCCATAACATGAGGGCACACCCATCAACCTTACACCAAAAGCTAAAATATCTGACAGAAAAGGGAGTCCGAGTAATCGAGGGAGACCAGCAGTGTAACGCCTCGGGTTTTTGGTAAGTTTTGCATTAATAAAAAAAAATTATATTTTCTCTATTTAATCTCTTAAATGATTTAAGGATAAAGTGTTTAAATTTAATTCTTATTATTAAGAATTAATTTTTAAATAACTTTAGACTTAGATATTAGAGAGATTTTTAATTCTTAGATAAATGATATTTTTTTTTTAAAAAAAAGGAGTGGAGCGTGAAAAGAAGAAGGAAAAAAAAAAGACAGTCATCATTCATCCTGCTTCACGTGAAAGACCTAGACTGAGGAAAAGGTAAGGCATTCTCCTTCTTCACCTTCTTCTCCATTCGTTTCGATTGAGAAATTGATCGATTTCGGGTTAATTGATTCAAGATTTTCACGATCTATAAGTGTGTTTTGCTTAAAGGTTCTCTTTGGTGGAGTTGTGGAGAAATTTGAGAAGGGCCTTCTTTCAAGATTGAATTGAGGTAATGATTCCTATTTTGAAACCTAATGTAGAATTGATAGATAATGAATGAATCAGAACCCCAAAATTCTTTCTCCGTTCGTCCTATGCTGTCCTACGCCCATCCTACGCTGACCTACGCCCGGTCCTAACCGGAATTCCCCCTGTCATAACCATCCTAACCCAAAGTCGAACCCGTCACCCTCCGTCCTAATGCTGTCCTAATCGTCCTACCATCGTCCTACCCTGTAATCCCTCCGTCCTACGTTCAATTTAATGTTTATCTTAGTATAAAGTTAGGTTTAATTTAATTTAGATTGTAACTTATTTTTCAGGTCGTAGTTGTGTTGTGAAAGGAATAAAGAATTTGGAAGAATTCTTACTTTGTACAAGGTGAGTAGAAGTTGTTAAGGCTTGAATTGTACTATGTTTGTTTTCCTTTTTCTTAAAACTTATAACCTCTTGAAATTGGAATTAAATTTGGATGTTTAAAAGTATAAATGAGGTTGATTGGGTTGAATCAAGAACTTGGAAATTTAATGAAAAGCATGCTTAAAGGATTGAGATGTTTAAGATGAAATTTTGGGTGAATTTTTATAAGTGCCGTTTTGCATGATAGTGCCCAACTAGGAGAATTTAGGTTTAGGTGGCTAGTAGAGACTGATGCTGGAATTATTTTGTGCCTTGATATGTTATTTTTGGATTTGCAAGAATTTTTGGGAGTTAGATTTATAGCCGTTATGCCGCCGGTTTGTCTTTAGAAATTTTAGAATTTAGGTTTCGAATAAGGGGTGAACTAGAGTAGGTTTAGGCTAGTTTCGTCTCTAGATTTGTAATAATGTTTAAAAGTGACTGAAACTGACCCAAAGAGTATAGTTGGATGTTTTTGGGTTGTTTTGAGGCGAGTTTAAGGTTAAATTCCAAGGGTTGTAATTTAGGGAATTTTAGCCTTTTGGTTGGGGTTAGTTAAGGAAAGTAAGATGGTTGGTTGTTGGAGCGTCATGGTTGACGTTGTGGGAATCATATTACTTTAAATTACCTTGGGTAATATGGTTGTAGGTTCGCATTAGTCAAGGCCTTGTATAATGAAGAATAGCCATTAGGGGAGCTTATTTAGTGTGCACAACTTAAATAACACCTAACGGGGCAAGTTCATTCCATCCGTACAATGGAAAAGAATATCCTTAAAGGATTTAAATTGTAGAAAAATTATGTTTAAATTCCTTATGGGCGTAGTCTCTCTTTGATTGTGAATAAAGAGGAGATTAAAGGTATTAACGGGAAAGGTTTTGATTAGTTTTAAATTGTAGAAAAATTATGTTTAAAACTAATTCGGATAGAAATGACTTTTAAGTTTTGAGGTAAGCTTTATGACTCCTTGGGAGTGAGTGATTTATCGGATGTCGGTAAGGACGTATATGGACTTAAAGTCTTAGGAAACCTCTCAATGGCATGATTCTTTCTTTAACAATTTTCTATATGGACGTATATGGACTTAAAGTTGTAGCCTCATGATGCTACAACTTTTTTTTTTTGTTAGAGGAAAGAAGAAAGCTGGTAAATGATGGATTCGTGGCGAGGGATTGGTTGATGTGGTTTTACATGCCGGCGATATTTGTTTCTTTTCTTTATTTGGTTTGTTGAGATTAGTTCCGTCTCATTTGAATATTCGTTGTCGGGTTATTTATTTATGCTTGGACTTTGATTTTGAGTTGATGTTATTGTTTTGAATTCGTTATTTATTTTCTTTATTTTAAGATTTTTGTTTTGAAATGACCGGTCTGAACTAAATGACTAGTTTTGATTTTCGAAATAAATGACATATTGAATTTTATTTTGCTTTCGATGTTGAATTTATGTTTTTCCATGTCTTGGGAAAGCTGGTGTCAAGATTTTGCCTAGTCGAGATCGTTAAATTGAAATCCCAATACCAATCATAGCAACTACAGGAGCGGGGTCCCACAAGAGACCCGCCCTTTGCGCAATTGATAATATAAGCACTTGATGACGAATCTGAAAAATCCAGATTCATCTAGAAGACCAGGGGAAAACAACGAGCATTAAGAAGACGCTGAATGAAGAGCTGAAATGTGGATTGGCAAACTTTCTGAAGGCGAATTGGACAACATTCGCGTGGGACCACACGGACATGTCCGAGATAGACCCAGGAATAACAACCCATAACCTCGAAGTTGATCTGGACTAACCTCTCGTTAAACAGAGGAGGCGTAAATTCACGCCCGAACGGAACAAAATCATCAATGGGGAAGTTCAAAAACTTCGGAGGCAGGTTTCATCCGAGAGGTCAAATATCCAGAGTGGCTTGCAAACGTTGTCGTGGTAAAGAAAAAGAACGGGAAGTGGAGAGCATGCCTTGACTTCACCGACCTCAACAAAGCTTGTCCCAAAGACTCCTTCTCGTTACCAAAAATAGACCAGTTGGTGGATACCACGGCCGATTATGAACTGCTCAGCTTCATGGATGCCTTCTACAGGTACAATCAGATCAAGATGAACCCGAATGATCAAGAGTAGATGTCATTCATAACCAACATAGGCACATACTGCTACACAGTAATATCATTTGGGCTGAAGAACGCGGGGGCAACCTACCAACGATTAATGAACAGAATGTTCAAAGACCAATTGGGAAAAACAGTAGAGGTATATATCGAGACATGCTCGTAAAGTTGAAGCAAGTCAAAGACCACCTATTGCACATCAATCAAGCATTTGAGGTTATAAACAGGTACGAGATGAAATTGAACCCAAATAAATGCACATTTGGGGTCCCGGTAGGAAAATTTCTAGGACATTTGGTAACAAGTCGAGGAATCGAAGCGAACTCCAATCAAATTAAGGAAATAACGGACATGCAGGCAGCTACAAATTTGAAGGGAGTGTAAAAGTTGACCGGATGCCTAGCAGCTTTGAATCGATTCATATCGCGATCGTTGGATAAGTGTTTACCATTTTTCAAAGCACTAAAAAGAAGCAAAGAGTTTGGCTGGGGAGATGAATGCCAGAAAGCATTCGAGGAACTCAAAGTTTACCTATCTACACCCCCCCTGTTGACCAAGCCCTCAGATAACGAAAAGCTATTCTTATATTTAGCGGTATTTGATGCGACGGTCAGTTCAGCGTTGGTGCGCGAGGATGGGCAAACCCAACAACCAATATACTATGTGAGCAAGACGATGGTAGATGCCAAAACGCGCTATTCGACAATGGAAAAGATGGCACTGGCCTTGATAGTCGCTTCACGCAAACTGAAACACTACTTTCAAGGCCACCAAATCATTGTGAGAACGACGTTCCCATTGAAAGTTGTACTTCACAAACCCAACGTTTCAGGGTGGCTGATGAAATCGGCAGTGGAGCTGAGAGGATATGACATCACTTAAGAGCCTCGGACAGCCATCAAAGGTCAGGTTCTAGCGTATTTTGTGGCCGAAATGACCCCGGTCAACAAGCAGGAAACAGAGGCAGATTTGTTACCACTCGTAGACACCGATAAGAAGGTCTGGACCCTATGCGTTGATGGGTTCTCAAACTCAAAAGGATCCACCGCAGGAGTGGTCCTGTCGATCCGTTTCATTTTTGCCGCTTCCAACAACGAAGCCGAATACGAAGCGTTGATAGCTGGGCTGCAGAGAGCTTTGGAATTGGGAGTCGAGAAATTGAATGTCAAAAGCGATTCCCAGTTAGTGGTAAACCAGGTGAAGGGTATGTTTAAAGCTAAAGACCTCAAAATGGTGTAATGCTTAGAGAAAGTCGTATCCTTTTTGTCCCAGTTCACCGAATACGATATCAATCAAGTCCCAAGGACTAAAAATGAACACGCTGATGCGTTGGCTAGTCTCAGATCAGCAACAAATTCCGAAACGAGAAGAATGATCTCGATCGATCACTTCACTGTTTAAAGAAGATGCAGGTGCGATGTTATGGAGAAACAAGGTGGTGTGCGTGCGACAACTTCAAAGTTCATTGTTTACTTCACTCTCACTCTGTTAAAAACTAAAAAGATTCAAACCCTAAAATGTCGAATTCTGTAATTCGATTTTTTGTTCTCTACAGTAGGAGGAGGCTGAGTTCTTCTTCTGCATGTGCAGATCATGATGATGAGGAAAAATAAATAATGTCTAGTGTTCCTTCAAATGCGATTAATTCAATTGAAAATAGAAGGAAAAGGAAGAAATCTGAAATTATTCCAGCAATTGATTTTGTTAATAAAGACAAGTGTTGGGATTGGGAAGATGAAAGACAAGTTTTCCATGGACGTATATGTTTTGTGGTTGAGCTTGCTAATTAATATAGTATTCTTTTGATTGATCCTTAAAGATAAGTGCTAGATTTTAAGAATGGAGAAAACTTGCTTTTGAAAGGAACTCAGGTCTAGCAATCAAAGTGGGCTATGAGTTAATTCATCAAAAGTCATCTACATTTGTTAAGAAGGATTGAGAGATCGTAAATGTTAGCCTCGAAACCCATCATGAACCCCTTTTTATTTTTGAACACAAGTTTTAGTTAGCAGATTTCATAACTTCATACGTTATAAGTTTATACAGTTATTGTAACGACCCGACTCAAAATAACCAATAAATAAATAAATGACTCATTTTAAATATAAATAAATCAGAGTAAAAGCCAAATAATTGCGGAAACATTCGTTTAATAACCAAAGAAATATTCGAAACAAAACATTTGTTTTGGCGCCAATTCAAATAATAAAAAAAAACAACTAAAATAAATGAAAATGAAAATCCATAAAAACAAATGACAAAATATTCAATAAAATAAAATTAAGATAAAATAAATAGAATTTGACAAGTCTTAAGGGTCTCTCAGTGTAGCTCCATCGTCGTCAAACGCCGTAGTCTCCATTACTAACAATGTTACCTGCAAAATAAAAGTTTGCAGGGCATTCGAATACCGTGAGTTTTTAGCTCAGTAGATTAAATCCAAACTCAAATAAGTAAATTAAATACATTTTATCTCATAATTATAATAATATATGGATGCACGTCCATTTCCACCATTCATCAACAACTAGTAGGTACTTAGCCTACAAAGATCATAACCACAGTGTTCAGCTCTATAGAATAGTATCATAGTGGCCACTATGATACGTGCCACACTATCCATCGTGGTGATCACCTTTCAAACTCATCTCAACTACTTAGATATATCATAATCACGTGTTCAATCATAGAATAGTATCATAATGGCCATTATGATACGTGCCACACTATCCAACGTGATTATCATATATCTGAGTAAAATCATTCAAATAAATATCAAACAATAATCAATCTTAAAAATAACTCCCCGATCATAACTCATGAATAATAAAATAACAACAAAGAATAAATATTTAAATCAACACACATTCGCATCACAAATAGTTAAAAGAAAAGAAATAACGCAATCGAGTCACAACAAGAAAATCATCTAATTATTATGTAATTTTATAAATTAACTATATTATTATCTCATAATTGGCTCTAAAACTTATCCTAAACATTATTGTAAATCATTTTAACTAATTATTAGGTGGTTGTTAATTATTAATATTAATTAATTAAAATATTAAATTTAATATGAGTTTATTTAACTTAAATATTTTATAGGCTCTAATTATAATTAAAAACCAACTAACGGTCATAAACTAAATAAACACAATATTCGCAAATCAAACAAACACATAATAATAATAATAATAATAATAATAATAACACAATCACAATGAATTTAATTTAACTTCTAAGTAGGGATTAACCTACCTTAAATCCAAATTGAGCTAGCAAACGATCTCGAAATAACTCCAATAATAGTTCTAATGATGCCCACAACTTGTAGTAATATTAATTTGAAGTTAATTTAACGAGAACCAAGCTAACGGGACGAAAACCGGCTCGAATTGAGTCCAAAATGCCCCTGAACCGACTGGACCAGCTGAACTAGTTCGACTGAACCGTTCCAGACCGGTCCAGTCGGACCGCTTCTTCCCAACAGGGACGCCAGCGACAGAAGGGAAAACGCTCCTTTTTCTTTGTTTTTCATTTTTTTTTTAATTTTAATTAACTAAAATGAATCAGCAGCTTACTCAAATCGAAGGAAGAACGCCCTCACTCGTCCTGATTCACACGCAACAAAGAACCCACGTAATAATAGTTTCCAATCCGAGTAATCCGAAGAAAACGAACCCAGTTTCCGGCGAGGAAGCAACCGTGAGATGACGCGTTTTGGAGGCTGGGAAAACGACTGAAAGGTCAAGAAAACATCTTAGAAAAGTGGTACAATGAAACCCAACGTAAAACGACTCCAAACAGGCAAAAATAACTCGAATTCCGGTGAAGCTCCAAGCTTGCGAAACAGTGATGATAAGGTCCGAATTTAACTTGAATTATAATCGAAAACGAATAGGAAAAGAGATCATTTCATTACCTGTTGAAAGTATCGATGAAAACACGAAGGCTTTGTTCACAAACGAAACTTGTAGACACGGCAGAGAGAGAGAGAACTAGGGTTTTATGTTAATAAATAAGTAGGTAAAAGACCAATTTGCCCTTATTTGAAATAAGAAGAGTTAAGGGCATAACCAGTATTTAGGTCATATCTTTTTACTCGGAACTCGGAATTGAGCGTAGTCAATTTCGTTGAATTTGTATCGATGTGACGGTTCGGGAAAACTAAAGATCACATTGATTGGATCAAAATTGGTGAAATGACTAAAATGCCCTCGGGTGAAAATCCGGGTTGTTACAGTTATATTAAAATACTTGTTACTCTTGCTCAATTTGTTTATCATCACAATCCTCATGGGATCAATTCTTGCTTTCCAGAAGACATTACTTGTTGACCGAGTATACTTGCATGCTATATTCATTTAGTTTAGAATCACACGCATATTTCCCACACAATAAGCTTTTGACATCGTTGCTGGTTGAGCAGGTTAATTTGCATTTTAATTTTAGTTTAGTAAGAATTTAGCATTGTTTTGTAGTTTTGAATAGTTAGAACAATTTATTTAGATAATTTTCTATTTGCTTTTATATTTTAATACCACTTCCATTTACCATTCAAGAATATTTCAAGTTACATTTCAGTTGTTTATACCTGTAGATTTTCAAGTTTTATAAATTGTGAAGGAGGAAACAAGACATATAGAGAATTATACCCATAGGACTCAGAAATAGAGAGAACATTCAGAAAAAAAGAGCTTCTTAATCAAGAAAAAAAATTAAAACTATGGAGGACTAGTAGGCAGAATGCACAAGGGAGATGTTTCCAATGCAAAGGCAAATCCAAATGCTGCAACTGGAGGTCATTTGCAAGATGTACTATTTGTGAATGACAGACATATAGTGATGAGAGAATTTACACATCCTAACTTGGAAGGATTGGGACAACAATTGCACGACCAGCAATGCAAGCAAACCACTTTGAATTCAAGCCATTCATTATTTCAATGTTGCAATCTATAGGACAGTTTAGTGGATGAGCTAATGAGGATCCACACAATCACATTAAGATGTATCTGCAAGTGTGCAATTCATTCAAATTATCAAAGGTTTCAGATGAAGCTTTGTGGTTGACTCTGTTCCCATATTCATTAAAGGGAAGGGCAATCTCTTCGCTGACATCGATGGATGCTGATTCTATTACTAGTTGGATAGATCTAGTGGATAATTTTTCGACCAAATATTTCCCTCCATGAAAGGCTTCTCAAATAAGGAATGATATTCAAACTTTCACTCAAGGTGGAAGTGAAAAATTAGCTGAAGCTTGGGAGAGATAGAAGGAATTACTCAGAAATAACCCTCAGCATGGAATGCCATGTTGGCTGGAGATGGAAACTTTCTATAAGAGGTTGAATGATAGCAGCAAGTTTATTATCGATTCTTTAGCTGGAAGAGCTTTGATGTCAAAATCTTTTGAGGAGCTGCTAATATTATTGAATGAATTGTCTACAATAACTATCAATGGCCAACTCTTAAAGTATATCAAGGACAAAGAGATGCTGGAGTAGATTTGAATGCTTTAACTCAACAAGTGGCCACCTTGTTTATGAAAAAATTGGGCGTTAATATGGGATAAAATCTAGCTTTAACTAATGGAGTGCAAACGGTAAATCAAGTGAATTAATCTCACTTTTATCATGACATCACATGTATTAGTGGAGACGATCACCTAGTGGAATTATGCCAATAAAATTCAGAATTTGTCAATTTTGTGTAGTACAACAAAATTTTCAATCCCTACTCTAACAAATACAATGCTTGTTGGAGATATCATCCAAACTTTTCTTGGAGTCAAGAACATTAGGAACAGAGAGCTGGGCCTTATGGAGTTTTGCACAAACCTCAACCACAAAAACACGAAGAATAGATGTTGAACTATGCCAAAATCATGAAGGATATTCTGTCAAGAAAAATGAGATTAGATTAGGTTGAATTAGTGAATATGACCTTTCAAGTATGCTTAATTTTCAACCAAAAATTCCTCCAAAATTGCAAGATCCAGGGAGCTTTACTATCCCGTGCTCAATTGTAAAAACTTACTGTGGGAGAGCAGTATGTGCTTGGGGGCTGGTATAAATCTCATGCCATTATCCATATTCAAATAGTTGGGGATTGGTGAGGCTAAACAAACATATCCTACGTTGCAATTTAATGACAGATCTACAGCACAACTTGAAGGAAAAATAGAAGATGTTCAATTCAAGCGGACAAGTTTATCTTCCCCGCAAACTTCATAATTCTTGATTTTGAAGCTGATATGGATGTCCCTATCCTATTAGGAAGACCTTTTTTAGAAACTGGGAGAACATTTATTGATGTGCATAAGAGTGAACTAACATGAGAGTGAATTACCGGGAGGTAACGTTTAACATTTTTAATTCTTTAAAATTTTCTAACCCTCTGGAAGAATTTCTTTTTTTAATATTGTGGATGTCGTGATAACAAAACAGAGGAATAAAAGTTTTGTTGGAAACTTACACCCTGATGATTACATTTTAAAACTGAGTAGGTGTATTGACAACCAGAAGCATATCATGTTTGGAATGAAGAGCCATGATTGTCATGTATTCATACCATGCTTGATGTCAATTGTGTTCAGACCGTTTCTCAAGCCAAGACAATGGGCGCTATTGGCATAGTTGAGTGTTTTTTTAGGGAGTTGACTGTACAGAACAAACTTAAGCTAGTGGTGAATCAATGAATACGAAGATCATAGTTATTATCTATAAGTTGGTGTGGATGTTCCTGAAGGGATGATTTACTAAAATAGCGGAATTTTATTTAGTAAACTAATTAACATTTAATTACGGATCTATTAATATCATGCAATTTGTGATAAAAACATGTAAATTCATGCTTAATTTCGAAAATTAAAGGCCTTTTACTTACATTGAGTAATAAATGGAGAATCGGTTGGAAGTTTCTTTACAGCATCAAATCCTCAGCAACACCGGATCTTCTATGCTATATCCCGATCGAAAGCAAAACTGACTTGTAGGAATCAAATCGGAAGAACAAAAGAAGAAATTTGTAACGACCCGAACCCGTTAAATTCTTTAAATTCAAATGCACAGCGGAAGACTCGATTTCTAAAGAAAAACGGCATGGGTTCGTTTAAAAATCGAATAATCAAAACCTGTTTACAACCCAAATTCCAGAAAAAGCGATAAATCGGGAATTTCGCATTCCAAAAGACATTTAGACCATAAAACATAGACATATTTTACACAAATACCCTTTCGGGCTCAAAAAGACACAAGTTATGTAAAGATGGAATAATTACAAGCATTTCAATGAATGCTAAACAAAATGAGTTTTTTTGTATTGTCCATACACCCTCTCGATCAGTCACGCGGCTCCACCTCCTCTACCACGCTTCTTAACTCGAGGTTTACCTGAAAATTTAAGTGTAGCACCATTAGCATAACATGCTAGTGAGAGTAAAACGAAAGCAAGTAATCCTATGACAAAATCTCATAACCGAAATCGTGTCCAAAGGCCTATAATGCCCAATACTACTCACATCCACACTTCCAAATTTCCATACAATCAATCGATAGTAGAATGCCACCCATACATGTCAATCAATACCAAGAGATAGAAAAATAAAGACTTAAAGTAAAAATTAACATTCACAACTAAGTCTCACTACACGTTTCTAAAGAATCGGTAAAATTAACATTAACTATCCTTATTACCAAACAAGTTTCATCGTATCGTACTATTGTATGGATCGAAATCAACATACCACGTACCATATCACAACCATCGCACCATGATACGTATGGAACCGAATCAACATACTATCATGTGCCGTATCATAGATCATAATACCATGGTACGTACGGATCCGAATCCACGTACTACCATGTACCATATCTCAATCATCGGTTATCAGGACTTTCACCATTTCGTATCGAATTTCACCATTTGATATCAGGACTTTCACCATTCGTATCGGGAATTTCACCATTTCGGATATCGGGAATTTCACCATTTCGTATCGGGGAATTTCACCATTTCAAGTATCGGTTCACCATTTCTCGGGTCGGAATTTCACCATTTCGGATATCAGGACTTTCACCATTTCGGTATCGGGAATTTCACCATTTCGGATATCAGGACTTTCACCATTTCAGGTATCAGGAATTTCACCATTTCGGATATCAGGACTTTCACCATTTCACAACATGATACGTATGGAACCGAATCAACATACTATCATGGGCCACTTTACAAACTGTTAAGCTTCCTAAAAGTTAGTTAAACTCAAAGAATCCTACTAAGCTATTACGAAGCCTAACTATCTAGATTACACGAGTTAACACTCAAGTGTATCACTTTAGCTACACTAACTTTCAACCACTCAAGTAACTCTCAAACCACGTTCCTCTATCATCTCCAATTCACTTTGTAACACTTTCAAACCACTCCGATGTTTCCTTTCCATCGAACTAAGTATAACTCCAAAATTCCTCCACTAACTTCCGAATTAAAGTCTCTAACCAAACTTAACTTCTAAGAAGCTAAATCCCGCTTAACTTCGATAAACAATAACATAACGAAACTTAATTCATAAAACAACTAACTTTCATTTTAAACTCACCTTATAAACGAAGTCAACTCCGAAACACCGGTTGACCAAGAATCACGATCTATGCACGAAACCTATAATTAAATACACCTAAAGTATATTAATTAACCGAATCGAAGAACGATAGTCACGATACTAAAATAAAAGACAAAACAACCCGGAACTTATGCCAAGAGGCCCACGGCCCAAGGGAAAGGAAGAAAAGGAATTGTTTTCCGGATTTTAAGCACTTTAAAGACATTTTGGTTTGGTTTCGGGTACTTTGGAGATTGGTAACCTTAATGGGTATTCGCAATTTAGGGTTTTGAGCATTAAACCAATTTCGAAACAATTAGAAAATAGCAAAAACATAATAAACTAAACATCCTAAACAAAGCTCAAAGAGGGAAAAATCACAAGGGATGGGTTTCTGGCTCAAACTCGGTTTTAGGGTTTAGGGAAAGTTTCTAAAATTGACCATAAAGACTTTCCCAATTGAAACCTTCAAGCTCCGGTGAACGAATTCGAAGATCCCAACTCAAATCCACCATTAAAACACTATTCACAACAAAAATAAGAAACTTAAACATACCTTTAAGCCTCGATAAAACGAGCGAAAATTACGTTCGGTAGGTTGGAAATGATCTACGGGCCAAGGGCTTTCCAACGGGAGTAGAATCGATACGATCCGCCGAGTATTAAAGAAAACCCAAAATTTCCAATTCCTTCCTTGCTACTCTCGGCCCCAAGGAGAAGAAGAGAAAGAAAAATGACCAATTTTGCCTTTGTTTGGATATTTAAAAGATGATGAATAGTAAATTTTAGATATTTAAGAATTTTGGAAATGACGCCTACGTCCCTCTTTTACTTGTACTTTAAAAACGATACCCGAAGCTCGTAAATAACTCTAAAGGTGATTAATAATTATTAATTGGCCCGTTAATAATTATTAATATCACCGAAACAAATATAAAGTATTAAAACGATTAAAAACAAATTCGGACGAAAATAGCTACTAAAATCGAAGTTACTGAATTAAAACTAATCTTTAAAAGCTTTAATAAATAAAAAAAAAAAAATTACCTCTAAAAGTAATGGGACGTTACAAAATTTCTTCTAAATTTTTCCGTAAGGAAAATCGGCAATTGGGCAAAAAATTGAGAGAAAATGTTCACTTTTCTAATTAAAGTGAGAAGTGTATAAAATATGAATCCCATTGATCATATTTATAGGAAAATATGATATCTAATCTATATAGTTTTGCTTATCTCCTAATCATTAAAATAAATAGAAAAGATAAATAAAATAAATATATATAATATTTAAGTCATGTACACCATGCGCACGCCACCTTCAATATGCATATATATATTTATATTCATTTATTCTTTATTTAAACTATTTATTTATTTAATAATTATATTTTTATGTATTTAAATTTAGAAATATTCAAATAATAATTTCTAATTAAAAAACATTTAGCCAAAAATTAATATAATTAATTTTCATTGAATCTTATCCAATTAATTAATTATTTTGGGCTAACACCAATTTGTTTCATAAACCAATTGTATATAATTCTCTCTAATATTTATCATTAAATTAAATAAACTCATTATTTAATTAATAATATTAACTATTAATTTTCATTTAAATAAACTCATTATTTAAATAATTAATAATATTAACATTAATTCCCGTTTAAATAATTTATTTATTTAAACAATTAATTTTGCCTTAAAATATTATAATTGATAATGTCATATTAATTTCCATTTAAATAAACTCTTTATTTAAACAATTAATATTGTATCAATATTAATAATATTAATGTTAATTTTTATTGAAATAATCTCATTATTCAAATAATTAATATTGCCTAATTTTAAGTAAATTCAATTACTTAAATTATTTGTTCTTCCTAAGTTAAATTAATAACTTAGTTTTGCTACAACGATATTTGGGCTAGCATAGAGACCCGATGGACCTATAGATCATGGGCTTAATAATTAGTCAATTAAGTGATTAACTTATAATCAGTTAATTACTTATTATTTAACTATGAATAATTCCACTATAGATTCATAGCTGAACTCCCCTCACTATAGATGAGTTATATCCATTTAGTTTATCTTTATTTATATCTGTGCTATATCCTTCACGTGGAACACTCATAATTACAGGCGGATAAATTTACCGTTTTGCCCCTGTAATTACCGCTTTATCCTTGTGTTCCCGCTGATTCTCCAATGAACTTTATCTTTAGTCAAATTAAAGATAAGGTACTTCTGTGATCAATAGAAGTCGTGGCGCCACTTGTTCATGTCTTGAATCAGTACATCAAGGGAGTTGCCTAAAGTTCCTAAAATGTTTAGGTATCGCACTGATATTGTTAATTTATAGGAAAGTTATGAATTTCATCTCGTGAAGATGTGTTCCCAGCTATTTATCTAGCTATGTTCCCAAAACAGGAGTGTATTGAGCGTTCTTACAGATCGCTCTCAACCATGTGAATCAAAGAACATAACTCCATAAATAGGAGTCCGTATTTCACTCAAGATTGAGATCTATCACGGTTGATAAACTTAGTTTGATATTCGATCATTTCTTGTAAACGGTACTAATGAGAAATTTGATCGAACATCGTGGTCCTGTCTTATACAATCAACATTACATATGATACTTCCATTTCATGTCTGCCACATAAATGATCTAGGATTAGATCATTTGTCTATAAACAAAATGCGAAGCTATCAACAGTGTTACCAGGATAAGGTTCCCAAACGTTATCCATTTACTGTAGACACTTTTAAGTTACTCATCTCGACTTTAATCCTCTCGTATGACTCACATACTAAGTCGTGATTTCATAAGAGTAACTTAGGACACCATTCCTAATATCGTCAATTGCATCAATCTAGATAATATAAAGAATTATGTTTATTTATTTAATTTATTCGAAATAAATTATTATAATTAAATAATTACAAGTTCTAGGACACCATTCCTAACAGTTCCCATCTAGATTTTTTTACTCAATGTAGCATCTTTTCATGCACCTACCATACGAGGCACTCATAAGAGGTCTGGTTCATTATCGCTAGATGTATCCATTAGAAAGGTAAACCATCATTTTCGGTTTTAACATTTAAATTCAATTGATATTGCATAACTCCTAGTATGTTCTGATGTATACAAGTACTTATGTTGGTTGAAGAAGACGGTCGTAAAGAAATCACAAATTGAAAGGTCAATTTATAGTGCATACCTAACGCATGAGACCACCACTTTCTATTCGTACTACTTCGATCAGCACAATGCAGATCAATTTTGACCTACCAAGTGAAACGTCATTGACAACTTAGCAGAGGGAATTGATGCAAATGACTTTTTGGTTTTTACAGAAGCAAGCACGACTATTGGAAAATGTGTGTGAAGATCGTTGGACAATCCTAAGTATCACATTATTCAAACTTATGTGCTATACAACTGTTCGGAAGCGGAACTGTACCTCGAGTAAGAGTTTTATACTTTTCGGTTCAACCATTTAGTCATTAATTTTATTTGTTTACATAGTGTTACTCGTGCAGGTTATTTATCAACTTATATGTTATACTGTCACGACCTGGTATTACTACAAGAACAAGAGGGAACAATCATCGACAAAAAATTTCATTCATGATTTTACGCATACGTGAGTTGTTTGCAGCAATTTTGATCTTGCAAATATGGCATGAATTGTTTGAAAATGGTTTATGTGTTCGTCTATGCAGGTTAACTCACCTACATTGCCGATTTCTAACCCCCACATTATATCATTGGCAAAAGGGCATGCAGAGATTTCTAGATTATATACTGGTTATGTTGCCAATGAGTATAGATTTCAAATGAAGGCACATTCAGTTAATAGATCAATGAATAATAGTGTATGCATAAATGGTCAAGTGTTCGGAACCGATGTAGACGATTACTTTGAAGTCATTGACAAGATGCTTGAGATTCAATACACGGGTCCTACTCTAAAACATTTCGTCGTGTTCAACTGCACTTGGTTCAAGACAAACTAGATCCATAAGCAGGATCATTTGAATATTGTTGAGGTGATAAGACAAAACATATACCGACAGATGATCGATTTGTGACAGCAGATCAGGCAATTCAAGTCTACTATTTGAACTATCCCACTAATAGACGAGATCTGACGAATGGTAGTTGTCTACAATGTGAAACCATACCACATAGATGAAAGTCTTCTAGATAAAGATAGTGAGGATTACGAGGCTTTTCAAGAAAACGAGCGTGTCGTACATTGGTGACGCATGTAGTCGTTATTGAAATCATTGAATAATTTGTGACGCGGGTTATCTCGTTGCAAATTAGTGATGCCAGAAGACGCTATATTTCAACCCAATGAACTTTTTTACAACAACGCTTGTCATCGCAAATATGCGATTTCCCACGACAGTCGTCGAAAATCAACAATTTATTTTTTAGTAGTGCGAGATTAGACCAATCTTGGTGTGAGGTTGGTGGATCTCAATATGAGAAATGTCATTTTTGAAAATTTTCAAAACTTTTGCTATTTTAAAATTTTGATTTCTTAAAATGTTTTTTTGAAAAATCCCCTATTTACAAATAGTTTTGAACGATAATATATTTTATATATATTGCTTCAAAAAGTTACTATCTATTGAAATTTCCCTGTTAATTGTCCTATCTTTAATATCTTAAAAGTGGGGATGTTGGAGAATCATTTTTGAACCATTTTATCTTTTCTATTCAGATCAATTTTCTAAAATGTCATTTTCATTTTTTTTTCTTTCTAAAATACCAGTCAAACCTATAACCTATTATATTAAATGATATTTTTAAAATGTAGGAAAGTTGGCACGAGGGACTTAATAAAATGTTCATGTCATTCTACTATATTTTACATTTTTATTTTTGATATACTTGTTTTATTATATAATTTGTTTTTTTTTCTTTTTTAATTTTTTAATTAATTTGACTAGCTTGTGTTATAAAATAATAATAATTGTTTTACATATTAAAATATACAATAATTTAATTAGAAAGATAACCCTAATAAATTGTGCAGAAATTTATAAAACAAATTTATATTCAACTGAAAATATTATTTATTTATTGAATTATTACAGTTTAGAAATATAGTTTTAAATAAATTAAATATTAGAAATTAGAAAATTTATAAAAGACACATGTGGAAGTAACAATTTTAAACAATTTGGTCTATTTAACTATTTATATTTTTTTAATTATTATAGTATAAACAATAAATATTCTTAATATCAAACAATCTAAATTAAAAAACGTTATAAAACAATCTGGTAAATCTCCCATATTATATAAATAATTATCAATTATATTATTTATATAATTATATTATTTATTTAATGAAATTTAAAAATAATTTTCATTAATCATTAATCATCACTAAACCAAAAACAATAATTACTCATTATTTCATAAAGAGAATGCCAAAGGTTGTAAAAAGAACTGAATTTGGCTGCAACACTTTCAAAATTCTCCAGCTATTGCGAAAACGAAAAAAAAAATTGAATCTCACATACTATATAAACAATTATTAAATAATATTATTTTAATGAAATTAAAAAACAATTATTATCAACCATTAATCAACACTAAACCATAAAATAAAATAAAATATTAATAATAGTTATATTATTGTCCATTAATACAAAACTTATGCTATTCTTCAAATTTGTATCCTCCACTTTTTATTATTATAAAAACACAACTCAATACTATGATTTTGTACCTACTCATCATCCATTGGTAGATTATACTTTGAAGGTATATTCCCTATCTAATCCATTCTATTCCATTATTTTTTTTATTTTTTTTATCTTTTTATATAATATAACATATAATCATATATATTATAATATTTTTTTACCTTTAGATACGTTTTAGAAAATTTAAATTTTTTTATTATATATTTATCTTATATATATATTATAATATTTTTTTACCTTTAGATACGCTTTAGAAAATTTAAATTTATTTATTATATATTTATCTTATGTAGTTGATATATATATATATATATATATATATAATTTTATTTATTTATAATATTTTATAATTATCTTGATTTTTATAATAGTTTTGGACAAGATTGGTACATGATAATAAAATATCTTCAACCATTTGTATAACATTGGGTTTTCAAATGCATCCTTGTAAAGTTTCAATTGAGACATAAAACTAAGGAATGAAAATATTGGCATGTGTAAAATCTCATTGTGGTGACGAACAGGTAAGAAACCAAAATTCAATTATATGATATTAAAATCTCGGGGTAAATTTTTTTTTAGGGAGAAAAGATTCAAATAAACATATATAATGCTTTGATCTAGAAGTACTCTAATCGTATAGAAAAAGAAAAGACTTATATTTTTAAAAATGGAAAATTGATACAATGAATTGTAGATATCTTTATGTTCATAAAGAAATTTAGATATTATTGACCGAAGAAACTGAGCTAGAATGATAAAAAAAAGTTTTTTTTTTGCCAACGAGCTCATAATTTTGTTGATCTCATTACAATCAATAAGAAAATGGATTCGTTTGATATATTCAGTAATCATTTCTATGGTGGAAAATAAATTTGATATTCATAGACACGACTCCTTCAAACAGATGGTACAGTAGTTGAGTTGGTTTAATTTATGTCGCATTAGTTTATTACATAACTGAGTAATTGTTTTTTTAGGAAAGAATTTGATATTAATTCTACTGTGTTCTCTTCCCTAATCTTTTATTTGAAGTCCATAAATTAGGTGACCGAGTGAGTTTTTAACCCTTACTTTAATGATAAGCGTTATCAAATATTTGGGAAGGATTCAGGGGATGGAATAGAGCCTAATCAACGATCACCTCTTCCCCAAATGTGATAGCTTTGAATAAGGATTTTTGTGATGCAAGGTGTTGTTGCGTGTTTTCGTCAAGTTGACTGGATGAACACATCAGCTCTACGTATGCTCCAGCATTGTAGATAGAGGACGTATCATCTGAAAGAATGAGTCCGTAAAAGGAAATGACACCGGTGTGGTGCCGGCCACCTGCACTCCGACGATCAAGTCAGTAGGAATTTTGGCAGAGTTTTCCTAAGGTTTCAGAGCGTACCTCAGTCATTCGGAGTGTCTCTATTTATAGAGAACAAGTTTGTGGTTTTCCGCCCTTCCTTTTGGTTCATCTCCCGCCCATTTGCAAGTTGGCCTTCCATGCGTCGAGTCACCTGCCACTGTCGTCGACCTACTCTACAAACGCCTCAACCTATCTCCAGGTAATGATGAGCTTAGGTGTATCGTATCGTGCACATTTCACTGAGAAGTTGCTGGCTTGAGAGTAGGTTTGGTGGGCTAATTGTGTAGTGTGGTGGTCTCAACGTGCTGGCTCAATGGGTTGGTTAAACTGTAGGGCCCTATGGGCTAGTGGGCTCAACATGTCAAGCTGCGTAGGTGTTATTAGCGTGCGAGTCTTAATGGGCTTATACTCAAAATACGCTGAACATGACGTGGCTCAATTCACATAATTTTATTTCCTAAATTTACCCCTAACAAAGGCCCCTACTCCTAGTTGAGTAGCTTTGATGAGTTTCTATTAATCAATTAGGGAGTATTAGGGATGTAGAGGAGACAATCTTTTTCTAGGCCACACGAAAATAATATTGAATTCATTTTATTATTATTTATTTGAAATGAAAACTTATTTTTAAAGTGAAACATTTTTTTAATTGAAATTAAAATTAGGGCCTGACAAGGATGTCAGTCCCAAGGCGCTGGCAAACCAGCACCCTTTTTTCTTACCCGGGTGGGTTTAACCCGCCCGTATGAGTTCTGGGCGGGTTTAAACCCGCCTGGTTGTTGGCTGACATGCGCATGTGCGCATGTCAGCGTTCCTTTATTTATTTATTTATTTTTAATACGCCTGACATTCACGATGTCAGGCTTTCAAAAAAAATTTTATACCGCCTAACATAACGATGTCAGGCTTTTTTTTTTAATACGCTTGACATCAACGATGTCAGGCGTTTAATAATTTTTTTTAATAATAATAAACTGATTTCCAGCTTATTTTAAAGCTAATTTTTTAGCTTCTTTTAAGCTCATTCTCAATATTTTTTTTAACTTAGTATTTTCAGTATGTTCATGCATATTGACTAGATTTTGCTCGCTAATAGTGTATACTAACTCAGTATTTTCACTAACTCAGTTTTCTGTATGCTCATTATTTTTTATAGTGCATACTAACTCAACTTTTTATATACTAACCCAGCTTTTCAGTATGCTCACTATTTTTTGCTAGTGCATACTGGTTCATACTCACTTAGTTTTCTCAGCATGCTCACTCATTTTTCAGTGCATACGAACTCAGTTTTACTCATGCTCATGCATGCTAACTCAGTTTTTCAGTATGCTCACTATTTTTTGGTGCATACTAACTCAGTATACTTTGTACTCAGTTTATTTTTCAGCATGTCCATTAATTCTTTAGTGCATACTAACTCATACTGACTTAGGTTTGCTCATTTAGTGTATATTAACTCAGTATCCTCAGCATGCTCATGTATACTCACTCAGTTTTTCTCATTTTGGGTCATGCTCTGTTAGACTTTTTACTCATTGAACAGTCCTTTTATAAAAGGCTTTCTACTCAGCTTGTTTACTTCTCGTCATTTGTCGCTTATTCACTCGGCCCCTACTCGAGTGGGTTGACAGTGTGAAGCTCACCTCGAGTTATAATAGAAGTGAGTAAATAAGAACAACAAAATTATGTTATCGTCTCAAAATATATTCTAGTTCATCATTTGATACAAAACAAGTGGTGACTATTTGGAGGAAGTCTACTAATAATATGCTTTCAAGTGCTCACCATTCCACGGATGAGGGAGAGATTTATTTTCCATGTCTGCTAACAAATATGCACCAGACCCTATTACTTTTATGACCATGTAGGGCCCCTCCCATGTTGCACCTAGGCCTCCAATACTTAGTAACACTTTCCTCAGGACAAGGTCACTTACCTTGAAGGTGCGTGATTTTACACGGGAATTATAGTACCTTGCCACTCTAGTCTTATATTCTGCCACACGAAGGCGACACACCTCTCGACGTTCTTCCAGCAAGTCTAAGTTCAGCTTAAGACATTCATCATTAGTATCCGTATTAAAATGTTGTGTCCTTGAAGACGGGAGCCCTATCTCAATAGAACAACTGCCTCAGTCCCAAACGCTAAGGAGAATGGGGTCTCACTTGTAGATGTCCTGGCTGTGGTCCTATATGCCCATAACACATTAGGAAGCTCTTCCGCCCAATGTCCCTTGAGTCCTTCAAGCTTGGTCTTCAAGTTCTTCTTGATGATTTTATTGACTACCTCTACTTGGCCATTTGCTTGTGGATGGGACAGGTATGTTGATTCGGTTTTTGAAGTATGATTTTATCCATATGGGGGTGACCTATATTAAATTCTTGAACACCACGACTTAAACTTCTCATTATCGAATTGTTTTCCATCATCGATGAACTTAATGGCAAAAGGATGCCAAAGCCTAGCAAACCAAATTCCTCCATATGAACTCTCGGGGTGTGGTGGGATAAGGGGGGGTTATGTGTGTTTTGTTTGTGTGGTTGAGGGGGATGTGGGTAGTTTTGTGCTTGCTGATTATGGTGGCTAGATAGCCTACTGCTTTTACCCACTTTTTACCTTGGTGAAGTAATCCACAACTACTATAGCAAATTTTGTTTGACATTTCCCTTGAGGTAGGGGTTCAATAAGGTCAACTCCCCATTGTGCAAAAGGCCACAGCTGAGTCTTGCATTGAATTTAAAGAATTTAACTTGGATAATAGTTCATGCGCTTTTGCTTTTACCGAGGGTATGACAAAGATAACGCTTGACATTGATCACATCGTGTCCCAAGAACTGCGTTACAAAAGCCTTAGTCAACTCCTTAAAAGAAGGGATTGAACATGGCTTCAATCCATTCCTATACCATCCTGGAGCGGGCCTGCTAAGCTGGTGAGTTTGGGGGAAGCTCTGCACTTTATCGCGTCTCGGACTCCCTGAAGCTCCATCCAGGTCTGAAACGTCTCAACATGCTCCAAGGGATCGCGTGACCCATCGTAAGGTGTGATAGTAGGCATCTTAAATTTGGAGGGTAACTCAGCCTCCATGATGTCTTCTTTAAATATTGGTTCTGTCTGTTCTAATAAATCTTCCAACACCAGTGGAGCTTTGCCTTTGTACTCTTTCTGCATGCTGCCTAGTTGGTCCTGCAGCTTCCTTAACTCTGGTGCCCACGATGGTTGTTGGCTTTCAGCAGTTGACTTATCCGCATCTTGTCGAGCTTTTCTCTTTTGCTAGAGGACGTTTCGTAAATTTGTTCCACCTGGATCGTGAGAACGCTCATGGTCACGAGAGTCCACTGGATGAGTGTTCTTCCTCTTCGAACCACCCTCCCCATAAAATTGGGACTCTCCTTCCTACTCTAAAGGCGTTTTTCCTTTAGCATTATTCCGTCGAGTTAAGATATCCAGCACCTTAGCCATATCTCTGTTGAATCCTTGCACTTGGGCTTCCAACTCTACGATCCTTTCACCCTGTTTTGGCTGTCGTTTAGGTGGTTGGGGATCTACTTGGGCTTGACAATCTATTGGGGGATTTTTCCTTCGTCTTGGAGCCTCCTCTCGCTCCTCTTCATCGTCGTGGTTATCACTGTGCTGACTTCGACTCATTCTCGATAACGTGACTTTTAGTCGTTCCCACAGACGGCGCCAAATGTTGTTGCGTGTTTTCGTCAAGTTGACTAGATGAACACGTCAGCTCCACGTATGCTCCAACGGTGTAGATAGAGGACGTATCACCTGAAAGAATGAGTCCGTAAAAGGAAATGACACCGGTGTGGTGCCGGCTACCTGCACTCCGACAATCAAGTCAGTAGGAATTTTGGTAGAGTTTTTCTAAGGTTTCAGAGCGTACCTCAATCATTCGGAGTGTCTCTATTTATATAGAACTAGTTCGTGTTTCCCGCTCTTCCTTTGGTTCATCTCCCGCCATTACAAGTTGGCCTGCCATATGTTGAGTCACCTGCCACAACTTCTTATCACCGACCTACTCTGCAGACGCCTCAACCTATCTCCAGGTAATGATGAGCTTAGGTGTATCGTATCATGCACGTTTCACTGAGAAGTTGCTGGCTTGAGAGTAGGTTTGGTGGGCTAACTGTGTGGTGTGGTCGCCTCAACGTGTTGGCTTAGTTGGCTGGTTAAACTGTAGGGCCCAATGGGCTAGTGGGCTCAACAAGTCAAGTTGCGTAGGTGTTATCAGCATTCGAGTCTTAATGGGCTTATACTGAAAATACGCTAAATAGGACGTGGCCCAATTCACATAATTTTATTTCCTAAATTTACCCCTAACACAAGGTTTTTTGTGTTTCCTAATATTTTTGGTCAAACTAAGTTCTTATTTCATTCTTATCAAGGGTGTTTTCTTAACCTGGACATTATGACAATGACGACGACGACGACGACAACAACAACAAAAATTTAAGTTGCCATAACTTGCCATCAATTTGACGTACGATCCTTAGAGATGAAATTATGAAAATATTTAATATCCATGATGGAAAATAAATTGTTAATTAAAAATACGAGAATATAACTATGACATTTCAACTTGGCATAAAATTTACAAACTATTATAATAGATAAATGGTTCATCTATATTAAACAAAAAGCATATAAAAATTTGCAAAACATCTAAAAAATTGGAAACCATTAGAAACAAACCAAAAAAGTAACCAATATATATCATGCACAATTTAATCTTACATTATAAATAATAAAAATATTCGCATGCAACGTACGTGGTAAAAGTCTAGTTAATTTAAAATGCATATATTTATCTGATATCCCCAGACACTTAGGGCTCGTTTGGTAACCTTCCTCATTTCTATTTCTTGTTTATTATTTATATTTCTTGTTTCTTGTTTCTTGTTTTTTTAAAAAGAGAAACAGAAACATATTTGGTAACTGTTTATTATTTCTTGTTTCTGAAAGAAAAAAGAAACAGAAATGTGTTTGGTAACTATTTCTTGTTTCTGTTTCTCATTTAAAAAAAAATAAAAATTATTTGAAAAATATTACAATTTTAAATGACATATTTAAAAATATTATATCAATATAATTTTTAAATATTTATAATATATTTTATAAGTCAAAACGGGACAACGTAATAATTTATCAATGTGTTAAAAAATTTGGAAACAAGAAAGAGAAATAAGAAACTAGAATTTGTTGTTTCTAAAATTTCTACACAATTTTGGGAAGTGTTTCTTAAAAAAGGAGAAACAAGAAACAAGAAGAGTTACCAAACAATTTCATTTCTTAAAAAAATGAGAAATAGAAACAAGAAACAGAAATTGGGAAGGTTACCAAACAAACCCTTAACATTCACGTCTTCAATATCTATTGCTCATCATATAAAACCTAATGATTCAAACAGATAGTAAAAGATGAATTTATTAAATAAAAAAATGCATAAAATACTCATGAAAGGAAGAAGTTTTCTAACAAGTTAAAAAAAGTATTATCCTTATATAGTCAAATTACATTTAAAATCAATTGTAATTTGAAATATTATAGTTAAAGTGAATAAATAAAACAATAAAAATATTTATATGTGAATATGCCTTAGGATAATTATTTTTAAACTAAATATAAAGTTACTAAGTGGTTAAAGTGTAAAATTAATTGAGTGAAAAATCAACCAAACTAATTAAAGTGCTTAAATTATTGAAATTTAATTCTAAAATATGCTAGACAACTTAAGAGTGCAAAATATAGAGAGAAAAGAGGTTGGAACAACTTGAGTCTCGGTAAAAAAAACATCAAACCTCACTTTGTTGTAGATTTTTCCGCAGCAAAAATCTTTAGTGAAAGCAATTTTCAAGTAAGGAAAACCTAATTTTCATGTGATTTTGTGATATGAATCATGGAGCTTTAATGTTGATCTTTTCCGAGCTTGCATTCGTTGTTCTCCAAGTTCAAGATTAGTTCAATAAATGGAAGTCAAGTTCAAGTAGAGTTCATTAAATGCAAGTCAAGTTCAAACCAAGCTCATTAAATGCAAGTAAACTTCAAGCCTAGTTCATTAAATGCAAGTCAAGTTCATTTAATGCAACCGAAGCTCATTTAATGCAACTCAAGACATCAATGCTACTCTTGACTTATTCATGACATCCTAAGGTTTCATTTAAGACTCTCATAAACACATGTGGTCAAGGATTTTCAGTTACAAAGACTTTCAAATCAGATTTGTAACTCTTCTAATTTCAGTTACAAGTTTGCATAGTTAAGACCATTTTCGGTTATTTTTGTAAGACTTTAAGGTTGTAGCTGTTTCATTTCCTTTCATTTATGTCAATTTCGTTTTTCCCTTTGTTTTGTAAGGCTTATATAGCCATGTTTCAGATTGTAAATAATGAGATTAAGATTATGATTGAATTAAAAATCCAAAGTCTCATTGAGAGCTTTTTCTTTGAAATTGTTGTGAGTTGTTCAACTTTTCATCTTGTCATTCCTTGTGTTTAGGGTGGCTGTAGAATCGAGCCATTAGGATTGATCATTCTAATTTGGTGGATTGATTTCGAATCTAAAACAAGAAATCCAATTCTTGTCTTTAGATCATTGATCATAAGGATAATCATTTTCTAGCCTTTTTCCTTGGGTTGTTTCAAATGGCAAATGTGGGTTCTTTGGTTGTGATCTTTTTGGGTCCTTAGTTAAGTTTAAGGGTTCTTAAAGCATTTCGAAAGGGTTTTCGTATCATTTTGTCTACCCTAGCATTATTTTAACCTCCCAATTTAATTTAGATCTTATGTCTCGGTAAAATCAGATTAACAAGTTCGTTTAGTAGTTCCATTTCGTTCAACTTTAAGGGGTTATCATATATATATATATATATATAAGAATATTTTACCCCCTATCAATCAAGTATTTTCCAATTAATTCGAACCATTTTAAAATTAAAAAAAAAAAAACCTTCCAATGAAATAGTTCAATTCAAAATTCCAAAGAAATAGTTCCATTCAAGGAAGGGAGAAACAAATTTGGGGGCTCTTATGTCCATAATGTGTCTGTTGTCTCCTTCAGTTGCTTTTAGATGTAAATTAGGGATTTTTCTTTTCTTTTCCTCCTATGTGTTTGAATCTCCATTTGATCGAGCTTGGTATTCATTGAATCTATAAAAGAAAGGGGATAATCCAGTATATAGCCTATTTTGGCTATTTACTATGTTTTTTTAGCCCCTTCATTTTTAAAACCTTTTTGACCCATTTCTGATATGTTTTTTTTTCAATATTCTTTACTTGCCCCTCATTTTATTTTTCTTTTTCCTTTTAATATCTCACCGTCTCTGTCCTCTCCCTCCATATTTTTAATTTTATATATATATATATATATATTCCTTTTCTTCTCCCCACGATCACTCTCTCTCTCTATATCCAAATTCAGTTAAAATCTTCCCTAATTTGTAGAGATATTTTAATGTTCCTTTTTTTTTCTTTTTTTCATGGGTTTTTTTTGTTTTTGTTTTAATTGTTCCATAATTTTTGTTTTTTATTCATTTATTTTTTCACGTTTGTTTTCGTGATTTTCATTTCGTTTTAGGATTTTTTTTTTTTTTTTTTTTTTTGCTTTTCTTCTTATTCATTTACATTCATGGTTTTTTGTGTTAGTCATTTTTTCGTTTTACTTTCCAAAATTCGTTGATTCTTGCTTTGTCGATGGTCGATTACTTTCCATTCTTTGGCATCTAAGTTTTGAAATCGAGATCTAATGACGAATCTGAAATAGAAACGGAATCGGAAACAAAAACCGTAGGTGTCGCCGGATCTCGAACAGAGGTCATGATACAAAACTCAGATGGTTGGAGAAAACATAATTCATTATCCATCGTAGAGGAAGTTCTTTTTAGAATCCCATAATGGTATAGTACAATAACAAAGCTTATATTGTACATGCATTTTCATCTTTTTTGTTCATCAATCCATGGTTTTCTTGATATTTTCGTTACTGTAGAAGACGGTCAATGAGAAATCCGAATTTACTATAGTACAATATTGAAGCTCGTACTCTATGTTTTCATCTTTTTTCAACCATGAGCTTTTGGATATACCTAAATACTTTTATAGTCTATCCTACCTTACCTTTTTTCGTGTACTGTACATAAATATATAATATTATATACAGTATATTATATTACTTTCTTGCATCTTTTTCATATTGTACATAATATATTATAATACATACGGTATATTGTCTTTTATTTCCGTACATTTTTTCGTATAATGTACATAATATATATTATTATTAGGACATTTTATTTTTTTATATAAACTATATGTATCATGTGTTTTTACATACATTAAATATTAGAATATTTCTTTCATTTTTCATTTATATTTTAATTTCAGTAATTAAATATATGTATTGTATAAAAAAATATACTAATTTTTTAAAAATGACATCACTATATATTATACTGTACAATATAATGTACATCCAAAGAATTTTTAGAAGATTAACCGGAAAAAATGGTTATCGGGTTTGAAAAGTTAGATTTTTTTGTTTAGTTTTGATTTCTTTTCACTTTCTAATTTTCTCTCTTTTTTATTTTATGATATTTTTAATATTTAATGTTTCATTGATCTAAGCATTTTTAAATATTAATTCTCTTTCTTCTTTCTTTCTTAATTAAGTTTAGTTAGGGTGGTTTGGGTATTTTACATATCAAATAGGCTATTTTGTTTTTATTTTTTTATGATGGCCCCAATAACTTTATTTCTTCCATTGGTGGGTTATCTACCAATATATCCCTAAAAAAAGGGCTTCATGACGTATGATAAGGATAGCTCAATGACTTTCTCGCGTGACTTTACTATTACGAGCCCAAAAAGTGTTTGTTTGGGAGAGGTTATTCGGGTTGGCCGCCTCAATGAGGCTCATTGTCAAATTGGTGACATGTGTCACTCTGTACAAGGAAATCCTTTTTTCTTATTAAACTTTAGCCGTGTAGTTTTTAAAAAAAAACAAAATTCATCAGTGTGAAAAGAGACGGAGTTTTTGACGAAAAATCTTTTATTTTTCTTTTTTCTAAACAAAAAATAGAAGGAGAATATAGTAATTATAAACCCTAAAAAATGCTCAAAACCTAAACCTTATGCAGAATTTTCAAAACGTAACTTTTGTGTGTGCTATTAAAGTATTGCAGAGTCAATTAATTGCAACAATTCTTATTGAATTACTTGCGGTTTAGAATGGAAGAAGAATTGATCAGGTTAGTTTCATTCTTTCGACGTTGTTTATTTATAAATTATAGAAATTTTCTATCATCTAAATACATTTTTTGTTAACCATTATGCCTAATAGGAATGATAACCAAATAGAAGAAGAAATCATGGAATCAGAAGTTAGTGAACCATACCTTTGAATGATTGTTAATAGCATAGAAGAGAGTTACAATTTTTATAATAAATATGCTATAAATATGGGATTTAGCATTAGAAAGATGAAGCGGAGATTTGACAAGTTTAGAAACCCAACTATTGTAAACTACGTATGTTCAAAAGAAGGTTACTCAAAACAAAATATTTTACTCAAAGAGAGGAAAATCGAGAGATTAGAGACTAGAACTGGATGTAAAGCAAATATTAGATTTCAACGTGATGTGAATGGAGAGTGGAAGTTATAATTTTTAATCCAGAGCATAATCATGACTTGGCAAAAGCTGAACAAACAAGGTTTTTAAGATCTGCTCGAAAAATTACTGATGCACAAAAAGGTATTATGAGGACAATGGTTGATGCAGGTTTGAGGACTATACAAACATATTCATTTATGGCTCAAGAATCTGGTGGTTTAGAAAATATTGTTTTCACAAGGAGAGATTGTTTTAATTTTGTGAATTCTCAAAGGTTACAATTGATTGAGGCAAGTGCTGCTCAAAGTCTAATAAACCTATTCAGAAATAGACAAGAAAATGACCAATTATTTTTTTTACTCGTTTCAAGTGGATCAAGAGAATAGATTGACAAATGTTTATTGGAGAGATGGTAGATTTAGACTTGATTACAATACTTTTGGAGATGTTGTGATATTTGACACTATATATCGTACAAATAAATATAATATGATATGTGCTCCATTTGTTGGAGTTAATCATCATTGGAAAAATGTGCTTTTTGGATGTGCTTTTTTATTAGATGAAACTATTGCTTCATTTGTCTGGTTATTTGAGACATTTTTAGAATCAATGGGAAGTCGACAACCAAAAACAATTTTTACGGATCAGGACCAAGCTATGTCAAATGCCATTTCTCAAACTTTTGATAAATCAAGATATCGTCTTTGTATATGGCATATTTCAAAAAATGCGACACAACATCTCTCCTCTTTATATGCAAATCAAGAATTTAAGAGATGCTTTAATGAATGTCTTCATTTCACGGATTCAATTGATGACTTTGAGGTACTATGGAAGTCAATGGTTATGAAATTCAATCTAGAAGAACATAAATGGTTGAAGAATCTGTATGGCTTAAGAGCTAAATGGTGTCCTGCTTTTAGTATGGATACATTTTTTGCTGGAATTAGATCAACACAAAGGAGTGAAAGCCTAAACAATGTGTTTCACAATATTTCTACCAAGACAATGCTTCTTACTAAATTTGTAATACATTTTGAGAGAATGGGTGATAAAATGAGAGAAATGGAGTTAGAGGAGGATTTTCGTTTCAGCCAAGGTATGCCTCCACGTGCAATTGAACGTGGACCTTTGGTAGCTCAAGCGGCTAGATTATATACTCGTACGATGTTTAAGATTTTTGATATTGAGATATCATCAATTTTGATCACATTCATAAGTAAAGAAGGCCTTACAGAATCTTCTCATTCTTTTGAAGTTGGGCGATATGGAAAGAACAAGTTATGGGAAGTTTTATACGACTTATCATCTAGGGCTATTAACTGCTCTTGTCATATGTTTGAATCTCTCGGTATATTATGTAGGCATATTTTAAGAGTACTGATTGCGAAGAATGTAGACACAATACCTTCACAATATATCTTACCTAGATGGACCAAAATGGCAAAACAAAGCATGTTTGAATCAAGTGATCATATGAGATCAAACATGGATCAAAAAATGATTAAAGCACTACGTCGCAATGAGATGATGCGTGATGCTTACAAATTGTTTTCACTTGGATTAGAGACAGATATTGGTACAAAAATTGTGAAGGAAAAAATCTTAGAAGCATTTTGTATGCTTGAAAAAGAAACACATAATATGAAAATGAAAGATATAACTCTCAACAGTTGCACGGAGAATTTGTCTCATGTGTTGCCTTCAGATATTCATGAGACACCTATATTAGATTCTCCATTTATACAACCAAAGGGAATATCAAATGCAAGATTGAAAAACCACATGGAAAAAGGTAAGAAGAGGAAGAAAACACTACATGAAGGAAAATCAAGTAAGTAAGGTGTTATTCTATTTCTATTATTTAAATAATTTATCATTGTGTAACTTGGGATAATTATTATATTTCTAAAATAGGATCGAAAGAGGAAAAAATTATATTACCCACAAGTCAAGTGCTTCAATATCATCTTCCATGTGAAAATGGTTATAATTTCCCAACTGATCAGGTAAGATTTACAAATTTAAATTTCTTGCAATTTCGTTTTTCTTTTAGTTTATAAAATTACTCATTTATACATTTTAGGTCTGTGATACATTGCCATCTTCTAGTTCCAGCTTTACATCTTTAATGAGAGGTGTAATCAAATTCCAAACATATTTTAGGTAATGATTTTTTTAACTAAAATGTAATATATGTTTTGAATGAATGTTCATATTTTATTTCCCTTTATTAGTTTAAAACTTATATTAATTTGATTGAAGTTTAACAATCATATAGTAATTATAATGAAAAAAACTTCTCCTGCTATATTTTACTATAAAATATTGTCAAGTTTAATATGTTTTACATACTAATGTTTTTTTCTTTTGTGCATGATGTAAATTCTATCAATTTAGACGGTCTTCACGACACAAATTCTAATCATTTGCAAGAGTCTGCTCCATAGTTCTGTTTCACTATCTATAATGAATTGTTAATTTTACACTTTCATTATTTATTTTGTTAATTTTGTCAGTTAGATTTTTTAATTATATATGTTACAAACTATCTCTTTATAATATTATTGCATCATTAGGTCCTAATTTTTTGTTTTAAAAAAATTATCATCATAAATCATAAATAATTTAGGCTTTTTTTTTGTTAAATGATAAAACGAAAAATATCCTGATAACAAAAAAAATTCAATGAGCTAGAGTTTCTTGTCTGTATTCAATCACCATTTTTTATTATTTAAAAAAACAAAACTCTCCGTTGTAAAAAAAAAACGTCAATACTCCGTCTCTTTTCACCTCATTGAAGTTATTTTTCTTTTTTTTTAAACCACACAGCTAAAGTTTAATAAGTGTAATGACCCGATTTTTTCGTAAAATCTTTTAAAGCAATTGCGCAGCGGAAAAGCTTGATTTTACAGAAAAACTGCATGGGTTCGTTTAAAATTCGGATAAAACAAATCCTGTTTACATCCCAAATTTTCAGAAAAAGCAGTAAATGTCTAAAGAAAGTTTTGAAGTTCAAAATCATATACAAATGCTCCATTGAGCTCAAAATGAAACATAAATAAAGTAGTACAATCTTCAAGAGCATTCAAGGATGCTTCACCAAAACAATATGTGTCCTTGTCCATTCATTGCCTCGATGGGTCACGCGGCGCCACCTCCTCTACCTCGTCCTCTACCACGAGTCTTACCTGAAAAAAAATTGTAATTGTAGCAACATTAGCATAAAAATGCTAGTGAGAGTAAAATGAAAAATAAGTAATCCTATGAACCACATTTCATGTCGGAAATTGTGTCCAAAGGCCTAGATTTCAATTTTTTTACTATCCATTCCACATTCCAAATTCCACAATAATATCATCATACATGATAAACTTCTTGTAAAGTAACAATATTAAGACTTAAAGTAGAAGTACCGATTACTACTAAGTCTTTCTATTCATTCTAATGAGTATATGTAACTACAACATTAACATCCTTTATTACCAAACCAGTATCATCGTATCAGGTATACCATATGGATCAATATCACATACTAAGCCCGTACGGTATTACCATATCACATTCATCGTATCGGGTATACCATATGGATCAACATCACATACTAAGCCCGTACGGTATTACTATATCACATTCATCGTATCGGGTATACCATATGGATCAATATCACATACTAAGCCCGTACGGTATTACTATATCACATTCATCGTATCGGGTATACCATATGGATCAATATCACATCCTCTTGGGCAGTGGGGTATTACTATATCACATTCATCGTCGGGTATACCATATGGATCAATATCACATACTAAGCCCGTACGGTATTACTATATCACATTCATCGTATCGGGTATACCATATGGATCAATATCACATACTAAGCCCGTACGGTATTACTATATCACATTCCCTCGCACCATGATACCGTATGGAGCGTATCACATACTATCATATGCAATATCACAAGTACCGTATAAAATCTTATCAAGCTCCCTAGTAAGTTAGATAAAGTTCTACTAAGCTACTAAAGAACATAAACCGCTTGAACTACACGAGTCAAAACTCAAGTGTAGTTCCTAAGCCACTTTGACTCCCAAAACACTTAAAGTTTCTTAGTCATTCACTTTCATCTAAAGCCTCCAAATCATCTTATAGAACTTCCAAACCACTCATGTATCCTCTTTTACTTCCAAAACTATAAATAAACCAAAAATCACTCCACTCACATCCGAGTTAAGTCTCCAACCATGTATAACTTTCGGAAGTTAGTTCCCCTCTTAACCTCGATAAACAATAACGTAATGAAATAGTATTCATAAAATTACTAACTTCCATTTTAAACTCACCTTAGAATTGAAATCGAACTTCCAAAGTGTCGAACAAATTACCACACGAGCGATTATCAAAACCTACAATAACATAGATCGAAAACAAATTATAAACCAAAACTAAATAAGAAAATTGATTTTCGGATGAATAGTAATTTTCGGATGAACAGTGATTTTCGGATGAATAGTGATTTCAGGTGAATAGTGTTTTTCGACAATCCGAGCTCAAAATCGTCATATTTCATGATGAAAACACATGATTTCACTTCCTAAACTCATTTATAAACAAAAATAAAGAGATTCATATAAAAAGTTTTGAAAACTCACTTTTTAGGGCTTCCCGTAAACAATGAGAAACGGTACAAGGTTTGGATGGAAAGAAAGCCCACGTTCCAAGGAATCCAACAGAATTGAAATTACGAAGATCCACCGAGAAATAAAGAAAAGCCAAAGAGAGGGAGAGAGGGAGAGAGGGAGATGGAGGCCACGGTTTTGCAAGGAAGGGAAAAGAAGAGAAAATGAGAAATTTGACTCAAAGTTGACTTTTAAAAGATGATGGAGATGAATAGTGTTTTTTTAAGAAATTAGAAAATGACGTCTACGTCCTTCTTAAGTGATTTGATTAAAAATACGAAACCCAAAAATTTTAAAATAAACTAAAGGTGATTAATAATTATTAATTGGCCCGTTAATAATTATTAATGTCACCAAAAAAAATTTTAAGTCATAAAAGGATTGAAAAGATTTTCGAATGAAAATAACTACTAAAATCAAAATTACTAAGTTTAAACTAAACTTAAATACTTTATTTAAAATAAAAAAAATTTACCTCCAAAAATAACGGGGCGTTACAATAAGAAAAAAGGATTTCCTTGTAGAGAGTGACACATGTCACCAATTTGACAATGAGCCTCATTGAGGCGGCCAGCCTGAATAACCTCTCTTGTTTCGGGCTATTTTTCTCGAATCTGCTATTCTGTCTTTTTGTATAATCCTACTGCTAAACTTTGTGGAAAATTAACCTTGGAAGTATTTTACAACAAAGTTGAAAATCAGCATCTTATCATAGTTCCTACATTCAAACAACAACTCATCAAATTTTCTTCCACAAATATTTCATTCGGATTAAAATGCTAAAAGCTCAAAACAAATTCAAATTACTCCAACATATATCAAATATCCTCATTCAAATCAAGAAAAGAATGATTTTAAGTTTAAAACAAGTAAACACAAGCATACATCACTCCAATTTCTATACAGATAGCTTAGAATTAAGACTAAATAACTCTATTTTTAGAGTTATCAAGCACCTTTTCAATATTAGAAAGAAAAAAAAAACATTATATCATTAAGCACTTTTTATCATCTTATAATAAAAACTACTTTGATCAAAATTAATTATTTCACAAGCACTCCCAAGAAAATTAACTTTGAATTTTCAGAAATTTTTAATAGTTATAAATTGAGAGAATGATGAAGAGAGAAATCCATTGGTAGTCTAAGCTCTATATTCGTCAAGGGAAAAAGAATGAAAAGAAAATAATTTTCATAAGCATTCGAAAGAGGGACAAATTTTTAGGAATGATGTCATATGACTTGTAATGTTTAGTAAACATTATTTGCTATAAATAATAAACTATATGAACTAAATTTGATTATTTTGACTCCATTTGTGCATTTTTTTTATGTTTAATTTAATGGATTCAAATTATCAAAAAGGCCCTAAGTTACATAAAATATAATCTTTACTAATGTATGAGATTGCTGGGGTTTCTGCCCTAAATCTTATTTAATCCAATTAAACTATAAATAAATAAAGGAATTATAAATTAGTAATATTTACATTATCATTTATTATTAGTTTAATAAATGTAATCCATCATAAGATCCAGAGTTACGTATGATAACTTAAAGTGAGCATATGATGCGGGAAGATTCACTTAAGTGTAACTCAAATAGTCTGTGGTACATGAATAAAGAGGTTGGGTGCCTTATTTCTGGTAACACCACTAACACGGTCCACTTGTGAATTGGCACAAGTGATCTCATCTGGATCGCTCATGTAGAGACATGTGAGTGGGGGTGTTGCTACAATACAGATTGTAGTAGACTGGACTAAGATAAACTTACTGTCTTCTGGGAAGCCGTTACAGAAAGTCACTTCGTTTATCAACCGGTTGATCATGTACAATTGATCTTAATCCTGAGTGGATTACGAACTCCTGTTCACAAGAGACAAGCCTTTAAATTGCATAGGTGAGAGTGACTCGAATAGTTTGCTCAATAAGCCTCCCACTTTGGGGATTGCATCTTGCTTATAGCTGGGAACGTAATTACACAAGAATTGGAATTCACTCTTTTCCATATAGGAAAATAGATAAGTAGTTCCCTTATGGACTGATTCGGTCTTGAACAGTGGGGCCCCATATTCCTATGATCAAGGAAAAGGTTAAAGACCCATAATGCAGATTATGTAAGGTTGTTCATTGGAGAATCAGTTGGGCTTAAGGAACAAGATGTATCATGGAGGTTAATACGGTGTAAATACCTAGCCATGGATACGAACTAACTTGTGAAGGATCAAAGTGTAGTTAATGATTATAGCCAATGGATATAACTATGTCAACAGTACTAAGAGTGCAACTCTAGATATTTAGTGGAGTTATCTAGGAGTTAATGAATGAGAATTAATTGATTAAAATGAGTTTTAATCAAAGGTAATTCTGGATCATTTGAGCTTAGTCCTATAGGTCCATTAAGTCCTCCGAGCTAACGCATGTAATCGAGAACATAAATTAATATGATTAATTTCTCTTTGGAAAATTGGAAATGAATAGAGGAGTCTATTCAATTAATTAAAGGAAATTAAATAGAGGAGTCTATTTAATTATTTAATTAATGGTGAAATTAAATAGAGGAGTCTATTTAATTATTAAATAGAAGAGTCTATTTAATTAAATTAATTTTGTGTTGTCCAAAATTAATGGGGATTTAAATAGAAGAGTCTATTTAAATATTTAACTTGAAATTATCAAATTAAATGAGGAAATAAATAAAAGTTTTATTTATTGGAATAAATAAAAAGAGTTTTATTTATTTAATTATTTAAAGGAATTGTTCCATTAAATAAAAGTAAAAATAAAATTTATTATTGTCATTTGGATACCAATTGGGCAAAAGTCTAATTTTGGTCTATTAGTTATTACCAAGAGTTTGCATTTTATTATTTGAAATATATTTAGAATATCTTATTTAAATTAATATGATTAATTTAAATGGAAGATATGGAATAATATATATTGATTAATTTAAATAAAAGATATGGAATGTTTTATTATGGAATAAAATATAATATCTTTATTATTCAAATATATTTTAGAATATCTTTATTAATTATGTATTATTTAAAAGATATTCAGAAGATTTTCCGAGGCCTTGGTTTTCCTATAAATAGGACCTTTGGGGTGACCCCAAAACACACAACTAAGAGAGTTAAGTAAATGCCTTGGGAAATTCTCTCCTCCTCTCTCTTTGGCCGCCCATTAGGGTATTGGGAAGAAAATCCTTCTTCCCAATTTTCCTTTTCCAAAGGAGATAGTGCCCAACGGTAAGTTTTTCTTTTTGTGCTTAGTTAGGAAGATATTTTTGGTGGTCCCAGATCATGAACCATCAAGAACGAGGAAGAGTCGAGCACTTTTCGACAAAGGGTTAGTATTTCTTTTATGCATTTAGAATTTTGTTAATATTATACTGCAAGGAAAGATCCGAGGGACTTCCGTTTGAGAACTCTTTTAGTGGCCTCAATCCCAACAAAGATAACAAAAGGATATAGTCTAAGATAGTAAGTAAAATAGTCTAGAGTAGATGTATACAATTAAGGAACACTATCCTAACAACACTATTAATACTGTCAACTTTATATTGGTTACAAATATTCCTGATCATTCATGTGAAAGAAATGAGAGGGGAGGTATCGCGTGTGATAATAATCATACAAGACTATACCAATATGTTTTATCAATTCCTAAATAGCACCGTAGCGAGAAATGATCAAAATATATTAACTTGATTATCAAGTGTGATTAATCGTAATCATGATATGAACTCCTACATGTGAAGTCGTGTCCTTTGATTCACATAGCTTAGAGTGATCCATTAGTACACTCAATATGACTGTTGTTTTAGATACATGAAAAAATAAGAACTTGGGAGCATTTCAACACAAGATGTAATTCATCACTTTCCTAAACATGAAAGTGTCAGAATGACAATTAATGATTTTAAGAACTTTAGATAACTCCCTTGTTGTAATCATTTGAGACTTGAACAATAAGGCCTCACATTCTTACTGGCATGAGGAAGATTTTATCCATAGTTAGACCATGTAATTTGTTCATTAGAAGAATCAATGGGAACATAAGAATAAAAGAGATAATTACAGGGGTTAAACAGTAATTTTGACCAAACTATAATTATGAGATTACCACGAGAAAGATATATCACAAACTAACTTGATAAAATATCGACTTAACTCATCTATAGTGAAGAGAGTTCACCTTAGGATTTATAGTGGAATAACTCTTAGTTAATAATTGCGATGACTTAATTAATAAGTTTATTTAATTAATTAAAATTTATTGGAGCCTATGATCTACAGGTCCATCGAGACTCTATGCTAGTCCAAATATCGTATAACAAAACCAAGTTATTTATTTAACTAGGAAGAATAAATATTTCAAGTTATTATTATTTATATCATGACAATATTAATAATATGAAAAAAATAAAATAAGAATTACATTGTTAACTTTCAGTTAATTATTTAACAACTCAATTAGATCACACACTTGTTAGATATATTTTTAACAACCTAGAGAGTAAATAGACATAAGAAGAAAACTCAAGGATTAAACAGAACAACTTCCAAAACTCATGGATTAAATAGACAAATCTTCCAAAACTCAGGAATTATAAGATATTTTATCCATTAGGTTTTAAGTACGTGGTTATCATGACAATTTTATCAATATAAGCTTCAAAGTTTCTACGGTGATGTTTGGTTACTTAAATGTTAATTAATTTACTAATTAATGGTGCAAATCTCAATCAAATTAAATAAAAAAAGAAAAAAATGAAGGTCATTACAAGAAAATATTGGATTTTAAATTAAAAAAGTTTTATCTAATTACTAATCGATAACATTGGCGTCATGTTAATATACATTAAAAAACGTTTTATAAAAATATAACCCTGGAACATTATCGAAACAACTTAGGCGCCCGAACTTTTGGAGAAAAAAGAAAAAAAAAAGGGAAAACTGGGTAGGTAGCCTATATCTTAGAAAGTTTAAGTAAAATGGCCCAGAAGAATAAAATAAAACAAAATGGCCCATTGGAAAAAACGTGACGAGCAGAAAGTACTAAAAAGCCCCTAAAAAATAAATGACGTCAGCCTATGAAAACTGAAACGGCAGATATGATTTTGAAAGGAAAATCAGAAAATCAAGGAAAAAATCAAGGAAGATTTATTGGGAAGAGAATATTTGATTTTAGAAAAATCAAAGAAAAGGGAGAGACAAAACCCTAACGAAATACAAAGAATCATCAACGTTGAAGATTTATTGAAAGTAGCCGATTAATTTCATGGAATCTACCAAAAAGATCAGAAGAAAAAGAGAAACAGACCACAACAAAGAAGACAAAGGTATTAATCATACATTTTTTTCATTAAAAAATGAAACAATGGCCCAAATAGTGAACATTTTGATTTCAATTTATCATCCTTTTGGGTATATACAAATTAAACACAATGAATTCTATTTTTCAGGGAAAGATGCTCGAAGAAAACGTTGATCGGAATAATGAAGAAAAAATAGGGGAAGAACAAACCGTTGATAACGAGAATAAATCTGATGAAAAGAATACAAGCAAGGTAAGAAGTTTGTAGAAAAATAAAATAATGATCAAATAAAAAAAACTGATGGTTCTAAACACATTTTGCAGAAATCAGATGGCGAAGGATCAAGTGCAATGAAGAAGAGAAGAAGACCGATGAAGAAAACAAAGAATAAAAAAATGAGTGGAAGGTAAATAAAAATTATAATGTACATAAAATGTATGATGTTGTAAAATGACGTATAAAAAAAATAATGTACAACATTAGCTATAATGTTCAACTGTAGAAAAATATATTTTTTGATACTATATTATACAAAACTGTTCATGTTAATCACACTATTTAATACGTTTAATTCCATTGTAGAAAAATGATATATAATATTTGATGTTATATTGTACGTTACATAATAGTATTACTTTTGATATATAATAATGTATATTTATTATTAATATATTGTACCTTATCAAAATAAGGACGCGACTATTATATATATTATATTTGAATAGGGTGAAAACAACAAAGCAAAAGAATCTTGCCTGGGAGGGACCAAAAGAAAAAATTGAAGCCAAAACGAGCGTATACATGGATTTTGGATCGGTTGAAGAAAACAAGAAAGCAAATATCATCAATGACAAAGGAAAAATGAGAAAAAAAAGAAGATGAAGTGGCAAAAAAAAGGGAAACCATAAAAAAAAGAAGGGTGGAGACGTAAGATAAAAAGGAAAAATGGAATCCTCACAACAAAAGGATAAACAATGATGGAACAAGAATGAAGAAAGTAAGAAAAGAGAAATAAAAAACTTGAGAAGGAAAATCCAAGTTACTCTCTTAGTTGTGGTCTCACACAACCATCTCAGAAAGAAGATTATGTTTTCATTTTAATTAATGCATGGGATTTCTGCTTGAATTACATGATATTAACTGTATTTTGAGTTTTGTTTTTTGAACAACATTTTATATTTTGTGATGTATGAATGAACAATGGTATTATTTATTATAAGAATCATGTTTTGAAAAATTAAAAATCCAAAATGATTGTAAGGTATTTTACTATTACTTTTTTTAACCTTGTATTAGAGTTTACAATACTTTACATTGATTTCTTTCATATAATGTTCATGTTATAATTTTAAGTTAACACAATGTTGTATAATATTGAAAAAAATAAAATAAAGTATGAACAATAGTAAAACTATCAATACAATAGAATAAGTAAAATTAGCAAACAATATAGTAAAAAAACATGTACACTAAAATAAAATATACAGAAATATATTGTTTTATTATATACTGTACTATTTTTCAAATAGTTCTCACACATATATTTCATTTATGATAATAAGATGATGTACATTATTGTTAAAAAACAAAATAAAAAATATACATGATTGGAAAATAATGTAATAGTGTAAAAAAACATGTACACTAAAATAAAATATACAAAAATATATTGTTTTATTATATACTGTATTGTTGTTCAAATAGTTCTCACATGTATACTTCATTTATGATGATAACATGATGTACATTATTGTTAAAAACATATAAAAAATATGCATTATTGGAAAATAAAGTAATATGTGAACATTACAAAAAAAGAAAAAAAAAACGAAGTACATTAAAATATATTGTACCAACAACCAAAAAATGATAATCGATAGAATAAAAGAGGAAAAAAACTCTAAACCAAAAACAACAAAATAAAAATTTAAAACCAACTAATCAGGATCTATAAAAATATAGAGAAAAGAAAGAAATGAAGAAGGAACGTAAACAAAAATGAAAGAAAATAAAAGAGAACAAAATCCCATGATTTGAGGAGAAATTGAAATAAAAAAAATTAAAGATTGGAAAGAGAAACAAATCAAATTAAGGAAAAAAGAAAAAATAAGTCATTACAAAAAAAGCTAATGGATGTAAATTAAAAAATATAAATATAAATAAAAATCAAAATAAATTGGGTAAATGGGGATATACATAAAAAACGGATACTCAAAAATGGCTAACAACCTAAGGAATTTAAGAGTATCAAACAACATAGGCGGAGCCCGAATTGCTTTATAGTGGATTATCCCAAAAAAAAAAAAACTAGGAATGTTGAAGTGCATGGCAGATGAAGCATAGGACTAGGCTTGAGACCATTTTTGTTTTATATATAAATATTTTATATTCATTTTTCTTATTTTTAAGTATAATACCTATAATTATAGTAGTGTACCACTGGTTTTTTTTTTCCATTTATATATACATTAATTTTTTTTAGAATAAATCATTTTAAGTTTTTTCATGGATTGAAAAAAAAATCTATACAATATTTATAAATTTAATATTTTTAAAAACTATTTTTATTATAGTATTTTTTCACAATTAAATAAATTATTAATTGGTCGTGATAAATAGTAATAATTTCACTTGATAACTATTAATTTCTCATTTTAATTATTCATAAATTTAGTTATTGACTTAGATGTTAATTGGCAGTAAGTAATCACATTAATCATCGATTAAAATGCTCGATGATTTATCATATGTATAATTATTTATAAAAAATAATATATTTATAAATATGGTCGAAAATTTTATTAAATTTGCAATTATCACTAATTTAAATTTATATTCTTTTATCTTAATATAAAAACAATTAGAAACTAGACTCATTAATTATTAGATGATATTGATTTAGATATTAATTTTCACAAAAGAGACCCAACGGATCGACCTTACATCAATTGAGAGTGAAATTTTAGATGACATTGATTTAAAAAGTTTTAGTAGATAATTTTGCATCTAAATATTAAAAAAGAATGTCATTTTTTAAATGAAATTTTGAATTATAATACTTCTTTTAATATTCGTTATTGGATTAAAGTTAATAATGTTATATTTATTAGGTATATTTTTTAAATTTATTATATATTTAAAATTATAGAGTAGAAGTCTAAAATTTCATTTTTACACTGGACTCCTATTATCTTATAACCGGCCTTACAACTTACTTGATTGTGGTAGGGTATTTGGGATCAGGTTTTGATTTTACGAGAAGGAACATTAAACTAGTAGACAAACATGATATTAATTAATCTATCCATTTAAATAAAGATAAATAGTTGCCTCGTCCAAATTTGTGAGTATTTTCTTATATCTAATATCCCAAACATTAAAATTCAAGTGTTCAATATCAATTTTATCAAACAAAACCCAAAGATCCAAACAGATGGTTAAAAGACGAAATTAAGTAGATAAAATAGTCATCCTGACAAAGAGACAGGGTGTGATGTTATGGAGAAACAAGGTGGCGTGCGTGCAGTTCATACTCTCACTCTCACTCTGTTAAAAACTAAAATCATTCGAATTCTCTAATAAAAGTGTACCATAGGAAAACTCAGTAGGAGGAGGCTGAGTTCTTCTTCTGCATGTGCAGCAGATCATGATGAGGAAAAATAAATAATGTCCATTGTTCCTTCAAATGCGATTAATTCAATTTAAAATTAAAGGAAAAGGAAAAGGAAGAAATCTGAAATTATTCCAGCAATTCATTCTCAAAATGTCTCTGACCATCTTTCAAGGTAAGAAAAAACACAAAATTATATGATTCTAATAAAATTAACTTACAACTTTCCTTGTTATTTTTCATAGCTCTGCTTTCATGTCACTGGCTTCTACATTCCCCCTCCAAGACAGAAAGAAATGGTTTGGAAATTCCATTATTCAACGAATAGATTGGGATGTTTTACAGAATAAATGGGATACCATGAGCCAAGAAATGTTGATCACATGGATGATTCAGTTAATTGGCATGAAGTTAGACGTGCAGACCCTGCCGAAACCATCAAAGAACGTTATCGCACGACGAGTCAATGTTTATGAAAATAATGTTTAAGTTACAAGCTCTGAGGCTCAACTCTATCCCTTTTCGTTTATTTTCGCAGGAGTTTCTTGATCGGGTTGCTCAAATCCATGGTAGCATTGACTTTGAAATGCTCCTCTTGATGATGTGATTGAATTCATTCACATATCACTTTGGTACTAAATGCTTTAGGCATACTTACACTTGTTGCTCCGTCCTTATTCTTAATCGGCTAATATTCTTCGATCTTCAAAACCAATTATTCAATTAGCTTTACCACCTCTTACTTGGTAAAGCTAGTGCACCTCAATTATAAAATGTCACTCAAGCACACATTATGTCTCTGCTCCTGGTGAGTACTAGCATTATGCATAAAAGAACTTGGTTTATATATTAAGATATGTTTATCTCAGTTTATTTGTTAATGCAAAATTATTAATTTTTATTCGTCACATATGCAATTGTGTCAACAAGGTTTTTTAGATCACATGTACTCAGGGGAAAGAGAATATATCAACACAACCCTCATAGATCATATCGATCATTTAAATTGCCCCGACACATTAACAAAACTCATAAGCAAGCAGGGCAGGGGATTTGATTTAATATAGATTTCAGGTTCTGCGACTAATATTGTATTTGAGGGAAACTAAAGTAACGTTTTACTATGATGCAACTACGAACTTCCAGATACACATCCTCTCCTATTTGAGGTAAATACTTTACCTTTTCACTTGGAAAAACTTACATTTTTATGTGCTCATAATTTCACTTCAAAATATGTGTTAACAGCTAGACAGGCGAGAGGAAAGTGATCCAAGCCTGTACCTTCTATGCATATTAGCACCAGGTACTGCTGCACACAAATCAAAGAAATTGATAACTTGAAACTTCAAAAGATTATCAAATCTCATAACTCAAGATGTGATTAAATCCTATTTTCCAAACAAGATTTTGATGCTTAAGGCTTTACTGTTGGTTTGTGTTCTTTTCAGGTGAAGTGGAAAATTCATTTGAGCAACCCAATATAATATGCTTGTACCAGGGATCTGGGGATGTTTGCCGTGATGGAGCATGCTCTTCATGCTGCATCATTAGGGAACAAAATAGTGGAACAGTCCGCGGAACGATCTTGGTAAGTGAGAAGCAAAAAACCCCCAAGTTATTTACACTTGTTTGCTTTACAAAAGCTCCGATATACCAACAAGTTCATTTTCAGATTGCACAACAGCCATGAGAGGAGCGTTTCTATTGAACGGGACGTATTTTCAAGTCAATGTGGTTCGTCAGACCGTATACTTCCGTTTTATGAACAAAGTTATTGCAACTAAACAAATTGAATTGAAATACAGGTTTTTGCAGACGATGAATCTAGTGCAAAACTCAGTCATGTTCCAAGGAAATGGATATGGAATCTACCAAGGAGAACCAACTATTTGGAACGTCAACGACAACAATTTTAAGGGGTAAATTAAGTTGGGTTGTAAGTAGTTGTTGAAGTGAAAATAGGCATAATACGAGTTATATTTTCTACTATACAGCTTTGTCAAAGGAGGATATTCACTACTTTTAGAAAGGTATGAAAACAAAACTTTGTATCATTACATGTTTCACTTTATGGTAGAAAATATTTATAAGAAAAGGTATGGTAGTAAAGATAAGATACTGGTTGAAAGGATGCTAGCAGTCATATATTATATAAAAGAAGATCAAAACTGTTTCCAAAACTTTGCATTTTAGTTAACAACATTATATTATATTTTTGAGTCTTACTATGTTTTGCAGGGTTCATTTGTGTGAGAGGGTTTGATAGGAAAAAAAGAACCCAAAAACGACTAAATGAGAGGTTGCACAACCCCCCCCCAACGAGCATCGCCACAGCAAGAAAAACAAAAGGAAAGAACCAGACAACATCAATTCATACTCAACACCATGAGTTTTGTTCAGAGAAGGGTTATTCTTTGCAGCAACTTTTGTTGTCAAAAATTAAGAGATAAACTTGTTTCCAAGCAAATCTGCCGATTTCTTCATCTGATGGTATGGTGGGTGGGACAACTTTCTTTACTCGCTTCCTGCATTATGTGTCTCTTATTTTTCTATTCCTCATTTTTGTTAGCCCAGTTCTTTTCGTGTTGGATGATTTTCATTGAAAAAAAAAATCTCTGTTTTGTGTTAAAATAACAGCAAAGAGACAAAAGGAAAAGAAGAGAACGAAGGAGCTAATTTCAATAGTCTGCTTCAGCCATGGAGGAAAGGAAATCTTCCATCCATGAGTAGCAAGTTTTTTTCCATTCCAGACAGGTGAAGAGAAAAGTTGTTAATTTCAATGATTTCTCGGATAATATCTTCATCTTTTCAGTTACTAGCTTTTTTTTAGAATTAACTTCCACCCAAGTTCTAAACAAAAGAAGATGTCTTCTCTCATTGCCATTGCTTCAGCTATTTCTGGAAGGGAACATGATATAATCGATTTCGTTATTGCCGCAATCACGCAACATTTTTTTTTATCCCAAATCAGACTCATGGCTATTACTAACAGAAAAGCAACTTGCCTATATAAATTCTCAACTCCCAACAGATCAATACAACAGTTTTTAGCCTTTCTCCCTTGGCTAATTTAACATGAAGGAACCACATCAGATCAAGAAAGTTAGAAAACATATCTCAATATTTCTAGCTTTTTGTGGGGTTTATGGCTCGAGAGGAACAAGAAGATTCAACATTACCTATACAACCTACAAGGAAGTGTTCGATTGAGCTAAACTCCAGTGCTTTTTTGGGTTCTCTTTATTAGATCTTTTGATGATTTAATTCTGGAATAAAATATCATTTTGATCCTTAAAATTTTAGAATTGGCTATTTTTGTATCTAACTTTTTAGTTCTTATGATAACTTGTCTGTTAGTTGACCATTATTGAGCCAATGATGTGGCAATTTTAATGATGTAGTAGCTTATGTGGATCTTTTAATCCATATTTTATTTTACTTGTCCATATCACGTGTGTTCACTAAGATTTTTTTTTGTTATAGTTATTAAGAATGATGTTCTTGAACTTATAATTATTTAATAAATATAATTTATTTTGAATAAATTAAATAAATAAACTTAAGTTTATTTGTATCTATATTGATTCATTGATGATATAATGAATATATTTATATCAAACATTCAAATAGAAAAACTCAAAGCATTTTTTATGAAATAACGACTAAGTACGTGAGTCATACGAGAGGATTAAAGTAGATATGAGAAATTTAAGGTGTCTTGCTGATAACATTGTTGATGGGTTTAACAATAAACTTATCTGAGCATTCATGTGGGTGACATGAAAATAGAAATATCATATACAATGGTGATTTTATAAGGCAGGAGCAAGATATTTGATCAATATGTCACTTCTACCATTTACGAGAAATAATCGAATATTAAACTAACTTTATCAAACAATGATAAATCTTAATCTTGAGTGAAATGTGAACTTCTATTCATGGAGTTATGTTCTTTGATTCACATGGTTGAGATCTATCTGGATGAATGATCAATACACTCTTGTTTTGGGAACATAACAGCTGGGAACACATTTACACAAGATGAAATTAATAACTTTCCCAAAAATGACGTTATCAGTGTGACATTAAATCCTTTTAGAAACTTTAGAAAACTCACTTGATGTACTAATTAAAGACATGAAAAGCTGGCGCCACGACTTCTATTGATCACGGAAGCAATTATGTCTAGTTTGACTACAGATAACGTTCATTGGAGAATCAGCAGGAACACAAGGTTTAAGCGGTAATTACAGGGGTAAAATGGTAAATTTAACTCATATGTAATTATGAGTTTTCCACGTGAAACATATATCATAGACACTTAATAAGATAAACTAAATCGTCACAACTCTATAGTGAGGGGAGTTCATCTATGAATTTATAATGAAATTATTCATAGTTAAATTATAGTAATTAATTGGTTATGAGTTAATCAATTAATAAATTGATTATTAAGCCCATGATCTATAAGCCCATCAAATCCCTATGATAGCTCAAATATCGTAGTAGCAAAATCAAATAATTAATTTGACTATCGAAGAAATAAACAATTTAAGTAAGTTAAGTTACTTAAATAGGCAATATTAATAATTTAAATATTGAGTATATTTAAATGGTAATTAATAATTGAAATACTATTAATTGGTAATTATTGTAAAGGGTGAAAATATCCCTCTTATGTTCAGGCCAATCAGTATCATCACCTGGGAAAGTCAGCCCCCACCGGGCCACAAGAAAGTCCATCAAAGCCTAGTTCTAAACTAGCCCAGCCAAGCAGGCTCAATAAAGGCACATTGACCTATCAAATCAAGTAAGTGCACAAATCCCTAACCCTACATTTTGTCTTACGGTGCACTCTACTCGTTCCACCTACCTTGATCATCAAAGGTCCTTGACCGGTACCACATCGGTGCTCTTCTGATCATTCTTTATCTATTTCAGGGAGTCGCATTGGCAAGAACCCAATACGTGTCCTCACGTGCTCAGCTGTGACACAATTATTAATCATTTAAATAATTTATTTATTTAAATAGAAATTAATAATTAAATTAATTAATAATAAAATATTATTAATTAAATAATGAGTTTATTTAATGGAAATTAATAATTAAAATATTATTAATTGTTTAAATAATTAATATTATTTAAATAGAATTTAATAATTAATTATTACTTAATGATATTTAATTGGGAGAAAATATTAATATTATTATTTATTTAAATAAAGTATTTTATTTAAATAACCTTCTATTATACGTGTTAACACATAATAATTTACAGGGGAGGAGGTAAAAATTCTCTCTAGGGTCTGACTCTATGAGAGCTTAAGGCAGCCTTCTGTGCTGAGAGTGGGGTGGTGACGGTGGGGGAGAGTAGAGCATGGCTACGGATGATTTACTTTCGAAATGGGAAAGTCTAAAACTTTCAGAAGAGGAAGAACATGTGATCGTGTTCGAAGAGGAAGAGACTGATGCATTGGCAAAAAGGTTGGAACATGTTTTGGTGGGCAAACTTTTGTCGATCAAAACTATAAACTCAGACTCATTTAGAATGCTTATGCTTAAAATTTGGAACCTGGTTGACAGAGTCTTCATTGAATGCGTGGGGAAAAACCTCTATCTTTGCACTTTCAACTCCGCGCATGATAAGATGAGAATAATGAAACGGGGACCATGGTTTTTTGATAAGGCAATCTTGTTGTTTGAAGAGCCAAGAGGGGATTGTAGATTCTCAAGTCTAGAGTTTCGTTGGGCAGCCTTCTGGGTTCATCTTCACGAGCCTCCCATTGCTTGTTTCTCAAAGAAAATGGCGATGGTTTTGGGGAGTAAGATTGGAGTGGTAGAAGAAGTTGAGGTGAATGAGTATGGAAAATGCTGGGGCAAAAGCTTACGAATAAGAATCCAAATAGATGTTTCGAAGGCTCTCCGACGAGGGCTGTTAATAAAGGTGGGAACAATGGGGGAAGAATCATGGGTCCCAATTACCTATGAAAAGCTCCCAGATTTTTGTTATACTTGTGGCAGATTAGGGCATGTCCTAAAAGATTGTAGTGAGAGAGATGAAGAAGATGTGGTTGATAGTCTGCAATTTGGATCGTGGTTGAGACATGGATCATCAAAACTATTTTCTAAGCTCTCCCATAACAAAGGCATCTCTGATCATATTATTAAAAATGTTGGTTCTAGTAGTAATCCTATTCATGGAAAAATCCAAATGGTGACCAACAATATCTCACCGGGACTTTGGTCGGAACTGGGATCTCCGGCTGTGGATAAGGATGGAGGTGATAAAAAAGGGAAGAGCGTAATTCATGGAGATAAAGTCGCGGTGAAGGTTAATGCTGAAATTAATAAAGGAGAGGATGTTGCTCCTGATTTGGTGGAAAAGATAAAGATGAATGGCGCCATTTGCGTGGAAAATGAGCTGGACCTAAATTCAAATATTCCTAGTTTAAATGGTAATGGGACCAAAAGTGGAGAGGTGGTGGTTTCACATGAATTACCAATAGCGGACCAAAATCATGGGCCTCAAAGTGAACAAAGCCCACTTAACAGTGTCCCTGCGCAAGTTCAAAATCAAATGGGCTCAAAGAGTAGTGAAGGGAGAAAATGGAAAAGATTAGCACGTGGCACCTACCATTCTGATCAAAAAATTAGGGAAAAAGGAAAAACTCATTTGCATGCGCTCCAAGATAAGCTAGCTGGGAATAAGCATAGAGGCTCCAATTCTTTTGATGAAAGATCATGGAAGAAGGCCAGAGAGATTGATGATTCACCGAAGAATCCATTGGCGAAGGCTGCTACGCAGTCTCGCCAATCGCCATGAAAATCATCAGCTGGAATGTTCGGGGTGTGGGGAATCCTCGAACATTCTGTGCCCTGCATCATCTGATGCAAATAAAACACCCCCAAATTGTTTTTCTCATGGAGACAAGATGTGGGAAGAACATGGAAGACAAAGTTAAAAGCAGTTTGTCGATGGAGAATTGTTTGACAGTATCGAGTAGAGGTAAGAGTGGAGGTTTGATGCTTCTCTGGAATTCGGGTATTCATGTGCGAGTTCTTTCGTTCTTTATGGGGCATATTGATACAGAAGTCAGCGATAGAGGGTTTATATGGAGATTCACCGGTTTCTATGGGAATCCTGTAGCTGATCGTAGGAAAGATTCTTGGGAATTGATGAGGAGATTATTCTCTCTTTCTCAACTTCCTTGGTTAATTGGTGGGGATTTCAACGAAATCCTGGAGGATTCTGAAAAATTAGGAGGGGTTTTAAGAGCTGCAAACCAGATGACCAATTTCCGGGATGCTCTTGATTTTTGCTCTCTCAAGGATATTGATTTTCAGGGTGATCCTTTTACGTGGTCTAATAGGAATTTTTCTGGGACTCTTATCTGGGAAAGGATTGATAGATTTTGCTGGAATGCAGCTTTTCAATCTCTGTTTCGGGAGAGTGTGGTGGAGCATCTAGATTTTTTATCTTCGTATCACAGATCAATCCTAATTTCTCTTAAAAGCTGCCACAGAAACCAGAATCGGAAGGGGCGTTTCCAAACAATCAGATTTGAGGAAAGCTGGATGAGGTTTGATGAATGTTGAAATATTGTAGATTCTATTTGGAAGGACCAGTGTAGGGACACTTTATCCAAAATACATTCTTCCATTAGCAATCTTGCAATTTGGAGTAAGAAGAGATTGGGGGGAAGCCTCAGTGAAGCAATAAAGAAAAAAAAAGAGAAAAATGATCAAATCTACAGGATCAAGGACCAGGAACAATTAAAAAATATAAAACATCTAGAAGGTGAATTTGAACAACTGCTTGAAGAAGAGGAAATCTATTGGAAACATCGTGGTCGAGAAAATTGGCTTCAATGGGGAGATCGAAATACAAGCTGGTTCCATCAGCGAGCGTCTCATAGGAAATCCCAAAACCAAATTGATGGTTTGTTTGACTCAAATGGATCCTGGTGCACAAAAGATGATGATATTGCTTAGGTGGCGGTGAGCTATTTCGAAAATTTATTTTCCTCCTCTCATCCCTGCAATGATGCTATATTTAGAGTGATTGACTGTGTTCAGCCTACTGTTACAGTTGATATGAATAATACTTTGCTGAGACCTCTCACAAGAGATGAGATTGCCACAACTCTTCGTAGTATGCATCCTTCTAAAGCTCCTGGCCCTGATGGTGCTCATGCAGGCTTCTATCAGCATTACTGGAATTTAGTGGGGAAGAACACCATTGATTTATGCCTTAGTGTTCTAAACGGTGGTGCTTCTGTGGCAGGGCTAAATGACACTTTCATTGCGCTTATCCCAAAATATTCTAAACCAAAGGTCATGTCAGGTTTTCGTCCGATTAGTCTGTGTAACGTAATATATAAACTAATTGCAAAGACGCTGGCTAACAGGCTCAAAAGGGTTCTCCATAAAGTTATCTCCCAAACCCAAAGTGCTTTTGTTCCTGATAGATTAATCACTGATAATGCTATTTTGGGGTTCGAATGCATACATGCAATTAATAGTTTAAGATCTGGCAAAGTGGGGCATGCTGCTTTAAAGCTTGATATGAGTAAGGCGTACGGCCGGGTTGAATGGATTTTTCTCAGAAGAATTATGGCCAGGATGGGGTTTGATAACCGCTGGATTTCTCTGATTATGGACTGTGTTGAATCTCCGACTTTTTCTGTCTTAGTTAATCGGGTTCCCCAAGGTAATTTCTCCCCTCAAAGGGGCCTACGACAAGGCGACCCCCTCTCTCCATATTTATTCATCATTTGTGCTGAAGGTTTTCCTCATTACTTCAAAATGCAGAGCACTTTGGCCAACTCTTCGGTTTAAAAATAAATGGTCATTGCCCCTCTATTTCTCACTTGTTTTTTTGCAGATGACAGTCTGATCTTCCTCAAGGCCAATGAGTTAGAAGTTAAAACTCTCAAGGGAGTCCTGGAAACTTATGAACATGCTTCTGGGCAATCTATAAATTTCGAGAAGTCTATGTTTATAACAAGTAAAAATACAAAGCCAGAAATGTCTGATTTCATTGCCGGGGAATTACACATTGCAAAAACGGCTTCACTGGGTCGATATCTAGGACTCCCTTCTCAGAATGCTAAGGATAAGAAGATTATTTTTACGGAGGTGACAAATAGAGTTTGGAAATCTTTGCAAGGTTGGAAAGAAAAGATGTTCTCAGCAGGTGGTAAGGAAGTACTCATCAAGGCGGTTGCCCAGGCCATTCCAACCTACACTATGGGCTGTTTCAAAATTCCTGATGCTTTGTGTAACGATCTTGAGTCGTGTCTTGCAAAGTTCTAGTGGGGCACAACGGATTCAAAAAGGAAAGTCCATTGGCGTAGTTGGAAGAAAATGTGTAAAAGCAAGTTCGATGGAGGTATGGGATTTCGGGACCTTCATATCTTCAATCAAGCGCTACTAGCCAAGCAATGTTGGAGATTAGCCCGCAACCCTCACAGCCTAGTTGCAAAAGTGTTGAAAGGCAGATATTTCAATACGGGAAGTTTTCTCAAAGCGAAAATTGGGAATAACCCATCCCATATTTGGCGGAGTTTGATATGGAGTTTGATATTTGGCGGAGCTGCTAGTCAAAGGTATCCGTTGGAAAATTGGGAATGGATTCAGCGTCACAATTGATTCAGACCCTTGGATCCCTAATGCTGGATCCTACAAAGTGTCCCGGACCCCGGATTTTCTCAAAGGCAGGTGTGTTGCAAATTTATTAACAGAGAATGGGCAATGGAATATTAATTTGATCAGGAATAATTTTGATGTTGCTGATGCTGATCTAATTTTGAGTATTCCGGTGGGTGATAGAAGAGTTCCAGATTCAATAGTGTGGAGGGGAAACTCAAATGGTTTTTTCTCTGTTAAAAGTGCTTACCATTTTTTCCTTAATGAGATTCAATCTCCTAATGCTTCTCCTTCAAGCTCTAATATCTCAATTATTTGGTGGAGATCCTTATGGAACTCGAAAGTTCCCTCCAAAATTAAAATTCTGGGTTAGAAAATCTTCCTCGATATTATCCCGTCTTTGGTTAATCTTGGAAAAAAAGGAATGCCTTCTGATTATTGGTGCTCTTTGTGTAATTCCTCTATGGAAACTTCCAGCCACGTGATATGGGGCTGTTCTCATGCGAAAGAGATTTGGATTGAGCTTTTCCCTCAGGTACAATTTGTTTACAAAGAAAATTGGACCACTGCAGATTGTTTGTTTTGGTATTTCGAAGCTGATAAGAACTTGCTAGATCGGATCCTTATAACGGCATGGCATATATGGAACTCTACGAATGCTTGGATTTTCAGAAATTCCAAGCTTCATCTCAATGAGTCGGTCAATAAAATCCTTGGTTGGGAAGAGGAATTCACTTCGTTTTCCCGGGTTTCCTCCCTCTCTCACGATATGAATGGGCTTACTCTCCGCCCTCTAACTTGGTCTCCTCCCATGGAGAATCAACTAAAACTAAATGTGGATGCTGCAATAAATGTAAGTTTTAAGAGAGGCGGTCTCGGTTGGGCCCTCTTCAATCATGACGGTATTTGCTTAATGTCTGGTTGTAAAGTGGTAAACATTTCAAACACAATAAAGTTCATGGAAGCCCAGGCAATTAAAGAGGGATTGATAGCTCTGGGTAGTGATGGTTTGCAGGTTGTAGTAGAGTCCGATTACTTGGAGGTCGTTAAGTTGATTAACGGGAAGTCGGTAGATCTAACAGAAATTTCTTATATTATTGATGAGATTAGATCATTGGCTGTTTCAAAGAAGATTGATTTCTTCAATCACGTTCGAAGAAATTGCAACCAGACGGCTCATTTTTTAGCAAAAATGGCTGCTAATAATAATTGGTCGGGTTGTAGATTTGGTCCTTTCCATTTTGGGTCTTTTCCCTCTGTTTTGTAATCTTGTTTTCTAATATTCACGTTAAAAAAAAGTATTTTATTTAAATGGTAATTAATATTAAAAGTTTATAATTAACTAAGTTGGACATACTTAATTCAAGAGAGAGTTTCTAGCACAATTGGATTAGTGAACTAAATTGAAAATGGCCTAAATAATTAATTAGATAAATTAGATTTATTAATTAATTTTCATTGAAAAAATTGGCCATATATGTATGTTGTATAAAGATAATTGTTTGAATTATATTCTAAAATATTTACATAGATTATATTTACCTAAGATAAAACAAATAAAGAAAAATAAAAATTTCCTTGATCATATAGCCAATTTCGGCTATGGTGGATAAAATGAGAGAGAATTTGTAATTACCTAACTCCTTTTAATTTATTTAAAACCAAAAGACCCATCGGAAGACTTAACTTTTAAAAAAAGGGCATGGAGAATAAACTTGGACTATCTCATAACCTGTAATGCATTTTTCACAACCAAACATAAAAGAGAAAATGAGCATTTCCTTTTATAAATAAATTTCGAAATGAAGACATATAAACATAAAGGAAACAAGTCCAAACTGCTCTCATGAGCCCAAAATACAAAACATCTCAAGATGGAAATAAATTAGAACGAAAGTGAAAATATTAAAGTCATACATTCATAGAATGCTCAAAATTCATGTCCATGTCCAAAATGTTCGGTCAAGCGACACCATCTCCTCTGCCACGTAGAGTACCTAAAAAAGAAGTAAGTGTAGCAACATTAGCGTAAAAATGATAGTTAGATTAAAATGGAGGCAAGTAATTCTATTGACCGAATTCCATATCAGAAATTGTGTCTAAAGGCCTAGCATGCTTTTTACATTCTATACTTCCAATACAACCTAGGCATAATATCAATCATAATCCCAATCCTAAACACGCATTGAATCACATAAGGTATTACATTAAAAAAATTATTACACTTGTACAAGAGTTGCATGTCTTTCCATAACAAACAAACAAACAAGTTGGATTCGATTCGATTCGGTTCGGTTTTTCAATTAATTTAAAAAATCAGACTGGTTCGGTTTATATTGGGAAACGGTCTAGTTTTGAACGGTTTTTGTCTGTTTGGTTTCAGTTTTTCTAGTAAAGAACATTTGTATTTAGTTTAAAGATAAAATCCTCCTATATTGAAGAATGAAACAAAACAAAACAAAATCAAACATAAACAAAAACTTAGTTGAAAAAATTAGATTAATAAATATCAAAATATAAGTTAAAATAAAGTGATAAATAAATATAAAAAATAAAATAAATAAATTGTAAAGACCCGACTTTTTAAAATAGAATTAAATAGAAAACGCAAGCGGAAGACTTGAAATACTAATTAAAACTTGTAATTCAATAGAAACATACTTTAATTTCAAAATAAAATCTGAAATCATATCGTTCAACGATGGGAAGCGCTTCTTTTTTTTTAGTTCAAACATAAAACAAGAAACTTGTAAATCCATGAAATCCATAAAGACAAGGAATCATAAACATTTGTTGCTCATGAGAGCTCATAAAATCCATAAGAACAAAACGAAAATAAATAAACAAGTCCATGGACTACACTGACTCAAGTCCATCCATCATCATCGATCTTCTAATCACGCTGCACCAGCTCCACGGCCACGACCGTGACCACGTTCCGTACCTGAAAGTGTAATATAATGAGCGGGAAACCCAGTGAAGATAAATTGAATAGAAAGTAACTTTAGAACACCAAATCCCATCCGGATTTGTGTCCAACAGATCCTACTGTCTCTTAACTACCCAAACATACTTCCGAAAGCAAGGTTATGCAATTCTTCCGAGGATAAGAGGGTAAGAACATGATTACAGATCATATAAATAATCAGGCTCCCAACTCCAAATAATCAGGGCATAATCATAGGATAACACTTATAGGATAAATTATAGAACGAGTTAAGCTCCCAAAGTCATAGCTAATAATAAGAACAAGATCATAGAACCAAGAACATAGGGTTTAGAACTTAGAACATAGAACGTAGATCATATAGCATAGAACATGGAATATAGAATAAGAACATAGAACATGTGAATAATGTCAGATGGTGCAGCTCACGTGGTCTATGCACGATCCCATTATCTCACTTTCAATATCAAGTAAAGCTCACGAAGCCTTTACTTTCTTATCAAGAACCGATGCTCGCTCACGTAGTCGATGCATCATAGAACAGATCAAATGCTAGCTCACATAGCCTAGGCATTATAGAACATAGAACATGTAACATAGAACATGAAATATAGAACATAGAACACGTGAATAATGTCAGATGGTGCTAGCTCACGTGGTCTATGCACGATCCCATTATCTCACTTCCAATATCAAGTAAAGCTCACGAAGCCCTTACCTTCTTATCAAGAACCGATGCTCGCTCACGTAGTCGATGCATCATAGAACAGAATCTCCTGGGTAAATAACGTCAGATGTTGCAGCTCACGAGTCACTGCATGATCCCGTTATCTCACCAATGACATGCAAAGCTCACGTAGTCTAAGCAGTCTAGAATGTATATGTATCATAGCAATTATGAATGATACCAGACAATACTAGCTCACACAACTAAATATTATCTCATTATTCAACTCCTCCGTTAATGCAGCTCACGTAGTCAATGCATACCTCATGATACATATATCGAACCATGAATAATACCAGAAAATGCAAGTACACGTAGTCTATGCATTATCTCATTATTCATCACCAAGCAAACAAGTGTGATAGTAATGAATCATAAATGTAGGAATCAGAATATTTAACCGAGAACCAATATCAGAACTACTAAGTAAGTAACAGTAATCGAAAAAGAGAACGAGTCTAATTGATTAAGAGCGTAAACAAAAATGGGCTCATAAGCACATGCATATAACTTAATCGCAATAAACCTGCAAAATCGAATAATTGTACTATAGACCCAATGCTGGAAGACCCAGTCTCAGTAAGAGCTCAATGTAATCAGAAGACACCGATATCGTAAATAATTTCCAAGAGCATAATATAACCCTTGCTGGGAAGGCCCAGTCTCAGTAAAAGTTAAATTGATCAGGAATATCTCGATAACTAAATTAAAACATCCAAGAGTACATAGTAAACATTCTTTAAGCGGTAACCGAAGTAAACCCAATAGTTCATGCTTAAACTCCCAAGAATTTGTAAATCCAAAATTTCCCATATTAAATCTATACTCCCGATTCCTATAATTTCACGAAATTAGCATGCTTTAGTTCACTTAAATCCAATTTAACTTGACTCCCAAATCATACAAATTGTTCAAGCATTTGATTTCTAAATTTACTGTAAAATTCTATTTATCCTCACCTTTGAAGATTAGAAACCAAGCAAATAACTATGAACCGGCTTCCAATTAAGCACAAACAAAGTCCCTAAAGTTACCCAGCACCTGGAAAATAGTTAATTACAATTAATTTGCGAGAGAACGGACCAAAATAGCGAGAACCGGACCCGATTAACAAGAAATTCGATTGAACCAAGCTGAACCTGTTCAAATGAACCGCCCAGCGGTTCAGTCGAACCACTTCTCCTCCAACGAAGCCAAGGACGCACGGGTTAACGAAAAACAGAGCAGCTCACTTCCGATTTTCCGACGATGCGTTTTTCATGGGCCTCCAACGCTAGGAACGACTTGGAAACGTGCTGGGTGTTCGTTTGAGTTGGTTAACTTCAGGGAAAACGAGCTTAGACGAAGAACCCGACCTCAAAACGATACTGAATCCGGCGTCGACGAGCTTCCAAAATTCTTAGTTTCCGGCGAGCTTTGCAGTCTGAAACTACCCGGATTTGAGAGAAAAAGATAGTTAGAACTAAACCCTCATACTTTTCGAAAGAAACCGAAGCTAAACCCAGTCCATTACCTCTCTGAAAATCGAAAACGAAGCTCTGTTTTCCGAGTGCCTTCCGGTGAGTTTTGGCCCAGATTCGGACTAGCTTTAGGGGTAGTTTCTAAAGGAGAAACGGGGGGGGGGGGGAAAGGTTAGCTAAAGTTTTGATTCAAATAACCGAAAGAAAACGTTACAAACTCGAGTCGTTACCTGCCAAACCGAGAAGCAAAGACAGCCCCAAACTTAGTGTTTCACGGCGAGGTTTAAGCCCAGATTCCAGTGACGTTAGGAGTTCTTTTTCCTTGGGTTTGAGAGATGGATGGGAGAGAATTCTTGGAGGTTTACGGTTGGACAAGGAAGTTGCCCGGAGTTTGATTCACGGGGAAGAAAAGAAAAGGAAAAAAAAAACGCACGGATGGCTTGCGGCTGCGGCTGAAGGAGACGGAAGGAATTGAATTTTGTTTTTCAATTTTTATATATAAAATTTCTTTTTGAGAAATACCTTCCATGTCCCAAAACCCTAATTCTTTAGGATAAGGTCAAATAGCCAATGGTGGGTCCTTTTCTCTTCTCCTCCACTCAAAATACTAAAGTAATTAGGGTTTATAAATTTAATTAAAGCTAAATTAAATTACACTACTCATACTAATTATGAATAGTAAACTAAACTAACTAGTTAATATAAATAACCTAAATTATTTTAATTAAAATAAATAACTAAGATTATGAATAATGAACTATTAAAATTAAATGATAAAATTAATAATAAAATAAAAATAAAAAAATAAAAAAAAATTACCGTGAAATTTACAGGACGTTACATAAATAAAAACTAGGGGGAAATAGGGAAGAGATTTGGAATTTTTACTTGTATTTTAGAAGCCGGTTCGGATCAGTTCAGTTTTTTAAGAATGGAAACCGGAACGGTTCGGTTTTATACGATCTGGTATGGTTTAATTTTCCTTACCTTGAAGCCTCTTGAAAAAGAAAGAAAAAGCTCCAAAAGTAGGATAAAATGAAAGCTTGGAGTGAGAGCTTTTCAAAAAAACAAGAATCGAAGCGATCAGTTGAGAGACGACAAAAGCCCAGAGGTTCTCTCCCCCTATTTGAAACCTACGACACAAAAGGAGAAAGAGAGGTGTTTTTTTTTTTTTTGGCTTTGAATGAAATGAGGAGGGATGGATGAACCTAGGTGATTAGAAAGGAATTATTTTCTTTTGCTAAAGAGTCCCTCTATTTTTTCCCTCCTTTAAATTAAACCCCATATTCTTAGAACTCAAACGACCATCAAAATTTAAACTAAACTAGCTAAAAATGAGATTAGTAATTCTTAATTGGCCCGATCACAGCACCTAATCTTAAATTATGTTTCCAAAGAAATAAATGACAAGTAACTGAATGTAACTTATAAAATCTAAATTATTAACTCTAAAATTAATTTTAAACACTCTAATAAAATAAAAAAATTAACTAAAAAAGTAACGGGACGTTACAGTTTACCCTCCTTAAAAGACTTTTCGTCCCGGAAGAGTCTCTAGGTGAATAAGTGAGGAAACTTAGCCCACATCTCATCCTCACGCTCCCACGTGGCTTTTTCTGAAACTTGATTCCTCCATAGAACTTTGACCAAGTTTATTATCTTGTTCCTCAACACTTTTTGCTCGGTGGCTAGAACTTCATTTGACACCTCCTCGTAATAAATTAGCATCCGAGGTCACTGGCTGATAGTCAATAAGATGTGAAGGGTCCACCATATACTTTCTGAGCATCAAAAACATGGAAAAATTATAAACTGTCGACAAGGGCCGGTGGCAAGGTCAATCAATATTCTACTGATCCAATCCGGTCTGAAATCTCAAGCGGGCCTATAAATCTAGGGCTCAACTTGCCCTTCTTTCCACACCTCATTACCCCTTCATGGGTGCCACCTTCAGAAAAACGTGGTCACCTACAGCAAACTCAAGTGCACTCCGTCACTCATCAGTGTAACTCTTTTGTATACTCTGAGTTTCCCTCGACATCGATAGACTCACTAGTCATCTGTACTAACTCCAGTCCCAAAAGCTTCCTTTCACCAACTTCATCTCAATGAGCTTGTGATTTGTACTTTCTATTATAAATTGCCTCAAAAGGTGCCATCTTGATGGTATCCTGGTAACAGTTGTTATAAGCAAACTTCACAAGGTACAACTGAGTATCTCAACTACCACCAAAGTCTAGAATGCAAGCTCTCAACATGTTGTCTAAAATCTGATTGACCCTTTCAGTCTGACCATTTTTCTGGGGATGGAAAGCGGTACTGAAATCCATGGAAGTGTGCAGACTCTACGAAAAATTCGAGACAAAGCGAGTGTCTCAATATGAAAGAATCCTGACTGGTACTCCATGTAGCCTGACAATCTCTTTCAAATACAACTGTACCCATCTCAAAACGGTAAGTCTACTTTCCCAGTATGAAATGTGTGCTCTTTGTCAATCTATCAATGATAACCCAAATGGTGTCGTAACCCTTCACTGTCCTTAGCAACCCAATGATGACGTCCATTGATATTTCTTCTGTAACGTCCCATTATTTTGAATTGAATTTTTATTTTATTTTAATTATTTTATTTATTTATTTTAATTATGTATTTAAGGTTAATTTAAAAGTAGTAATTTCGATTTTAGTAGTTAATTTCGCCCGAAATTCTTTTTAATCGTTTTAATACTTTAAATTTCGTTTCGGTGACATTAATAATTATTAATAGGCCAATTAATAATTATTAATCACCTTTAGATTTATTTAAGAGCTTCGGGTTTCGATTCATAAGTCAAAAGTCATAAAAGGACGCAACCGTCATTTCCGATTTCTTAAAAATATCCAAACACCATTCATTTGTCTTTAAAATCACAAGTTTGACCAAAGTTGACTCCATTGCTTCATTTTTTCTTCCCAAAACCGTGGGTACCAAGAGGGGGAGGGAAATTTTCGGGTTTTGCTCGTTTCTCGACGGATAGACTTGATTTCGGTTGCATCGGAAAGCCTTCGGTCCTACGATTCATTTCCACCTAACCATCGTGCTTGCCACCCGTGATATACGGAGTTCTCGGTAAGTAAAGCTTCAAACCCTAAGCTCCAAATAGTGTTTTAATGGAGTTTTCTTTGATTTCCTTCGATTTCTTGTTGTGAAACTCGGTGTTTGTAAATACGGGAGTTGTTTTTACTGATTTTGGAAAGTTTCCCTAAACCCTAAAACCGAGTTTCAGTCGAAACCCTTTCCGTTTGAATTTTACCTTTTGGGATTTGATTATGGGTTACTAATTATTGATAAATTGTTTATTATAATTCAATTCGGGAACTTGCATATTGTCAAAAAACCCGGTTAATCGTTACCCATTGAAAACCAGAATTTCCAAAGTACTTGAAATGAATCCAAAACACCTCTAAATTGCCTAAAAGCCGGAAAACCAAACTCGAGGCCTATTTTCCCTATCATGGCCGAGAGCATCCTTTGGGATATTCGGGGGTTTTCGTCGTTTTATGCCTTTAATTGTCAATCGATTGATGTATGCTTATTTATTAATTGTTAGATGTAATTATTTGTAGGTGTTTATTGATTTTCCTTGCTTGATCGCTCTTCCGGAGGTTTGGAGCGAAGTTACATCTTCTAAGGTGAGAATAAATAGGATTTAAAGTAATTTTAGAAACCGAATAATTAGAACGGTTTAAAAAATCGGAGGTTAAGAATATGATTCAAATCTAAGAGTAAAAGAAAGTGAGCTAGTGCCTTAGGATTAGGAACTAGTTCTTTGAGTGAAAACTTGGAGTTTCTCGAGGGAAACATCGAACACTAGGAAGCTCTAAGTTAGAATCATCTCGGAAATTAATTATGGATCATTGGAAGTTAAAGGATCCAAACTTTTAGGTAAAATGGTTAAAGGAACTCGAAAATAGAACTTTGGATTTTATTTGGAACTTTAGAATCCTTGGAAGTGTAGATTACTTAATTAAGAAAGAATCTACTTTGTTTAATTATCGGGAGTTCGGTTTACTTATTGTTCTTCCAAAATTTCTGTTTATTTACTTTATGCACTTTATTTTATGCACTTTACTTTATGCAATGCACTTTATGAACGTTACTTTATGAACGGCACTTTATGCACTTTACTTTTATTTTATTTTAAATCACAAGATTTTCAAATTCATACTACATAGCCTGAGAGCTTTCACGTAGCCTGCGGGAGCTACCACATAGCCTGCGGGAGCTATTGCACAGCCTGCGGGAGCTGACACATAGCCTGCGGAAGCTATCACAAAGCCATGAGAGCTTACACATAGCCTGCGGGAGCTATTATTATTGTCATTCATCACAAAACTGTTTTTATTTAAATATGTTTATATCAAGAGAAGATGATATAAGTTTTTATGGTCAAAGGATTTTAACCTTATACTTCGATGAAGGTTTTAAGGAGAAATTTGAGTTTGATTACTTTCATCTAAACTTTGGGAGTTATTATTCTCCAGTTTTGGAAGTTTAGTGAGAAAGTTGTAAGAGTTACTTGGACACAAATCCGAATACGGGTTTGGGGTCTAACTTTACTTTTTATTCTGTCTATTCTCACTGGGCTTAAGTTGTTAGCTCATGATATTACAAAATTTCAGGAAAATGCCCTGGCTAGAGGTCGAGGGAGAGGAGATGGTGCTGCATGATCGAGGGATGACGACCTTGAGATGGACTAGGTTGATTTAAAGTCCATGGACTATGTTTTGTGAATATTTCACATATTTAGAGTTGTATATTTGTAAATGGCTCTTAAGAGCTTTTCTCTTTATGTTTATGATTATAATCATTTTGAACTCCTCGATAGGAACTATATGTTCCTTGTGTATTTTAGATTTTGAAACTAAGATGTAAACAGGTTTTGGCTAACCAATTTTCAAACATAATCACGCCATTTTTCTTAAAATATAAAGACTTCGCTGTGTTTTCTAATTTAAATTATTTAAAAGTGTCGGGTCGTCACAGTTGGTATCAGAGCCTTAGGTTTCTGTAGACTACATGCGATGCATGTTTGATTTCATGTTTTGTTTTAAGTCCATTCTCAAGTCATCATCTGAGATCAGCGGCACCAGGTAACCTTATTCTCAAGCTTTAAATTCTTTAATAGTATTAAAGTTATGAGAGCGTTGTTTATTTGTAAATGTGATAGTTTACATCCTTGTAAAACAACTATGTGGTTATGTTTATTTGACCCATTTTGAGATTTGGGTAAGGGTGTCGAGAAGGTGAATGACCCCGTGTAGTTTTGGAGGTTATACACCTCGTTAAGAGTATTGACATAATGTCAAAGTGAAGGAGATGAAATACTCCGAGAGATCAATCGTTTGATCCTTAAAGTTGATTAAAGTATTATTGTCACACAATTGCTAAGTAGTGGTCTTAGTAGATGTGTGTGGAAATTTATGTGTAAAAAGGGGACATGTTTGTCTGGAGCCCAGTATTAAGAGATGAAACACCTGTTTGAGGTGAGAAATTGTTGAAAAGAAATCGGTTTGGCTCGAGTCCAGTAACCTAGATTTAACTTAATGGACAAGTTCCTGGTTTGAGTTGAGAAAGTTGAATTATGGTAAGTGGTAAATCCTTATGGTAGCATTGTGCTAAAAGGAAAGTGTGTTGCCACTCAAAAGAGGAAGTAAGGACTTTACGTGATAAGTCTCAATGAGGACCATTAACGACAATGTTAATTGGTGAATGGCCTAGTTTGGTTGCTATTACACTATGGTGTATCAATTTGAATTGGAAATACTCGAGGTCGAGTAATGAAGATCCATGTTCAGTAAATTTTCAAGATTGACTAACACTAAGGTGGAGTGCTGGTATTCGATTGAAGTATAGAAGAAAGTTGATGGACCGTGGTATCAGTAACTTCTATAAGGCAATGAAATGGTTTGGTCAACATCAATTCACATTGAGTTTGACCATCTAATTGGACGGTGAACTTTGAGAAACTTGTAGGTCATAGTTTGGACCTACGAGTCTTTTAAGATAGACTCTAAAGTGAAACCTATATTGGAAGGTTAAAATGATATTGAACTAAGGTGTTTGACAGGCACCAGTTTTGCTTTGTAAGAAAGGAAATGACCTCTGAAGTCGAGTTCATTCAAGATTTGAATAAGGAAGCTTAGGAGTTAACCTTATCTTGGATTTCGCATATTATGAAAGGAAAAGAAAACTAGCTACCACAGACCAATTTCCTCTCAAGAGCAGAAGATAGAAGATGATGATGCCAATCAAGGGACACCGCAGAAGCAACAACAGCAACAACAACAACATCAACAACAACAGCAGCAGCAACAACATCAACAACAACAACAGCAGCAACAACAACAACAACTGGTTCGAGGTGGAGCTCAACAAGGATAGGATCATCCTTACTAAAATAGTTGTGCCAGTTTCCATCAGAGAGATGCACACTTCCATCAAAGTGTTATGTTGTGATCAAACTTGGATTCACGCCACTTTTATAGGGCGTATAAGACTTAACCATCACAACGTAGTAATAAGGTAAGGATTATCGGGAAAAGCTACCAGTATGGTAGTGATTTATATTTTGTTATTTTCAGGCCATTTGGCTTTTATTTTGTTTAATGCTGGAGCTAGCCATTCTTTTATTTTCATCTTGTTATGATGAGTTGGCAGCTCTTGAGCCGAGACTATTGAGTTTCGAGATGTGTGCTTTTACCCAGTGGGGGACTTTATTATGATGATAGTGCGTATGGCACTTATGACATTTGCATTATGAGTAGATGCTCACATTTTATTTTGATTGTTATGCAAATGTTTAATTTTCATGTGATATTGATTATGAATTGGTATTTTTGAATGCTAATGTGTTTTATGAGAAGACACCAGTTAAGATAAGAGCATTCAAACAAAAGTGATGAGAAATAAAAAGGAATTCACTTGGTTAAGGTTCTTTGAAAGAACCAAGTGTCAGAGGAAACAACGTGGGAACGTGAGGATGAGATACAGTCAAAGTACCCTCGCTTTATTCACTTAGTGAACGCACTTTTCGAGGACGAAAAGTCTTTTAAGGAGGGTAGACTGTAACGTCCCGTTATTTTGAATTGAATTTTTATTTTATTTTAATTATTTTATTTATTTATTTTAATTATGTATTTAAGGTTAATTTAAAAGTAGTAATTTCGATTTTAGTAGTTAATTTCGCCCGAAATTCTTTTTAATCGTTTTAATACTTTAAATTTTGTTTCAGTGACATTAATAATTATTAATAGGCCAATTAATAATTATTAATCACCTTTAGATTTATTTAAGAGCTTCGGGTTTCGATTCAAAGCATGAGAATAAAGTTCTAGGCATACCTGGTGCTGCTGATCTCACAGATGATGACATGAGAATGGACTTAAAACAAAACATGAAAACAAACATGCATCGCATGTAGTCTACAGAACCCAAAGGCTCTAATACCAACTGTGATGACCCGTCACTTTTAAATAAATTAAAATCAGAGAAAACAGCGAAAGTCTTTTATTTTAAGAAAATTTTGTGTGGTTTTGTTTGAAAGTTGGCATGCCGAAAACCTGTTTACATCCTAATTTTCAAATCTAATAAAATCACATGGAACATTAAGTTCCAATCAGGAGTTCAAGATGTAATATAATAAAAACAACGATAAAAAGCTGTTATAAGCTAAATACAAAGTATAATTCACAAATCCTTCAAAGTTCTCAAAAGTAAAATTCATAAACTTAAAAACAAAAGTGTCCATCTCGAGGTCAGCATCCCTCGATCACGCAGCACCACCTCCTCTCCCTCGACCTCTTAGAGGTCATTACCTGAAATTTTTGTAATATCATGAGCTAACAACTTAAGCCCAGTTAGAATAATAAGCATAAAAAGTAAAGATAGACCTCAAACTCGTATTTCGATTTGTGTCCAATTAAACTGACACAAATTACTCCTAAAGTCTTCCAAACTCTAGGTAACTCGTTATACTTTCTAAGGATGATATTACTAATAATCATAGTCAATACTCATCCATCAACAATGTTATGACATAAGTAAGAAAAGTAAATATACTTTACACATCATACAACTTCTCGATTCTCTCTTTCATCTAACATAAACATGAATGCATGAGAGCATCCCGTAGGACTTCGCAATTGCCCTTTTGTGCGTGAATGAAGGGTAATGAGAACATCCCGTAGGATCCCATTCAGCCTTATGTATGAGGAAGTAATGCGTCAATCCTGCAGGATACCATTCAACTCCCTATGTATGAAGAAGTAATGCGTCAATCCCGTAGGATACCATTCACTCATTTTTCATCAAGAGTAATGAGCAAATCCCGTAGGATCCCATTCGTCTCTTTTTCATTTCTCTACAAACCATCACACTCATTTGCTTTCTATAGTTACTTTAAATTCTAACTATTCTTACCTTAGCCAAATAACTCCAAATCTCCACTTTCCACGAAACAACAACCGAGCAATCGCACCTACAATTCACCAAATGCACAACATATTACAACTCATAACTAATATGCGAACAAGTGTGTATTTTCGGGTGAATAGTGATTTCGGATGAATAGTGTTTTTCGGGTGAATAGTGTTTTTCTAAAATTCGGGCTCAAAATCGTCAAATTCCATGATAGAAATTCATGATTTCAACTTCAAAACTCATTTATAATAAAAAACGAACAAAACCATCTAAAAAGTTTTGAAAACTTACTTTTTGGGACTTCCCTTAGAACGGGAAACTCCGAAAAGCTAGGTTGGATAGGTAGCCCTCGTCCCTACCAATCCAACGCAACCGAAATCAAGCCGATCCATCGAGAAACGAAGAGAAACGAAGAAAAGAAAAACTTCATCAATGGTGGATGAAGGCTAACGGCAAGGAGAAAAGAAGAAGAAGAGAAAATGAAATTTTTGGTCAAATTTGTGATTTTTAAAGATGAGTGAATAGTGATTTTAGATATTTTAAGAAATTGGAAATGACGGTTGCGTCCTTTTATGACTTTTGACTTATGAATCGAAACCCGATGCTCTTAAATAAATCTAAAGGTGATTAATAATTATTAATTGGCCTATTAATATTTATTAATGTCACCGAAACGAATTTAAAGAATTAAAACGATTAAAAAGGATTTCGGTCGAAATTAACTACTAAAATCGAAATTACAAAAATAATAATTAATCTAAATACTTAAATTGAAATAAATAAATAACATTAAATAAATAATAAAATAAAATAAATAAATTAATAAATAAAAAAAAAAAATTCACTTCAAAATAACGGGACGTTATAGTTCTTCACCTAGGTTTTTAGAATTTTTATGATTTCTCTTGTTTATAGAATCATTTCTCTTTGAGTTAAATCAACTTTAATTTCTGGAACTAGACTCTCATCAATCTTATTTCAAACCCTATGATTTCCTTTTTCAAAATATTTCTTTATTTAAGAAGCCATGGGTGAACTCTAGGTTAAAACTCTATTAAAGGCCATTTTCAGGCTTTCTAGCTTTTCCAAATTTGGGTTTTTCATAATTTGTACTTGAATCTTTCAATTATGGAACATATGTGTGCCTAAATATATTTTTTTCATATGAAAAATAACTTAGAATGGCAAGCCAATTTTATTTTTCAAAAACCCCCTAAATTTACCGAAAATACCATCTTTTAGTTTAGATAGTTTTGTGTCTTTTAGGTTGAACCGGGTTCTGAGTTTTATTTAGTGGTTGTTGGCTGAGATATTGTGATATTATTAACTTAATAAGTGTTGATATGAATTGTTGTAGGAGTAGACCAAGCTTAAGCAAGTTTTGCGATATTAACCAAGGTGAGAATAAAACGCGTTCGCTTAACGGTATGGTTGGATGAACGTGGTTGCAATTGTGAGGAATTTGGAGTTGTGATTGCAGATGTGTGGGGCTGTTATGAGGCCATTACCATGTGCTTGATAGTAAGAAAGGGAATGGAACAAAGAGAAGGGAAACTAGTTATCCGTTCTAGTAGCGGGTTGTAGGAGGAAAGATTGACACTATTTTAACAATGCTATTATTCTAATAATGAGTTTCTATTAAATCCTTACTTGCGTTTATAAGATGTGTCAAGTGAAAGATTGAGTCATATACTGATTGGGTTGTATTCATTTATATGCTCGATATGTTAGAAGCTAAAGATCGATATGTGATATGATTATAGCATGGCTAGTTGCATCTCATTGCATTCATGCATTTCACTCTTTGTTGTTTGAAACCCATGTGGTTGTAACTTATGTAATGGTGAAAGGGTGTTGGATATTACATATGGTTATAATGGCAGGTTGGGCAAGGTTCCATGGCGCTGTATGATCGATGGCCTGAAAGATTGAGTTTCTATTGGGATAGCCTGGAAGTGTACAATGAGAAAACGCTCGCGTGGCCATTGAGATAGCATAGAACTTATGAGTGACTACCGAGATAGCCTAGAGTTATGCAGTAAGCTACTGAGATAGCTTCTGAGTTGCACATAGTAAGACACGTGAAAGAATGAACAAGATGTGGTATCAGTTAGAACACAAGATCAAACTAACAACACTTTTTGTTTGCTTTTGGAAACTTATTCTTAGAATGTACATGCTTTAGTTTACTTGTCATTTTGAATGCATCATTACAAACATACCATCGCTAGTAGTCATTTATTTCATTCGGTGTCATGCTCAAATGTGCTCTATATCACCTTTGAGGTAATGGCAGAGGACGGGGTCGGGCAAGGCAGCTGGTGCATGTTGAGGCTTCGAGGAGTAGACTTTTTGGTTGGCTAATGTACTCTAAGGCCTTATAATTGAAAATATCTTATGTATTAATTTGAATTTAAAGTCAACATGGTGTCTTTTGAAATGTTTATGAACAAACTTGTAAATGTCTTTATGTTTTGTGTTAACGTGCTTTGTGTACTATGTACTCTCAACTATAAACTCGATTGTTAAATGAAAATTGGAAGACGTGCCTACCATTTTTTTAGACAAGTTTTTCTTGAACAGTTTGATAAAAACTCTGAGAGTGCACGTTACTTAATTGTTGTTTTGTTTTAAAAAAATGTTAGGGCTTATGCTTCTACCTTGCATACTCGCGACTTAGGTTTATTTATTAAACTGGGTCGTTATAAATGGTATCAGAAGTCACCTCGAAGGTCAACGGTACCAAGTAGGCCTGTAATCCTTAATATTTAATTTGTTCATTAGTTGCTTAAGTTTATAGTATTGAGATAAATTTGAAAGTTTTGCTTAAGTACTCAACGGGTTGTGTGATTATTGTGATGATAGGATGCCTCGAGATGTTGTACACAAAAAAGCGCTAGGGTTAGATTCCTGCTCGAGGTCGTGGTAGGAACCATTCTACAACTCCTGAGCCACCATAGCCACCATCGTCGGTAGTGGAAGGAAATGGGTATGACTTGGAAGATGACGGAAATCAGGGAAACCCCCAATAGAATGTACTACCCAGAGGAGCGACATTACCTCCAGCTGAACGAGTTGTGCTAGTTGGCTGCGACATTACTAGCGCTTCTAAGATGTTGAAAGAGTATCAAAAGTAGGCCCTTAAGGAGTTTGATGGCACCTCGATAGACTCGAGGTGGTAGAGAGGTGGATAGCTAGGGTAGAAAAAGCTTTCAGATATATTCAGTGTCCTGACGAGTTGAGGGTTTATTGTGGAACATATTCACTAGTGGACGATGTAATGAACTGGTGGGATTCTATTTCACAGTCCTTAGCTTCCACTGGGCAAGTTTCTTGGGAAATGTTTCATGAAAGTTTTTTTTTTATAAATAATATCCTGAGGACACCCGGGATAAGTTAGAGGTAAAATTATTCACACTCATTCAAGGAGAATGATCAGTAGTGGAATACGAGAGGGAGTTTGACAAGTTATCTCGTTTCACCACGGGACATGTAGCCACACCAGAAAGCAAGAAAAAAAGATTTATTGTGGGCTTGCGAGCTGATGCATGAGGAAAAGTTTGTGTGTTACGTCCGACTACTTATGACGATGCTTTTTATTTTGCATTAACTTTGGATATAGCCACGACTTAAAAAAAGGCGAAAAAAACAATTGTGGGACTATCTTCCTCGGGTAAGAGAAAGGTTGAGGAGTATCCTTAGGAACGGGAACCTCAGTTGTAGTATCGTTCAGCTCCCAACAAAGTTGGAGGCCAATCTTTTCAACAAAGAAATCAAGAGAATTCTCTCCCATTTTGCCATCAATGTTCTAGTTATCACACGGGTGAATGTTTCAAACTTATGAGATGCTTTAAATTTGGTCACCCGGAGTATGTTGCAAGGCGGTGTTTAGAAACACAGGTATCACCTCAATGGGGTAAATAATTTCAGGGTCGGGGGCAGGATCAAGGTCGAGGCCAAGCTAGGCCTAGTCAGCAGCAGTAGAGACCTCCACCAATTCCATAGTCACAGTATGCTCTGCAGCAGTGAGGATGGGTTTTGCCACTACTTGGGAGGATGCAAAGGCCTCAGGTACGTTGGTAACATGTACTTTAATTGAATCGTTCACACCAGGGAACTCATCATTTCAGATTGCAACATTTTGGCTACGCTGATTGTAATGTCTCTGACCGATTACGGTGTAATTTTTGGCATGGATTGGTTATCAGCTAATCATGCTATGATTGACTGTGAAAAGAAGAACTTTGAGCTTCCAGGGCCGAGTGGAGGTCGGTTTTGCTATTGGGTATCCAAAGGAAAATAGACATCGATTATACATCAGCTTTTCAAGCTAATGTATTATTGCAAGAGGGAGCCTGGGGCTATCCTTCAAGTGTTGTTGATACCTTGATAAAGGCAATAAGTGTGCATACGGTACCAGTTGTATGAAAGTTCCTTGACGCATTCCCTAACGAGCTACCATGTTTTCTTCCGGTGAGGGAAATGGACTTCCGGATTTAGATAATTCTGAGAACGGCGCCTTTATCAAAAGCACCATATAGGATTCCATCGATTGAATTAAAGGAACTCAAAGTGAAACTTCAGGAAATTTTGGACCTGGGTTTATTCGACCTAGTGTTTCTCCCTTAGGTCTACTAGTTTTGTTTGTCAAAAAGAATGATGGGTCGATGAGGCTATGCATAGATTACCGTGAGTTGAATCGGAGGACGGTACAGACAAAAATCCTTTCCCACGTTTTGAGGATCTTTTTGACCAGTTGAGAGGGGTTGCCGTGTATTCTAAAATTGATCTTTGGTCTAGATACCATCAGTTGAGGATTGCTAGTGGGGATATTCTGAATACGGCTTTTTGAACTCGATATGGCCACTATGAGTTTGTGGTTATGTCATCCGGATTGACGAACGAACCTGCAGCATTTATGGATCTCATGCACACTCAAAAATTTCTTGATCTTTTTGTCATTGTTTTCATTGATGACATATTGTTATATTCTGAAACAAAATAGTTGCATATGATTCATCTTGAGAAGGTGTTCTCGACGATGAGTGCCGAGAAACTTTACGCGAAGTTCTCAAAGTGTGAATTCTGGAAGAATCAAGTTGCCTTTTTGGGGCATGTGGTGTCTAGCGACGGTATATCGATTGCTCCCTCTAAGATGGAGGCTGTTAGTAGTTGGTCTGGACCAACTAACATAGCAGAAATTCGAAGCTTTCTCGGTATTACAGGATATTATAGAAGATTTGTACAAGACTTCTCTAAAATCGCATCTCCGCTAACAGAGTTGACTAGAAAAGGGGTGAAGTTTGTGTTGACAGAAGAATGTGAACAAAGCTTTGAGGAACTAAAGCGTAGACTGGTTACAGCTCTAGTTTTAACATCGCCTAATCATATGGGTGGTCTCACGATGTATAGTGATGCTTCGATGAAAGGTATTGAATGTGTACTTATGAAACACGGTAAGGTGATAGCATATGCATCATGTCAATTGAAATAACATGAGAAAATATATCCGGCTCATGATCTGGAGTTAGCGGCAGTTGTTCATGCTCTGAAGATTTGGCGTCATTACTTGTATGGGGGAGATGGTGACGATATTTAGTGATCATTAAAGGCTAAAATACTTTTTCACCCAGAAAGAGTTAAATATGAGACAACAAAGGTGGCAGGAGTTATTAAAAGATTAAGATTGTGATGTCCATTAACACCCAGGAAAAGCCAATATTGTTGCAGACGCTCTTAGCAAGAAGACGTCACACACAACGACACTTTTAACACATTAGGTATGACTTCACCAGAATATGGAACGAGCTGAGATCGTACTATTGAGGTTACAACGAGTTTAGCAAGCTTAACAATAGGCCTACACTAAGACAGCGAATGATTGTAGCTTAGTGAGATCGTAGAGGCAGAGTCTGATCTACCGGGATACTTTACTTTCTCTACAGACATTGCCTTACTATATCATGGACGTTTGTACTTACCCTTGAGGTCAACTTTTTGACAAGAATTATTGGAAGAAGCTCATAACTCGATATTTTCAATGCATTTGGGTGGCAATAAGATGTACCATGATTTACAACAACATTGTTGGTGGCCGGGCATGAAGAAAGAAGTAGCGAATTTTTTGAGAAAATGCCTTGTTTGCCAGTAGGTAAAGGCATTTAAATGAAGTCCACTGGGTTTGCTTCAACCATTGAGTGTTCCTGAATGGAAGTGGGAGGAGATATCAATGGACTTCATTAGCGGGTTGCAAAAAACCCTTAAAGGTTTGATACCATCTGGGTGATAGTGGATCGTTTGGCCAAGACCGCTCACTTTGTACTGGGAAAATGACATATTCAGTAGAGACTTGGGCTCAACTTTACTTGAAGGAGATTGTTCGTTTACATGGTGTGTTGGTTAGGATCGTTTCTAATGGTGACACATGTTTTGTCTCCAAGTTATGGCAGACTTTACATAGTGCAATGGGAAACCGACTTGAGTATAGTATAGCTTTCCATCCTCAGACAGATGGACAGATGGAACGGGTTAACCAAATCATGGAAGACATGTTACTGGAGTGTATTTTGGATTTTGGTGGTAACTGGGATACTCATTTGTATCTCGTGGAGTTTGCTTACAATAACAATTATCAATCCTCGATCAAAATGGCCCCATTTGAAGCACTTTATGGGAGAAAATTTCGGTCCGCTGTTCATTTGGAAGAAGTTGGTGAGGGCAGACTTTTGGATCCTGAACTTGTGCAAACAACTTGTGAGAAAATTAGCTTGATCAGGGAACGAATGCGAGTGGCCCAAAGTCACAAAAGAGTTATGCTGACACTCGACGAAGTACTTGAGACTTCACGGTGGATGATCACGTGTTTCTAAAGGTTATACCTATGAAGGGTGTAATGTGATTCAGAAAAAAGGGAAATCTTAGTCCACGGTTCATAGGACCTTTTGAGATCTTACACCGGGTTGGGAAGTTAGCTTATGGGTTAGCATTGCCACTTGCATTATCAAATGTCCATAACGTGTTCCATTTGTCTATGCTTCGAAAATATGTGGCTTATCCATCACATATCATAGATTTCTAACTGTTTGTTCTTGATGGTTGACGTTCAAAAAGGTGAACTCACCATGAGAGTTAATGATCAGAAGGTAACTTTCAATATTTTCAATTCCTTAAAACTTCCTAACCATATAGAGCATTATTCTATGATTGATGTTATATATTCATCTGTTGATAAGCAATGAAAAAATGACTATGAAGAAGATCAAAGAGTAGGATGCCACATTGCAAAGGAAGATGATTGTCACGATGGTTCTACATCAGGACCTGATGAGGAGTCTCAATCACATCTTGTTTGTGACATTCTTCTTCAAAAGCCATCAACCAAAAAGCCTCCTGAGTTAGAACTAGAAACTTTGCCTTTTGCATCTCAAATATGCATTTTTTGGCTGCAACAAAACCTTACTAGTCATCATTAATTCTCACTTTACACCAGATAATGAAGCCCAACTTTTACAAGTCTTATTGAAATTCAAAACAACTCTGGGATAGACCATTGCAGTCATAAAGGGGATTAGTTAAAACCATTTGTATGCATATGATCTTGTTAGAAGATGACACATGTCATTCAGTGGAACAACAAAGGCGATTGAACCTGCCATGAAAGTTGTTAAGAAGGATTATCAAGTGTTTAGATGGAGGAATAATCTATCCAATTTCTGATAGCAGATGGGTAAGTCCTGTACAATGTGTTCCAAAAAAGGGTGGAATTAGTGTGGTAGCCAATGCCAACAATGAGTTAGTTCCTCAACGAACAGTTAGTAGTTGGAGAGTATGTATGGACTACAGACGGTTGAACAAGGCAGCACATAAATATCATTTTCCCTTTTTTAGATTAAATACTAGACAGACTAGCAGAAAATGAGTACTACTGTTTTCTAAATGGATACTCAGCGTATGACCAGATCGCAATTGCTCTAGTAGATCAAGAAAAGACTACTTTTACATGTCCATACGGTACATTCGTATTTTGAAGAATGCCATTCAGATTATGCAATGTTCCAGCAACATTCAGTGCTGCATGATGGCATTCTTCAGTGACATGGTCGAAGAATCCTTGGAGATTTTTATGGATGATTTTTCAGTCTAGGGAGAAGATTTTACCTTGTGTCTCAACCATTTAGAAAAAGTACTCGCCTGGTGCAGCAATCACAGTTAGTCCTTAACTGGGAAAAATGTCATTTTATGGTACATGAAGGCATTGTCTTAGGACACAAGATCTCCAAAGTAGGAATAAAGGTTAACAAAGAACATGTCAAGGGCATCAGAAGTTTTCTAGGGCATGAAGGAATGAAGGAATGAAGCCACCCAAAAATGTCAAGGGCATCAGAATAGAGGTGACTGAAGGAATGAAGCCACCCAAAAATGTCAAGGGCATAAGAAGTTTTCTAGGGCATGAAGGATTCTACAGAAAAATTTTCAAAGATTTTTCCAAAATAACAAAACCTTTATGTTAGAGCATAACACACCATTTGTAATAGATGATGCTTGTGTAGCAGCTTTTCAATTTCTCAAGTCTGTACTGATTCAAGCCCCGATTATAGCCCTTCTTGATTGGACACTTCTCTTTGAACTCATGTGTGATGGCAGTGATTTTGCCATAGGAGCTGTCTTAGGGCAAAAGAAGGGTAGAAACTTTCATGCAATCTATTATGCAAGCAAAACGTTGAATGATGCTCAAAAGAATTACACCACAATAGGAAGGAGCTTCTTTCCATTGTGTTCGCTTTGGAAAAATTCTGATCATATTACTTGTGAACAAAAATCATTGTTCACAGTGATAATGCTACTATAAAGTATTTATTGGCCAAAAGAGATGCTAAGTCGCGCCTTCTGTGTTGGGTTCTACTACTTCAAGAATTTGACATAGAAATTTGAGATCAAAAGGGTGTGGAGAATCAAGTTGCAGATCATCTATCTCGTTTGAAATTCTCTAAAGAAGGATATATGGGAGTAGAAATATCTGACACTTTCCCTGATGAACAATTACTTGCAATAGAAGATCTCTAATGCCCTTGGTATGCTGATTTCACCAACGATGTTATCAGTGGGGAAGCATCCCTCCTTCATGAGAAGGAAAAAATTAAAGAGATTTTTGCATCAACTGAAATTCTATGTTTGGGATGAACCATTTCTGTATAAACGATGCGCTGACCAACTATTGCGCCGATGTGTGGCTGAAGAAGAGATGTAATCGATTTTATCCCAATGTCACAGCTCACCATATGGAGGATATTTTGGAGTTCAAATAGCTGTAAATGTATTACAATGTGGTTTATACTGGCCATCCTTATTTAAGGATGCCAAAATTTTTACCCACTAATGTGACAACTGCCAACGAATAGGAAATATATCCCAAAAGTATGAGATGCAACTGAACAACATCTTGGAGGTAGAACTGGTTGATGTTTGGAACATAGACTTCATGGGACCACTTCTTCCTTCTTTTGGAATTTATACATCTTTATGGCCGTAGAATACGTGTCAAAATGGGTTGAGGCCATTTCCCTCCCCATAAATGATTCCAAGGTAGTGATCACATTTCTAAAGAAGAAATTTTTCTCACGTTTTGGAACACCAGGAGCTTTGATCAGTGATGAAAGGACACATTTTTGCAATAAGTTTGTAACGTCCCGTTACTTTTGGGGGTAAATTTTTTTTTTTATTATTATTTTATTAATTTTAGTTAAAGCTTTTAAAATTTGTTTAAATTTAGTAATTTCGATTTTAGTAGTTATTTTCGTCCGAAAACCTTTTTAATCCTTTTATTATTTTAAATTCGTTTCGCTAACATTAATAATTATTAACGGGCCAATTAATAATTATTAATCACCTTTAGATTAATTTAAGAGCTTCGGGTTTCATTTTATAAGCTAAATCACTTGTGGGACGTAATCGTCATTTTCCAATTTCTTAAAATATCTCATTTTACTATTCATCATCACTTTAAAAAGTCAAATTTAGTCAATTTCATGCATTTTTCTCTCCTTCTTCTCCTTGTAGCCGTAGCTCCCATTCTCCTTCCCTCTTTTTTTTGGTTTTTCTTATTTACTTGGTGGATCATCTCAATTCTCGTTGCGATGGAAAGCCCTCGACCCGAGGATCATTTCTAACCTAGCAATCGAGGTTTTCGCTCGTTTTCTACAAGCCTCAAGGTATGACAAAGTTTCTAAATTCAAGCTTTGAATAGTGTTTTAATGTAAGTTGAGATTGAAATCTTCAAATTCACACATCGAAGCTTGAAGATTTCAATCGAGGAAGTCGTTTTATGCAATTTTAGAAACTTCCCTAAACCCTAAAATCAAGTTTGAGTTGAAAACCCGTCCCGTGTTGATTTCTCTCACTTGACCAAGATTAGGGTGTTTAGTTTGCTATGATTTTACATTTTACTTAATTCTTCAGAAATCGATTATTATGTAAAACCCTAAAATATGGTGACCCATTGATATCTCAATTTTCAAAGTATCCTAAATCAACCTGAAACGCCTCTAAAGTGCATAAAAACCAGAAAACCAAACCCGAGCCCTTTATTCCTTGTATGGCTGAGAGCATGCCTAGGCTCTTTTGCCGTGTTTTCTTCGTTTTATGCTTTTAGATGTCGTTTGCTCGATTTTCGGATAATTAATGATTGTTAGGTGTATTTGATATGTAGGTTTGTGATCAATTGTGTGATTTGACTTTGACACTTTGGAAGCTTGGATTTAACATCTAAGGTGAGTTTAAAATGGAAGTTAGTAATTTTATGAATTATGTTCCATTACGTTATTGTTTATCGAGGTTAAGAGGGGAACTAACTTCCGGAAGTTATACTTGGTTGGTGACTTTAAACTCGGATGTGAGTGGAATGGTTTTGGTGTTCTTATGAATTTGGAAGTAAAAGAGAAGCTATGAGTGATTTGGAAGTCATGTAAAATGAATTGGAGAATTAGATGAGAGTGGATGAATAAGGAACTTTAAGTAATTTGGGAGTCAAAGTGGCTTAGAAATTACACTTGAGTATTGACTCGTGTAATTCAAGCAGTTTATGTTCTTTAGTAGTTTAGTGGAATTCTATCTAACTTAGCTCTATACGGTATTTGTGATACGGCACATGATAGTATGTTGATACGCTCCATACGGTATCATGGTGTGATGATTTGTGATACGACACATGACAGTATGTTGATACGCTCCATACGGTATCATGGTGCGATGATTTGTGATACGGCACATGACAGTATGTTGATACGCTCCATACGGTATCATGGTGCAATGATTTGTGATACGGCACATGATAGTATGATGATACGCTCCATACGGTATCATGGTGCGATGATTTGTGATACGGCACATGATAGTATATTGATACGCTCTACGCTCCATACGGTATCATGGTGCGATGATTTGTGATACGGCACATGATAGTATGTTGATACGCTCTACGCTCCATACGGTATCATGGTGCGATGATTTGTGATACGGCACATGATAGTATGTTGATACGCTCTACGCTCCATACGGTATCATGGTGCGATGATTTGTGATACGGCACATGATAGTATGTTGATACGCTCCATACGGTATCATGGTGCGATGATTTATGATACGGCACATGATAGTATGTTGATACGCTCTACGCTCCATACGGTATCATGGTGCGATGATTTGTGATACGACACATGATAGTATGTTGATACGCTCCATACGGTATCATGGTGCGATGATTTGTGATACGACACATGATAGTATGTTGATACGCTCCATACGGTATCATGGTGAGATGATTTGTGATACGGCACGTGATAGTATGTTGATACGCTCCATACGGTATCATGGTGCGATGATTTGTGATACTGCACGTGATAGTATGTTGATACGCTCCATACGGTATCATGGTGCGATGATTTGTGATACGACACATGATAGTATGTTGATTCGCTCCATACGGTATCCTGGTGTGATGATTTGTGATACGGTACGTGGTATGTTGACTTCGGTCCATACGATATTATGGTACAATGAAACTTGTTTAGTAACAAAGATAGTTAGTATTACAATTACATATTCTTAGAATTGTGTAGTAAGACTTAGTAATAACCGATACTTTACTTTAAGTCTTGATATCGTTACTTCACAAGAAGCATACTATGTACGTTGATTATGTGTGGAATTTGGAATGAGGAATGGATAGTAAAAGTAAAATCTAGCCTTTGGACACAATTTTCGATATGGGATTTGGTTTATAGGATTACTTGCTTTCATTTTACTCTCACTAGCATTTTTATGCTAATGTTGCTACAATTACAACTTTTCAGGTAACAAACGTGGTTGAGGTCGAGGTAGAGGAGGTGGCGCCGCGTGACCTATCAAGACAATGAACGGACAAGAACATATATGGTTTTTGGGTGAAGCATTCTTGAATGCTCATAAACATTTCATTACATTTATTATGTTTCATTTTGAGCTCGATGGAGCAATTGTATATATTTTGGACTTTAAAACTATCTTTAGAAGTTTCATCATAATATGGAATGCGCATTCCAGGTTTATTGCTTTCTCTGATTTGAGCCAATGTATAAACAGGTTTTGGTTTATCCGAATTTTAAACGAAACCATGCCGTTTTTCTGTAAAATCAAGTTTTTTCCGCTGCGCATTTGTTTTAAAGGATTTTACGAAAAAATCGGGTCGTTACAGTTGGTATCAGAGCCTCTTTGTTTCTGTAGACCACATGCATCACATGTTTTCATGGTTTGATTTTGTTCTTGTCCAATCATTGTTCGAGGTCAACGGTGCCAGGTATCCTTAGAACCTTCTCTTTTGATAAGTGTAATTGTAGTATTGCCATTCCTTTTTCCATTATCTCATGTGAGGCTTTTCTGATTGTGATTTCAGTATGCCTCCGAGGATAGTGATACCCAGGAGAGGTCGGAGCGGAGTACAGGCTGGGATACAAGGTAGAGGTCGGGCGAGGGTAGTTACACCGCCACCCCCTCCACTTGTTTATCGGGAGGATGAGCCTCCAGTTGATCAGCCACCTAGTCATGGTCGTAGTATCACCATTTCTGAGGAGTACTATTTAGACCTGTTATGAGGTGGTGGACATACTGGTCAGGATATACCGCCTGTTAGAGGACCTGCTCCAGTGGTAGACCAGTCTGGTATTACTGATGCTGCAAAAACTTTGAAAGAATATATCAGGTATAATACTCCTGAGTTTGATGGGACATCTACTAATCCTGTAGTTGCTGAAAAATGGATCACCAGAATAGAAAGGGTACTTGAGTTCATTAAATGTTCAGATCATTTGAAGGTCCATTGTGGGACCTATTCTTTAGTTGATGATGCCTTGTACTGGTGGAAAGGTTTATATCGTACTCTCAGCCCTGAGTTGCAGGTTAGTTGGGAGATGTTCAGGGAAAAGTTTTTCGAGAAATACTATCCAGAGGATACCCGTGATCAGTTAGAGATACAGTTTCTCACACAGACAGGATGATAGGTCTGTTGTGGAGTATGAGAGAGAGTTTGACAGGTTGTCAAAATTTGCTACTAAATATGTTATTAATCCTGACGACAAAAGAAAGAGGTTTATTATGGGTCTGAGGGCAGAGCTACGAAGGCAGGTACGAGCTTTACAGCCTGCTACGTATGCTGATGCTTTGACTGCTGCTTTGGCTTTAGATATTGGAGATTCTGAGAAGAAAGCTTTTGAGATTGCTGCACAGGCTTCTTCTCAGAGGAAGGCTGGGGACGACCTGTCAGGTTGAGGGACACAGCCACATAGACAAGCTCCTCCTTTACCCTACTGTCATAATTGTACTGAGTATCACCTAGGTCTGTGTAAGGTGATGAGGTGCTTTCAGTGTGGACAGACCAGACATATTAGACCTTTCTGCCCTAGTTTACAGACACCACAGCAGAGTGGGGGTCAGGGTCAGGGTCAGGGTCGAGGACAAAGTCAGGTTACTCCCAATCAAGCACGACAACAGGCCCATGTTTTTGCCACCACTTGAGAGGATGCTGAGGCATCTGGTACTGTTGTTACATGTACTTTGTCAGTTTTAGGTTACTTTGCTCTTTTATTAAGTGATTCTTAGGCTAACCGTTCCTTTGTTTTTTTTATCACTTGTTGTTTTGATTAAGATGCCAATGTTTTACTTATGGTGAAATTCCTGAGACCCGATATGATGAAATTCCTGAGTTCCTGAGACCTATATGGTGAAATTCCTGAGACCTATATGGTGAAATTTCTGAGACCTATATGGTGAAATTCCTGAGACCTATATGGTGAAATTCCTGAGACCTGATATGGTGAAATTCCTGAGACATGATATGGTGAAATTCCTGAGACCTGATAATCGTGTTTATGAACGTTATATTCTATTAAGTGGTTTTGGATGCTAGTTAGTCTTAGAAGGAGACGTCGGTTGTGATCCTAGCATTCGAACCATTTGTTGAGAAACAAAGTTATCCACTTGGTCAAAGTATTGTAAAGGAACCAAGTGTTGAAGGAGATTACGTGGTAACGTGAGGACAAAATGTAGTGTAAGTACCCTCGCTTATCACTTGGTAAGTGCACTTTTCGAGGACAAAAAGTCTTTTAAGGAGGGTAGTCTGTAACGTCCCGGTATGTGGTATGTTGACTTTGGTCCATACGGTATTATGGTACAATGAAACTTTTTTAGTAACAAAGATAGTTAGTATTACAATTACATATTCTTAGAATTGTGTAGTAAGACTTAGTAATAACCGATACTTTACTTTAAGTCTTGATATCGTTACTTCACAAGAAGCATACTATGTACGTTGATTATGTGTGGAATTTGGAATGAGGAATGGGTAGTAAAAGTGAAATCTAGGCCTTTGGACACAATTTCCGATATGGGATTTGGTTTATAGGATTACTTGCTTTCATTTTACTCTCACTAGCATTTTTATGCTAATGTTGCTACAATTACAACGTTTCAGGTAACAAACGTGGTAGAGGTCGAGGTAGAGGAGGTGGCGCCGCGTGACCTATCAAGACAATGAACGGACAAGAACATATATGGTTTTTGGGTGAAGCATTCTTGAATGCTCATATACATTTCATTACTTTTATTATGTTTCATTTTGAGCTCGATGGAGCAATTGTATATATTTTAGACTTTAAAACTATCTTTAGAAGTTTCATCATAATATGGAATGCGCATTCCAGGTTTATTGCTTTCTCTGATTTGAGCCAATGTACAAACAGGTTTTGGTTTATCCGAATTTTAAACGAAACCATGCCGTTTTTCTGTAAAATCAAGTTTTTCCGCTGTGCATTTGTTTTAAAGGATTTTACGAAAAAATCGGGTCGTTACAAAGTTATTAGAGGGAATTATTGCTAAATATGGGGTAAGGCAGAAGATAGCCTGTAACGTCCCGTTATTTTTGAAGTGAGATTTTTTAATTTATTTAATATTTCATTTATTTATTTTAATTAAAGTATTTAGTTTAATTTTAGAATTAGCAATTTATAATTCCGTAGCTAATTTCGTTTGAAAACCTTTTTAATCGTTTTATTAGCTTAAAATAGTTTGTCGTATTAATAATTATTAACGGGCTAATTAATAATTATTAATACCATCTGACTAGTTTAAGTACTTCGTGTTTCATTTTATAAGCTAAATCATTTTGAGGGACATATCCGTAATTTTTTTATTTCTCAAAATATCTTTTTACCATTCTTTTTCTCTTTAAATTCTCTAAAAAGCCAAAAGTTGCATTTCATCTCATCTTTTTTTCTTCTTCATACGTGGCTCCATTGGAGAAGAGAGAAAACCTTGGGTTTTTGCCGTTTCTCGGTGGATCGTCGTGATTTTTAGTCCGTTGGATTGCTCGGGACATGGGCTTTCTTTTCATCCTAGCCTTCTGACATTTCTCGTTCTTTACGGGAAGCCCTAAAAAGTGAGTTTTCAAAACTTTTTATATGGTTTTGTTTATTTTTGTTTCTAAATGAGTTTTGAAGTTCAAATCATGTACTTCCATCAAGAAATTTGACGATGTTGAGCTCGGATTTTCGAAAAACACTATTCACTCGAAAATCACTATTCATCCAAAAATCAGTTTTCTCATTTTAGTGTTGGTAATCGTACGAGAGGTAATTTGTTCGACACTTTGGAAGCTAGATTTCAAATCTAAGGTGAGTTTAAAATGGAAGTTAGTAATTTTATGAATTAAGTTTCATTACGATTTTGCTGATCGAGGTTAAGTGACAAAACAATCTCCTATGAGTAAATACTTATTTGGTTCATGAATTTAGACTCAGAAGTGAGTTTGAGTAACTTTGAAACTTTTTCGTGATTTTGGGTGAAAAGTAAGTTTGAGAATGTTTTGGAAGTCTTGTAAGATTATGGAAAGTTTTAGAATAAATTGGGAATTTAATACACTTTGAATAGTTTTAGATCAAAGTAGCTTAGAGGTTATTCTTGGAAGTATTAAAGGTTATGGAGATTTTGAGATAAAGTTGGGAATTGAAATTACTTTAGGTAGTTTGTGACTAAAGTAAAGTAGAGGAAATGCTTGGAAGTTAACTCATGGATTATGGTAACAACTTGGAAATTATACATGTGATTTAAGGTGATTTATTGTCATTCATGACATGGTGATGTTTAACCTCGAATTTGCTTATTTGGGAAATTAAAAGACCTTGTGGAACTTGGCATCGGTGATGATAATGGTTAGTGTTTATACGATCTTATTACCTTGTGTAAGGAATAAGGATTGTGGTAGTACCATGGAATATGGAATCATGATGATAGTACGATTGATGTGCTCGAGATTTTTTGTAAGAGGCAGCACTTTGATAAGTTCAAAAGATAAGCATGTCATTGAGTGTAATTGTAGTATGATTGTATTGTTTGTGTTGAAATGCTCATTTAATGAACTGATTTATAGTTACTATGTGATATGATCTTGGGGTATAACAGGGTCATAGATGAAATAGGCTATGAACGATGTTATACGAGGAGATCGAGATACAATGTGATGTGATCTTGAAATATAACAGGGTCATAGATGAAATAGGCTATAAGCGATGTTATATGAGGAGATCGAGGTACTATGTGATACGATCTTGGGATATAACAGGGTCATAGGTGAAACAGGCTATGAGCAATGTTATATGAGGAGATCGTGATCTTGTGATATAACAGGGTCATAGATGAAACAGGCTATGAGCGGGTGTTATATGGCAAGATTGGCAAATAGATCGAGTTCATATAATGAGCATCCCAACTTGTTTGTTAGCTGTTACGTTGATACATGCTTATCCTTTGTACAAGTGTTTAGTTTTCGATGGTAATACTCTATGTGAGAATTTGGTAATACCGTACGTGGTAGTATGTTGATGTTAATCTATATGGTAACACGTTACGAGGATATTTTGTTTGGTAAGACCGTACGTGGTAGTATGTTGATGTTGATCCATACGGTAACATGTTACGAGGACATACGATTTGGTAACGTCGTACATGTTAGTATGTTGAGGTGGTAACATATGGTAACACGTTACGAGGTATTTAGATGTGGTAAGAAATATGGTAATATGATTTGGTAACACCGTACGTGTTAGTATGTTGGGGTGGTAACGTACGGTAACACGATACGAGATATATGATGTGGTACGAAATTGGTAATAGCTGCGGTTCGATATGATTCGAAAATTAGGAAGTCAATTGGTGTATGATTAGGATGAATTGGAAGTGTAGAATGGGTAGTAAAGAGAAATTTAGGTCTTTGGACACAATTTCCGGTATGAAATTTGGTCCATAGGATTACTGGCTTTCATTTTACTCTCACTAGCATTTTTATGCTAATGTTGCTACACTTATATTTTTTTTCGGGTACCTCTTGACGTAGGGACGAGGTAGAGGAGGTGGTGCTGTTTGATTCTCGAAGCGATGAAAAGACTTGAACAAGGAACTTTTATTTAGCATTCTTGAATGCTTTGTATATATTTATACTTTCTCATACTTTATGTTTTGAGCTCGTGTGAGCGTTTGTTTTAAAATTTGTAATGGTTTATGTTTATAAGTTGTTTTTAGAACTTTTATTTTCAATTGGAATGCGCATTCCTCCATTTATCACTTTCTCTGTTGTGAAAAGTGTAAAACAGGTTTTGGTTAGTTCGAATTTTAAACGTACTCACGCTGTTTTTCTTTAAAACTAAGTCTTCCACTGTGCTTTTAAATTTAAAGCTTTTAACGGATTTGGGTCGTTACATAGCCACTACTTACCACCTTCAGTGCAATGGTCAAGTTGAAGTATCAAATAGAGAAATAAAGAGAATTCTTGAAAAAGTGGTTCATCCAAAAAGAACGGATTCGGTAGCAAGGTTGGATGATTCTCTTTGGGCCTACTGAACAACATTCAAAACACCTTTAGGCATGTCCCCTGTGACGACCCGACACTTTTAAATAATTTAAAATCAGATTGACAGCGGAAGACTTCAAATTTAATAAAAATTTGGCATGGATATGTTTAAAACTCGGACTATCCATAACCTGTTTACAATCTAAAATCCGAAATCTAAAAACACAAGGAACTCAAGTTCCTATCAGGAGTTCAAAGAGGTTATAATAATAAAAGTGAAATGAAAAGCTCTTAAGAGCTTATAACAAATTTTACATCTTCAAAAACCAAAAACAAAACAAAATAAGATAAGGCAAGTTCCGAAACTTTTAAATGACAACTAATCCATCTCAACATCATCATCATCTCGATCAAGCCACACCAGCTCCTCTCTCATGACCCGAACACCTAAAATGTTGTAATATCATGAGCTAACAACTTAAGCCCAGTGAGAATAGACAGAATAAAAAGTAAAGTTAGACCCCAAACCCGTATTCGGATTTGTGTCCAAGTAACTCTTACACTTTTTCACTAAACTTCCAAAACTGGAGAATAATAACTCCCAAAGTCTAGATGAAAGTGATCATACTCAAATTCTCCTTAAAAACCTTCATCGAGGTATATGGTTATAATCCTTTGACCATAAAAACTTATATCATCTTCTCTTGATATAAACATATTTAAATAAAAACAGTTTTGCAATGAATGACAATAATAATAGCTCCTGCAAGCTATGTGTAAGCTCTCGTGGCTTTGTGATAGCTCCCGCAGGCTATGTGTTAGCTCCCGCAGGCTATTTGGTAGCTCCCGCAGGCTACGTGAAAGCTCTTAGGCTATGTAGTATGAATTTGAAAATCTTGTGATTTAAAATAAAATAAAAGTAAAGTGCATAAAGTGCCGTTCATAAAGTAACGTTCATAAAGTGCATTGAATAAAGTAAAGTGCATCGCATAAGGTAAAGTGCATAAAGTAAAGTGCATAAAGTAAAATGCATAAAGTAAAGTGCATAAAGTAAATAAACAGAAATTTCGGAAGAACAATAAGTAAACCGAGCTCCCGATACTTTAAAATAAAGTAGATTCTTTCTTAATTAAGTAATCAACACTTCCAAGGATTCTAAACTTCCAAATAAAATCCAAAGCTCTATTTTCGAGTTTCTTTAACCATTTTATCTAAAAGCTTGGATCCTTTAACTTCCAATGATCCATTTTTAATTTCCGAAACGATTCTAACTTAGAACTTCCTAAAGTTCAATGTTTCCCTCGAGAAACTCTAAAGTTTTCACTCAAAGAACTAGCTCCTAATCCTAAGGGCACTAGCTCACTTTCTTTTACTCTTAGATTCGAATTCTATTCTTAACCTCTGATTCTACAAACCGTTCTACTTATTCGGTTTCTAAAATTACTTTAAATCCTATTTATTCTCACCTTTAAAGATGTAACTTCGCTCCAAACCTCCGGAAGAGCGATCAAGCAAGGAAAATCAATAAACACCTACAAATAATTACATCTAACAATTAATAAATAAACATACATCAATCGATTGACAATTAAAGGCATAAAACGACGAAAAACCCCGAATATCCTAAAGGATGCTCTTGGCCATTATAGGAAAAATAGGCCTCGAGTTTGGTTTTCAGGCTTTTAGGCAATTTAGAGGTGTTTTGGATTGATTTCAAGTACTTTAGAAATTCCAGTTTTCAATGGGTAACGATAAACCAGGTTTTTAAACAATATGCCATTTCCCGAATTGAATTACGATAAACATTATTTCAATAATAATTAACCCATAATCAAACCCCAAAAGGTAAATTTCAAATGGGAAGGGCTTCGACTGAAACTCGGTTTTAGGGTTAAGGGAAAGTCAAGTAATAGTTACCCAATAAGTTTTCCATCAACATTCAACAACAAAATTGGAAGGGAATGAGAGTTTTGGCCAAGAACTCAAAAGCTTGAATCAAATTCCATGGAAATACTAAGAGAATTCGAAATCTAGGGCTTACCTTAGAGAGTAGCACAATGCTACCATAAGGATTTACCACTTACCATAATTCAACTTTCTCAACTCAAACCAGGAACTTATCTGTGACGGCCTGGGTTTTGGGAAAATAATTAAAATAGTGAAAATTATTTATTTTAAGCTATGGGAGTTGAAAATCTATTTGTTTCGTAAGAAATGGTTATTTAAATGAAGTTAACTAATTATTTTGATGTGAGTGAACCATGGTTAGTTTCAAAAGTAAACATTTAACTATGGTTAAATTATTTGGGCTAGAACTTAAGAGAAGAAGCATGGGGTTTATATTTGAGTTTTTAAAGGTCAAAAGGATCAAAAAGAAATTTTGAAGAAATTTAAATGAGGTGTCTTTTCCCTTGTTCATTATGCATAAAGAGGCAAATTAATTTTATTTTTTCTTTGTTATTTTCTTCTCTTCTTCAGCCGTATGCTTCAACCATGGGGGGGGGTCACGATTTTACCAATCATTTTCCTTTACTTTGCTTGATTTCAAAGGGAAAATTCATGGGTTTTTGATGGGTAATGGATTCTAGGGTTATTAGAACAAGATTTGTTAGCTCTTTATCCTTTTCTTCTTCTCCTTTCACGCCGAACAGCAGCAGCAGGAGGGGCGATTTTGGGTCATCTCTTCCACGATTTTTGCTTGATTGGAAGGGGAAATTGAAGATTCATGAAAGATTTTGTATGTTAGGAAGAACCCATGAAGAACCCAGATGATTTGAAGAGATTTTGGTAAGTTTCTCAAAACCTAGAATTTACAAAGTTGGGGAGAATTGGGAATTCATGATTTTAATTTATGGGTTTTCTTTTATAACAAGGATTATGTAAGAAACAAACTTCAATTTCTGAAAATGATTTTTAACTTATATAATTCATAAGTTTAGGTTTATGTCGTTTCAAAATTTAAAGGAAAATAGGAGAACTTTAAATACAAATTGAAGGACTCTTTTAAAAATGAAAACAAAACTCCATGGTGGTTAAAGTTCAAGTTTTGCTAATTTTGTAAATGAAGTATTCAATTGCCTTTTGTAGTTAAAAGCTTGTTAAACTTATTTTATGAAGATTTGAGTCTCAAAAGAAAGCTTGGGAATAAAATTGGAACATTAGTTTAGAAGTATGTCAATTAGCCAAACTTGCTCACTGTTTTGTTAATGGGAAAATGGGCTATTTTGTAGTTATTGGTTACAGGCTAAATTGGAGCCTGAAAATGATGATTAGTTGTTCCACAAAATGTTTAAAACTTGTATTAAGGGATAACGATCCATGTGGGGCTGTTTCGGGGTCCCGGAATCATGTTGAATCATTGTTTTTTTTTATATATAAATGTTTAATGAATGGAATGAATGTGTTATTGTGTATGTATGTGTTTGGTGTAGGTAAAGAATGAAAGGACTCCAAGATGTGCAAGCTAGACACTTTACATCTTAAGGTGGGAATCTCTAAGAACGTAAAGTGTATTTATGTTTGATTTTCGTAATATGAATTGAAATGTGTAAGGATTTTCAAACTTGATAGTGTTTCCAAGGTTTAAGTAAGATAGGTAGGAGGTTATCCTTGAACAAGCAATTGAGGGGTGCGTAAGACAAGAACGGGATAAACGTAGTACGAAGATTCTAGGATGACGGGTTTTCCTTTGATAGGCGAAGTTGTTAGTGTTGGCCACTTTAAGTTTTTTCTAGTTTTCCTAATTTTGGAGTTTTCTTAGCCTCCCCTCATTACCTATCAATTCTATTATATTTGGGTGTATAAATACATGTTTTATGTAAGAAAATCAAGTTAGGAACTTCAATCAATGAATTCTCAACAAAAACCCCTCAATGGTCAAAGCATCCCTTTCCCATTTAGGTAGTTTAAAACTTCTTGGTGCAAACCGGGTTCTCGGGTTTAGTTTATTTTTTTTACTGATTTAGTTATAATATTTCTACTCTTAAGGTTATCTTGTTAAATGATCGTGAATGGTGGGGAAAGAAAAATCAGGGTCAAGACTTGTTTCGACTAGAAAAGTGAGAACCATACGGGTTAAAGGATGGTATGGGTGATCGAACGTGTTTGCTATGATGAGGTTGTGGAGTGATTATAAATGTTAAAGGGGGCTGATTAGAAACACCACTTAGTGGGTGAAAGTATGGTAAAAGGTAGATGAGAGTGGAGTAGAAAGTGATAACCGAACTAGTCGTGTAGTTGAGGTTTCGAAATGGAAGGAAATACCCTTGATTTATCATTGTTTTTACTTAAGCTTTGAGTTTCTTTTCATGATTTACTCGTGATTATACATGTTTTGAATTGAATATCGAGTCATATACTGAATTAGGAATTATATTCAGTTATTCCCGATATGTTATTGATTATTGTTGGATAGGTTACACTTAGATGTGTCGGGAGATGGAATGCTTCAATTGTGATTTTATCTGCTAAATGTACCCTTGAGTGTATGATGAGAAACGATTAAGAGATGCTGATTGGAGGGCTATTTCCTTTTTGAACTTGATATGCTAAAGTTTGTTTTCCGATGAGAATTGCGAGAAAGCATGATTAGTGCATTACATTTCATTTCACATCATGCATGCATATCATTCGTTTGTTGCATGGCCATGGGGTCGTAACACGTGTAATGGTGAGTGGTTGTTGGATGTTACACGTAGTTACCGTGGCGGGGAAATTTGTGTAGCTCCGAGGCGCTGTGTGGTGGATGGCCTGGATGCTTGAGTGGCTGTTACAATAGCCAGGAAGAATAAATGAGCTTCGGCTCGAGTGATTGTTGAGATAGTTGGTGAGAAACGCATAGTGAGACGCGGGGAATGTGAAATGGAAATGATGAGACGGAAAGTTGGCCATGAGAAATTGTGATTATTTATATACATGCATAACGATATTCGAAAGATTGTGAAATGAGCTACGGCTCGAGTTAATTATGATGGAATGTGAAATGTGCGTAGTGAGACGCGGAAATTGGGAAAATGGTGGAAAGTGGCAATGATATGATTGATGTTTATTTGGCTTAGTTATAAGTTGTAATGATCATATTTGGCTAACCATGCACGTTTAAATTCCATAGCACATTTCTATGCATTTTAGCCACTACACCCTCATCCTTACTTATGTTAATAGCTCATTCTAGGATGTGCGTATAAGACACGTGGTAGTGTGAGCCACTTGCAAAACGTGCCATTAAGTGTTGCAGATTGTTTTGGCCTTAAAGTTAAGAGAGGGGTGAAGCGGGTGAAGAGAATTGAGGGATGAAGAAGTAACTAGGAAGTCTAGTATCGTTGATGTTCATCGAGTAGCAACACAAAGTGTAATGAGTTCCGAGATAGGAAGGCACGGGATGGGGATGTGAGAGGCGAACGGAGTTAAGCTACTTCGAGGGGTTTGGTAGAAGAATTATTCGTTTATGGTTAGTCTAAACCAAGAAAGGAGAAGTTTCTAGTTAGTAATCGGGACCACTATAGGGAGCGGATTCTTTAATAAGAAAAGGGAAAAGACCGAGAGACCTGAGTTCTTGGACTCATTTTATTTTATGAATTTCTATTATAAATTGTTTTACTATCTTGTTATTTCCACTGAGCGCCATGCTCAAAGGTGCTACATATCACCTTTCAGGTTTTGATGCGGTCGTGGTCGGACGAGGAAGCTGGTATGCGTTGGAACTTGGATGCCGAACTTGGAATTGGACTAGTGGACTGCATCTCGAGCTCGAGTCGTGTGGATTGCATAAGAAGTGTTTTATGTAATCATTAGTCTAATGTCGCTGTTTATAGTCTTTGTATAAAGTTGTTTTAAGTTATTACACTTTTGAAACATTATTTATCGTTTTCTGCTTGGAAAATTGATGTAAACAGGTTTTGGTTTATTTGATTTTTAAACGGATCCACGCAAATTTTCCGTAGAAATTGTTGTTTTCCGTTACGAGACGTTTTAAATGACATTTAAATTTCTTATTTACCGCGCTTCCGCTGAGAGTACTCGCGGCCAATCTTTAATAGAGTCGAGTCGTTACATTATCCCTTGAGCTGAATCTAGGTTACTGGACTCGAGCCAGACTGATTTCTTTTCAACAATTTCTCACCTCAAACAGGTGTTTCATCTCTTAATACTGAGCTCCAGACAACATGTCCCCTTTTTACACAAAAAATATCCACACACATCTACAAAGACCACTACTTAGCAATTGTGTGACAATAACACTTTGATTAGCTTTAAGGATCAAACGGTTGATCTCTCGGAGTATCTCATCTCCTTTACTTTGTCATTAGGTCAATACTCTTAACAAGGTGTATAACCTCCAAAACTGCACGGGGTCATTCACCTTCTCAAAACCCTTACCCAAATCTCAAAATGGGTCAAATAAACATAACCACATAGTGGTTTTACAAGGATGTAAACTATCACATTTACAAATAAACAACGTTCTCATAACTTTAATACTATTAAAGAATTTAAAGCTTGAGAATAAGGTTCTAGGCATACCTGGTGCCGCTGATCTCAGATGATGACTTGAGAATGGACTTAAAACAAAACATGAAAACAAACATGTATCGCATGTAGTCTACAGAACCCTAAGGCTCTGATACCAACTGGGACGACCCGACACTTTTAAATAATTTAAAATCATATTGACAGCGAAAGACTTTAAATTTAATAAAAATTTAGCATTGATATGTTTAAAACTCGGACTATCCATAACCTGTTTACAATCTAAAATCCGAAATCTAAAAACACAAGGAACTCAAGTTCCTATCAGGAGTTCAAAGAGGTTATAATAATAAAAGTGAAATGAAAAGCTCTTAAGAGCTTATAACAAATTTTACATCTCAAAAACCGAAAACAAAACAAAATAAGATAAGGCAAGTTCCGGAACTTTTAAATGACAACTAATCCATCTCAACATCATCATCATCTCGATCAAGCCACACCAGCTCCTCTCTCATGACCCGAACACCTGAAATGTGGTAATATCATGAGCTAACAACTTAAGCCCAGTGAGAATAGACAGAATAAAAAGTAAAGTTAGACCCCAAACCCGTATTCGGATTTGTGTCCAAGTAACTCTTACACTTTTTCACTAAACTTCCAAAACTGGAGAATAATAACTCCCAAAGTCTAGATGAAAGTGATCATACTCAAATTCTCCTTAAAAGCCTTCATCGAGGTATATGGTTATAATCCTTTGACCATAAAAACTTATATCATCTTCTCTTGATATAAACATATTTAAATAAAAACAGTTTTATAATGAATGACAATAATAATAGCACCCGCAGGCTATGTGTAAGCTCCCGCAAGCTATGTGATAGCTCCCACAGGCTATGTGTTAGCTCCCACAGGTCGTGCAATAGCTCCCGCAGGCTATGTGGTAGCTCCCGCAGGCTACGTGAAAGCTCTCAGGCTATGTAGTATGAATTTGAAAATCTTGTGAAAAGTGCATAAAGTGCCGTTCATAAAGTAACGTTCATAAAGTGCATCGCATAAAGTAAAGTGCATAAAGTAAATAAACAGAAATTTCGGAAGAACAATAAGTAAACCGAACTCCCGATACTTTAAAATAAAGTAGATTCTTTCTTAATTAAGTAATCTACACTTCCAAGGATTCTAAACTTCCAAATAAAATCCAAAGCTCTATTTTCGAGTTTCTTTAACCATTTTATCTAAAAGCTTGGATCCTTTAACTTCCAATGATCCATTTTTAATTTCCGAAATGATTCTAACTTAGAACTTCCTAAAGTTCAATGTTTCCCTCGAGAAACTCCAAAGTTTTCACTCAAAGAACTAGCTCCTAATCCTAAGGGCACTAGCTCACTTTCTTTTACTCTTAGATTCGAATTCTATTCTTAACCTCTGATTCTACAAACCGTTCTACTTATTCGGTTTCTAAAATTACTTTAAATCCTATTTATTCTCACCTTTAAAGATGTAACTTCGCTCCAAACCTCCGGAAGAGAGGTCAAGCAAGGAAAATCAATAAACACCTACAAATAATTACATCTAACAATTAATAAATAAACATACATCAATCGATTGACAATTAAAGGCATAAAACGACGAAAAACCCCGAATATCCTAAAGGATGCTCATGGCCATGATAGGGAAAATAGGCCTCGAGTTTGGTTTTCTGGCTTTTAGGCAATTTAGAGGTGTTTTGGATTGATTTCAAGTACTTTAGAAATTCCGGTTTTCAAAAGGTAACGATAAACTAGGTTTTTAAACAATATGCCATTTCCCAAATTGAATTACGATAAACATTATTTCAATAATAATTAACCCATAATCAAACCCCAAAAGGTAAATTTCAAATGGGAAGGGCTTCGACTGAGACTCGGTTTTAGGGTTAAGGGAAAGTCAAGTAATAGTTACCCAATAAGTTTTCCATCAACATTCAACAACAAAATTGGAAGGGAATGAGAGTTTTGGCCAAGAACTCAAAAGCTTGAATCAAATTCTATGGAAATACTAAGAGAATTCGAAATCTAGGGCTTACCTTAGAGAGTTGGAAACGTTCCAAGAGTGGAATGGGTAGAAAGGTCTCGTCGAGAGCTTTCCAACGCATCCGAAATCACGCAAAATGGCCAAGAAACGAAGCCGGGGCGACACTTTCTTCCTCTTCTCTTTTCTTCCTCTTGTTGCTCAGGTTTGGAGAGTAAAAATGAGATGTTTTTAATCAAATGCTTGGTCAATGGTATTTTAAAGAAGAAAATGGAATAGTGTTTAGATATGACGGTTGCGTCCTTTTATGACTTTTGACTTATAAAACGAAACTCGATGCTCTTAAATAAATCTAAAGGTGATTAATAATTATTAATTGGTCTATTAATAATTATTAATGTCACCGAAGCGAATTTAAAGTATTAAAACGATTAAAAGAATAAAGGGCGAAATTAACTACTAAAATCGAAATTACTACTTTTAAATTAACCTTAAATACATAATTAAATAAATAATTAAAATAAATAAAAAAAATATTCAATTCAAAATAACGGGACGTTACATCCCCATACCAAGTAGTTTTAGGAAAAGCTTGCCACTTGCCTTTAGAGTTCGAGCAAAAAGTATTTTGGGCCTTAAAAGCCCTTAATTTCAATATGTAGGGCGTAGAAGACAAACGTTGTTTAGAACTACTGGAATTAGAAGAGTTCAGACATCAAGTTTATGAAAATGCAAAGATTTTCAAGGAAAAGACCAAAAAGTGGCATGACAAAAAGATCCGCAGGGATTTCAAGGAAGGAGATTTGGCGTTTCTTTACAACTCTCGTTTAAGGTTATTCCTTAGAAAACTTAAATCACAGTGGTCTATACCAATCAAAATTGCACGAGTTTTTCCTTATGGAGTAGTGGAGCTTATTGGCCATGAATAAAAAACTACTTTCAAGGTGAACGCATCGCGAATCAAACTTTACTGGGGCCAAAGAGTGGATAGGCAAAAGCTATCCATTCCCATTTCTGATCCTTGAGAAATTACCCTCTACAACAGCAGGATTGTATTCATTCTTCTACCCACTTTATTTCTTAACGGTTTGTTTTCATGTGCTACATGTTCTTTATTGCATGCATGCTCACTTACTCTGGCTGTGATAGCCATTTTTTTCATTTTTTTCCTGCTTTGTTTTTATTTATTTTGTTTTTCGGCTAATTTATTTTAAACCCCACCCTTCGCATGTGCCTACCTTCTAGATTAAGATAATCTTCTCGATTCATATAATTTTGTCACTACGGGGTATTTTAGTCATTTTGTTGTGAAGAATTTAATAGCAGTGCAGTGAATCTTTCATGTCATCAAGGCATGCGTAAAGCCACGTCGTACTATATTTCACCTTCCTTCCCTTTGCCATTTATAATGCCCTTCCATCTACTTTTTGTTGGGATTGAGGCCTCTATTAAAGAGTTCTCAAATGGAAATCTCAAGGATCTTTCCTTGCAGTATAATATTATTCAAAAGTAAATGTATAAACAAGAATACTAACCCTTGTCGAGAAGTATCTGACGATTCCTTCTTCTTTGTTGGATACGATCCTGGGACAACCAAAAAGTCTTCCTCGCTATGCACAGTAGAGAAACGGTGTGTGGACACTTTTTCTTCTTGGAACAAGAAAAAGAGAATAAAATATTTCTTCCCTACACCACTATAGTGGCGACTGTAAAAGGGAGAGTGGGAGAGGAATTTTTTGAGCCCTTTCTCTTCTCTTAGTTGTATGTTTTGGGGCCACCCCAAGGTTCCTATTTATAAGAGAGCTAAAGTCTCAGAAAATCATAAAGATATTATAAAATATATTTTAAATAATTAAGATATAATATCTTATTCCATAATAAGATATTCTCAAATCACAATTTAAATTTATCCTTGTTAATTTAATTTAATTATTCCATATCTTACTCATATAAATTAAACATATTAATTTAAATTAATATATTCAATATATTTTATATAAAATAAAATGCATATACTTGGTAAAAAAATAAAACACAGTGGCGTGTGACCATCTTCATGATAATATTGGGCATTTTACTTATATTTTTTATTTAATAGAACAATTCCATTAAATATTTAAATAAATAAAACTCCTTTTGTTTATTTAATTTCTCTTTAATTTGACTATCTTAAATTAAATATTTAAATAGACTCCTCTATTTCAATTCTCATTAATTTTGGATAGCTGCAAAATTAATTTAATTAAATAGACTCTTCTATTTATCTCTCTATTAAAATAATTAAATAGACTCTTCTATTTAATAAATGATTAAATAGACTCTTCTATTTAATAAATGATTAAATAGACTCTTCTATTTAATTTCACCATTAATTAAATAATCAAATAAACTGCTCTATTTAATTTCTTTTAATTAATCAAATAGACTCCTGTATTTGTTTTCTTCAATTTCCAATGTGATTAATCATAGTAATCATGTTCTCAATTACATGTGATAGCTCAAAGGACTCAATAGACCTATAGAACTAAGCTCCAATGATCTAGAAATACATTGACTAAACTCCTTTAATCAATTAATTCTTATTCATTAATTCTTAGATAACTCCACTAAATATCTAGAGTTGCACTCTTAGTAATATAGACATAGTTATGTCCATTGGCTAAAATCATTAACTACACTTTGACCCTTCACAAGTTGTTCGTATCTATAGCTAGGTAATTTTACCGTATTAACCTCCATGATACATCTTGTTCCTTAAGCCAAACTGGTTCTCTAATGAACAACCTTACACAATCACTATTATGCATCTTCACATTTTCCTTTATTAAAGGAATATGGGGCCCCCCTGTTCAAGCACCGAATTAGTTCATGAAGGAACTACTTATATATTTTCTTATATGGAAAATATTGAATTCCAATCTTGTGTAATTACGTTCTCATCTGTAAGCAAGATGCAATTCCCAAAGTGGGAGGCATATTGAGTGAACTATATCGAGTCACTCTCACCCATATAAATCAAATATTTGTCTATTGCGAATAGTAGTCCATAATCCACTCAGGATTAAGATCAATTGTACATAATCAACTGATTGATATACAAGGTGTCTTTCTATAACGCCTTTACCAGAAGACAGTAAGTATATCTTAGTCCAGTCTACTACAATGTCTATTGCAGCAACACCCCCACTCACATGTCTCTACATGAGCGATCCAGATGAGAACACTTATGTCAATTTATAAGTGGGTCGTGCTAGTGGTGTTACCATAAATAAGGCACCCAACCTTTATTCTTATTCCACAGATATTTGAGTTTCAACTTAAGTGAATCTTCCCGCATCACATGCTCACTTTAAATTATCATAAGTAACTCTGGATCTTATGATGGATTACATTTATTAAACAATAATAAATGAAAATGTAAATATAACTAATTAATAATTCCTTTATTTATTTATAGTTTAATTGGATTACAAGGGTAGAAACCCCAGCACTTTTCTACTGCATTTCTTTGCTCTCATCCTTACTTTCTTTTTAAAATGCTAACTATCCTCTCTTTTCCTCCCATACGTCTATGGTGATGACAAGGAACCAGATAGACCTCTCTACTCCACAAAAGCGGTCTTCCTGCATCAATGAAGCCTCCAACAGTCGTACTTCTAAAGGAAAGGGAATGACATACAACAATCTTATTCATCTTGATGGTGCATTGGAGTCTAACAACTCTGAACCTGAACAAGAAGATCAAATTCCCTATTTAGCTGACTAGCTTGAAGCTGTGCGATTTTACTCTCCTCAAGCAAATCATGCTTACATGAAAGTCTTCAAATGGTGTGAAATCTTGTATGAGAGACGTTTTGAAATGACTGATGTGGGTGCCTCTCCCTAGCTATATTGCCGGCACTACTTTGGATCAGTTCATCAGATACCCTGAGATTCAACATGTCTTGACTATCGCACAAGATTTTTTATAAACTTTGAAGATCGCAACTCTTAACCTGAACAAGAAGATAAAATTCCCTATTTAGTTGACCGACTTGAAGCAATGCGAATTTACTCTCCTCAAGCAGATCATGCTTACATGAAAGTCTTCAAATGCTAAGAAATCCTGTATGAGAGAGGTTTTGAAATGACTGATGCGGGTGTATGGGGTCTCCCTAGCTACATTGCCGACTACATTTGGAGCAGTTCATCAGACACCCTGAGATTCAACATGTCTTGGTTATCGCACAAGATTTTTTATGCAAACTTTAAAGATCGCAACGAGTTTCTGATTAAGATTTGAGGGAAGATGGTTGACTTTTCTCCTAAAGCTATTAATTCTTTTTTTATGACATTCCAGATCTAGGTGATTACTTTGCTGATCATGTGGAGCTGTTAACACCAGAGTTCCTTGATATGATACTTCAACATCTAGGGAAATCAAGGAGCTTAGTGGTCAATCTCCACTCAGGGCATATACACTGTTAAGAGAGCATACCTGAAGCCTATGTTATGAATCTGATTGATTTTCCTTCTCACCCATGTCATGCAAACTTCGCACAAAACCGCTTAACTGTTGAAAGAATCTTATCACTTTACTGTGTGATGACTAAGACGTCTGCGAATATTGGGTGAATCATTTCACGAGAAATGGAAAAATGCTCGGAAAATACTGTTCTGGAGGATGCCTTTTATTCCCAAGTTTGATAATTAGTTTATGTGAGCGTGCTGGTTTAACATTTGACAACAGAGATGAAGTAAAAATTTTGAGTGGTGTGATTGATATCGACTGTATGGCCAGAGTCTTTAGTTGCCCAAATCCTGTTCAACCACCAATTGACTTACTAGAACCCGATCCTACCCCTATTCTCCCAACCGCTATGCTTGAGACTCTTCAAGTTATGATTTCAAAAATACAAGTCAAGCTATTTAGCTTCATTTAAAAGACTCAACTCATATGGACCTACCAAAAGATCCACAACAGTGTGTTAGAAAACACCCTTTTAGCTCACCAAATACATCCCCCCGTACATTCTCAAAATTTCCTACCTCTATCCTAGGAGAGTATGAATTCTTCCCTGAAGACTTATCTCTACCTGTAGAAGATCCTACAGTTGCAAAACATGAATCTACAGTCACACTGAAGAGGTGCTTGAGATTAAAAAAGAGGTAGAACTTTTCTATAAGCCTGAGAGAGAAGCTTTAGAGAGAACGTTGGATGAGTTTTGGGTCGTGATTGAAGGAGATTGGGATAGTGAACATGAATTTGACATGGATTATAAGTACGACAGCCTAGAAGATGAACTAGCAAATGCTCGCATTAACGACTATGATATGGATATATCTGATGAAGAACCCATCTGCAAATGATCACTACTGGAGCCTTTTAGTTTTACTTTGTGGCTGATATCTTATCTATCATTTTCTTGTTTCACTGTACTACCGCTATGATAAGTTGTGGGGGCACAATTTTGTTTAAGTTTGGGGAAAGGAGGAAAGATATTCCCCACTTTGGTATGTTTTATTTTGACTTAGAATCCTTTTGTTTGCTCCCACCTGTAACAATCCAAATTTAATTTCTGCTTTTATTTTGACTATTTTTTTGTCTTTTTTTTACGACTTAAATTTTACTGTTGAAAATTTAGCTTTTATTTTAACTGCCTCAGAGTTGTCAGTTTAAGGGTTTATTAAATGAGCCATAGTAAGTTTCTATTGCTTTATAAGTGGAGTCAAAGCTGAGTCAAGGACATTTAGAGTTTGCAAATTTTTTACACTTACCAATTTATTTTAGTGTCCCTTAAGAAAACTGAGTTAACTAATTAGGAAACCTGAGAGCAACTTACCTTAGCAGAACCATTCAATACAAGCATCTCTTATTTTGCCTCTGCCATGTACAGAAACCATTCTTTGAAACCCTTGTGTAGAGCAAAAGTAAATAAAAAGAAATAAGTTTGGGGGTGGAATAGCCACCAATCCTTTTGCAAAGCCAAATATTTTCAATTCCCTTAGGAAAGCAAAAGATTGTTCCCAAAATGCACGTAGTGCACCCAAAAAAAATAGAAAATGGGTTGGGAAAATAGTCACTCCTCTTCCATAAGAATGAGTGGGCCCATAAGGCGAGCCTCTAGGTGAAGGTGACTAGGAAGTCACATCACTAAGTTGCTTCTAATAAAAAAATGAGAATAAGAAAGGAAAATGTGTCAAAAGCAATAAACACTACAAGAAAAAAGGCCTACGATAGCCTTGAAAAAACGCTATCGTACACTTACGATAGCGTTTCACAAAATGCCGTGACAGCCCCTGCAATTAAAAGTTCTCTAGTTTTTATAGCCTTTTTTCAATGCTATTCTAAACGCTATAATAATAACGTATCATAGGCTTTCCAAAAGGCTACCGAAGAACTTTTAATAGCGTTTTTTAAACTTACTATAAGACCTAAAAAAGGCTATTGTAAAATATTTTATAGGATTTATAGTAGCTCTGTTTTTACTCTCTATTAGCTTACTCAGAAATAATAATAATATATTTTCTCTTCAACCTGTATCGTTTTATCAATACAAACATATTTTTCCTTCAACCTGTTTATCAATACAAAATATATGTAAATGAACTTAATCAAAAACAATAGTGATCAAGCTTTAAAAACTTTAATAATAAAATAATGATCCAAAAAAGTGCATTTCAATATATATTGTAACTTTAACGTTCTAACATTACACCTCAAATAAGTGTAGGAACATCATTCAAGTTGAAGAATAACAAAAAGTACAAATCTATCAATTCACCATTCGTTACATGTTCAAGAGTACTATATTTTGAAACAAAAGTGTGGTAGAGACCAATTCTATCTGCGAAACTTTGTAATCCATTGTAGTGAAGTAGTCTATTCTCCATCATCCTATAAAAAATAGCAAAGAAAATAATTTATTCAACACAAAACCATTCAAAAAAGTTAAAAGGTTAATCTATGAAATATTTACCTTGATATGACTCAGCAGCTAATAGTTTTAAACCATCCATTTTTACTCCATGCCATCTCATAAGTTATAAAGGTTATGCATCAATCCCAATAACTGACAAAACATAGAGAAAAAGAATTCCTTATCAAAATTAGTAGATAAACTTTAATAAACCTGTACATTCTCTAAGATTAAGTGCTCAGGATTTGAAATGGTAGAGCAGCCATGGATTTCCACCTGGAATTTAGAGGAACTAAGATTAATATACTAAATATTTTCAATAACAAGTTTTAAAGGATTGCACCAAAAGAATATCGAGTACCAAAATATGAAGCCTCATAAGTCAATGTAAAAAATCCACATGAAAAATTAGAACAGATAATGAGGAAATGAATAAAAAATGCAAGTTTTTAAACTAGTAATATTCTAGTACTAAAACAATAACAAAATTTTAATGTTTTTGGGCTGACCCCTCATGACTACATTTAAAATCATGCAATGGGTTTGGATGTTGTTAGGCCTGACCACTCATGACTACAGACTCACAACTATTATCTGATGTCGTCCCATATGCCTATTTAAGTGACAAAAAAGGGCTCTTTATCATACAACAAAGAAATCAAACAATACACTATATTACGGCTTCGATGATTCTAAGTTTAAGAAAGTCTTGAAATACAGTAGTTCACATTAAAAACAAACAATTAGAATTCAAATCAATTTAGTTGATTCAAAATATCTACAAGGTGATATAGAATAGAATCAAAATTCTAATATCCAAAAGCTAGCTAGATTGAAATCCTAATCAAGTCCAAACAAATAAGTAATCTATTGGTTCCCAAAAAATAAGATTCCTGAACATGGTGTATATACATTCAATATCATCTTATGGTCTTGCATCTTTTTATGAACTTACATGTTATCTTAAAACAACCAAAGAAGAAGATTTTATTTTAATAAAAAAAATATAGCTATTTCATTAATATATGAAAGAGCGAAAAGACAAAGAGATACAATGAAATTACACTTTAAATAAATAAAAAACCAAAATTAGTAACATTTTAAAGAATATGTAGCACAAACAAAAGCAACAAAGGATTAGTTTTCTCTTTCATGAAACATGCAGGAGCTCTAGCATTATAAGACATTTGAAAATGTGGATAACTCTATAAACAAATGCAATATAAATTAATTTAAAAAAAGCTTAAGGTTAATACCCTTAGACAAGTAAATCAAATTTTATAATGCAAACTAAATAATGTTACAAACTTAAGCAGGAGAATGCAAGAGAAAAACATTTATATTACTCCACTGGTATTTGTCCAAGTAACCAACTTTGGCTTCACTTCAGTCTTTGCTACTAAATCCACCGCTTGACTACTCCGCTAATTAAGCCAAAGGTTAAAATCTAATTTCCAATTACAATGTGTTAGCAAGGATGCCCAATTGACATGCAATTGATATATTGTTACAAAGTACTAATTATGATTTATGCAAGCACAAGTTTTACATAAATCAAAACTAAAACTAATTCCTTAGCAACTACAGTTAGATAGTTCATGGATGCAGATAAGCTTCTTCAATAAAACTAATTCCTTAGCAACTACAACTGGATTAGAAAACTTGGCTTTAAGTATATAAAGAGTTGCCAAGGGAGTAGAAAAGCTAGCAGTTCTATTCGTTGTTCTAATGTCTTTTCTTCCCAATAGAAAAAACAAGCTCAATCCTCTATCTTGACTACAAATTAATATATACCGGATTTTCTATTAACATAAACAGAAATATATTGATTAAAGTTTTTAAATTTAGATTTCCATACATTACCAAAATGACAAAATTTTGAGAATAAATGGTTAAGAGGTCTGCCAGGGCAAGAATTTTGGACATCGGCTTTGATGTGATCAACAATGTTGAGGCCTTCAATTCATTGATTATGAGTAGTATCTAACTGAGTATTAATATCTGATGCATTCTCTAGCAATACAGCACCGTCACACACCTACATCAGCCTCAAATCTTATTTCATATAATGCAATTCCATAAGTGATTTTTTTTAAAATTTTAGTCAAGTTTCAAAAACTAGGAATGAATAGTTTATATATATCTTTATATCTAAATTTGAGAAAGCTTGAAGTTAGAAAAAAAAAAGTATTCTCCCTAAATAAACTTGCTATAATAATTAAAAAAACAAAAAAAAGCTAAGAACTAGACTCTTAAATCCTCAACTCTACAACATGTTAATTAATTAAATATTCACTAACATTTATTCGTTAAATTATAGGATTTGGGAATCGTAAAGAACTGAAGAGGCAGTGTTTCTACCCCCAATGAACAAGAAGATATCAACCCCCACCCCCAATTTCACTTCCACTGCCCATAAAATTTCATTTCAATATAAATTACACCCTTCATTATACATGAATTAAATAGATAACTTAGTAAAATTAACAAAATTTCTTTAACATACCTTTACAATGAAAACCCCAAACCATTAACAATAACACAAGAAGTTTGCAGACGATTCCGATCAAATACCTGTCAGAGATGGTGGCCAAATATAAAAAACCCTTCAACGATTACATCAACGTCGACTGCTTCTGCTGGTTTTATTGCTTGTGGCGCGTCTCTCTTTCTCCTTTCAAGGATTAATCTCCATCCATTCTGCCTGATTTCCTTCTTCGAATCTTCTCGACAATGCTTCATCTCTCAAGTTACCGCCTGATTCTTTTTCTCCTTGCCTGAAGGGATGGTTAATTAAGGTGGAGAACGTAGAGCTTGACGATTTCTACATCCACTATTAAATTGCGAAATCTGATACGATTTGGGAATAGAGAGGGTTTGAGATGCAAAATCCGATTTCACATATTCCTTCGGTGGAGGGAAAAGGGGAAATAGAGGGAAAATAGAAATAGGTTAATTTTTCAGATTTTTGTTCAGCCCGCGTTAAGTTTTTAACTGGGCCTTTATAGGCTTTTGTAAAAAGGCTATCAACTAATCCTATTATTTCTACTATTTTTTGTAGTGAAAACTCTTATTATTTTAAGGTAAAAGATAAGTTTGTTGTACTTGTGAAGCCGAGGAAGGGGGTATGAATTGAGAAGTTTAAGCTGAGGAAAAAGAACTCTAGGATGGTTGTCTTGATAAGTTAACCAAGAGTTGAAAAGGCACATGAAAATATTGGATGGACACACTGTTACCATTGAGATTTATTTCTCTTTTATGTGTTTGATAAAATCTTTACTCTGTTCTAAAGCAATAGAAGCATGTTGATAGCAAACCTTTGCCCTAAGCCTTCATTAAGACTAGCCTTTGTAGATACTTTTAGATTTTAAGCATTACTCGAGGGCGAGTAATGATTCAAGTTTGGCGGTGTGATAATTCCCTGAAAAGAAGTTATCTGCATACCCTAAGTTGGATAAAGCCAAGGAGAAAATGAGTAATTTAGTAAAATAGCTATGATTTAGCCATAATTACTGTAAATTTAAACTAACCTTTCCTTTTTGTGCAACTCTTGTAATTTTGTCAATAGTTTTAGTTTTTAGTTCTTTTTCTTCCATACTTTATGCTACACTAACTTTCTTGGTTGAGCCTAGTGGAGCACAACTTCTGAAATGAGAGTTGCCCTCTGACTGATCTATTTGAGTGCAAGAAGCATTGTTGCTGAGGCAACCTGATAGGAAAAGCTTGAAGATATTTTTCCTTTACTAGTTGTGTTAGACAAGACAAGTAGCCATCGCTATCTGCTACACTTCACTGTACGTGCGAAAAGCGTTGTGTCATCCGGAAAGCTCACCAACTATATTTTTTGGAGGGAAAAAGAAGAAGCCAAGCTTGATATATAAGTTTCCCCTCGAAAATAAAAGAAGAAGACTGAAAAGAAGAAGAAGGAAGCAAGTACAAGAATAGTTTTTTTAGTATTGTAGTATTTTATTTTTCTCTTAAGAACTCTTGCAAATCTCATGAATAGATTTTATTCCATTATGTGTAAAATATGATGAGCTAAAACCCTTATGGTGTTGTGCTGTAAGGTCAGGGATGGGATAACCCTAATTTTGACAGAGATTCTGATTGTATATATGATTTTTTTATATTGTTTGCTTCTCATATTTATCCTCTTTAAAGTTGAGCGAGAACGTAGTAAGAGGAGCCTAACCATGTATTGAGAGATATTTAGGTTAGCACATTAAGAAGTAGAACAAATGATCCTATGATTCAAGTTTAGGGATAAGCAGAATCACAAGTGAAGTAATAATTGTATGTTGGTTCAAAGAAGAAGGAGCATTATTTTGACGTGAGCTTTTAGATATAAATATAGCGTTGAAATCTTGCATTTGTGAACATTTGAGAGAATGTGATTACTGCTTCTTATAAATGCATTCAAGTATTGTACACAAAATCATGCTTGCCCCATAAATCTCTAAGTAACAAGAGTTATCTTGAGTTAATGATCCTATCCCTGCAGCTCAGCACAATATTTCTTATCTTTCTAGATCTACACTCAGTGATATATCCGTTTAATTGTCTTTCTTGCAATTTACTTACTCATAATTCCTTGATGCTACGATTCTACACCAAAATACATAACTATCCCTGTGGGCACTACACTCACTCACCACTATTGTTACTTACTCAATTATAAAAACTTTGGGGGAGGGGGTGTTCGACCATGGTGATTTTCAGAGAAAAAAAATGAAATCTTTATTTTCAAGCTTTGTTCTAATTATTTCTTAATCATAATTAACTTTAAAATCAAAACAATAGGAAAAACATTTCATTCTTTAAACTTTGAAAAGCTTACTAGTATATAAAAAATGGAGGTTTTAAGTTAATAATGAAGAACCCATCAAACTCACACTAATTTCTTATTTTTCCGTTAAATATTGAAGAAAATCAAAACCTTGGGTAAATAGCATTCTTTTTTTTTCTCTTTTCAATTTAAACTTAAATTTCCGTGATTAAAAACATACTTATTTTGATTTTAAGGTTTCCATCTCAATTAAAATAAGATCACCCAAAACCCCAAAAATTAAGAATTCTAGGCTTTAGGAAACTAACTAAAATCTTGAAAACTTAGGGATTCTTCCTCCAATCTTCGTATAATTCAAAACCCAACATAAGCCCATGATTTTCCTATAAAATTCAAGATATAAAGATGAAATTTGAAGCAAAAATAGCAGCCCTCCCTCTTCTACTTGCTGTTTGTCGACCATGGAGGAGAGAAAATGGTTATTTGTTTTGGTTTTTGCTTTTAATGAGGAAGTAGAAGATGACATGAAAATATAATTTTTAAATATCGCTAGTTGGTCGAATTTAATTTAAAAATCCAAGCCAATACCCCATGTCATTGCTCTTAAGTCATTGCAATTACTATTTTTATTATTTTTAACTCAAATCAACTAACCAAGGTTAAATACTACCCAAACTATTAATTTAACTATTAATCATGGTTAATTTATCATCTAACCATAGCTAAATTATATTTAACCAAAATTTAAATAACTTAACTCAATTTACTTATTTTTACCCTTAATAATATGTAAACCCCAATTTTCCAAATTAATAATTTTAGATAAATATTTTTCTTTAAACCATAGTTAATTTTTAACTTAAATTAGTTAACTGATTTAACCTTGATTAAATCACATCAAAATATTAATTTAACATTATTTAAAACACAAATGCTCATTATAATTATATTTCCAATTTCTACAAATTAAAATAAAAGATTTTAACTATTTTAATTAACTTCCAAAACCCGGGTTGTCACAGTTTTAGAATAAAGATTTTTGCTTGGGAAGATGGATTATCTGTTAACTGTGGATAATTCTTAATCAAGCTGTATAATTTGCTAAGTATTACGTATCTGTCAAGTTAGGAGAGATTCAAAGTTTTAGCTTTCATCTTATTCTAAGTTATGAGAATATATCAACTATAACTGCAAAACTTAAGAAGAATTTTTTGCCACATAGTTTAACGAAGAATGCTCTTGTGAACTAGAGGATTAAATGTTTCCATTATTCTAAAGTGAAGTTTTCATTAATGTTAAAAATTAAAAAGTGCAGCTTTTAAAGTTGATTTTGATTGGTATCGAGGTAAGAATCCCAACTTTAGCACTTTTCTTTAAAATAAGGGTAAATTGCAAATAACATACTCATGGTTTTGGCTAACTACATGAACACCCTCTGTGGTTTGAAAATGGTAAATCACACCCCTACAGTTCCAAATTACGCCAATGAGACCCCTTCCTTCCAACGCTATCAACTTTCTTTTAGCCATAACAGATTCATTAGAATTTTGATTTGAATGATTCAAGATGTTTTGGAATCCTCATTTCATGCTCTACATTATAGTCATTTCAAAACTTCTAAATCATCATAAAACAAAAGGGTATGAATTCAATCATACCTAATATTTTGATGATAATAAACTATTTTATTTATTGATGATTTTGAAGTTTTGTAGCGATTGTAACAGAGCTTGAGATGAAGATTCTAAAAATATCTTGAATCATCCTAATCGAAATTCAAACAAAGAAGTTATGGCTAAAAGAAAGTTTACAGTGTTGGAAGGAAGGAGTCTCATTGACATAATTTGAAACTACAGGGGTGCAATTTGCCATTTTCAAACCATAGAGAGTGTTCATGCATTTGGCCAAAACTACAGTGGTCTTATTTGTATTTTACCCTTAAAATAATTGGTAGCATTCAACTAAAAGTATGATCAAAAGACTTATATTTTCTTATGGAAAAAATTATCTTCCTACGGAATTTTATGTTGGCTATCTATATAAATTCAATTAGTTTATGGTCATTATTCAAAACTTAAATTTCAAAGAGTTAAGTATTGAAGGTTGTTACAAGTTAACGCAGCATAAGCTTGTTCTAATTAATCTAAATTAATTAACATGGAAGAGACGAATCTACTTTAATATCATGTAAAATTGTATAAAACATGTAGATTCATGCAAGTTTTTGAAAATTAAAGACCTTATACTTACACTGAGTAATATATGGAGAATTAGTTGGAGGGTTCCTTTATCAATGAGTCTTCTACGTTATATCTCAATGGAACAAGCAAAACTCAATGGTGGGATCGAACTTTAGAAGAAATTAGAAAGAAGAAAATGATTTTGTCTTCCTAATATAAGAGCTAAAAATCGGTAATGGCTAGGGAGGAGGAGAAAAGAGAACTTCCATTTCTTAGGAATTGAATTGATATGTGTTATGAATAACCCAAGCCTTCTATTTATAGGCTAATGGGATAGCTAATCAAAAAAGGAAAATCTCATGGAGATAAATATAAAATAAAAATATTTTTCTCTCTCCCTTTATCCCCTTTAGCCGAAATTGGCTTTTTTCTTTATTTGCTTTATCTTAGGTAAATATAATCTATGTAAGTATTTTAGAATAAAATTAAAATAATTATCTCCGTAAAATATACATATAAGACCGATTTTCTCAATGTAAATTAATTAATAAATCTAATTTATTTAACCAATTATTTGGCCATTATTAATATTTTCTCCCAATTAAATATCATCAAGTAATATTTAATTTGTTAATTTCCATTTAAATAATATTAATTATTTAAATAATTAATAATATTTATAAATATATTAAATATTAATCTCCATTCTGAATCTCTAAAAAAGATGAAAAGGTGGGGCCCAACCCATGAAGCGTCGAACGGTGATTTAATGCCCCCAAAGCTATCATTAATTTTGAAATTTGAAAAGACGTTGAAGTGATGACCTATCAGGAGAATAATGAGAATTCGAGCGGACAAGAATGCAAATTTGCATTACTCTCGCAATAGAACATTCCACCGCAACTTTAAAAGGTGACCAAGAGATTTCTTGAGGTTTGAAAATCGACGCTTGAAAAAGGAAAACCTCTAGTTGCAACAATCTTTGACGCGGTATAAGGCACTAAGCGGCAAAAAGCCTTGGTCTATCCAAACACCTAAAGCCTTCTTTGGAAGAAAAAGCCTTAGTCCAACCAATCGCCTTAAGCCTTCTTCAGAATAAAAAAGCCTTGGTATGACCAAGCACCTGAAGCCTTCTCCAAAAGCAAAAAGTTTTGGTTCATCTAAGCACCTGAAGCCTTCTCCAGAAGTAAAAGCCTTGGTTCGATCAAGAACCTAAAGCCTTGGTCCAACCAAGCATCTGAAGCCTTCTTCGAAAGAAAAGTCCTTGGTCCGACCAAGCACCTAAAATCTTCTCCGGAAGCAAAAAGTCTTGGCCTGACCAAGCACCTAAAACCTTCTACATAAGAAAATATCTTTGGTCCGTCCAAACACCTAACGCCTTCTCTCAAAGCAATAGCCTTGGTCCAATCAAGCACCTAAAACCTTCTCCGAAAGCAAAAGCCTTGGTCCGACCAAGCACCTGAAGCCTTCTTTAGAAGTTAAAACCTTGATCCATACAAGCACCTGAATACTTCTTCGAAAGCAAAAAGCCTTGGTCTATCCAACCACCTAAAACTTTCTTCAGAAGCAAACGCCTTGGTCCATCCAAGCGCCTGAAGCCTTCTCCGAAAGCAAAAGCCTTGATCCGACCAAACACTTGAAGCCTTGGTCAAACACCTGAAACCTTCTTCGCAAGCAAAAGCCTTGGTCCGACCAAGCACCTAAAGCCTGCTCCAAAAACGAAAAGCATTGGTCCATCCAAGCACCTTAAGCCTCCTCCGGAAGCAAAAAGCTTTGGTCCGTCCAAGCAAACAAAGTATTCTCCAGAAGTAAAAAGCCTCGATCAATCAAAGATGAAAAAACGTTCTCTTGCAACAAAAATAATTGTTCATCCGAGCAAATAAAGCTGACCAAGTTAAGCTTACCTTCAGTACAAGAGCAAACAGTTGCATGAGCAAAGCAGAGCTATCCATCTCAAATTCATATAGATTGAGCCTTACCTTAGTCAAATCGGCATCCAACTCAGCAACCTTGAGTTCAAGGGCCCTGTAATTTGGTCGAAGGTACTCCAGATTGTGAAGCCTCTAGCTTCTGGCTTGCATGCCCTATGAAATGACAACAATGAGTAACAAAGAGATCGAGAAATTTAATGGTCAGTAAGGAAGAGGAACTCGCCAACAGAAAGTGGTGAAACATATTTGACATGATCTCACCACCATTAGTGAGGTTGAAAAGTAGGCCAGATTGAGCTCCCTTATATCGACAGAGTATCTGACGTCTTCCAACGCCTTTTGAGATACTAATTCTGTAGCTAAGGAGTGCGAGTCAAACTTCGCGCCAGATGTGAAAAACAACCAGAGAAGAGGAGTGCTCCTCCTGAGGAAGGGATTCTGGAAGGAGTTGCAGCATTCTTCATAGGAAAGAAAACCTCACAGCCCGAGTCCAGGCCAGAAGAACCTGTGATGTTGTGGGCTCTAGAGCATGAAGGCCCGAGCTCTAAAGAACGGAAGATATCTCCTAACCAGACTCCTAAGAAGAAGAAGAAGACACAATGTCAGAGTCTCTTAAGGAGAAGGAAGGCTCCTGATAAGGTGTAATATGTAGACCATCTCAGGACCCCCAGAAACTTCTCAGCCCCTCTAACCGCAATACCCAGTGCATCAAACCTCTCTCCTTTCTTCCTCTTGAAGACTGGATGGTCCACTGACCAGTAATCTCATCCCTCTTTGACTTCGAAGAGGCCATGGGGTAATTGTTTTGCCCCTTCTGATCCGAAGTAGCATCCATGAAAGCTTTCTTGGAAGATACATCGACTTTTTTTTCTTAGCCTTCTCCAGTAAAGTTATGAGAGTAGACGAACTGCCAAAAGTAGGAATGGTGATGAGTTCCTTCAAAGCCATTCTGGGGCTGAGACCTAGAAAACCAAATATTAACGTACTAAACGGGCAAGGAATAAGAAACATATTTAAAACACTTACGAGGGGTACGAGGAATGTATAATTCTTCCTAAGGCTTCTAGAGCTTTGAAAAATAATCCAAGACTCGTGGAAAAACTTTTCCCAGTCAAAGGGAGCGTACTTCTCAAAATCAGCACAACGACGTAGTTCCTCTTTAAAAGCCTGCTTTTGGAGATACTCTTCAGCTTCAAACACAAGCAAGATAAAGGTTAAGTCGGCAGCCATGGAACAGTTCATTCATGATTACTCAAAACAAGTTGCACAACTAAAAGAAGGGAATCTTTTTCTCTCACCAGTATTCTGCCAAGTCATTGGTGGAGCGTGACCCTTAAGAAAAATGGGGCCACCGATGTAGAACCTCTTGTTTTCCTAGCTCTTATCACTGTAGTCTTCTCATCCACCAAACACCAGCCAGAGCATCTTTGAAGGACAAAACGCATCTCATCCTGGGAATTCTGAGGAATACCCCAATAATGTACGACCATCCCAAGACTTAATCTAATGCCAAGCCCAGACGTCAGTACCATGGTGGTGATAATGGTCAGAAAAAGAGGAAGTGGGAATCATACCCCACATGTGAAGAACTTGGGAAAAAAAAAAAGAAGCCCAACCATCCCCAGATGAAATGTGAGCCTGTTCAGAAGGGATGTGAAGCCTCATTTTAATTAACACCTAAAAACAAGCTGCTAGTAATTACTAATTAACAACCTTAATTAAAATTCTAGCATAATAAAAATTCATACAAGGCATGGGCAAAAATCAATAATCTCCTTTAATGATGCATAAGCAATTTTGGTTGGGAATAATTAGATCAAATCTATGAAAATTAATTCTAAATCTAATATATAGAATAAATCTTCATCACAAACTACCTTCAGAAGCTCCAGAAAAACGAAAAAAAGGGAAAAAAAAACTCCCAAACAATAAAAAAAAATTTCGGTCTGACTGCAACAGTTGCCACAACGGCGACTATTTGGGAAGCTCGCGGCAACGCCTCCTACGATGCCCATCGGGATCCAGTTTCTCTTTCTTTCCTTCTTTGTTTCGATCGATATCCCCATATATATTAAAAGTATTACAAATTCTTATACCACCAAACGTGTGGATTTTATAAAAATTCTATGAAAGAAAATAACATCCTAGGCCAATAGTTCCAAATTCAACTAAAACGGAGACCATAATAATAAAACTCCTTTTAAAAATTATGTTTTTCCCATCATAATTTATTTTAGAAAAGTATTATGAACTACAAGACTACTATTATACGAGTTGTTAGGATTGAGACCTCTAAAAATAGAGAACTACGCAGCGGAATTCCTATGGATCTTTCCTCGCAGTATAATATTAATCTAAAATGAATGCATATAAAGAAACACATACCCTTATAGAGAAGTGTTAGCTTTTCCTCGTTCTTGGTTATGATCCAGGGACCACCAAAAAGTCTTCCTCACCAAGCATAAAAGAGAACGACGTGTGGGCACTATACTTCTTGGAAAAACAAAAGGGAAAGAAAAATATTTTCCTTTACCATACTGGCGGTAGCGGCAAGAGGGGATGGAAGAGGAAAAAATTTCTGAGCTTTCAACTCTTGAACTATGAGTCAGTGTATTTGGTTTCTCTAAACCCTTCCCTATTTCTAAGAAAACAAGAGCTCTCAAAAAATCTTTTAAAAATTGAAACAAATCTTAAATTTAATTATCTAAATAATTAAATAAATATATTCAAAATTTTATTTGAATAATTTATGATATAATATCTTTTAATTAATCCAATTAATTCTACAAGATATTCCTCATCATATTTAAATTAATTTAAATAAATTATTTCCATATCTAAATATTTAAATTAATCTAATTAGTTAAATCCATAGATATTCTAAATAAATAAAATGCACAATAATAACTCCTTATTATTGATAGTCGTATGTGGCTCTATTATGGGATAGTCCACACGCTAACATCATCCTTGGGCATTTTAAACATCCTCTTAATTTAATAGACTTATTCTCTTAAGTAAATAAATAGATAAAACTCCTTTTATTTATTTTCATTCTTTTAATTTGACAACTTCAATTAAATAATTAAATAGACTCTTCTATTTAATCTCTCATTAATTTTGGATAACTTCAAAACTAATTTATTAAATAGACTCTTATATTTAATCTCTCATTTAAATAATTAAATACTCTTTTATTTATTTTCTATTTAATAATTAAATAGACTCCTCTATTAATTTCCCACTAATCAAATAATTAAATAGAGTCCTCTATTTAATTTCTTTTAATTAATTAAATAGACTCATCTTTTTTTTTTACCTTTAATTAATTTGAAAACTTCAAATTAATTTACTGAAATTCATTTTACCAAAGGAATTATTCTCATTAATAAATGTTCTCATTTACATGCGTTAGCTCAGAGACTTAATGAACCTATTGAATGAAGTTCCAATGATCTAGAATTAAGTTATTTAAAACTCATTTAATCAATTAATTCTTATTCATTAACTCTTAGATAACTCCATTATATATCTAGAGTTGCACTCTTAGTTCTATAGACATAGTTAAGTCAATTGGTTATAATCATGAACTACACTTTGATCCTTCACAAGTAGTTCGTATCCACGACTAGGTGATTTATTGATTTAACCTCTGTGATACATCTTGTTCCTTAAGCTCAGCTGATTCTCTAATGAACAACCTTACATAGTCTCCATTATGCGTTTGACTAGTTCCTTGATAAGAGGAATATGGGACCTCAATGTTCAAGCGCTGAATCAGTCTATTAGAGAACTACTTATCTATTTTCCTTTTGTAAATACGTTTCCAGCTATATCCAAGATCCAATCCCCAAAATGGGAGGCCTATTGAGCGAGCTCAAAAGTTTGTCTCTTGCAAACAAGATTTTGTAATTCACTCAAGATTAAGATCAATTGTACATGATCAACCGATTGATATACAAAATATCTTTCTGAACTGTTTTACCAGAAGATAGTAAAGATATCTTAGTCTAGTCTACTACAGTCTCTATTGTAGCAAAACCCTTACTCACATGTCTCTACATAAGTGATCTTGTAACGTCCTGTTATTTTGAGGTGAATTTTTTATTTATTTTATTTTATTTTATTTATTTATTTATTCATTTAAAGTATTAAAGTTAATTTTAGAATTAGTTATTTAGAATTAAATAGTTAATTTCGTTCGGAAACCTTTTTAATCTCTTAATTAGTCTAAATTAGTTTCAATTGTATTATAATTATTCCTGGGCCAATTAATAATTATTAATCACCATCAGGCTAGTTTAAATGCTTCGGGTTTCGTTTTAAAAGCTTAAGGCAAATATAGGACATATGCGTCATTTCCAATTTCTTAAAATATCAAAAACACTATTCATATTCTCTTTAAATAAGTCAAAATTGATCAAAAGGCTTCATTTTTCTTCTCTTCTTCTCCTTGGGGCCGAGAGCATCATAAGGGAGGGTTTCCATTTTTGGTTTTTCTTCAATTCTTGGTGGATCGTTATAATTTCGGTTTCATTGAATAGCCACGGGCCCGAGCATCATTTCCAACCTAGCAATCAAGCTTTTCATCCGTTTTCTTAAGGCCTTAAGGTATGACAAAGTTTCTAACCTAAGCTTCAAATAGTGTTTTAATGGAGTTTTTCGTTTAAATCTACTATTTCGTGCCGAGAAACTCGAAGATTTCAATCGAGGGAATCGTTTTAGGTGATTTTAGAAACTTACCCTAACCCTAGAATCGAGTTTGACCCGGAAACCCTTTCCGTTTGATTTTCCCTTATTTGATGATTATTAGGGTATTTTTAAGTGTTATGTTTTTATGTTTTACTTCATCTTTCGGGATTGAACTTTTGTCCAAAACCCTAATTCACATTTACCCATTGATGGTACAAACCTCCAAAGTGCTCGAAACCAACCCGAAATGCCTCTAAAGTGCTTAAAATCCGTAAAACCATCTCCATTTCTTTCTTCCCCTTGGGCCGTGGGCTTCTTGGGAGGATTCCCGAGCTGTTTTATCCTTTATTTTAATAATGTGATGATCGTTGTTCATTTCATTAAATTAATATACTTTAGGTGTATTTGAATTATAGGTTTCGTGCATTGGTCGTGAAATTGGCAACCGGCGATTTGGAGTTGACTTCTTTTATAAGGTGAGTTTAAAATGGTTGTGATTACTTTTATGTGTTCGGATTGCATGACGATCATGTTTGATAGAAGTTAAGAGTGTTATTTGATTTTGAGAGATTATCCAAGAATAGATGTAATTGGGAGTTAAGGAAAGTGCTTAAGGAGAATTGGTTAAGTTTTGGTGTTGTTTAAAGTGAGATGTTTGTTGTGGATTAGGTTGTTTTCTCAAGGAGAATTATGTTTCTAGAAATTGGAGAAGGGTATTAGATTACTCCGTTTATTTGAGTGGTTATAAGATAGTTAAAGGAAACTTGGGAGAGAAAATCACCGTGTGGAATTGAGTTAGTGTAATAATATTAGCGATGAGATTCGCTATTTAGTACTACCAAAGGGGAGTAGTACGTGTGGCGTTATGGTCACGGTGTGGTAATGTGATTGGTTATAATGTGGTCACGGTGTGGTAATGTGATTGGTGACAATGTGGTCACGGTGTGGTAATGTGATTGGTGACAATGTGGTCACGGTGTGGTATGTGATTGGTGACAATGTGGTCACGGTGTGGTATATGAATGGTGACAATGTGGTCACGGTGTGAAATGTGAATGGTGATAATGTGGTCACAGATTGAAATGTGACAATGTGGTAACAATGTGATTTGAGTGGTGATTGTTAAATGAAATAACCTGTGGTATGACGTGTATGATGGAAATTTACATTATCATTTACTTTGTTATGCTTTAGTACTAATTAGTTGTTTTAGTACTTTATTTACGAGCTTGAATGTTTATTTTTCGGAGTTACAATATAGTAGAATGAGATTGTTTTCTTATGCATAGTACTTGGGAGTATAGAAAGGGTAGTAAAGAGCACGATAGGAATTTGGACACATTTTCCGAAATGGAATTCGGTCCATAGAAGTGCGTGCATCCATCTTATTCTCACTAAAGGTAATACTCGTGGGAGAGGACGAGGTCGTGGAGGTGGTGTTGCTTGATCACGAGTGGATGGATTTTGGGACATGGACCTACATGTATATTTTGGGGCATTCTATGAATGCTAGATAAAACTACACATGTCATTACCTTTAAACTTGTATTTTATGGCTCATGAGAGTCTAAGAACTGTTGTATATTATATCGAGTCTACTTTCTCTGATTTGGTAATAAAATGAAGTACGTACTTCTGTTGGTTTTAAATTCTCTGATTTGGGCCTATGTAAACAGGTTTAGGGAGTTCATATTTTAAACGGATCCACGCCAAATTTGTATAAAATCTAGTCTTCCGCTGTTTGCTTCTGATTTAAATATTTGAGAAAATTCGAGTCTTTACAGATCTAGAGGAGATCACTTGTACTAATATACAAGTGGACCGTGTTAGTGATATTGTAAGAGCCCGAGGGTTTGACGTAAGGTAATTAGAAATTTTTTCTTTTATTGGTATATTTTAATTAGTGATTTAAAGTGTGAAAAATTATTTTTATTTGAATTTGGGTTAATTAGTAATTAACAATAGTTAATTTAACCAAGTGTGGAGAATTTAGTAGAAAGATAATTATTGACCATGGTTAAATAAGTGAAGAGGGTTAGTTAGCAAAGGGTTTTAAGGGCAAGGACTTTTTAGCAAAAGAAAAGAGGAAAGAGAGCCTAAATTAATTATGGGAGGTGGAGGGAGTTAGGAGATTAAATGAAGAGGTGGAGGGACTTGTGGGCAAATAAAATTAAGTTATTATTATTATTTTTTAATTTTGAAATTAGGAAGTATACAAATGAAAATGAAGAGAAAAGAAAAATGCAAAAAAGAAATTTCTCCTCATTCTTCTTCAAGAGGCCGTAGCCCCCCCCCCTCTTCTCCATTTTTGGGCAACTTCTCCCTGCTTCATTTCATGGTGTTCTAGGGTTAATTCAAGGGGGTTTTGGTTGATTCATGATAGAATCAAAATTATAGGAAGGTTTATACAAGATTCAAGAGGAATTAATAGAGGTTCAAGGTAATTTTATAACCTAGGGTTCATACTTTGTCTAGGTTTTCCATGATAGTAGTTTGGCTTCTCTTGGGTGGTGTTTGTGGATTTGTTGTATGAGGTTCTTTCCCATGTGTATTTATTGGATTAAGAAAATTGAAATGTATTTTTTGATCAAGTATCTTTGTAGTAATTCCTTTATCTGAGACGGAGAATGGGTAAATTTGGGTGAGAAAAGGTGTACCCAAAATTATCTCATTTTGTAAATCTTTAACTAGAATAAAGGTATTTTTGAAACAAAAGTTTTGATTACAAATGTGTACATTAGAAAGTTTATATTTGATATTGTAACGACCCGCTTTCCGTTCAATTCTTTAAATTCAAATGCACAGCGGAAGACTCAATTTTTAAAGAAAAACGGCATGGGTTCGTTTAAAAATCGAATAACCAAAACCTGTTTACAACCCAAATTTCCAGAGAAAGCTATAAATCGGGAATGCGCATTCCAAAAGAGAGTTTAATCATAAAACATCGAAATACTTTATACAAACACCCTTCGCGAGCTCAAAAAGACACAAATATGTAAAAAGTATATGATTTACAAGCATTTTTACGAATGCTTAACCAAAAGAGTTTTAACATTGTCCTTGCACCATCTCGTCAAGTCACTCGGCTCCACCTCCTCTACCACGCTTCTTGGCACGGGGTTTACCTGAAAATAATGTGGTGTAGCACCATTAGCAAACAATGCTAGTGAGAGTAAAATGAAAGCAAGTAATCCTATGAACAAAATCTCATAACCGAAATCGTGTCCAAAGGCCTAAAATGCTCATTACTACCCATATCCACACTTCCAATTCCCATACAATCATACGATAGTAACATACCACCTGTAATCGTCATTCGATACCATAAGATAGAACAAAGACTTAAAGTAAAGTACAATCATACTACGCAATTATAAGGAATATGTAAATGTAACATTATCTATCCTTATTACCAATCAAGTTTCATCGTAATGTGCTATTGTATGGATCAAAATCTACATACCACGTACGGTCGTACCATATTACCATCATCGCACCATGATTACATATGGATCAAAATCAACATACTACCATGTGCCGTATCACAAATCATAGTACCATGGTTACATATGGATCAAAATCAACATACTACCATGTACTTATTTCACAAACCCTTGCACCATGATTACATATGGATCAAAATCAACATACTATCATGTGCCGTAGTGCCATCATCGTAACGTGCTATTGTATGGATCCGAATCAACATACCACGTATAATACGAACCCTCAAGCGTTGACGGATTCAAGAACCAGGATGATGGACCCTTGAACGGAAAAGCTTGAAAACCCTTAACAATTTGAATCAACCTTTAGGCGAGGTTGGGAAGATGATGACCTAATCGATCAATCCCCTAATTCAAGAATAGGTTTCTTTAATTAAGGTTGAGGCACTCCACAAGAACAATGATCAATTGGACTTGAATGACTCTAAACATGCAATTCAAGAACATGAATTACAAAGAGGTTTTTCAAAGCAAAAGCTTAAACCAAAACAAAAGGATTTTCATTCATTGATATTCTCCTTGTAAAGCTTACAAAAGAGGCTTTAAATAGCCTAATAAACCCTAGCTTGGTCGAAAATATGAAGGGAAATAAAGACCTAATAATAAAAAGGTAAAAACTAGACTTTCCTAATTTCAAATTAGGAAAGTTTTCCTAATCTTTTAAACTTGGTCTCCAAGTTTGCAAAACTAAGGAAACAAAGTCAAATCTTCCCTATTACATCAATAATAATAATAATAAATAAAACTAAAGTAATAAAACTCAAATAAAATACTAAAATTCGAAATTGGTTGAAAATAGACAAAACTACAAGTGTCAGTCGCCATTTTTGATGTCATTTTCACTCGTTTGAATGTTTTCATGCGCGATTTTCTTTGGAGCTCTTTGAAACAAATATCCCATGAGTTTAGTAGTGTTTTAAACTCATTTTCTTCATTAGTCAAGTATGTAACCCAATATCCTTGTAAACGCCCAAGAAAGTCAATCTTCACTCGTTTAGTCTTCGGATTCTTGATCTTTTCTTGATTGAAACCTTGGACTTCAATATTGTCAATTCTTTGACATTTGGGGCTGGGATGATTCATATCAACGTACAGTCGTACCATGTTACCAACATCACACCATGATTACATATGGATCAAAATCACATACTATCATGTGCTAGTTACAAACCATAGTACCATGGTTACATATGGATCAAAATCACATACTACCATGTACTATCCCACTAATCATCTCACCATGATTACATATGGATCAAAATCACATACTATCACGTGCAGAATCAAAGTGCTCAAGGTTCCCACAAATTATCACACCATGATTACATATGGATCAAAATCAACATACTACCATGTGTGAATCAATGTGCTCAAGGTTCCCACAAATCATTACACCATGATTACATATGGATCAAAATCACATACTACCATGTGTAAATCAATGTGCCCTAGGTCTCCAATAAGTTAGCTAAACTCCAAAGAATTCTACTAAGTTAATTAGAAACCTAACTAGCTAGATTACACGAGTTATCACTCAAGTGCATCTTCTAATTACTTAACTTCCAAATCCATCAAAGTAACTTTCAAATCCATCAAAGTAACTTTCAAATCCATCAAAGTAACTTTCAAATCCATCAAAGTAACTTCCATTCCAAAACTATTCACTTCTAACTACTCTCCAAATCACACTACTATACTTCCAAATCACTCCGATGTTCTCTAATCATCGAACTATCCATAAATCCAAACTTTCTCCACACACACTTCCGAATTAAAGTCTCCAACCAAACTATAATCCTAAGAAGTTATCTCCCTCTTTACATCGATAAACAATTACATAACGAAACTAAATTCATAAAACCACTAACTTTCACATTAAACTCACCTTAGCTTGAAGACAAGCTCCGAATAATCCGAGGTTGTAAATTCACGATCAATTCACAATCCTACAAACGAATTATTCCTAAATTACATTAATTAACCGAAAAGCAATCAAACAATATCTAAACACATAAAACCACGAAAATCCCGGATTCTACCCTTATGGAGCTCTCGGCCAAGCTAGGGAAAAAGGGGTTCGGGTTTGGTTTTCAGGCTTTTATTCATTTTAGAGGTGTTTTGGGTTGGTTTCGAATACTTTGGAGGTTTGCATAATCAATGGGTAACCGAAAATTAGGGTTTTGCATATTAATCAATTTTCGAAAAACTAACTAAAAAGCAAAAACACAAAGAACCTAAAACATCCTAAACATAGTTCAAAGAGGGAAAATCACAAGGGATGGGTTTTCAGCTCAAACTCGGTTTTAGGGTTTAGGGAAAGTTTCTAAAATTGACCATAAAGACTTCCCCGAATGAAACCTTCAAGCTTCAGTGAACGAATTCGAAGATTACAACTCAAAACCTCCATTAAAACACTATTCACATCAAAAATTAGAAACTTTAACATACCTTAAGGCCTTGAGAAAATAAGCGAAAACCTCGATTGTTAGGATGAGTAGAAAGTACGTCTCGAGAGCTTTCCAACGAGCTAAGGCACGATGAAAACGGTCGAGAAACGAAGCCGGGGTGACAAATTCTTTCTCTCCTCTTTTTTTCTCTCTAAGCTACGGGTTTGGGATGAAAAATGAGAAGAAATTTTATGATTTTTGTCTAATTTTGGCTTATTAAAGGAGAAGGATGAATAGTGTTTAGATATTTAAGAAATCGGAAATGACGCCTACGTCCCTCTTTTGTTTTTACTTTAAAAACGAAACCCGAAGCTCGTAAATAAATCTAAAAGTGATTAATAATTATTAATTGGCCCATTAATAATTATTAATACAACCGAGACAAATTTAAAGTATTAAAACGATTAAAAAGAATTTCGGACGAAAATAACTACTAAAATCGAAATCACTACTTTTAAATTAACCTTAAATACTTTAATTAAAATAAATAAATAAAAAAAACTTCACCCCCAAAAGTAACGGGACGTTACAGAACATGTGACAGCCGAACTGTAACGACCCGCTTTCCGTTAAATTCTTTAAATTCAAATGCACAGCGGAAGACTCAATTTCTAAAGAAAAACGGCATGGGTTCGTTTAAAAATCGAATAACCAAAACCTGTTTACAACCCAAATTCCAGAAAAAGCGATAAATCGGGAATTTCGCATTCCAAAAGACATTTAGACCTTAAAACATAGACATATTTTACACAAATACCCTTTCGGGCTCAAAAAGACACAAGTTATGTAAAGATGGAATAATTTACAAGCATTTCAATGAATGCTAAACAAAATGAGTTGTTAGTATTGTCCATACACCCTCTCGATCATCACGCGGCTCCACCTCCTCTACCACGCTTCTTAGCTCGAGGTTTACCTGAAAATTTTAAGTGTAGCACCATTAGCATAACATGCTAGTGAGAGTAAAACGAAAGCAAGTAATCCTATGAACAAAATCTCATAACCTGAAATCGTGTCCAAAGGCCTATAATGCCAATACTACTCACATCCACACTTCCAAATTTCCATACAATCAATCGATAGTAGAATGCCACCCATACATGTCAATCAATACCATGAGATAGAAAAATAAAGACTTAAAGTAAAATTAACATTCACAACTAAGTCTCACTACACGTTTCTAAGAATCGGTAAAAATAATATTAACTATCCTTATTACCAAACAAGTTTCATCGTATCGTGCTATTGTATGGATCGAAATCAACATACCACGTACCATATCACAACCATCGCACCATGATACGTATGGAACCGAATCAACATACTATCATGTGCCGTATTATAGATCATAATACCATGGTACGTACGGATCCGAATCCACGTACTACCATGTACCATATCTCAATCATCGGATATCAGGACTTTCACCATTTAAGGTATCAGGAATTTCTCCATTTCAGGTATCAGGAATTTCACCATTTCAGGTATCAGGAATTTCACCATTTCGGATATCAGGAATTTCACCATTTCAGGTATCAGGAATTTCACCATTTCGGATATCAGGAATTTCACCATTTCACAACATGATACGTATGGAACCGAATCAACATACTATCATGGGCCACTTTACAAACTGTTAAGCTTCCTAAAAGTTAGTTAATCTCAAAGAATCCTACTAAGCTATTACGAAGCCTAACTATCTAGATTACACGAGTTAACACTCAAGTGTATCACTTTAGCTACATTAACTTTCAACCACTCAAGTAACTCTCAATCCACCTTCCTCTATCATCTCCAATTCACTTTGTAACATTTTCAAACCACTCCGATGTTTCCTTTTCATTGAACTAATTATAGTTCCAAAATTCCTCCACTAACTTCCGAATTAAAGTCTCTAACCAAACTTAACTTCTAAGAAGCTAAATCTCGCTTAACTTCGATAAACAATAACATAATGAAACTTAATTCATAAAACAACTAACTTTCATTTTAAACTCACCTTGTAAACGAAGTCAACTCCGAAACACCGGTTGACCAAGAATCACGATCGATGCACAAAACCTATAATTAAATACACCTAAAGTATATTAATTAACCGAATCGAAGAACGATCGTCACGATACTAAAATAAAAGACAAAACAACCCGGAACTTATGCCAAGAGGCCCACGGCCCAAGGGAAAGGAAGAAAAGGAATTGTTTTCCGGGATTTTAAGCACTTTAAAGACATTTTGGTTTGGTTTCGGTACTTTGGAGATTGGTAACCTTAATGGGTATTCGCAATTTAGGGTTTTGAGCATTAAACCATTTCCAAACAATTAGAAAATAGCAAAAACATAATAAACTAAACATCCTAAATCAAGCCAAAAGAAGGAAAACTACAAGGAACGGGTTTCCTGGCTCAAACTTGGTTTTAGGGTTTAGGGAAAGTTTCTAAAATTGACCATAAAGACTTTCCCGATTGAAACCTTCAAGCTTCGGTGAACGAATTCGAAGATCCCAACTCAATTCCACCATTAAAACACTATTCACAACAAAAATAAGAAACTTTAACATACCTTTAAGCCTCGATAAAACGAGCGAAAATTACGTTCGGTAGGTTGGAAATGATCTACGGGCCAAGGGCTTTCCAACGGTAGTAGAATCGAGACGATCTACCGAGAAATAAAGAAAATAAAAAAAAAAAAAAAAGGAAGGAGGGTTTTGGTCTTTGATACCCACGGCAGCAAGGAGGGGAAAAGTGCAGGAATTTTCCAATTTTTGACTAAGTGTTGATATTTAAAGATGATGAATAGTGATTTTTTAGATATTTAAGAAATCGGGTAATGACGCCTACGTCCCTCTTTTGTTTTTGCTTTAAAAACGAAACCCGAAGCTTGTAAATAAATCTAAAGGTGATTAATAATTATTAATTGGCCCGTTAATAATTATTAATGTCACCAAAACATAATTAAAGTATTAAAACGATTAAAAACTAATTCGGACGAAAATAGCTACTAAAATAAAAGTTACTGAATTAAAACTAAACTTTAAAAGCTTTAATAAATAAAATAATAATAAAAAAAAAATTTACCTCTAAAAGTAATGGGACGTTACAGACTACCCTCCTAAAAGAGCTTTTCGTCCCCGAAAAGTAGGCCCCTAAGTGAAAAGATGAGGATGTTTCGCTCGCATCTCATCCTCACGTTCCCACGTAGCCTCTAATGAAACTTGGTTCTTCCACTGAACTTTAACCAAGTCTATCGTTTTGTTCCTTAGCACCTTCTGTTCTCTGGCTAGGATCTCAACTGGTACCTCTTCATAGGATAGACTAGCATCCAAGGTAACAGGCTCATAATCGATAATATGCGAAGGGTCAGCCACATACTTCCTGAGCATGGACACATGGAACACATCATGAACTGCTGACAAGGCCGGTGGAAAAGCCAATCGATAAGCTACAGACCCAACCCTATCCAGGATCTCAAAGGGGACTATAAACCTAGGACTCAACTTGCCCTTCCTCCCAAACCTCATCACCCCTTTCATGGGTGCCACCTTCAGGAATACGTGGTCACCAACCTCAAACTCAAGTGCACTACGCCTCTCATCGGCGTAACTCTTCTGTCTACTCTGGAGCCACTCTCATCCTCTCCCGATAAGAGCAATGGAATCACTAGTCAACTGCACTAATTTCGGTCCCCAGAAGTTTCCTCTCACCAACTTCATCCCAATGAGCAGGTGATCCGCACTTTCTACCATAAAGTGCCTCAAAAGGTGCCATTTCGATAGTAGCCTGATAACGTTGTTATAAGCAAACTCAACAAGATATAACCGAGTATCCCAACTACCACCGAAATCTAAAGTACAAGCTCTCGAGATATCCTCCAAAATCTGGTTAACCCCCCGGTCGACCATCCGTCCGAGGATGAAAAGCGATCTTGAAATCCAAGCCAGGTCCCATAGCAAGATGCACGGACTCGCCAGAATTTCAAACAAAACGAGTGTCTCGATGCAAAACAATCCTGGACGGGCACTCCATGAAGTCCGACAATCTCTCTCAAGTATAAGCGTGCCCATGTCTCAACAGGGGTAGGTTATCTTCCCGTGGTATGAAATGTGCACTCTTTGTCAACCTGTCCACTATCACCCAAATGGTGTCATAACCCTTCGCTGTCCTCGGTAAGCCACTGATAAAGTCCATCGATATTTCTTCCCACTTCCACTCAGGCACGCTCAAAGGGTTAAGATAACCAGGTGGACTCTTCCTCAATGCCTTTACTTGCTGACAAACTAAACACTTACTAACAAAGTCAGCAACTTCACGCTTCATGCCAGGCCACCAGTAATGCTGTCGCAGGTCCATGTACATCTTAGTACTACCTGGATGTACATAAAATATAGAACTGTGAGCCTCCTCTAACACTCTTTCTTCGTAAGTCGATTCTAAAGGCACACATAGCCTCCTACGATACATCGGCATTATCCGTGGAAAAAGTAAAATGGCTAGGTAAATCGGATTCTACCTCACGAAAACCTTCAGCCAAGTGTTTCTCACCCCTCTGTACCTCTATCATCCTCTGTCTCAAAGTAGGGCCAACCGTCAAACTTGCCAAGCTCACTGTAGTCTCAGCTAAAAGAATGGCTATCTCAGCTCTTTCCATCTCCCATCTAAGTCTCAATGGAATAGTACTCAAAGAAGACAAATGTGATGACTTTCGACTAAGCGCATCGGCAACTACATTGGCCTTTCCCGGATGATATTGGATGTCACAATCATAATCCTTCACAAGTTCCAACCATCTCCTTTGTCTCATATTGAGCTCTTTCTGTGTGAAAAATTACTTGAGACTCTTGTGATCGGTGAAAATCAGAATCTTCTCACCATACAAGTAATGTCTCCAAATTTTCAATGCATGTACCACCGCTGCTAGCTCCAAATCATGAGTCGGGTACTTTCTCTCATGCTCCTTTAACTGCCTAGAAGCATAAGCTATTACCTTCCCATGTTGCATCAATACACATCCCAGACCCTTCTTGGATGCATCGGTATACACTGTCAAACCACCAGACTCATCAGGTGATACTAAAACTGGGGCCGATACAAGTCGCCTCTTAAGCTCCTCAAAGCTATCTTCGCACTCATCATTCCACACAAACTCAACCCCCTTTTTCGTCAAATGAGTCAAAGAAGATGCAATCTTGGAAAAAACTTGCACAAATCGCCTATAATACCCGGCAAGTCCAAGAAAACTCCGTATTTCAGTCACACTAGTCGGTCGTGGCCAACTACTAACAGCTTCCACCTTAGAAGGATCCACAAAAATCCCCCTACTAGATACTACATGCCCAAGGAAATTCACTTCCTTCAACCAGAATTCACATTTAGAGAACTTTGCATACAACTTTTGAGCCCTCAAAGTCGATAGTACCTTCTCTAAATGGATAGCATGTAACTCCTCAGTCCTCGAATAAACAAGAATATCATCAATGAACACTATCACAAAAGTGTCAATAAATCCCTTGAACACTGTATGCATCAGTCCATAAAGGCCGCAGGAGCGTTAGTCAAGCCGAAAGACATGACAACAAACTCATAATGACCATAACGTGTCCTGAACGCAGTCTTAGGAATATCAACATCCCTAATCCTCAATCGATGATACCCTGATCGAAGATCTATCTTCAAAAAGACAATGGCCCCTTTTCACTGATCAAACAAGTCATCTATCCTGGGCAAAGGATACTTGTTCTTCATTGGACCTGGTTCACTCTCTATAGTCAATGCATAATCTCATAGAGCCATCTTTCTTCCTTACAAACAATACCTGGAGCTCCCCACGGTGACACACTTGGGCGTATAAACCCCAAATCTAAAAGTTCCTGCAATCGACTTTTTAACTCTCCGAGTTCACTGGTGCCATACGATAAGGTGCTTTGGACAATGGAGCGGTCCCAGGTATCACCTCTATCCTGGAAGTCTAACTCCCTCACCTGGTGGCAAACCAGGTAACTCATCAGGGAAGACATCAATGAAATCCCTCACAACGGGTACGAAAACTAGGGTGGTCACATTAACGGATGTGTCGACTACACTAGCTAAATAACCCCAAGCACCATCAAGCAAAAGTGCTCTAGCCTGGATCACCGAGATAACCATAGGTGTCACCCTACCTCGGATCCCATGAAAGCGTAAACTAGTCCCACATGGACCAATAAAGTCTACCACTTTCTCACTACAACCGATAATGGCGTGGTTGGCTGATAGCCAATCCATACCCAAAATAATATCAAAGTCAGTCATGGGCATCACAATCAACATAGCATGCAGAAAGCAACCCATAATACATAAATCATCAGTATAAATGACTCTATCCACAACAACAGATTTCCCGAGTGGAGTAGTGACATGCAACTCATGCCCTAATGGCTCAGACTGTAAGGCAGCAGACTCGACAAACCCAGCAGATATAAATGAGTGACTAGCCCCAGAATCCAATAGTGCAAAGGTAGAGTGCCCTAAGACGGACAAAGTACCTGTCACAACTGTACCAGATGCCTCGGCATCCTCTCGAGTGGTGGCAAAGACACGGGCCTGCTGTCGTGTCTGAGGCTGTGCCTGAATTGCCAATGGTGCTCTCTGCTGCTGAATAGGCCTAACCTGGCCCCTACCAACAGTCTGACCTCGGCCCTGAGTCTGTCCTCGGCCCTGAGTCTGTCCTCGGCCCTGACCCTGACCTGAACTCTGACCCTGACCTCCACTATACCGTACTGTATGCAAACTAGGGCAGAAACGTTTCACATGTCCAATCTGTCCACACTGATAGCATCTCACCACCTTACACTGACCCAGGGGTACCCGGTGCAAATAGGGCAAGTAGGGTAAGGGAGGAGCAAGAGCACTAGGCCGACCTGTGTGAAACCGAGGTCCCGTCATCCTCTCGGCCCTTACTAGGAGCTGTCTCGATGGTCGTGTCCCTCAACCGGAGAGGTCATCCCGAGCCTTCCTCTTCTCGAGAAGAAGCCTGTGCGCAATCTCAAATGCCTTCTTCTCAAGATCCCCAATATCTAATGCCAAAGCGGCATTCAAAGCATCGACAAAGGTAGTAGGTTTCAAGGCTCGTGCACTGGCCTCGTAACTCGGCCCTCAAACCTACTATAAACCTCCTCCTCTTACTCTCCAGGATCGATAACATGTCCGGTGGCAAACTTTGACAACCTGTCAAACTCCCTCTCATACTCCACCACCGACATATCACCCTGTCTAAGGGTAAGAAATGGAATCTCTAGCCGGTCACGTGTATCCTCGGGATAGTATTTCTCAAAAAACTTCTCCCTGAACATCTCCCAACTAACCTAGGTAAATCGAACCGAGAGTATGAGATATACCATTCCACCAATAAAGTGCATCATCAACCAATGAATAGGTCCCACAATGAACCTTCACTTGATCCTGGGCACTTAATAAACCCAAGTACCCTCTCAATCCTGGTAATCCATCTCTCCGCATCACTGGGATCGGTGGATGTACCATCAAACTCGAGAGTGTTATACCTGACATACTCCTTCGAGTTTTCGCGAAGATCTGTAACACCAGGTCGATCTACCACCTGGAGCAGGTGCTCTAACAGGTGGTATAGCCTGATCGATATGTCCCCCACCACCTCGTAATAGATCTCTAAAATACTCCTCAGAAATGGTAACACTGCGACCATGACTAGGTGGCTGATCTATTGGAGGCTCATCCTCCCGATACTCATGGTGGTGGTGTAACTGCTCTAATACGGCCCCTGCCTCGTACTACAGTCGGTACTCTACTCCTACCTCTCCTCGGTGCAACTGTCCTCGGAGGCATACTGAAATCACATCAGAAAATCCTCACATGAGTTACCAGGAAAGTAAAAGTAAAAGTACACACAAACTAAACAAAAGAGAGCGTTCTAAGGATACCTGGCGCCGGTGACTTCGAGCGATGTTTGGACAATATTAAAGTATGAAAAACATGCGATGCATGTGGTCTTCAGAACCAAAGAGGCTCTGATACCAACTGTAACGATCCGCTTTCCGTTAAATTCTTTAAATGCAAATGCACAGTGGAAGACTCAATTTCTAAAGAAAAACGGCATGGGTTCGTTTAAAAATCGAATAACCAAAACCTGTTTACAACCCAAATTCCAGAAAAAAGCGATAAATCGGGAATTTCGCATTCCAAAAGACATTTAGACCTTAAAACATAGACATATTTTACACAAATACCCTTTCGGGCTCAAAAAGACACAAGTTATGTAAAGATGGAATAATTTACAAGCATTTCAATGAATGCTAAACAAAATGAGTTGTTAGTATTGTCCATACACCCTCTCGATCGTCCACGCGGCTCCACCTCCTCTACCACGCTTCTTAGCTCGAGGTTTACCTGAAAATTTTAAGTGTAGCACCATTAGCATAACATGCTAGTGAGAGTAAAACGAAAGCAAGTAATCCTATGAACAAAATCTCATAACCGAAATCGTGTCCAAAGGCCTATAATGCCAATACTACTCACATCCACACTTCCAAATTTCCATACAATCAATCGATAGTAGAATGCCACCCATACATGTCAATCAATACCATGAGACAGAAAAATAAAGACTTAAAGTAAAATTAACATTCACAACTAAGTCTCACTACACGTTTCTAAGAATCGGTAAAAATAACATTAACTATCCTTATTACCAAACAAGTTTCATCGTATCGTGCTATTGTATGGATCAAAATCAACATACCACGTACCATATCACAACCATCGCACCATGATACGTATGGAACCGAATCAACATACTATCATGTGCCGTATTATAGATCATAATACCATGGTACGTACGAATCCGAATCCACGTACTACCATGTACCATATCTCAATCATCGGATATCAGGACTTTCACCATTTCAGGTATCAGGAATTTCACCATTTCAGGTATCAGGAATTTCACCATTTCAGGTATCAGGAATTTCACCATTTCGGATATCAGGAATTTCACCATTTCACAACATGATACGTATGGAACCGAATCAACATACTATCATGGGCCACTTTACAAACTGTTAACCTTCCTAAAAGTTAGTTAATCTCAAAGAATCCTACTAAGCTATTACGAAGCCTAACTATCTAGATTACAAGAGTTAACATTCAAGTGTATCACTTTAGCTACATTAACTTTCAACCACTCAAGTAACTCTCAATCCACCTTCCTCTATCATCTCCAATTCACTTTGTAACACTTTCAAACCACTCCGATGTTTCCTTTTCAATGAACTAATTATAGTTCCAAAATTCCTCCACTAACTTCCGAATTAGAGTCTCTAACCAAACTTAACTTCTAAGAAGCTAAATCTCGCTTAACTTTGATAAACAATAACATAATGAAACTTAATTCATAAAACAACTAACTTTCATTTTAAACTCACCTTGTAAACGAAGTCAACTCCGAAACACCGGTTGACCAAGAATCACGATCGATGCACGAAACCTATAATTAAATACACCTAAAGTATATTAATTAACCGAATCGAAGAACGATCGTCACGATACTAAAATAAAAGACAAAACAACCCGGAACTTATGCCAAGAGGCCCACGGCCCAAGGGAAAGGAAGAAAAGGAATTGTTTTCCGGATTTTAAGCACTTTAAAGACATTTTGGTTTGATTTCGGGTACTTTGGAGATTGGTAACCTTAATGGGTATTCGCAATTTAGGGTTTTGAGCATTAAACCATTTCCGAAACAATTAGAAAATAGCAAAAACATAATAAACTAAACATCCTAAATCAAGCCAAAAGAAGGAAAACTACAAGGAACGGGTTTCCGGCTCAAACTTGGTTTTAGGGTTTAGGGAAAGTTTCTAAAATTGACCATAAAAACTTTCCCGATTGAAACCTTCAAGCTTCGATGAACGAATTCGAAGATCCCAACTCAATTCCACCATTAAAACACTATTCACAACAAAAATAAGAAACTTTAACATACCTTTAAGCCTCGATAAAACGAGCGAAAATTACGTTCGGTAGGTTGGAAATGATCTACGGGCCAAGGGCTTTCCAACGGTAGTAGAATCGAGACGATCTACCGAGAAATAAAGAAAATTAAAAAAAAAAAAAAAAAAAGGAAGGAGGGTTTTGGTCGTTGATACCCACGGCAGCAAGGAGGGGAAAAGTGCAGGAATTTTCCAATTTTTGACTAAGTGTTGATATTTAAAGATGATGAATAGTGATTTTTTAGATATTTAAGAAATCGGGTAATGACGCCTACGTCCCTCTTTTGTTTTTGCTTTAAAAACGAAACCCGAAGCTTGTAAATAAATATAAAGGTGATTAATAATTATTAATTGACCCGTTAATAATTATTAATGTCACCAAAACATAATTAAAGTACTAAAACGATTAAAAACTAATTCGGACGAAAATAGCTACTAAAATAGAAGTTACTGAATTAAAACTAAACTTTAAAAGCTTTAATAAATAAAATAATAATAAAAAAAAAATTACCTCTAAAAGTAACGGGACGTTACATGTGATTAGTCACCTATTCATTGAGTTAAGGATGGTCTGCTAACTTTTGATGGTAGGTTCGGGAGTTCATTCACACTGTTTATTATCTTTGCTATTTGATATTAAAGCCTTTTTATCTTTTAACACACAATATGTTTTTAATTTTTATTTTTAAATGTCTCATATGTTATTGATTAATACCCTAAACATTAGAAGGCATAATCAAATTGGATGAGTGGCATAAGAGCCATTAGGAAAAAGTTTTAATAGAATTTAATCTTGGTATCTCTTACTTAAATTTATATTCCTTAAGAAATATAGGAGATCAGTATCCTGGAAAACACCTAACTCCATCATAGGAAATTTGTGTGAAAATCATCTTTGGATTGCTTTTTTTTTATTCAATATTTTATGGAAAAATTATTATTTAAAGTTATCTTGAATTAAAGTCTTACTAAAATATATGTGAAATTTTATCAAAGTCGAAAGATTTTTTTTTTTAAGTTTTATATCAATTCTAACTTGGGATATTTTTTTGCTATTTACAACTTCAACATCTTTGGAGTTTTTATTTTGAAATTTGGCGTTTTATGACAAATTGTTAATTTAAGTTTATCTTGAATTAAAATCTTACTAAAAGATATATGGACTTTATCAAGATTAAAGGATTATTATTTTTTTTAAATTTTATTATTAATGAGGAATATCAATTCTAACTTGGGAAATTTTAACTATTTATAATTTCAACGTCCTGGACCCCCTTTTTTGTTTTTAAAATTTGGTGTTTTATGAAAAAAATTATTATTTAAAGTTTATTAAAATTAATCAAATTTATAAAATTTGTTAAGGTAATATTTTCTTAAGTTTTATATTTTATTAAGGAAAGTATTATAATATCAAAATTGGAGATTTTTAAGTATTTACAATTTTTTTAATTCATTTAGGAGTGTTTATTTTGAAATTTAGGAGGTCGGAAAAATTAGTATCCTAATAATCTTCAATCACCAATTAATTTCCACTTGCCTTAATTAAATAATTATTTTAGAAAATTGGGAAAATTAGTATCCTAAAATTTCCCAACTTCCATTTATAAATTCTTTTTAAAATTTATTTTTTGACCTAATATTTTGGAGGTTTATTTGAAATTATTATAGATCTTTTAAAAATAGGAGAGACCTAAAAATATAAGTATTGCATGTAATAAAATTGAATTCAAATATGGATAAAGATCTAAATACTTATAAAAAAATTAAATTTAAACTAATTAATTAAGGCAAATAAAATATATCATATCAAATTTCCCTAGATTTTATCACCACAAGCATTAACAATAAAAAAAAACAAACATCAAAACGTAGACAGGAGATCAAAACAAATCAACTAACAGATCATTACAAATTAACTAAATCTAATATTAACTAAAATCAGTTCATATGGACAAGTGAGGAACGAATTTTTATAAAACTCACATGCTGAAGGATGACTATAAAAAAAATGCAAAAATACTAAGAGTTTATGAAAACATAATAGAAAAGTCAATGGCCATGTCAGAGCGTCACATAGTTAAATCAGAACAAAATATATGTATCAAAGATAATGATGATAATAAATGAGTAAAAATAAACTCACAACAAACTTTCTTCCCCGATTCTTTAAGATGGCAGCCGAATGACAAATAAAAACCAGCGACTTCTTCTGAGTTTATTTTGGTGGGGAAAACAACAGAAACTTCAATCAAACGAAATATAACAACTATGAATCGATAAGAGGCGTAAGATTCCGGCGAATAGTTGGACCGGTAATGGAGGTTGGCTATGGAAAGTTTGGAAGGTTTTTGGAAGAGGAAAATGAGGGGACTTGAGAGAAGAAAAAAACTCAGCCGTGAGACGTGAGAGATCAGAATAAAAAAAAAATTTCTTTTTTTTTGTCCCCCTGGCATTGATAAAATGGCTCTTTTTATAACAAAATTGGGTGGCCAAAAATGGAAATTAAACTTGATTTGCAATTATTTCATTAATTAAATCAATCAATTAAATTACACCGTCACTAATTTACTCTAATTTAGCTTTTCCATATTTACTTGTCTGATCAAATCAAATTTTGAATTTCAAATATTTTTTCACCAAATTTAAACTCAAAACTTCTATTTTTTTTATTGACCTTTTTTAAATACTAAATAAAAAATAAACTTTGTACGAAACAAATCAAAACCACTTTCAAATAACCAATTATTTTTTCTTTTCTTTTTCTTTTCTTTTTTTTTTTTTTATGAAAATATCAATCAATAGAATTAAAAAAAAATCTAAATTAAACCTACTCTCACAAAAGTCACATTACATTATCGAAATTGAACATCTTTTTTTTTAATATTTATTTTATCATTCAAATCAAAAAAACAAAAAAATAAAAAATTCAATTATATTTATTTTGCCCTCCAAATTTGCTAAATTTTAAATAAACATAAATCAAATCTCTCCTTTTTTTTTTAACACTTATAATTTAAATTTAAATAACACCGGACGAAAATAGGTGTCTACAAATAAAACTTCCTCACTATGTACAAACGAGAACGAAGCGTGGGCATGATCCTTCTTGAAAAATGAGGAAATTTTTTTCCCCTACTATAAGGGCGGTGACGACGGAGGAAGGATGGAAGGAATTTCTCTGAGCCTGTTCTCAACTCTTGATTTTTGTGTTTGGTTTCTAAGAACCCTTCCCTATTTTTAGGGAAATTAAGGTCTCAGAAAATATTCAAAATCTTGAAATGAAATCTAAATTAATTATCTAAATAATTAAATAAAGATTTCTAATTTTTTTTTAATAAATATTTTATTATATCTTTTAATTTATCCAATTAATTAAAGATATTCCTTTTATCATACTTTAAATTATTCATATTAATTTAATTATTTGTTCCCATATCTAAATATTTAAATTAATCTAATTAATTTAATTATAAATATGATGACAACTATCATATATGGGCGTGTGGGCCTAGACCCCACTTCATTTCCTTGAGCTCGGGCCTCTGTATCTGGGCCATTTCAGAAGTGGTTAGGCATTTTATACTTCCTTCTTAATTAATAAACCCAGTCCATTAATTAATTAGAACTCTTCTATTTATTTTTTCCTTAATTTGACAACTTCAAATTAATTAAACAGTACTCTTCTATTTAATTTTTACATTTCGAATTAATTTGACAACTTCAAATTAATTACTTAATTTTATTTTCCTAGGGAATTAATTAATCTAATTAATTATTGTTCTCACCGTATTAGCTCAGAGACTTAATGGATCTATACTACTAAGCTTCAAGGATCCAATATTAAATTAATTAAAACTCATTTAATTAATTTTATCCTCATACATAAACTCTAGGATAACTCCACTAAATACTCAGAGTTGCACTCTTAGTCCTAAAAATATAGTTATGTCAATTGGATAATATTATTAACTCACTTTGATCCTTCACAAACAGTTTCATATTAATAGCTATATAAATTACTGATTTAACCTCTGCGATACATCTTATTCCTTAAACACAAATTGAATCTCTAATGTACAACCTTACGTAATCTCTATTATGTGTTTGACTAGTTCTTTGATCATAGGAATGTGGAGCCCTACTGTTCAAGTCATGAATCAGTTTATAAAGAAACTACTTATCTATTTTTCTGATAAGGAAAAGAGTGAATTCCAATCTTGTGAAACTACGTCCCCATCTATCTACAAGATCCAATCTTCAAAGTAGATCTGGGTTTGTTTGAGCTTTCTTATTTAAACAACACCTTGATGACAAGGTGTCTTTGAGGGCCCGGTAATGTTAGGATGGGAATATAGGGGCATAGCAGTAAATAATGAGAGAAATAGTTAAAGCGTAGGTGAGTTTTTATAAATAGTGAATGAGTGAGAGTGATTTCTTTATCCAAGATATTAGTAAAGTAGTCATTAGACTATTGAGAGGGAGAGTGCTAAGACTCTTGAATGCTTAGCAAGTTATCGTAATTGTTCTACTTTTAAAATATCACTTTGGTTCCTATCACAAATAAATTCTAAATTACTGATTCTAAAATTAACTTTAAATACTTAAATTAAAATAAAATAAATAATTTTTTTTATACCTCAAAAGTAACGGGACGTTACAGCTCGAGTTGGATTAGTTACATAAGAGTTAACTTATGTAAAACTAATTGTTGATATCATGTTATAAATGTGTAGTTTTTGGTAATTTCTATGCCTTTGATATTTTAAACGTTTTCGTTTTCTAGAAACCGGGGAATGTACACCCCCGTGATGTGTTTATGATTTATTTGGTTGGGAAAAAAATGTATTACAGGTTTTGACACAATCCAAGTTCAAACGGCACCATGCCGAATTTTCTTTATAAAATTGTTATACTTTGTTTGAATCTCATGTGTTCTGCGCTTCCGCTAAGAGTACTCGTTTCCTTGCCTTTGTTTTGGGTCGGGTCGTCACAATTTATCAATGGTGTGGCCAGCAATATTACAATGTGTGCATATAAGGAGAGCATTTTTGCGATTCTTAGTCTTACCATTTGCATTAAACTTTTGGTGAAAAATAGCAAATGCAAGGGAATCACCAGAATCTGTAGCCTCAGAATTTGCCTTAATATTCCTCCTAAACTACAAATGCAAAGGTCTTATTAATTGAAGGTAAATGATCCATTAATAGAATCTGAAAGATGATTTGGGCATATGATTTCAATCCTATCAGGAAACTTTGAATAAATTCTCCTTGATAAAAAAAATCATCTTCTTCAAACCATCACAAGTACAAAGACACTTCGGACAATATTCCATCAATTCTTGCCCTAGAGTCTTCAATTTAGTAAAATAGCTATTGATAAAAAGTTCACCTTGTTGAATATCCATCAATGCCCTTCGTAATTGAAAATTTTGAGGAGTGCTATCTTGTTCAAAGCTATCCTTCAAATCCTGTAAGATATCAACAATAAAATTAGTGTATAAAAGACTCGCAGAAATTTCCTTGATAACAGAGTTAAGAAACCATGAAGCCACTATGTTGTTATTCATGAGCCAAATTTGAAGAAATCAACCAGCCTCAGGACAAGCTATGGTTCTATCAACAAAACATAGCTTATTTTTTACAGAAAATGCAAGTTCGCTTGGATTGACTCCATGAATGATAATTGTCACCATTAAGCAACAGAGAGACCAAAAGAGTCGAAGGTCCATCTGATGATGAAGAAAATAAGGATTACTTTGATAAGTAGTAATGGATTCAGTCGAAGGAGGTGAAGTGGCAGTCGATTGTGTAAATCTCGAGCAACTGGAAATTATGAGAAGAAATGAAAACTAGGAAAGAAGAGAAAGGAAACGTGTTTCTATCTTCTGATACCATATTAGAAGAGAGAGGATGAATAATGACTACTTAATTATTACATCAAAGTAATGACTATTTATACACAATAGCTTCCATTCAACTAACTCACTTAGCTTCTAACTAAAACTAACTAACGAAGCTAATTATTACAATAATACCCAAAAATAATACTACGCAAATGAATGATGAGGTCAAGAGTAGAGTAGTTAAAAAAAATAGAGGATGAGTTGTGAGGGAGAGACTAGGATGGGAAAAAAATATTATGGTTAAGAAAATATTATTTTTATACAAAAAAAAATAAAAAAAGTAATTATATATATATATATATATATGAAGCCACTGTTAGTTTGGATGGTTTTTGTAACGGAAGTTAGCTTTGATGTAAATTGAATTTCCATTCAAGTGTCGGGATATTTTTGCTTCCCATAATGGGGCCTTCTTCGCCCTCCACCTAACATTGATTAATATGTTAATCAATTATTCACTTATTCTAAAAATATATAATTTAATGTTAAATCATTGATTACCCCGCTCAAAATTTACTATATTTACAAATATATTTATAAATATTACTGAAAATTTTACTAATATTTCGTCCCAAAGATTAATGATTGAAATGTATTACATATGAATAATTGAGATATGATTTTGATATTATCTTTGGAGATCACGACACATTTATTCTTTCTATTATAAAATGTAATTGATTTGATTAGCAGAAATGATTATCATGTCCATATGTACAAATATATTTAATGATTAATTAGTGACAATTTGTTGCATATTTATCGATACTTTATTTAATAGTAATATATTAACAATAATGTATTAAATCATTTACTTGGAAAAAGAAAATTGGAAAACATAAAAATGAGTTAAATAATGTTTTGTATCATAACTATTGATTAAAGTTATAAAACATAATAAAAACTATTGAAATTCTATAATAAAGTAATATTATTAAATAGTGATAAAAACTTTTATAGTATTTTTTTAATGTTATAAAATATATCATAATGGTTCATAGATGTTATAATATCATTTGATAACAACGTTATTACGTTATGGAAGATAACACTCATGTGGTTTCGGTCAAATTCATTAATAGCCCATGTAGTTTAAAAATGGCAAATCACACCCCTGTAGTTCCAAATTATGTCAATAAGACCCCTCCCCTCTAAATGAATTTTCTTTTAGCCATAACTTCTTCTTTTGAAATCTCATTTTAATGATTCAAGATGTTTTCGAATCATCATTTCAGGCTCTACGTTGTAGTCACTTAAAAAATTTTAAATCATCAGTAAACAAATAGGTTAATGGTTTTAATCATACCTAATATTTTGTTTCTAATAAACTATTTTATTTATTGACAATTTTAAAATTTTGAAAAGACCATAACGTAGAGCTCGAAATGAGGATTCCAAAACATCTTGAATCATTCAAATCGGAGTTAAAACGAAGAATTTATGACTAAAAGAAAGTTTACAACGTTGAAAGAGAGGGGTCTTCTTGTCATAACTTAGAACTAGAGGGGTGTTATTTAGGGATGGACTTGGGCCGGTTTGGTCCGGTTTTACCCAAAACCTTGGACCGAACCAGCCACTTTGGTTTGGGCAAAGGGTGAACCGATCGGTTCACTTTTTTTAAAGGAACCAATCGATTGGCTTCTATTCAGTTCATCGATTCGGTTTCTCGATTTGGGTCTTTACTATTAGGCGTCGTGGGCTTTTTGTAAAATTCTTTAAATTTGTTTTTAATAAAAATTTATGCCTATATTATTGAATGAAATCCAATTTTACACCTATTATAATTTATGCCTATATTATTAAATGAATTCAATTCTAATTTGAATTTCAATTTACACAAATTCACATCGAATTTCAATTTCCACACCTAATAGATTTCATAATAACATCCAATTTCAATTGTCACACCTAATAAAATCCAATTAACATTGATAATTTTCAAAATAACATCCATATCAAATTCCAAATAAACTCCAAATACATGTCATATCAAACTCAAATTCAAAGTCTGAATACATATGATATCAAATTCAAAGTCGAAATAAGTAACATCTAACACCATATCCAATTCAAAAAGTCCTTATACATAACAAAGTCCAAGCCAAAGTAAATTCAAATGATTCTACATTAATGAATTACATCAATCCAATTCCATTGTTGTCACGGTAGAAGTAGCCTCTCCACTTAACATCTCTACATAAAAAAAGAAGAATAATTAGTACTTATAATATTTCAAAAAAATAAAACACGAAACATATAATATTTAAAAGATATACATTACCTTTTTCTAAGGTGGGGAAATCAATGTCCTCAATGCGTTCAACATGTGTGAGTGGTGTACAACGAAGCCAATTTTGAGTACAAATGAGAGCCTCGATGGTTTTGGGAGACAATAAGCTACGATATACATCTAAAACTTAACATCCCGTGCTAAAAGCGGATTCAGATGCAACCGTGGAGAGAGGAATGGCTAATACATCTCTTACCATTTTGAAAATGGTCTTGTACTTGAGAGCATTTGTCTTCCACCAACTCAACAAGTCAAATTGTTCAACACACAATTCACAAGGATCCGAAAGAAATTTCTCAAAAATCACGAAAAGCTTCATGCTCAACTATCCTAAAAGGCAACTCAACCATTATGATCATCCTTGTGAGCATATTCCCACAATTTTCTGCACTAAATGTAGTAGAAATCAAGCTAGAACTATCTTGACCCTCTTTCATAAATGACAGTATTTTTTGTTGTGTCATTCGTCTTACCCGGATACTTTTTACACTTAGCAAGATGCCTATTCATGTTAATTGTACCATTTTTCATAGTATCGCATGCATACGTAACACCACAATAATTACATCTAGCTCTCATAAACTCAGCTTTAGAATCAACTACAGTAAAATGTTGCCAAGCAGGAGAAGTCTTATTACCTTCACTATTTTTGCATTGTACCTCTTCCTTTTTATGCCAACTTTTTCTTCACTCTCAATTTCCTCAACCGATTCTTCACTCTCAATTTCCTCATTTGTAGGGATTTCACTAGACATAATCACTTAAAAATATCAAATAAAATCCCAAGAATATTAGCAACAACACCGAACAAATTAAAAAAAATATTGTTAACTTGTTATTCAACAACAGCGGTTGTAGCCACTATTTTTGGCAAAACAGACCCTGCTTTTTGGTTTTAGGGGCCCTTAAAACCCAAAAACAGGGTGTTTTTGAGTTTGAGATTAACCCAAACTCAAAATTAATATATGACTTCGAGATTGGTTTAACCCAAAATCGAAATCATAGCTTTATTTCGATTTAAAAAAGAAAAACTGAATGAGGGAGGAGAAGTAGACGTGAAGAAATATACCTTAAGATTTGGATACTATGAAGATTTGAGGAGAAGAGATTAGAACTTCAATTATATATACCATTACCCTCGGTTCGATTTGGTTAATTAACCGAACCGAACCTCCCAAACTGAAATTATTCGATTTTCTCCCAATATGAACTAATTAAACCGGAATAATCAGCCCGAGTGGCTCTATTTGGGTCAGGCCAGGTCGGTTTATTGGTTCCGCTAATTTTTTGCTCAACCCTAGTTATTTACAATTTACCCTATAAAAATGCTATAAAAAGTCTTGGACTTATAATCATAGACTATCACGACCATAAAAAAAGGCTATGAAAAGTAACGATAACATTTTTTTTTAATCAAACATCTCACAAGGCCATTTCATTGATTGAATGAAAGCAAGCATAAAAAAAACAATACAATATAAAAGTGACAAGCCAATCCAAAAACCACAAAAAATAAGGTATACCGTATACCCCAAAGCCCAAAAAGAAAACCACACCACCAACTAATTGCAAGTACGCGAGCCAACTATCAATAAATCATCCAAGCAATTAATTACAAAAGATTTTAGAAGTTGACACCTAAAATAACATTTACATGTGTCAACTTCCATATATAAACCGAATATCTAGAAACGTCCTTAAAGATTCTTCCATTTCGTTCAAGCCAAAATACCAACACAATTGTACAAAGACCCACCACCCATAAACAATTCCCTTTATTATTAAAGAAGGGATACAAGCATTTCTTCTAAAGACTGAGTTAATATCATACAAAAAAATTACATATTATTGTATGTTATTTTGATAATTTCCGAAATTATTTTTAGAACTGATTGCAATTCTGACAATTTTTTTTACAATATTTATAAAAATTAATTACTTATAAATCTAATAAAATTTTAAAATATTTTAAAATATAATAAATTTTGAATGTCAATAAGTGATTATAATTGATTACTATTTATTAGTAATTGACACATTAAATCAATCACTAAAATATATAATTAATAGTTATAACCTGAACTGATTATCATAAATCAAAGTCAAATAGTGATTAACTTATTTATAAAAAAAAATAACTATATTTACAAAACACAAATACGGTCAAAGAGACAAAGAGTCGAAGATTCATTCATAAAACTCACTAATGTCAAGTTCCAAACAGATTGGAATATACATACATAAATACATGCATATTTTTTCAAAGTAGCTGTACTTGCAATAGCGTCAAGATGACCGTTGGTAGTAATACCTGAAAGAAAATTCATCAGTGGCATCAACAGAGAAATTGAGTGAAAAAGAAGCGAGTGAAGAGAAACATACACATAGATATTGATGCTATAAATGGAGGCATATTTTCGTAGAAGACGTTCGACAGTGTACCATTCAGATCGATCTGACCCATCTTGATAACCAATCCGTGGCATGTGGATTGAAGCTTTTAAAAAAACGAATAAAAAAAACAATTATTTGACAAGTTTCAGAATCTGCACAAGTCCATATTTTAAGAAAGCACAGAATTGGTTACCAGAATGTTGTGCTGCTGAGAATGATGCCTTTAATAAGCAATGCTCCAAATCCGGAAGAGAAATTTTGCTTCTGGGGACTTTCCGCCTCGAATTATAAGATTGTACCACAGCCAAAGCCACCCATTGAGGAACATCATCACTTTGTTGTCTATTGTCCTCTATAAAGCCACAAGCACAAGGAAAAAGAAAAAAGAAACTTCTCTCAGATTTGTCTGCATGGCCTTTTATGACTGACTAGGAACTTCCACTGCATTTTATACAAATGAAGACTATGTCTTTGTGTTCCTCTTTTAGTAAAACCATACATCCCATATTCAATTATCTATCGTGGAAACTTTATAATCACTATCAGTGCCTATATTTTCTCACACCTTTTACTCCTTTAAAACTGTCCTTTATTATTATTATTATTATTATTATTATTATTATTATTATTATTATTATTATTATTATTTATTCTTTCCTTGAAAAGAGAGCTCTCTTGCCAAAGGGGGTGTCGGCTAAGTAAAAAAATAGATATCGAAATATATTTAGAAGCGCCCTTCAGTCACTTTGCCAAACTTGGGCATTGGAAAAAAAATCACCTAATTTGACGTTATTATTTTCGGAAGGGACGATTGATCTGGGAATGTCAACCTATATTCAAGAAAACTCTACCCAAAAGTGATCCCATTACTAAGGGACTAAAGTTCAAGTACCATAACTGCATTGCTCCATTTTAGCGTTTCCCATCAGGTCATAATGATTTTGGAGGTAGTTGGAATCTTTCTTGCCCCAAACTTTTGGACAAAATGTGCTTTGAGTCCGTGTTAATGATAAGATTATTATAAGTAGGTCATCAAGGATGCATTTGTCATTTCATATGAAGTTTCTTAGAGAGTGATAATAAACAGTGTTAATTAGTGAGATTTAAGTAAAATTTGTATTGATTATGGATACCTTTATTAAGAAAAAAGCTCTCAGACACGCTTCCGTAGACACCTTTTATGTCCTTGTTTTCTAATAACCTCCCCCGGTGACTTCCACACCGGTGGTGGGTAGCCACCCTCTCTCCATCGTATTCCACGGCGGAGAAACCAGTAACCACCCCCGATATCAAACTATCGTTTTTTGTCCTCTTCCTTCCTTGTCTCCTAAGCCCCTTCCATGGAAAACTCGAGCAAGTAGTTTTTTTTCCATGGCCTTTTGGGAAGAAAGTAGGTGTAAGGTAGAAAATAAAATATTTTTTATTGGTCCCGATAAGGCCAAGAAGAAAGGGAGAGTTCTCTTAAGAGAGAAGAATAGAGATAATTGGCATGCCATTTCTTTTAAACCCTCTATTGTTGTGTGGATTAGGGATGCTATTGAGCATCTCATTGCCACTCATAATACCCAAAAGTTCTTGAGGCGGATAGATTGCGAGAATGGGACGGTTTGGGTTCAAAAAGTCACAAATAGGAGAGGGACTTTCGCAGATGTGACCAAACTTATGGCTAATGGGGAAAAGACTAACCTTTTCATCCCCACAGGGGTCAACAAAGCAGGTTGGTCTAACTTTGTCAAGTTAGTGGATGGCAAATTCGAAGCTCCTGAACCAGTTAAGGAACCTAGGAGGCAAGCCCTCATTAAAAAGGGCTCTTCTTTTGCTGCTGATGTTAAACAAAAGAAGAAGTTGGATTCCGGTGGGAACTCTCAGACCCATTTGGTGGAGAAGTCTGACTATGTCAGCAAGCTTTGCCTTGATACTATGATGATAGTCATCAGGAGATGTTTTCATGATGATTGGGGCTCTATCCTTGAGCAGATAAGGAGAGTTACAGCTTTGAATGACTTTGCTATAAACCCCTTCCATCCGGATAAAGCCATCCTTAATTGTCCTGACAAGGAAGTGGCTAGATCGCTAGATCTCTTTGTTCTGGAGAAGGTTGGAGCATTTATGATAATTTTTGTATTAAATTTGAATACTGGAATTCCTTCAAACATGGGAGGTTAGATTTAATTCCTTCATATGGTGGTTGGATCAAAATTAGGAATGTCCCTTTGATTCATTGGGAGTTGGAAGTTTTCAGAGCTATTGGTGACCTTTGTGGAAGGTTCATTAAATGTTCTAAAAAGACTTTGAATAGAATAGGAAGTTTCGAGGCAGTTCTTAAAGTCCAAAGTAATTTCAGAAGTGGAGATTAGGAGCCTGGATGGCAGCGCCTTAACTGCAAATATTGTTAGTTTTCAGGCCTGGAAGCACTTGGAGAGGTGTACTCCGACAGCCCACGGTTCCTTTTCCCGGCGAGCAGCTTCCAAGTTCTTTGGTGAAGAGGAAGCAAATCCTTACCCAATGGACATTAGAAAGGTTGAGTGGAAATCCAAAGGGTTTACAAATAACCCACAAGCTTTCCAAGAGTCACATATGTCCCAACAAAACCCTCTGCTCCAACATCAGACTATGACTGATCAAGGACTTTTGGGAGCTTTTCCTATTCAAAACAGTGGCTTCCTGGGAAAAGTTAGTACTTTTGAGGTGGGAAATAACAGCAAAACAGTGTTTGACAGTGGTGGTTCTGAAAAGGAGCTGTTTCAACAGGATAAAGATAATGGAGTGTACTTAAATCAGTCAGAAGAGGAGTTGTTTAAAAATAAAGCTTGTGACAACCTGGTGACTTATGGACCTGATGTGAACAGTAGCCTTGCAGAAGATAAAAGATCTAATGAGTGTAGATCTGACACTCCGAATTCTAGTGCTGAGGTGTACTATCTCAACCAATCAGAAGGAAATTCGATGAACATGACTGATGGGGGCCCAAATGTTACTAAAAAAGTCAGCCCTATAAAGTACAAAAAGCATAAAAGTAAAACAAACAAAAAAAAAGCACCAGTAGGGAAAAAGACTTTGGGCCAAGTTGTTCAGACCCATTTCAATCAGTAAAGAAAAGCAATACAAAGCAGGTGTCTTTCAAGGAGAAAGCCCAATCGAAGGTCCTAAGAAGTAGCCCAATCTATCACACTACTGAAATGGAAAAAGGGCCTGAGACAAAGTCTGATCCATATTTTTACAATTCAAGCCCTTATGAAGACTAAGAGGAAGCTGATCTGAGAGAAGTGTTGGAGAAGTCTCAACCTCTTGACGAGATCCCTGAAGGGTTTTTTGAGATTAAATCTCAGGATTGTGATAAAAAGGAAAAAAGGACTGAGATACAGGTTTTAGGCAAGATTGCTATTAGACATGATGACACATAAGAGGAGAGCGAAGCTGTGCTTTACTCTAATAGGGAATTGGTGGTTGTTTTGTTCCTCAGACACAAGACATGGATGTGTCTTTGATCAACATCAATGTTCAGATGGAAGATGGGTTGGTTGAAAATGAAGAAGAAGGCACTTTTATAGTTTTTAAAGATCGAAACGGGGAAAAAAGGATGAAGTTGGCAGATTGGCTTAGAACTACTGAGGCACATATAGCTCCTATAAGAAAAAAGAACCAAACTAAGAAGGGTATGACTCCTAAAAGTGTTAAAGGACAAAGAGAACTCAATAGTCTTAAAAGTTCTATAAATTATGAGAGACATAGTAATATGTCTCTCCGAAGGGTCAACAATGTTGTTTATGAAGATTCTTAGTTGGTTTTTTGAAAGGCTTTCGGGCTGAGCCTAATGCTCTTTGGGAGGTTTCCAGTGTTGTTGGCAATAGCTTTTTTGTAATTACGTTAGGTTTTTGTTTCATGCCTTCTGGGAGAGTTTTGTATTCCCTTGGCTTGGTGATTTAGTTATCACCTCTTTTGTATTCTCTTCCTTCTATTATATATATCTATGTTTCCTATAAAAAAAAAAAAAAGTGAGATTGAGTATTATATAAATTATGGGATTAGTAGTCTTGAGACGGAACTAAACCTCTCAAATGCTTAACAACCATTTATAAATTTCCATTTATTATCAATAGCAATTTCCATTAGTGTTCGATATCTCCAAAGCTTTTATGTTTGTCTCTGTGTTCTTTTTATTGTTTATTTTTGAATACTTTGTAAGGGTAAAATGCAAATGAGACCCCTGTGGTTTTTTCGAAAATGCATGAATACCCCCTATGGTTTGAAAATGGTAAATCACACCCCTGTGGTTCCAATTTTCCCTTCAATGTCAATAATTTTCTTTTAGCTATAACTTCTTCGTTTGAACTCCGATTTGGATGATTCAAGATGTTTTGAAATCCTCATTTCAGGCTCTACGTAATAGTCATTTCGAAACTTTTAAATGATTAATAAATAAAAGAGTTTATTAACATCAAAATACTAGGTATGATTGACACTGTTAACTCTTTTGGCTATTGATGATTTAGAAGTTTTGAAGTAACCACAGCGTACAGACCGAAATGAGGTTTCCAAAACATCTTGAATAGTCTAAATCATAGTTCAAACGAAGAAGTTATGGCTAAAAGAAATTTATTGACATTGAAGGGGAGGGGTCTAATTGAAAAAAATTGAAAGCACATGGGTGTGATTTGCTATTTTCAAACCACAGGGGTCTCATTTACATTTTACCCTACTTTGTAATTAGTCCCTGATTTGTAGGGGTAGCATATTTTTCCCTTTTTTTGGTTTACTTTCCAAAACTAGGTTGATAATTTTTGTTACTTGAGAACATTATCTTCATTATCAATGAAATTGTTCACATTGAAACATCGAGTAAAAAGATGTTACTAGGAGGGTGCTTTGTATCATTCATCGAGGAACATACAAGACTTGGATTTTACTAATGAAAGAAGAAACTGAGGAATCCACTACAGATATAAATTTGAATGACATGATTCAAAATATGTTTGGTAGAAAAATACAAAATTCTCAGACCTAATAATTCAAGAGATCATTACAATAAAACCTAGAATAGTTTTTATTTTTGTATAGTTGACCTAATTCATTTAGGCGATCTTTGTTTTTTGGTTCCTGACTGATTTGTAAACTTCAAAATAGTTTTTATTTCCAAGATATATTCCACTTTTAGTCAAGGTAGTTGGCTATGGTTCTTTAGAAAATAGCTTCTACAATTTGAAGTTAATTTTACTCACAATTTATGACCGTTAACAAAATGAAGTAATTTGTGTCAGTGAAATTATATACTAAGAGGAAGAAAGCAAAGACTGACCAAGTTTTATGAGATGAAGATCACCCAGATCTAGGTCCCCAAATTCAGCAGCTCGTTGATATGCACCTGGGATGCTTTCTGAAAGTTTTTCGAGGGCATCAAACATTCCCCCATGACCCCAGTTCCCAGAATCATCAACACAACTGTAAATAGATGAAATCACTGTTGTAAATCCCTCGGGGCTTAAGCAGGAGAAACAAAGAAAAGCGAGGGATTTTTGTGAGGTGCATATTACATAAATAAAAAATAAATATTTTATGTATGAAAATTATTGTATTACTAAGAATAATATTATGAAAAATTATTGAATTGAAGTCTTTTCTTAGATATTGATTAAAAATAAAGTCATATCCAGGTATTTTTGCATTCTCTCCATTATAATACCCTAAAACATTAAAGAAAAAAGACATGAATAACAAAAAAGAAAACAGGACTGAAAAAGCCTGAAAAAACTGAAAAGACAAGGAAAAAGACTGAATGTGAAAAGACAGGAGGCGCACGCTAGCTTGAGGAGCGCGCATTTTGAAATTGCCTCGCCTCACAGTCATTGGACCTTGCGCCTAGGCATGGGCTTTATTCGACTTTTAAAACACTGGATTAACTGAGTAGAACATATGAAATCACCACCACACGCATCACAATATGTTTCTTTTCAGCCATAATATGAATGAGATAAGTAGAACCCAAAAATTCTGATCTAAATGTAGAAAACCAGACATAAATCGAAGTACAGAAACATGAAGACGGATATGGAAAGATTTAGATAGCCAATAACCCAACCCACTATGTAAACATTCATATATCTCGACACTTCTAACCAAACCAAGCATATAAACCGAGTGTACAAGCCAAGGCGAAGGAGGACAAAGCAAGCAGAGCGAAATGGCAGATGTGGCCCCACACATGGATGATGGATCAAAGAGAAAAGCTTCATTTGGCATGATTGCTTCACGTGCGGCCCTTTCCGATGGAAGATCGGTGAAGAAGAGTCAGTCTGGCGGTAACGCTTCCTTGGTGATGGCAATGTCAATTAGATGCTACCCTAAAGTTGTGACCCACCATCCAAACCCAAGTTCACATCCTAACAAGCATAGAAAATGTTACAAACCCTAGCAATAACTCTGATACCATGTATAGTCACACAGAAATGACATAGGTTTTATAGAAAACCCATATCTTTTCATTTACTAATGATGCACACACGTGCGTACAGTAGACACGTATGGAAGCCCTAATCTTATGATCTAAGACTACATAAAGACAATTAACTAATAAGCTAACTAATGAACTTTTAACTATTCACATTAGTACACAGGCTAAGCATCAATGTCATCTACGCAATATGGATGGGAGGATATTTTGAGGAACCACATTGGAATTAATCATCAATTGAAGGAATATATTGATACATGTATAGGAGTAATCATAACCTTATTGGGGGCAATGCCCTGTGGAGGAATTCATGAAATTCTAGTGTCATCACTTGACCTACATTCTAAGGACAAGTGTCTTTTGGAGGCTGATTAATGTTAAGAATGTATAAAGGGTATATTGATCATTCATTAGCAAGTAGTTATAAGTAAGGTGAGAAAGACTAGAGAAACTAGAGTAGTTATTTTATTGTTTGTGTGTGAACTTTGCTCAAAAGGGGAGGCATCCTAGTTCCTCAAATTACTTAGCATGATCTACTAACCATAATTTTCTAGCAGCTCAAAATTTCAATACGATTTCTATTCCATTTTCTGCTTCCTAACAGGATGATGAATACTTTTTTCTTAAGATATAAAGACATTAAACCCCAAACCTGAATATGATTGTGGGCTCAGAAGTACAATTTGTTAACGGATGTGTGCAATCTCCATAAACAAAGTAAACAGAACCAGAATCTGACATTGGATCACTATCAGTAGTTATAGTCGGGTCTTTAACAGATAGTGAACAGTATCCTAGGGCTTCCCATTTAGACAATTTCTTCTCTGCTGCCTTCTTCTTTGCAGCCTCAAATTTTAGACTCCTATCTTTAGCTGATGTTGTTCGGTTTCCCATCTCAACAATTTGATCCATACCCAATCGGGATGCGTCCTTGAATTTCTCTAACCAAGAGTGATATAAAACCTCATCAAGGCCTGGATCAAAATTGACAAATGTAGAAGTTCTTCCAATTGAAAGATCGCAACCATTTGAAAACTCCATTGGATTGACCAAAAATCTTCCATCATCCTTGCTTGATATTTTCTTATGGCGTAGTGCTATAACTTTTTCAGCCATTGCACTCAATTCCGACACCTGAAACTCTCTTTCCATTTTGTTGTCTGTTTCACCCTGATCAAGGATATGTAACCCAAATATGATAGATCGCAAGGCACCAGTTTCGACGCTTGAAACTTCTTCAGCTGCCTGATCAATATAATCATCACCTACAACCTTAAGGCTAAGTTGCAATTTCCTTTCTGCCCTTTGCATGATAACCTACATAGAGAAACTAGGATCAAATAATTAAGATAACCATCTCCGTTCCAAGTATTTAAGTAGAAGATCTTACTTCCTCAACACTTTGTGCAGTAACAAGGTTTATAGACAACACAGGATTTGTCTGACCAATTCGATGTGTCCTTTGTAAAGCTTGCTTATCCACCTGAGGATTCCAATCTTGTTCGTAAAATATAACCTGCAGTTGATAAACATTAACGAATTAACAAATTAATGTATTAAAAATTATAAAAGCACATGCTTAGATGAAAATCTCTATAGTGACAAAAATGTTGAGGTTCTTAGGTGTTGATGTTGATTAAAATTCTCAAGTTGAACTATGACAAGAATTAAAATGAATGTTAAATAAAATGTCAAAAATTATAAATAATAAAGGTCAATTTATTATATACAACTAAAATATGTTGATTATACCATTCAAATAGAACATACTGTTGTTTGGTGTTGTAGAACATGAAATCTCATTTTAATTTGAACAATTAAATCAAATCATTAAATCTCGATTTAAACTACACCTTTGAATTTTATCTTGCATTTTTATACTATATTAGATTATTTTAAAATTCATCATTTTAATTGGGTAAGAAATTGAGAAATTAATCAGATATTTATAATTTTAGTTTTCCTTAGATTCATATTCATCTTACTATACATATTAGGTCTTTAAATTGTGAAAATATTACATACTTTAGTTTTGCTATTTGTAATAGGTCTCCTATCTTATAATAGGGACCATTGAACCTATTTTACATTATTATTGGAATACAATATTTAATTCTATACACCCAATTGGTATCAAAGGCACCATAGTTGCTGAATCCTATCCTTATTATAATTAGATTGTGTTGGATTATAACCCTATTCTAAAGACATTGTGTTGGATTATCTTTATCTATAGTATCCTATCCTTATTATAATTAGATTTCATAATTGCATTAGGTCTCCTCTCCTATAAAAAGAGAGCTTGGAACCTATTGTTCTCTTGATTTTAGAATACAATATTTCTATTCCATAAACTTAGTAGGTATTATAGAGTGGGTTACTCCTCGGAATCCTATTTAGTAACCCATACTCTGACAAACTTTTCTTGGTATCTTGCCAGTTCGCCCACCAGAGTCCCCTCCCGATTAAGAGAAAAGAGGGAGAAAATAGTGTATTGACTCCATAGCCTCTTCATCCTGGTATGGGTTTCGGGTCACTACAGGAAAAAAAAAATTTAAGTCCTGCATCTCTGTAAAATCATTGAATCAAAAATTTTGAATTGTCTACAATTCGTATGATTCAATATAGGAAATGCACGATACATTCAATTTGCGATTCAAGAGTGTTATATGTATTGATTTGCCTCCGTTCCGTTTCAACTCAACATGATTCGAATTATGAATAGTACGTTTTTAACAACCTTGGTCCAAAGTTTTAGGAAACAACTTTGGTCCAAACTTTTAGGGTGCCGTAAACTATGCGGTTTGAGAGGAAAACACCACAACCATTTTGTCAAAAGAGCTACATTCTTCTTATAAAGATTTCCAATTTTCTAGCCTCCTTTCTCTTTTGGTTTTAACACCATACTTCGGTTAATCAAATAAGACACCCCCCCCCAAAAAAAAAAAAAAAAAAAAAACATCTTCCAACAAAAAGTCTCTCATGAATTTTTCCATATATTTTTTATAACAGTGGCAGGCAACTTAAAGACTAAAGACATAGTAGGAAGGGATACAGCTGAGTACAACTTGGATCATGCTCAGCCTACCTGCTTTAGTGAAATAGCCTTTCTTCTATGAGGCCAATTGCCTTTTAATTTTTTCCAATACCAGTACTGATACCCAAATGAAACTTTCCCAGGGTTGTGACCCAAAGGCAATCCAAGATAAGTAAGGGGAAGAGGAGACACACTGCACACCACTTTTACTTTTGGCACGATGGGAATAACATAATAGTGATTCACAACATTTAAAATCTAGAATTTCTACTTTCAAACTCATCGAGCAACTAAACAATTCAAAACTTACTGTATCAGCAGCCACTAGATTCAAACCAACTCCCCCAGCTCTAGTAGAGATTAGAAAAATAAAAGCATCATTATAGGTTGTTTTAGAACTCTCCCTAGCACAATTCAAGCTGAAGCTCCTCACTGCAGCAAAACGCTCCTCAGCTCGAATTGACCCATCAAGACGCTCGTATGAAAAATTCCGCAGCTCCAAAAAGTCCTAATATGTGAGAAACACGATACATTTTTAAGCACAACATCATCCCTCATGGCCCAACTAAAAGGAATGCCAATGTGCCTGAATGTCGTCAGAGAAACTTTAGACCTGTAATATATCAAGTGTGTGGGTCATCTGAGCAAATAAAAGGATACGATGTCCAGAATTATGTAGTTTCTGAAGTAGTTGGTCTAAAATCAAAAGCTTGCCACTAGCCTGATAAGAAAGTCATGAACCAAAAGCAATTCAAAAGTCAGGTCATGCATAAATAAAAATGGAAAGTATAAAAATTCAAATGATGTAGAACAGAAATCTAAAACTTTAAGGCAAAAATATCTGACAACAAAAAGTCTATCCAACTTCATCTCTATCTGATGTAGGCTGATTAAATGATACTTTTGTAATATTGTTCAGATTTCTAATCTCTCGTAAATTATAAGATTTTTCCTCATGTCTAAGAAACACATACAAAAAATGTTTTGCACAAAGAAATTTCAAACTGAGGATGGATTAACATTAGCAAAATGAAGTTGTAGCAAAGGTTCCATAGAGAAGAAGCATAGGAAAAGTCAACAAATAAATGGTCTTGTCCTCCACTTGACATAGGAATAGGATCAAGGATAAAAATGTCGATGTCAATAAGTCAATTCTTCAAGTTCTTTTTTCTCTTTAACATGTACATCCCATAAGTGAAATGATATCTACTAAAGTTTACCAAAATCAATCACATAAACATTAGAAGGTCTCTCTCTGGTTTGATATACAAAAATTTATGGTACAGTGACCACCTGTAACTGAATAAACAAAGCACATTACATAATTTGTCAGATGACTTGACCATTTAGTGACTTTGGCACTAGGCGTTTAAAAAATGGACACTATCAATTCTCCCACTCTCTCTCCCTCAATTGATTCGATAGATATCTCTCTCCACCCAGGATGAAAAAATCAGGATTTCAACACTGATAAGGGGGAAGAGTCGTCCTTCCTTGGAGTCGGCGATTTGTCACTGAAATCACTAAGATGTTGACCGAGTCGCGGGAATAGCCAAGATGTCGCCGCAAATTCTAGTGACTTTTCCTTGTGTTCAATGTTTTAAAAGGCGCAAGGCGCAAAAAAGCGATGAGAGGCTTAAGCGCAAGGCGGAAAAAAAAAGCTCGCTTTTTTTTATGAGGCGTATATTTTATACATGAAAAAATTAGTATTATCAGGAATAGTATTATAAAAAATTATTGAATTGAGGGTTTTTTCTTAGATATTGATTAAAAATAAAGTCATATTTAGGTATTTTTGCATTTCCTCCCTTGTAAAACGCGAGAACATTGAAGAAAAAAGAATAAAATGAAAAACAAAAGAGGAAAAGGGACTGAAAAGACTGTTTAAAGACAGAAAAGTGGTTGTAAAGACAAGAAAGTGGTCGAAAAGACGGAAAAAGAGGAAAAAACTGAAAAATACAAGAAAATTGCAAAAAGTGGTGAGGCGCGCGCCTTGAGGTGCACGAAAAGCGTGCGCTTCTAGGCCTAGGCGCACGCCTTTTGATAACGCCACGCCTCGAGTGAGGCGAAGCGCAGGCCTTGAGCCTTGAACCTTGTGCCTAGGCGTGTGCTTTTAGAGCCTTTTAAAACACTGCTTGTGTTGATATTCTTAGTCAGATGAAGAGAAAAAGATATGATTAGGGAAAAAAAAAAGAGAGATGAGCGGCTGAGTAATTGATGTTTATATTTGTATTAAGTGATATTTTTTTATTTGTAATTATTAAGTTGTTTGTGAATTATATTGAAAAAAAAAAATCATTGACATTTCCCGAAATACTTCGCAAAATTGACTTGTCGACATCAACGACATCGACATTTTTATCCTTGTTCTCCACACCTTCTTTATTTACAGACATTTAAAAAAAATAGTCTACCTGAACCAGGTGCTCGCCTTCTTCATAAGGTTCAGGCTCAATACCAGGAAAAAGATAAGGATGGCTACAAGCTTTTCGAAGCTGAATCACCTACAAAGCAAGAGATAAAATAATCAGGACAGTAACACACGGACATTGTATACAGTTTCCAATATCTTTTAGACAAAAGTACTATTTATTTTCCTTAGCAAAAAGTGTACAATTTTTTATACATAGAAAGAATAAACCTTCATTAATCAAAAATTAATAAATAAATACAAGAGAGGATGAGAAATCTTTATAGGAAAATAAAATCAATTACCAAAAGAAATCCATTTAAAGTACATGGAATGGAATGGGGGAAAGTTATAATCAAGGGGCTTTATAAATTAAGCCGTTTAAGTAAGGGAGATCTATCATCGAAAAATACGAGAATTGCTTTCAATCCAAACTATCCAAAATAAAGCTGAAATATCTCAAATAACCAGAAAAACTTCCTTTTTCCTGGAAAAAGTATGACCAAAAAAATCTCATCCAAATAGATTTTGAGTCTACTTTTGGGGAACTAAACTCAAATCAATTTGTCAAAGAAGGTTGAACCAAAGTTTGGTCCTGATTACAGTGTAAGAAAAAATGAGAAGCAGATTCAAAGTGTTTATAACAAAGAAAGTAAATATGTGGATATAAAGAAGTCTAAGACAAATGTGCTTGCAAAACATCTATAAAAAGGTAAGGATTAAAAGGATGAGGAAAAAAGGAAAGGGAGTAGGAAAACGATTTACCGAAGAAAAGACCGAAAAAAATAGAAGTCCAGAAAAAGAATCCAGAGAAACAGAAGGGGAGAGAGAAAATTAGACCAGGGGATTCGAAAAGTAAAAAATTTTGGCATGTAAAGATTGTTGTAAAAAGAAATATCCCAAGAATCATGAGTCGACAAATCATTTATTCTTACATTGTGATTTTATTGGTGCTTTTTGGGACGGATCTTGACTCATTTTGATATTTTCTTGGTTATGCCTTTGGACATTTGCACTCTATTTTCCATCTCCCCTTTTGGTTCAAGAAGAAATCGTAAGAGCATTTTCTGGAATCTTGTTGTGACGGCACTTTTTTGGGTGATTTGGATCGAGAGGAACAACCGTATTTTCAACAATATGTCTCGTGATCATCATCAACTTTGGGACCGTTTTTTGTATTTCATTTATCTTTGGTCAAAAAATAATGCACATTTAAATTTTGGTGTAACTTTTTCTTCTTTATACTTACCTTGGAACTCCTTTTTGTAATCTCTTTTGGAGGTGTTTTTAACCTCTTGTACATTCTTTTCTTTTAATATAATAGTTGTGAATTCTTCTAAAAAAAACAATATCCCAAGAATTATGCAAGGAGCATAAAAGGGAAGAAATGTACAAAGGTGAAAAGAGAACAGAAAGAGAAGGAGAATAGGGTATCTAAGGATCTTCCAAAAACCAAAATTTTGAAACACAACCAAGCAATAAAGATGAAAAAGAGGAGAAAAGAGGTCGTCTTAAGATAGACTTTCGAGGACTGCAAAGTGAGCCAGATTTAACGATCAAAGAATTCCAATCAAAATTGAAAGCTTCAAACTCACATTCTTTAAAAGAAGCCAAAAAAGAGTTTGATTCAAGTCATCTGACACTGAAAACATCAATGACTTGAAATTGTAAAACAAAATATTCATATCCATCAAAATTTGTACAACAAAATGATGTAGGTCATCCAGAACTTATTGCCTTGGATTATTTCATTTAAACCAAAAACAACTAATGTACTGAAAGAAATGTTTTAAAAAACATAGGTGAAAGGATGAAATTACAATGATCAATTAAAAAATGTGCACATAGTAATAGGATATGGGATCACTGTTATCAGTGAACTCAAGATTCAAGTAAAATTAGGCAATGACTAATCATAAACAAAACACCCATATGCCTACTCCAAGGAACAGAACATATACTGCAGAGGTGGCATGAAAGTTCGAGAAATTGACATACAATATTCTGTAAAGATTGGTGGTTTGAGGATCCTGGTGCAAGTGCAAGAAGATTAGGCAGCTCCTTCCTCAATATTGACATGTAGACCTTTCTTTGTAAGTTAACCAGAGGTACCATCCTATTTGAAAAAGCAATTGAATCGAACAATATAATTATATTGTATGGGTCTCTACAGAAGCTGCTAGCACAAAAAGCTTACACTGTTATCTCAGTAAGAGGAGGTAGCAACAGAATTCCAGCTTCACTAAGCTTGGTTTTTGTTCTTCTTAGAAGGAAGGCTGATAATATATACTTCAAACCTTTTAATTGTGCATTGCCATTAACTTTTCCATGGCCTGTAAGTAATAACATAACACAAAAGAATTGAAATTAGTAATGTCCCTTCATACCTCCAACTAGAAAATTTAAATTGCAATAGCATTGTGATCATTAAGCAAACAAACCTGAAACAAAAATCAATGGCCCCACATAAAATTAGCATTTGCTATTCAATTAACAATACTAACCAAGCATATAAAACATTTTGAGATAGGAAACTTAAGTTATTCTATTTAAAAACCATTTTTATCTCTGCACAATGAAAGAAATAAGATACTAAGAAAACTTTTTAAATATTCAGTTTCAAATGAAATTCCTTTTGTACTTTTTTTGCACAAGAAATTCCTTTTGTACTTTTGTTGGGTATTATTATATGCATTCATTTTCCAAAACATGTGTTTATCATTATCAAAGAGGACCGGTAAAAATGAAATAACAGCAGGTAAGATGGATCACCGTATGTAAGATCTCCAGTTTCCTTGAATGTGGAAATAAATTGATCTAGTGTTCCAAAGACTGAAGGCATACAAAAATGTAATAAAGCCCAAAGTTCAGTTAGACTGTTCTGAATAGGAGTTCCAGTCATCAGTAAGCGCCTTGGGATAAGAAAACGCTCTTTAAGGACATTGTATAGAACCTGTATTCACAGATATCACACATTAATGCAATGAGAACTGAAAAAGAAGAAGAAAAACTTCAGTAAAAATCAGTCGGTGACTTCAAACTCAAAGCTATCAACATCACATAATTGGACACTTGAATTTTTCTACTCTACTAAAGGACAGGTTATTTTTGCTAGGTCATTCTGCATGTAAATAATACCAAATCCACTAGCTAATGGTAAATAGATCAACCTATATCATAAGAACTGAATTATTTGATATCTAAGTAAGAACTTTTATGTAAAACAAAAAACAAAAAAGCGAAATGTTATGAAACTTTTTTTTGATGGAAAGATAAACTTTCATTAATCAAATAGGTTAAAAACATATATCTTGTTACATCAACATATGAGTGAGAGAGAGAGAGAGATATACTAACAAAGACACTAGTCCACCCTTCTTTGAAGCCCTCCGGTGTCGTTCACACCGGGGAGGGCTGCCCCACCTGCTCTTCCGCCATTATCGGCGGCCACATCCCCTGAAAAGCCGTTCCTTTTCACTACTCTCTCAACCCAAACCCCCATTCTTCACCTCATCCACCTTCACAGCATGTTCAGTGTTACTATCTAGCTCTGAGGGTTAGCCATTATGGCTTTTTCAGTAGAAACTAAGAACCCAGCTCAGGAGTTTAAGGGGCATAGTTCAAAGCTTTTCGAGCTTCCTAAGGCCACTACAGTAGCTACAGAAGAAGTAGAGGGTATTGCTCCCTTAAACCTCCTGGACACTATAGTTGTAACTAGAAGGTGTTTCCATGACGAATGGGGGAAGATCTTATTTAATATCAGGAAGTGCACAGGGCTTGAAAATTTTGAAATAAATCCTTTTCACTCTGACAAAGCTCTCTTGAAGTGCCCTGATGAAGCAGTAGCAGCAAACTTATGTATTAATAGGCATTGGTGTACCTTTGAAGGAGTCACACTGAAGTTTGAGGTATGGGAGAACATTAAACATAATAGGATGGATTGAATGCCCTGTTATGGTGGGTGGATAAAAGTTAGAAATATTCCTCTCATTTATTGGGGAGTTGAAGTTTTTAAGGTGATAGGCGATTTATGTGGAGGCTACATTAAATGTTCAAAGAACACTTTGAATAGAATTGGGTGTTTTGAAGTTTTTATTATGATCCAACCTAATTCTTGTGGGTTTATACCTACTGAGATTGAAGTCAAAAACTCAGAGGGGGTTGGTTTTATGGCCAATATAGTAGCTTTTCAAAACTGGAAGCTGCTAGAGAAGCTCATTCCGATGAGACATGGCTTTTCCCATCGGAAAAGTGGTACAAGCGCCACCGGAGAAATCAACACAAATGGTTTTTACCCAATGGATTCTTTGAGAGAGAGATGGAAATCTGGGAATTCTGGAAAGCAAGTTGACAGCACTGTTTTAACTGTTCCTCAACAGTGTACTGTTGCACTGTCACAAGCAGCTGCCCCTGTTTACAACGTACCCGTTCAGAACAGCTTTGGCAGACTTTTTCTTGGGAAACAAAGTTCTTTTGAGCAGGGGACTACTAGCAAGACACTTGACAAATCTTGTACTATTGACAAGACCTTTGCTAAAGACTTTAGGGATAAGATATATTATTATAATGCTTCTGAAGAAGAGATGTCGAATAAAAAAGGAGTGGTTTCCGAGGTGGGCCATGGGGCTGTCCAAAAAGTCAAAAATACAAAAAGTAAGAAGAATGTGCAGGGAGAAGTTTGGAGAAAAGTTAAAAAAAGAAAAAGGCCTTCCCTTGCCCTGACAAAAGAAAAGTCACCCAAGTCTTTTAATGATAATTTCTCTCCTAGTGTCTTGTTCAAAAATGGAGAGATTAATCACACCTTTGAAATGCCAAAGAATAGAGAAACTAACTCTGATGCTGATTTCTACAATTCTAGCCCGTGTTGTGGAGATGGAGAAGCTAGCTGTGAAAATATGGGATACCCCCGATTGATGATGTTCCAGAGTCTCTCTTCAATAGCAAGGAGTTTGATGGTGTGCCCTCTGAGGATAGCAAGTAGTTCACCTCTCCTGTTTTGCTTGATCAAGTTGGAGATTGCTTTGTAGAGAATGAAGGAGGGGATACTCTGAACCTAAACATGGAAATTGTAGTAGTTCCATAAACTCAGGCACTCCAACTGATTCCCCCTTCTCTGGACAGAAGGATTGGTGATATAAATGCAACAGTAATTGTAGAGCAGGGGCCCTTCACCATCTTCAAGGATCTTTGGGGGGGAAAAAGAATGCATTTAGAGGCTTGGCTTAGAATTAGTGAAGCAACCATTATTCCACACAAGAAGAAGAAATCCAAGACTTTCAATCAAATATTAGATCCAGTTGCTGCCTATTCGGTGGGAGATTGTTTGGAAGATCTTGAAGGTGGTGAAGGGACTTTTGTTGAATTTGTGGAGAGTGGGAGGCTGCGAAGATTGAAATTAGCTGATTGGCTTAGAAACACCAATGCTGCCATTGCACCAATCAAGAAGACTAATGCATCTTAGGCTTTCAAGACTCCTTCTAAAGAAAGAAGAGGCAAAAGAGAGATTGAAAGACTTAAAACTTCAGTCAATTATGAGAAATCTAAGGCTTGCACCTTGTTTTCTCCAAAGGGCAACCACAATTGTTCATGAAGATTTTCAATTGGAATGTAAGAATCCTTGGGGCAAGGTCCAAAAGAAGCCTTGTTAGTGTTATGATTCCTAACTTTGACCAACCTCATTGGTGTAGCCCTTGTAGAATCAGTTTGGAGACGACAAGAAGTCACATTTTGTTTGATTGTTGGTTTGCTAGGCACATTTGGACTTCTCTCTTTAGATTTTTTATTATGTTTTGGGTGGAGCTTAATAGCAGTCCTTTCTGCCTCCTTTGGGAGTGCAAGTAGTTTCTTTTTTTTTCTGTATTTTTCTCCTTCTAGTTTTGCTTCCTTTTGGAAAGCTTTCTTTGTTTTGCCTGTCTATGGGCTCTTTCAATTATCAATGAAATAGTCCGGTTTATTATCCAAAAAAAAAGTAAGACCTTTTATGTGAATTTGAGAAGTCATAGGTTTGACTCAGCTCGTAATAAACGAATTCACCTTGTATTGGCCTTCAGACTCTTTTCTTACTTCTTTTTATTTTTCTTGTACTTTTAGGATTTCTCATTTTCCTCTTGTAACTTTTTTATTAATAGGAAACAAGAAACTTTGTATTATACGAAAAAGGGCGATAGACGTCAACCAAAGCGCCAAGGAAAATTCAAAAAAATTCTCCAATTGGCATTGGTCAAAAAAGAATTGTAGATAAAAAAAAGGTTTAGAAGAAGAGATTCAAAAGAGGTCAAAGTCCTTAAAAGTCTCGAGGTCATGGTTTCAAACCATGTGTGGCCACCTATATAGGATATTATCCTACAAGTTTCCCAAAAATTAGTTGAAGTGTGCGCAATCTTACCCGAACACGGATGGATATAAAAAAAACTTTAAAGTGAACAACCTCCGAAAGATCATTAGCATTCTTTCTAGTATAATTATTGAAGATTCTATTGTTCCTCTCCATCCAAACTTCCTACAGAATTCCTTTGATATCATTCTCCCAAATAATCCAAGCTTTGGATTTGAAAGGATGGCCAGTGAATTTCAATAACAGCATTAGGGGTACAGGAGAAACACAGAGATATTGAAATATAGAAGGAGAAATCGCCGAAGATTATGAGCATAATCACAATGGAAGAAGAGATGGCCATTGTAAAGACTTCACCAATTAGGTTGGAGAGTAAGCCATCGATTTCTAGATTGAAATTTTTGGTTGGAATTGATGTCATCATTGATAATCAGCCATAAGAACACTTTAATCTTCAAAGGGGACTTTCCTTTCCAAAGATAATTAATGACACAATCACTAGGATTGTCATCAACCATCCACAAAGTCTTGAGAGCAGACTTAGGTTGCATCCGGGATCCACAATCCAGTATCCTCCCTATCACTTAAGCGGATGGGTTCCAAGAGATTGAAGAAATTAATCCACTCAGCCACTTCAACATCTTTGAGGTTTCTTCTTAAAACAACCACCCAAGAATCATGCTCACCATGCTAAAAATTGCTAATTGGCTGCTTCTTTAGGACTGCTAAATGATACAAGGAAGGGAAGAGAGAAGCAAGGGTCCTCTCCCCAATCCACACATGTTCCCAAAACAAAACAGTCGTGCCTCTGCCACACAGAACCTGCAATCAGCCTCCATAGTCTGCTTGAGGTTATAAATGTTCTTCCAGGGGGATGTATTACCACTGTTAGTCTTGATAGTCGAACATCAACCCATCAAATCCAGCCCATGAATCCCCCAGATGAGCTTGTGCCACAGAAGATTAGGTTCCAAAGGGAAGCGTCACAACCATTTAAGAAGGAGGGCATTGTTCTTGAGCTTCAACCCACCAAAAACCAAACCACCATTAGCAAGTGGTGGGGATTTTATCCCATTTGACAAGATGGCAGCCTTTTAAACCCTCAGCCCCTTTCCAAAAGAAAGACCTTAAGATCTTATCAATGTTCTTAGTAACAGCCACAGGAGCTTTGAAAACGGATAGAAAATAAGTAGGGAGACTATTTAAGATAGAATGGATAAGAGTGAGTCTCCCACCTCTCGAAATCATGATTTTTTCCACTTATCTCTGCGCTTGGTGATCTTGTCAATAACCGGGTCCCAAAAGGCTTTAGTATTAGGGTTTCCACCGAGGGGTAGGCCCAGATAAATAAAAGGGAGCTCCCCAACCTAAATCTGCCATTATCCCCAAGCTATTGAATCTCTTCATCATCCAAGTTGATGCCAGCAACAGCAGATTTGAGAAAATTGACAGCCAAACCAGACCCTTCTTCAAAGTGTTGAATAGTGATGATAAGGTTGCTGATGGAGTCTTTGTTAAAATGAGAGAAAAGTAGAGTATCATCTGCAAATTGGAGGTGAGACAGTTCCAGATTGCAAACCTTAAACCCTTTAATCCAGCCTCTAGCTTGATTTCTTGTGAGAAGTCTACTAAAGCTGTTAGCTACCAAGAGAAACATGAAGGGGGATAAGGGATCACCTTGTCTGACTCCTCTTGAGGCACCAAATTTACCATTAGCTCTTCCATTAATGAGGATCGAGAAACTAGCGTTTTGGAGACACCCTTTCATCCATCTACACCACTTGGGATTAAATCCTTTATGAGCAAAAAGGTCCAACAAAAACTCCCAATCTACACTATCATAGGCCTTTTCAAGGTCAAGTTTAATAATAGCTCCTTTCACTTTTCTTTTTGTGTAGTCTTCCACCAATTCGTTGGCCACCAAGATGGAATCAATGATCTGTCTCCCTCCCACAAAGGCATTTTGAAATATGGAAATGGTGTTGGGGAGCACAACTTTCAATCTTTCCGCAAGGACTTTGGCTAATATCTTGTAGAGGCTGGTAGTAAGACTAATTGGCCGAAAGTCCAGAACTGCTAGGGCATCTACTTTCTTGGGAATGAGAGAAATAAAAGTTTCATTCACTCTAACATTGATGATCCCTTTCTCAAAAAACTCATGGAACACCTTCATCACATCAAACTTGATGATGTTCCTTTTTTTTTTAAAGAATTCAATAGAGAAACCATCTGGGCCAGGAGCTTTGTTCAACCCTAGATCTGAGATAGCCTTGAAGACTTCAATTTCAGTCAAGGGGATAGTCAACCAGTCACTATCCCTAGAAGAGATAGGGCACCAATCAATGTCATCCCAAATGAATCTACGGCCCATCTTCTTAGTAAAAAGAGACGAAAAATAATCCACAAACTCCCCCTCAATAGCTTCAGCATTCAAAAGGAGCTCACCAGATCTAGCCATGACTTGGATGATAAAATTCTTCTTCTTCTCCCTTTTATAAAGTTGAGAAACACTTTAGAGTTTTCATCCCCACCTTTTAGCCACAAGGACTTGCTTCTTTGTCTCCAATATACACTTTCTTGCTTGATTAGATTCAAGATCTCCCTTCTCAATCTGAATCTGTCTTCCCTTTACTCTAAGCTCAATAAACCATCTTCATCACGCAAGTCTAAAGCCTCTATAGCACATTGCAGCTTAGCTTTTTGGGTAACAAAATTCCCAAAAACCTCCCTGTTCCATATCTTAAGTTTACCTTTCAGCATTGTTAATTTACACATAAAAGAGTGCCCTGGCCATCTTTCCTCCTTCAAAGAAGACCACCAAGTATCCATATGACCCATAAACAGCTTGTGATCTAACCACATGTTCTCGAATCTAAATGGGGGAGGACCCCAAACAAAATTGCCACTGGCAAGAAGTAGGGGAAATGATCAGAGGTAGTTCTCTTGAGCCTCTCAAGCGTAGCATCAGGGAAGAGGTTGATCCAATCCTTAGTAACTAGAAAGCAATCAATCCTTGTTTGAACAAGGGAATCTCTAAAATCTGACCAAGTAAATCTCCCATTTCCCATGGGGATATCTTCCAGGTTAAGATCATCCACCAAACGGTTGAAGTCTCTCATACTTTTAGTAATCCTTCCTCCATTAGATTTCTCAGACACCCATCTAACAACATTAAAGTCACCAGCCAGCACCCACTTACCAGCCTCCAAGAGGAGCAATCTCCTGCCAAAGAAAACGTTTTTCCCTTTTATGATTGGGGCCATACACACCAGTAACCCAAAAGATAGAAAGATGAGGGAGCTTGATTTTAACAGTAAGGGTAAAAAGACCTCCATGAGCTTCAGTAATAGTCAAATGAGGATCAGACCACATAATGATAATACCACCTCTGAAACCAAGAGCATCAAGGGTAGCCCAACCAACAAACCTATTGCTCCAAATAGACTTAATGATGATTCTATCCACCATAACCAATTTAGTTTCTTGCAAGATGACTAAATCAGGATTACTGCTACGAATAACATCCCTCACGAGGCTTCTTTTAGAGGCTGCCCCAAGCACTCTAACATTCCAGCTAAGAATCCTCATCCACAACATCACTGTCCCTTTGGAGAATCAAATACTTTGATCTCTCATATTTAACATTACTTTTAAGATTATCAAGTTCCCTCCTTCCTTTACCACTTCTATTTGGAGATTTAGTCACTCTTGTACTAACTTGCTTTCTGATAGGCATAATGGTGGCAGCCTTACATCGGAGCCAATTAGCCAAGGAAACCCTTCTTTCCCCACTCCAATCAACCACAGCAATAAAAGTGCCCGCTTTTCCAAGATCATCTTCCCAAACATCTTCCAAAGACCCATCAGCTTCAAACAAAACCAGCTAATTCTTACCTCTGCCTTTAGAGTTCTTTTTCCTTAGAGGAACTATATTAGCTTCTGTGAGAAGAAGCCATTCATCTAGCTTCATTCTCTTCTCTCCCACATTATCAACAAACAAAATGAAGGTTCCCATAACTTGCCCACCAGGATTGATCTTTTCTTCAGAAATGGAGTACATATCTGAAAAAGCCACTTGAATACAATCTTGAGAATCTGGAACCAACACCAACTCCCTGCTAACGTTAGCTTCGGTACTTTCTTCTAGAATGGTGGATGAAAGCAGACAAAACTCTTCCTCCAACACAAGAGACTGACCTTCTAAATCTTCAGCATCCCTCCTATCAACTCTTTCCAAAAATCTGCTTTTAGGTGTTTGGAAGAGATCAATCTCATGACTCTCTGCATCCTCGCAAGGACTGGAATTGTAAAATTCAGGATAAGAGTCAATGACTAATTTGCTATCCAAAGGAGTGGTATGATTAATGGTTTGTTGTTTGAAAAAAACCTGAACTTGGTTTTTTCCTGCAGCCCTATTCAAATCTAAGTCTGGAGGGCTAGGGACTTTACGTTTTCCAACTTTTCTCCAACTGTCTGTATTAGTACCACTTTCCAGCTGACTCTTCTTGGGACAAGACATATGGTTAAAGTCTTTGGAGACAGGCACTACTTCCCTCCATTCAGATTTCTTCAAAGACTTTTTAAACTTACCATGTGGGTTGGCAGGCCCACGGCCCAAAGAAAGATTGGGCTTGGAGGGGAAAATTAACTCTTCATCAGAAGCATTTAAATAATACACATTGTCAATTACCCTCTTATCAGCCAAACCAACTCCCTGATAACCTACCTCGAGCCCATAACTGCTGCCACCTTTTTCAAACTTGCTTTCTTTTCCAAGAAACGGCCAAAACAGTGGGAACATTGACCCTCTAGCCCCTGAAGAGATTAGGAATTACAAGAAAAAGGAACTTTAATCGCCTGGGAATTACAAATACCAGAGGATCCAACAGTCTTCCAATTTTCTCTGATTTTATCCATAGGATAAAAACCTTCTCTCCTTCATTTGGAATTCAAACCACCTGTCTGCCGAAGAGACCAATTTCTACTCATCGGAGAGCCTCTTTCAAGTAACTTCCAGTCATGGCTAGCCACCACCGTCACTGTAAAACAAACTCCCTCGGAGTTTTTAACTTCAATTTCTGCTAGAATGAAGCCATAAAAATTCTCTTTAACTAGAAGGAGTGCTTCAAAACTTCCAATTCTATTGCTCATATTTTTAGAGCATTTAATGTCAATAACTTTGAAGACTTTAATGTTCCAATAAATGAAAGGGATATTTCTCACCTTAATCCAACCAACATAACAGGGAAGTAAATCAATTCTGTCATGTTTAAGGATTTTTTTAATAAAGCACCTCAAAAGGCCATTTCATTGATAAAATGAAAGAAAGTACAAAAAACATAAGAAAATAAAAAGATAAAGTGGCACTAGACTATCCAAAAAGCCACAAAACAAAGGTATACCGTATACCCCAACCCAAAACCCGCACCGCCACCTAATTACAAGTATGCGGGCCATCTATAAATAATTTGTCCAAGCGGGAAATTACAAAAGTCTTTGGAAGTTGACACCCAAAAGGAAGCATTTACATTTGCCAACTCCCAAACATAATCCCAAGACCTCCTTTCACCCCTAAAAATTCTTCTATTTCTTTCTAGCCAAATACCCCATACAATTGCACTACACCCCGCCCTCCATAACAAATTCCCTTTATCATTAAAAGGGGGGGAAATGAGCAATTCTTCTAGAATTAAGCGAATAGACTCATTGTTCACCCATGATATTTCAAACGTTTGGAAAAAAACTTTGCCAAATTAGCCTCGAAAACTTGCACTTCCACATGATGTGATTTAGGTCTTCCGAATCACAATTGCATAGACAACACCAATTGGGGTTTAAGATGAAAGGAGAAGATCGCTGAAGAAACTTAAAAGTATTTATCTTGCCCAAGGCCACTGACCAAATAAAAAATTTGACTTTCTTCGGGATCTTAATCTTCCAGAGTTTAGAAAAGAAAAGAGGTGAAGCACAAAAGTGTGAAGGATTACTAAATTCAAAAAAGGATTTACTCGAGAACACGTTGGAAGAATTTAAGGACCATAGTCTACTATCACTTACACCCTCATGCACCAAAACACCCTCAAGGTTTGTAATGATGGAAGTTAGATCATTCATTTCCCTTTCCCGGATCGATCTTCGAAAATGTAAATCAATATTCACACTCACCCCCTCTCTCAAAATAAAAGCTGAAATTGGATAATTTTTTGCGAGGGTTAAGGAGTGTAACAAAGGGTAAAGGTCTTGAAGTGAGCTATCTCCCAACCAAGCATCTTCCCAGAAGCGAATCCGGTTTCCATCCCCAACTTTCCATTTTACACAGTTAAAAAACAGGGGGTAACCTTTGGATATCTCCTTCCAAGGATTCCTAGCAGTGCCCCTAATCACTATATTTGTGTCCCAACCATTTGCATGGATCCCATATTTACTCTCAATCACCTTATGCCATACGCTATTAGGTTCGTTTGGGAATCTCCAAAGCCATTTTACAAGTAAAGCCATATTTTTTCTGTCCAGATTTCCGATACCAAGCCCCCCCTCATTCATTGGACGAGAAACTGTCTTCCAATTCACGAGGTGTGCACCCTTCCCCTCACCTGACCCCTCCTAGAGAAAGTTCCTCATAATCCTCTCCAAATCCTCTCTAATACTTGCAGGCATCTTAAAAATAGACAGATAGTATGTAGGGATACCGGACAAAACTGATTGGATAAGTGTGAGCCTCCCACCCTTGGAAAAATACCCCTTTTTCCATGATGCCAATCTTTTAGACACTTTTTCAATCACAGGTTCCCAGAATCGTTTCTTCTTCGGATTATCCCCCAGAGGCATCCCAAGGTATTTAAAAGGCATATTCTCAATTTTGCATCCCACCTTACCTGCCAAGGATGTTAAATTTGCTTCTTCCACATTTATCCCCATCAATGAACATTTTGCTCTATTTATTTTTAGGCCGGAACACCACTCGAAAATTTGAATTATATCCAGAAAGTTTTGAAAGGATTCCTCCTTTCCTGAGCAAAAAATCAACGTGTCATCTGCAAACTGAAGATGTGTTAATGGCACCTTGTCTTTTCCAATTTGAAATCCCTCAATCATTCCCCTTTCCAAGCCCCATTCGAAGAGTCTACTCAAGGTATCCACTACTAAAGTAAAGAGGAAGGGCGAAAGTGAATCACCTTGCCTAATCCCGTTAGTGGCGAATACTTTCCCTCTTGGTTTTCCATTGATAAGAAACGAGTAATTCACCGATCTAGTACAAGCCCACATCCAAGCTCTCCATCTGGAGCCAAATCCTTTCCTCACAATAACCTGACCAAGAAAACTCCAATCCACGTGATCATAGGCTTTCTCGAAATCAATCTTGAAAAGGATCCCTTCTTTATTCTTTGATCTGTAATCCTCAATTGCCTCATTAGCTATTAGAATCTCATCCAGAATTTGCCTACCTTCAATAAAAGCCCCTTGATTGGGGGCTATTGTAGAAGGCAGAACCTTCCTCAGTCTCCCAGCTAAAACCTTAGCAATCAACTTGTAGAGGCTGGTAACAAGGCTAATAGGGCGGAAATCTTTTAAACTTTCAACTTTTTCTTTCTTGGGGATTAGGCAAACGAATGTCTCATTAGAAGCGGCATCAATTATACCCCTATCAAAGAATTCCTTGAAGACTTTTTCCAAATCGCCTTTCACCAAATCCCAATTATTCTGGAAGAATGCCATTGAAAAACCATGTTTAAGGATATCCCACCACTCAAACTTCAAAGTAACATCTTCAAAGGTACACCATCCTTGGTTAGAACAAAGATCCCTAGCTATTTCTACATTGCATTTAAGGATCGCTTTGTCAGGGTGGAAGGGATTTATTTCTAAAGTTTCCACTCCACTACACTTTTTAACTTTCTTTAAAATCTTCCCCCATTCATCAGAGAAGCTCCTTCTTAACACCACTGTGGTGTCCACCAAATTAATGGGTATAACATCCTCTTCGAAAACATCCAGAGAGCTTTTAACAAGAGGTTTCTTCCCTTGGTAAACCAAAACACCTCTTTTCTTCACAACCTCAGCAAAGGTGTTATTCCGAGTAACAACCTTAGAAGAAATATTAGCTTTAACCAAAGGTTTTTGGTTCTTGTTTTTGAGATTCACTTCCACCTCTACTTCTTCCTCTTCAAATCTACCATCAACAAGCTTTGATAAAGCTTTTCCACCCACTCATATCGGCCCCCGAAGGAATGAAAAGGTTAGATTTTTTTCCATTTGATAAGAGCTGAGTCACATCAACAAAGGATCCTCTCCTATTAGTGATTTTGTTGATCATCACCGTCCCATTCTCACAATCAATTCGCCTAAAAAAATTTTGGTTTTGTGGGGTTACAATGAGATGATCAATTGCATCCCTAATCCACAACAATTTTAGGCTCGCAAGAAATGCAAAACCACAAGTCTCTATTTTTTTCCCTTAGAAGTACTCTACCATTTTTATTAACCTATCCGGACCAATGAAGAACCTCTTGTTCTCTACCTTATAGTTGCTTTCCTTCTAAAATGCCATGGAACAAAGAAACTCAAATTTTTTAGTGTTCCATGGGAGGGGCTTGGGACCAAAGACGGATTAAAGGGTAGAATACGATAGTTTGGTATCGTGGGGACAATGTTATCTTTACCGTAGAAGACGGCAAAGATGCCGGAAGGCAACCTTCTCCGGTGTTAAAGACACCGGAGAGGAAAGAAAAAGGATGTCTGGGGAAATGTGTCTGAGAGAGTTTCCAGAACTAGAACTTAGAATCCTCTTTAAAAAATTATTTAAAAACAAGAGATGGCCATTGTATTCTTCACTCTTTTGATAGAGGTGGCAAAAGTTTGGTTAGGGAGACATATTGAGATACCATATCAGTTCTATTTAATTTTAGACCTCTCAGAAAAAGGTTCTAACAAAAAAAAATCTCTTATTTTTTTGGAGAGCCACGTCTCCAAATATTTTTATACAATCTTTGACCAATGATCTGATTTCCATTTGTGTAGCTCCTTGAAGAGCAAGGTCCATATCAAAGAGTCCTCTCCATTGCTTAGTTCTTTCGTGTTTTTTTTAATAGAAAGATGAACTTTATTTGATCCCAGATAAAAATAATTGAAGTACAAGTAAATGCAAGAGTGAGAAATCCTCAAAAAAGAAAAGAAAAAACTAAATGAAAGAATTTAATTTTCTAGAACATGGAAGGTACAGAAAAATTAAAATCATAGTGACTGATAGGAACCAAAGTGATATTATATTAAAATAGAACAATTACAATAACTTGCTAAGCATTCAAGAGGCTTAACTCTCTCCCCTCAATAGTCTAAATGACTACTTTACTAATATCTTGGATGCCTTAACCCCATTCCTATCCACCCTATTTATAATCACCTTCTCTAACAAACTCTTACACTAACATTATCGGGCCCTCAAAGACACCTTGTCCTCAAGGTGTGGGTTAGGTAATAACACTCGAACAACTCCATTTCCTGCCAAAACATTGCCAGTCAAAGGAAGAAATAAAAATCAACCAAACCAAAATTGCAGAGATAGTCTTTCGGTCGTGATTTTTTTGCCCATATCTATGGTCATCCTGGGGAGCTTCAATCCAACTAGGATTTGGAGTTTCAACAGTCAAATCATGAACTGCAGGAAAAGAAAACCCCCAAAGATTGTAACGACAACGACGAATAAAGTGCAGTAGCCTTTGTAGTCCTAACAAGCCAGCAAAGTGCAAAAGGGTTGTGATGAAACATAAATAGGGCAGTCCTCGGGTCAGTTTCCCGGTTGAATTTTGGTAGGCGAGATTTGTACGGGTTATGCTTAGCAAAAGCTTGTGAAAAAGTCATGTACTAAAAACAAACATCGCCACCAACCAAGACTTCACTGTCGACGTAAAAATTAGAACCCCAAGGCCCATGAATTTGTGCCAACAGGGAGTTGGAAACCCCCCCCCCCCATCATCCTCCCCTTTTTGAAAGTAAGAGAATATCTTTTACATTACGAGAATCCCATGGCCAAGGTTCATACTGCCACAAATGTATCATCAAGTAATTCTCCTGTACTTTGGTAAACTTCGTATTCCCATTCAACTTTCTATTCATTTCTAACAAACCAAAATCACACTCCTTTAACTCCCAATTTTCATCAGCCAAAGGATTTGCAGTCAGCAATTCACGTTCCATTATGTACTTTCTATGGGAGCCGTTTTTGCTTTATTTGCAGGATTTCACTATTGGGTGGGTAAAATCTTTGATCGCAGAATTGCTGAAGCCATATGTGAACACATCCAGACCACTCACTCCTGTATCTTCCCCTTTGAAAGTATCCCGCCACCACCAAAGCTTCATCGAATAATAGCCAATCCCCATACTATGAATAGTAAGATGTGTGCACCGGTTGCTCCTCACACCAATCCAGACTCATGGAAGTGACGAAATTGAGCTATAAAATCAGCAATTCCCCTCCCAGTTGATCCAAAACCCAAGAATTCAGATTTAGTGAATAAAATACCTGGATTAAATTCAATCCCGACCGAAATTGAAGGCGGCCAAGCGCGAGCCATGTAATACTTGGTTTCGAACATACCATTCCTTACCCCAGAGGGGTTAAAGTTGGGCGTTCTCGACCTTCCAACCAAACAAGAAATTCCCAGTCGAGTGTGGGCATGAAACCCGTCTTCCATTGTCCATCATATTTCTCCATTGCTTTCACGAAATACCAGCAGCATAAGTTTTCCTTCATTTTCCCTATTTTTATTCATGCCAACGCGAGTTAGAAATTTTCAGATAGAAAATAAGCACGTCAGTGGTTTCAAACTCCATCGAATAACTCCATTAGATTTTCGCTTCCCTGTCATGGATGCATCTTGACGTCATTTGTTCAAGATGGCCGCCGGTGGCTTCATTTTATAAGCTTTAGATTCTGATTTGAGTGAATAGCTTGTCGAACAAGATTGTAGTGAAATAGCCCCAGATTTTATTTTTATCTTAACTTATAGCCCATAACCCTTCTCAGCCTTCAATGTAGGTGCTTCAATAATTATAAATTGGTCCTGACTTTTATTAGTTATCAGCCCATTAAGGAAAAGTTTTGTCCTATAGTCATACTGCATCTCTATTCCCCCTTTGATCAGCTTCTTCAGGTCAGCCTTTATTCTCTTAATTAGCCCAGGCCAAATTTTTTTCTTTGTTCCAGAATCTTCAACCCCCGTGACCATGCAATTAGTGTGAGTGCAGGGTTTTCGTCTGAAACCAACTCTCAGCACCTCAACTTTTGATTTTTCTGTTCCCTTCCATAATTTCGCGGTGAACCTCCATGCCATCCCTTATGATGCTCCGGCCGGTGGTCTTCCTCCTTCCTGTTGATATACTCGCCTCTTACATCTTTCGTTCCTTCTTTTTTTTTTTAATAAAACACCTCAAAAGTCACTTCATTGATATAATGAAAGAAAATACAAATAACATAAGTAAATAAAAAGTGAAAGTGGCACTAGACTTACCAAAAAGCTACATAACTAAGGTATACCGTATACCCCAACCCAAAACCCGCACCGCAACCTAATTACAAGTATGCGGGCCACCTATTAATAATTTGTCCTAGCGAATAAGTACAAAAGTCTTTGGAAGTTGACACCCAAAAGGAGGCATTTACATTTGCCAACTCCCACTTCGTCCCTAAAAATTCTTCTATTTCTTTCTAGCCAAATACCCCATACAATTGCACTACACCCCGCCCTCCATAACATATTCCCTTTTATCATTAAAAGGGGGAGATACAAGCAATTCTTCTAAAGTTAACCGAATAGACTCATTGTTCACCCACGATATTCCAAACGTTTGGAAAAAATTTTGCCAAATGAGCCTCGAAAACTTGCACTTCCACATGATGTGATTTAGGTCTTCCGAATCACAATTGCATAGGCAACACCAATTGGGGTTTAAGATGAAAGGAGAAGATCGCTGAAGAAACTCAAAGGTATTTATCTTGCCCAAGGCCACAGACCAAATAAAAAATTTGACTTTCTTCGGGATCTTAATCTTCCAGAGTTTAGAAAAGAAAAGAGATGAAGCACAAAAGTGTGAAGGTTTACTAAATTCAAAAAAGGATTTACACGAGAACACGTTGGAAGAATTTAAGGACCACAATCTACTATCATTTACACCCTCACTCACCAAAACGCCCTCAAGGTTTGTAATGATGGAAGCTAATCATTCATTTCCCTTTCCCGGATCGATCTTCGAAAATAAAAAAAAAATCATTGATATTAAAATCGACTTTCCCGGAACATCCGTCGACATCGACATCAACACCGGTCACCGACATCGACATTTTAATCCTTGGATAAGCATCAATTTATAAATTTTCCTGGCCCCTTCATGTTCCTTTGGGCCTGGTCTTAACCTCACAAATCATTTGAGAATGTAAAAAGCCCGACTGTAGTTTTATACCCTTCTGATTCTCTAACAAAATTCCTCTTCCTAATTAATTTAAGAGGGTGAAGTAGAGAGGTAAATCATGTTCAAGAATGCAACAGGTAAAAAATCATGCCTTTACGTACACTTGAAGGGTTTTTAAGTCGCTGTGCTTCATCAATGATTGTGTATTGCCAGGGTATCTGAGAGAGGAAATCCTGATCCATCAATGCTATGTCATACGTTGTCAACAAAACATCGAAAGGAAATAAGACCTGTCCATGTCTCCAATTTGTTAATACATCAAAATAGGAAACATTTTAAATTCAAACTACAATCTGCTTTAAGCAGCTACTGCAAAAAAAAAAACAAAACAAAACAAAAAGTTATCAAACTTACATCAACTATTGATTGTGAAGTTGCATGCTTAAAAATATGCTTGCGAGCATCTCGTCTTGTCTCTTTATCTCCAACATATTGAAGAACATTTAGCCGTGGGGCAAATCTAACAATCTCAGATGCCCAACCATCTGTCACACTTAAAGGACACAGTACCACTTTGGAAAATCAAGAAATAAAAAGTTTATCAATCAGAACTTGTAAAAGAATAACAACTCCAATATTTGGAAACCGATCATAGCATAAAATTGAAAAATGCACATAACTCACAGAATGGAGCAGGTGATAACTGATGGACCTTCAAAAAACTCAGAAAAGAAATAGCTTGCAATGTCTTGCCCAGTCCCATCTGTCCATAACTCATTTAAGTTCAAAAGGTATTTAGAAAAAGAAAGGATACAGTAAAATAATTTCAAAGGCATCCTGCTGCATTATTGTTTAATTTTCAGCATGTAATTAGAAAGCATGACTCATATGGAGTGTTAGGAAGAATGATCATATGGAGCGTGAGAAATTTCCCTAGAGTGTTTGTGAGAAGAGAAGAGGATATAGGACATAAAATATTTGGTTCAAGTAGTTCTAGTTAGCGCTAAGGCATCTACGCCTGAATGTCTTATGTATAGCCAACATCATGAGGCCAAGAGAAGCTAAGAAGACTTTGGCCGAAATAGCCAAGGAAAGGAGACTGAGTGCAAATGTTGCCGAGGACGTGACAGTTTGTGGATGCAATACTCAAGGAAGGGTGTTCAAGGCCAAAAATAAGAAGAAGAGGGTCAAGGTCGGACTTCTCCGACAAGCTGATAGAGAAAGTTATAAGGCACGTGAGGAGAATGTACATAATTTCATATTCCATCAAGATGTGCCTGCCCAAAGAGTTCAAGCAAGAAAAAATATCTCTGAATGACAGTTGGATAGGAATGGACTAGCTTACCATCAAATTTGATTTAAGATACTTGCTATAAAGGCTTGCTCAGTTGTCAATGTGAATTATTTCATAAATCAGGTTCTTCAAGTAACCTAACCAAAAATACCAACCTAGTTTTGGAATGTAAAGCAAAATAAAAGGAAAAATATTGTATATGTCTATACATATGATGTAACCAAAGAATTGAAAGAATGAATTGATATTATTCACATGAGTTGTGTAGGTATAAATAGTAATAAAATGAGTATACATAAGGAAATAGTAATTAACCTATTCCTATAATTAATCCTAAACCATGGAGGGAATATATTATTTCCATACTAGTATGTACAAGGTGTAACACTCCCCCTCAAATCGGAGCATAGATGTTTATCATGCCCAACTTGTTACAAAGATAATCAACCCGAGACCCACTTAGAGCTTTTGTAAATATGTCGCCTAATTGTTCTCCCGTTCTCACATATCCCGTAGAGATTAATCCTTGTTGGAGCTTTTCACGAATAAAGTGACAATCAATCTCGATATGTTTAGTTCTTTCATGGAAGACTGGATTTGATGCAATATGAAGAGCTGCTTGATTGTCACACCACAACTTGGCTGGTTGATAAGTCCTTGAAAGGGGAGTATTCACATAGTTAAACTTGGATAAATCTAGGTAAAAAGACCAAGCAATTGAGTGAAATGATGAGCCACTCCACTTATTCAAGTTACTTTTGTAGTTTTCAATTCTTTTGAGCTATCTGTCTAACTTTAGCCATTTTCAATAACTCTTCTATCTTTAATTGACTATCATCCAAGCTTTCTAATATAGCCATTGCAAGCATAAGCTCCTAGTTAGTGCTCTTTGCAATTCTCTACTGTTGCAGGGCAAGGCATAAAGAAGAGCATGTTATGATATTGCTGAAGCAAGGCACTTAGAGGACAAAAAGATATCTATCTTCGCTGTTAGCTGTTTGATGGGACAACCAACCGTCACTTCATGCTACAATTTCCCAGTCGCGCGTGCATCCCGATAAGCTTCACCAACTACTTTTTTGGCGGGAAAGATGAAAATAGCGAAGCGGAGACGAATCAAAAGGGATATAAAAGAAAAGAGAAGCTTTTAGGTCAAGCGTGGAAGGAGAGGAGAAGAGAGAGAAAAGTGGGAAGGATTGAACGAAGCAAGGAGGCGTTTACTTAGTAGATTATTTGTTTCATCCTTAGTTTAATTAATTGAACTTTCTGTTTTTATATTCAAGCATGAATTCTTGTTTAAGAACACTTTTATTTTTATGTTATTGTTAGCCATGATAGGCTAAACCCTTTTGTGATGAAGTGTTAGTGGAGATGGATAGACACAAGATAATGTTCTGAGACTCATATATGTATGGAGATTGTCGGTAGGAATAACATGGATCAAATAGTCACGGATAATGGATCAACTTTATTAAAAAAATGGAAGAGATTAATGGATAGGTACAACATCTATCGCTTGCGTGGCCCACTACATAGATTTGATGTTTGAGGACATTGGAAAACATGAAAGTATCGCCAATGTTATCAGGGATTCTAGAGCAATCACAAACTTTCTCAACCAACTATTTCACCCTTGATAGTTTGCTGAAGAAGAATCTCCTTCCCAGAGACCTCACAAAGCTTTAATAAACCCAACAAGGCAACATTAGCTAGGATAGGGTAATTTGAAGATATCAGGCACTCGTTAATCCATAATCGCCACTTATAATCATGATTCAACACCCCTAAGAAACCCCGTTTGGCTATTCATGGGCTCCTTTGCGGCTACAACCTTAAAAGGAAAGCTTTTGTGAGGGCGATCTCCTGGCTTAGCTTGTGGGAAAGAAACTGTTGGTTGTTCCAAGATGAAAGCAAGGATCCTCTCTCCTTTTGGGATTCAGTGGTGGAGCATGACTCCCTTTGGAACTCTAATAATCAGACTTTTTGCGCTTATTCTCCTTCTTTGATTGCCCCCCAACTAGAGTAGTTTTTGTGATCCATGGGTGGCTCCTCTTTTGGTTATTCAATTTTATTGATGAAATCATTCCTAATCCAAAAAAGGCAAACTGACTATCATGTCCACAATTTCTTAACACTCATTGTCGACAAAGACCAATGATAGGAATAAGCAAAGCTATATGGACAAATTATAACTTTTTAAAGTATGAAATTGATAAAATGGTCAAAGTACAAGGACAAGAGGGGTAATTTAACCTAACTTTTATATTCAACCAACAAGTAGATTGAGAGTAATACAACTGCTTTCCAAAATAGTAACAGTGAAGAAGCCACAGCCCATACCTCATCACCTGGACAAAAGAATAAAACTTATAATCAAAATGAACTTCCATCGTATTCAAAAATTGCATATAAATGATGTAAATGTCAACCAAATTCACAAAATATATCTAGTAAGAGGATTCTAGTAAACATGCAATAAATTGTATTCAAGATTTCTAGAGGTGCATGCAGAATATTTAATTGAAATTTTTTTTTTTAATAAAATCACCTCACAAGGCCATTTCATTGATAAAACGAAAGATACAATAAGTTAAAATATACGATATAAAAGTGGCAAAAGAATCCAAAAGCCACAAAACCAAGGTATACCGTATACCCATCAACCCAAAAGACCCGCACCGCCACCTAATTACAAGTATGCAAGCCACCTATTTATAATTAAGGATGTATAATTATTCATTAGGATTAATTTCTTCTAAAAATTAATCCTAACGAATAATTACAAAAGATTTTGAAAGTTGACACCCAAAAGGATGCATTTACATGTGCCAACTCCCAAACATAATCCAAGATCTAACTTACTCCCTAAAAATTCTTCTATTTCTTTCTAACTAAATACCACATACAATTACACAAAACCCCTATCCATAGGCATTCCCTTTATCACTAAAAGTTGGGAATAAAAGCATTTCTTCAAAAGATTGGTGAATAGTTTCATTATTCACCCATGTTATCCCAAAAGTTTGAAAAAATCTCTGCCATTTTTGAGAAAACGAATATCAAATTTTTTTCCAACCAACTGACTCTTCTCTTTCTTTTTCACTTGACCATTTGGCTGAGACTGAGGTTTAACTTTTCTTGTTCCTGTCTTTTGGCTGCTGGGATTAATTTGTTTTTGATGCATATTATTAGTTGGAATGTAAGAGGTTTGGGTAAAAGGGACAAAAGAAAAACTATTAGGGAATTTCTTCTAAGTGAAAATCCGGATATTCTTGTGCTACAAGATACCAAAAAATTCTATTTTTCCCTAAAAGTTTTTTACCAGTATTTGGGGGGTTAGATTTAAAGATTGGATGTATATTCCTTCTTTAGGAGCGGCTGGTGGGATTTTAATCATGTGGGATGTTTGAATTGTCAAAAAACTAGAAGTTATTGAGGGTTGTTTTTCTTTGTCTATAAACTTTCTTTCTCTATCCTCAAATTTCAATTGGTGGTTTACGGGAGTTTATGGTCCTTGCTACTCAGGGGATTGGAATTTTTTTGGGACGAATTGAGAGATCTTGCAGGTTTGTGCTTACCTGTATGGTGTTTGGGGGTCATTTCAATGTAGTAAGATTTGCTCATGAAAAATCAAACTCTTCTCGATCCTCTAGTAACATGCAATCTTTTAATAATTTCATTTTTTTTAGAAGAATTCACAACAATTATATTAAAAGAAAAGAATGTACAAGAGGTTAAGAACACCTCCAAAAGATATTACAAAAAGGAGTTCAAAGGTAAGTATAAAGAAGAAAAAGTTACACCAAAATTTAAATGTGCATTATTTTTTTACCAAAGATAAATGAAATACAAAAAACGGTCCCAAAGTTGATGATGATCACGAGACATATTGTTGAAAATACGATTGTTCCTCTCGATCCAAATCACCCAAAAAAGTGCCGCCACAACAACATTCCAGAAAATGCTCTTACGATTTCTTCTTGAACCAAAAGGGGAGATGGTTAATAATTTCATTTCCTCCTATGAACTTCGGGATATTACTCTTCGGAATGCCAAATTCACTTGGGCAAACAATAGAGATTCAAATATTAGAAGAAAATTGGGAAGACTCTTTCCTCCTATTAGACAAGATAGCCAAGGTTGTCCCAAGTGTTTTCATCATTCAAATGGGGCTCTACTCCCTTTAGATTTGAGAATGTGTGGATTCTACATCCCTCTTTTCAATCCCTTTGTAAGAATGTTTGGGCGGCTCATATATTTATGAAAAAGCTTGATGCTTTAAAGAAATCCTTGAAACAATGGAATAAGGAAGTTTTTGGGAATGTTGTAAAAGAGAAAAAATTGGTTTTGGAAAAGATTCAAAAATTGGATGATTTGGATAATGGTTTAGATGTAACGATCTCTCCTATCAATTCTCAATTGAAAAAGGCTAAACTTCTTGCTGATTTTGATTCTCTAAATCAAAAGGAACAAATATCTTGGAATCGAAAGGTTAAGCCTAAATGGTTCAAAGATTGGGAAAACACTTCTAAATTCTTCTATAGAATTGCTAATTCTAGAAAATGGAAGAAATGGCTCAATAAACTCATAACTAATGGAGTGGTGTTGGATTCACAAAAAGATATCACCATAGAAGTCGTTTCTCATTTTGAGAAGCTTTATATTTCTCTGCAAAAGGTTCTTTTTCGCTTTCAGGAATTGAGTGGGATCCAAGAAGTACTGATCAAGCAATTTTCTTAGAAAGACCCTTTAGCTTGGAAGAAATTAGAGTTGAAGATTTTGATTGTGATGGAAACAAATCCCCCAGGCCTGATGGTTTTTCCATGGAGTTTTTTCAAAAGTCTTGGGATTGGATTAAAGTGGACCTCTTTAATGTGTTTTTGGATTTTTTTAGGAATGGAGTCATAAATTTATGCACTAATGCTACCCACATTTGTTGCTTCTCTATCTGATTTTAGACCAATTTTTCTTGTCACTAGCCTTTACAAAATCATTGCTAAAGTGCTAGCTTCTAGGTTAAAATCGGTTTTGGGTGCTACTATTGCTCACTCTCAATCAGCCTTTGTTCAAGGACGACAAATTCTAAATCCAATTTTGATCGCTAATGAAGCCATTGAGGAGTACATTCGTAAGAAAAAAGAGGGTCTTATTTTTAAGATTGATTTTGAGAAAGCTTTTCACCATGTGGAGTGGGGTTTTTAAGAAGAATAAGGGCTTTGGTTCAAAATGGAGGAAGTGGATCTTAGGTTGTTTACAAACTGAAAATTTCTCTATTTTTGTGAATGGCTGTCCCAAAGGTCTTATTAAAGCCTCTTGTGGCCTTAGACAGGTTGATCCTCTTTCATCTTTCCTTTTTAATCTTGTGAGTGATGTTATGTCCCTTTGGTGGAAAAAGTTGTCTCTTCTCAAGTCATTGACTACTTCCATATTGGTCGTGCTAATCTTGCTTTATCTCAACTCCAATTTGCTGATAACACCATCTTTTTTTTAGCAAACAAGGACTCTTCTATCTTTAATCTTCTGAAAGTGGTCAAGGTTTTTGGGGTCATGTCTGGTTTGAAAATAAATCTTCCAAAAAGCTCCTTACTTGGCTTAATTGTTGATACCTCTAGAGTTTCATTTCTTGCAAAATCCATTAGATGTGTTCATGGGAATTGGCCTATTAAGTACTTAGGTCTCCCTCTAGGTGGAAATCCTTCAAATCTCTCTTTTTGGCAGCCCGTGATTGATAAGGTTTCCTCTAGGCTTGATGGTTGGAGGAAAGGTTGCTTTTCCAGGGGGTAGACTAACTCTCATTTCTTCGGTACTTCAAAGTCTCCCATTTTACTATTTGTCACTTTTTAAAATGTCTAAAAAGGTGGTTCTAATTTTGGAAAGAATTTTTAGAAACTTTCTTTGGGATGATATTGGGGAAGGAAAAAGACTGCACCTTGTTAACTGGAAAACAGTTTGTAAATCAAAAGTTTTGGGAGGTTTAGGTATTGGTAATCTTGAATTAAAAAATTTGGCTTTGCTTGGAAAATGGATTTGGCGTTTTTCTTCTAAATCAATTTCTTTTTGGGCTTCTTTCATTAAAAGCATGTTTGGATCTTTAAGTTTTGATTGGAATTCTTTGATTGTGAATTTTGGGACACTTCGTAACCCTTGGAAATCTATTTCAAAATGTGTTCCCTCTTTCTCTAAGGGTACAAAGCTCATTCTTGGTAATGGACTAGGTATTCGTTTTTGGGAAGATATTTGGATTTCTGATTCCCCTCTTTCTATTTCTTTTCCTTTTTTATACTGTATTACTAAAAATCGCTTTGCCACAATTTTCTCTCTTTTTAACTTGGATTCTAAATCTTGGGATCTCTCTTTATTAAGGAATTTTAAAGATGAGGAATTTCTGGAATTTTCTTCTCTTCTTAGTCTTATTTCTCATATTTTACCTTCTACATCAAATGATCGCATTTCTTGGAACCTTCATTCTTCAGGTTCTTTTACTTGAAAATCCTTCTTTTCTTTTCTTTACCATTCTCCTCCTTTGAATTCTCCTTGAGAGTAGACGTGAGGTTCCACCATTAATTCCTCTTCAATTGATGTTTCTTGAGGTTCCAATGCAGTCTAAATAGGTTCTTGGATGAAAACTGCATCTAACCTCCAAGATTTACATGTAATTGAAGGAACCATGGATGAATTTTAAAGTTAGACGTAATAATTATAATTTATATCCATCCTATAGAAAAAACCTCTCAGACACACTTCCCGAGAACACCCTTCCCAAGTCCCCCTGGTGTCTTTCACACCGGTGGGATTAACCCCGATCCTCGTCTCAGCCACTTCGCCGATGACTTATCGCCTCACCCCCCCCCCCCTTCTTTCCTAACCCCCATCTCTTTCCATTTTCTCACTCTTCTGTTATGGATCCGCCTAGTTGTCTTTAAGTCTGCCGTTATGGCTTTTTCAGTGAGTAGTAGTGTTAAGATAGAGAATAAGGTCTTTTTCCTAGGACCTGATCGTGTTAATAAGAAGGGAAGAGCTTTGTTAAGGGAGAAAAATGGAGATAATTGGTATGCCCTCTCGCTGAGAGCCTCAAATGGTCGTATGGGTTCGGGATGCCTTAGATATGCTGATACATAGGCCAAACAATCAGAAGTTCTTTATGAGGAAAGACTGTGACAATGGTACCTGTTGGGTTCAAAAAGTCACCAATCGTAGAGGAACTTTCGCTGATGTTAACAAGGTGATGAAGAATGGAGAAAAATCTAATATTTTTATACCCTCTGGAGTTGATAAGGGTGGTTGGAAGAAATTTGTTCAACTGATTGAAGGCAAATTTGAAAATCAAAAAGTTGATCTCAAACCTAGGAGACAGGCCTTTGTTAGAAAAGATATGTCCTTTGCTGAAGCAGCTAAGAACTCATGTCATGAAGATAGTTCTTTGATAGTTGCCCGTGGGGAAGATCATTTGATGAAGAGATCTGTTGGATACCCCCAAAATAATTTGCAGATTGGGGTTAGTGCCCCTCCTTTTATTAAGGAGTTTGCGGCTTTGGGGGTGAAGGAAGAAGATGTCAGTAGCCTAAATCTCAAGACTACAATTGTAGTTAGTAGAAATCGTTTTCATGATACGTGGGGGAGAGTTCTGAAGAGTATTAAGAAAAGTTCTGGGTTTGGTAGTTTCGAAATCAATCCTTTCCATCCAGATAAGGCACTGTTGCTTTGCCCTAATGAAGAAACAGCTCAAAACTTATGTTCCAGTGATCAGTGGTGTACCTTTGAAGGATTAACTTTGAAATTCGAATTTTGGGATACTACCAAACATGGTAAGATGGAGTTATTACCTTCTTATGGAGGTTGGATCAAAGTTCGGGATATTCCCCTAATTTTTTGGGGCTTGGAGGTTTTTAAAATCATTGGCGATATTTGTGGCGGTTACATTAAATGTTCTAAGAACACCCTGAATAGGATTGGCTGCTTTGAGGCTGTTATTCAAGTCAATAGAAACTCCAGTGGCTTTATCCCAGCAGAAGTGAAGGTTTCGAACTCTGAAGGGCTGAGTTTTGTGGCCAAAATTGTTGCTTCCCAGGATTGGAAGTGGTTAGAAAGGAGTTCCCCGGCGGTTCATGGGTATGCTCCACGACAACATATCAGTAAGGCCACCGGAGAAGGAAGTAGTATGGGTCATTATCCTATGGTCCATAAGCAGGGCACTGTTGAGTCCTTTAGGCATTCTATGGTTGATGGTTTACTGCCAGAGAAAGGACCATCGAGCCACCAACTATGCCTAGAGTCGTCTCAACCACAACTTGCTGTCAAATCGGCCACTGTTCATATTCCTATTCAGAACAGCTTTTCCAGTCTTTTCTTGGGAAAGGAAAGTACTTTTGAGGTGGGAAACTCTAGTGGGGAGAGAGAAAATGAAATGACTGATGTTGGAAATTTCAAAAACACTGTTTACTTTTTAAATGAGTCAGAAGAAGAGATGCTGAATTCTGGCCCCTGTGGTGTCATAAAAAGTAGCCCCCAAAAACAGTGTAAGAAAAAGGAGGTTTGGAGAAAAGTAGAAAATTCAAAAGGGGATAGTGTTGCTCCCCGTGACAAAGGAATAGTAACTCCCAGAAAATCCTTAAAGGAAAAGGCTTTTAAGAAGGTTTTTTTTCAGAAAGAGTGGTATTTTTCATACTACCCCTCTGATTAATAATATTGCAAGTGACTTCGACCCAGATTTCTATAACTCAACACCTTGTGAAGGTAATTCAGACCGGGAGATTTTTGAAACCCCTAATGTTAGATTCACAGAAGTCTTTAACGGTGATCAAGATAAGGACACTAAGGGTATTTACTCTGAAACGGGAGCGTTGGCCAATCCTTCTTCTCCTTCTCCTCCGAATAACTCTTTCAATTCTCCTATTCCTAACAACAACAGAGAGTTGGTCCTTGTCCCTAATGCTCATGAAGTCGTGCAAATGGCTTTTCCTGACCCTATCCCTTTCTCTGGTGACATAACAAATCCAGTGGGGCAAGAGATGGGTACTTTTATTATTTTTGCTGATCAATTGGGGGAAAAAAATGAAGTTGGAAGATTGGCTTAGTGTTACCGAAGCAACCATTGCTCCTATCAGAAGGAAGAATTCCAAGATAAGAGCAAAGAACCAGCTGGTGATGTATGAAGCAGATGACTCTATGGAGGAAGTCTGGGAGGACACTGATGGTAGGATGGGAACTTTTATTGCTGTGGTTGATTGGTGTGGGGAAAGGAGGATGACCTTGGCTAACTGGCTTCGTAGTAAAAAAGCCACCATCGAACCTATTTTGAAGAAAACACCACAAGCCCTTATAAAGAATACTAGTAGAAAAAGAAGGGGCAGAAGAGAGTTGGAAGGTCTTAGAAGCAACATAAATTACGAGAAGTCTATTAGTTTGGCTCTCCAAATGGGTACCACTGTTGTGAATGAAGATAGTTAGCTGGAACGTTCGAGGGCTAGGGGCAGCCCCTAAAAGAAGCCTCATTAGGGATTTCATTCGGAGTTTAGACCCAGATTTTGTTATCCTGCAAGAAACCAAGCTTGATCACATTGATAGAAGCATTGTTAAGTCTATTTGGAGTAGTAGGTTTATCGGTTGGACCGCTCTTAATGCGGTGGGCTCAAGAGGGGGTATTCTTCTAATGTGGTCTGACCCTAATGTCAACATTATAGAAGCTCACGAAGGTTCATTCTCCCTTACTGTTAAAGTTATCCTTCCTGATCAATCCATTTTCTGGATCTCTGGTGTGTACGGCCCCAATCATAAGAGAGATCGAGAAGACTTTTGGTTGGAATTGGCTGCCCTGGGTGGTCTTTGCTCGGGTGAATGGGTTCTGGCTGGAGACTTTAACGTAACTAGATGGGTCTCGGAGAAATCCTCAGGGGGGCACATTACCAAAAGTATGCGAGATTTCAACCGTGTAGTAGTAGATCTCAATTTGGAAGACCTCCCTATGCAGAATGGGAAGTATACTTGGTCCAACTTCAGAGATAATCCAATTCATACTCGCATTGACAGATTTTTGGTTTCCTCTGATTGGCTCATCCACTTTCCTGATACTAGGCTGGAAAGGCTTAAAAGATTAACTTCTGATCACTTCCCTCTTTTGTTGCAAACGGGCAATTTTGCTTGGGGGCCATCTCCCTTTAGATTTGAAAATATGTGGCTTGACCAGTGTTTTAAAAGGCGCAAGGCGCAAAAAAGCGATGAGATCCCCCGGGGCTTAAGCGCAAGGCGCAAAAAAAAGCGAGGGCTTTTTTTTTTAAGCGCACAATATAATAATAATATTAGTTTATATATATATATATATATATAATTTTTTTTTTTTTTTTTTAATAACATATATATATAAACATATAATATAAACATATCTACAGCAAATAAATAAATACTTTCTCAATTTTCCAAACAAACCCACTAGGCCACTACCAAACTTTTGAGTTGACCCAGTTAAATTCATTTAATAATAAATATATTGATTTTTTTTTAATAACCTAAACTTACCCAACCGGCCAACCCTTCCCTTAAATAAAATAAATAAATAATAATGGTTGACAGCACAGCAAGTACAATTACACTTAAAGATCACCGCCTCAACTCTTCGTCTTCTTCCTCTTGACCCATTGTTATCCCTCTCAACTCAAACTCTTGTCTCAGACTTTTCATTTCTCAGTTCCAACAAGCGGCGACCGCACGCCTCAATGAATTCAACTCGTCGTTATCTCCATGCCATCTGCAAGTGAGGTACGATTCTAAACCCTTCCGTTTTGATGTTCTTTTCTACGACTTCTCCTTCGCCATGCGAAACAAAATTCGATCTCTTCTTTAAAAAAAAAAAGGCGAGGTAAGCGCTCGCCTTGCGCCTCCCCTGAATCGCATGAAGCGCTCGCTTAGGCGGCGCTTTATAAATTCGCCTCGCCTCATCAATTGTTGAGCCTCTCGCCTAGGCGCGCCTAGGCGAGCGCTTTTTACGCTTTTTAAAACTCTGGGCTTGACCACAAGCTTTTTCAGGGGCAGCTGCAGCTTTGGTGGTCTTCTTTCCAAGACAGCCGTTGGCCGGGTCATTCTTTCATGAGTAAGTTGAAATTGTTGAAAGGGCAACTCAAAGCTTGGAATAAGGAGGTTTTTGGTGACATTTTCTCTCAAAAGGAGAAGTTACATAACTCCATTGGAGCTCTGGATGCTATTGATGAAGCAGGACTTATGGATCAAACGCAAAGGGAGGAGCGATACAACCTTAGAAGGGAGCTCTTGGATTTAGCCTTGAAAGAAGGTGTCTATTGGAGGCAAAGAAGTAAATCCATTTGGCTACAAGGAGGGGATGAAAATTCCAAGATTTTTCACAACTTTATAAAGGCAGAAGGAAGAAAAGCTTTGTTAATCAAGTTTTGGCCAGGTCCGGAGAGTCATTGTTAAATGCGGATCCGGTGGAAGGAGAGTTCATTGATTTTTTTTCCAAACTCTTCACTAAGAAGGTAGGGAACAGATTCTTATGGGAGGATGTGGATTGGAAGCCTATATCATCTAGAGACGGCCAATGGTTAACTATGCCCTTCACCGAGGAGGAGGTTTACAAAGCGATCTCGATTTAGGGATTAACAAAACCCCTGGTCCTGATGGTTTCTCTATTGAGTTCTTTAAAAAATCATGGAACATCCTCAAGTCTGATATTATGAAGGTGTTCCATGAGTTTTTTGAGAATGAAATCATTAATGCTAGTGTGAACGAGACCTATATTACCCTAATTCCCAAGAGAGTTGATGCTATGGCTGTCAAGGATTTTAGACCAATTAGCCTAACTACCAGTCTGTATAAGATACTTGCTAAAGTGCTTGCTGAAAGATTGAAGGCCGTGATCTCTGATACTATTTCTCTAAATCAAAACGCGTTTGTGGGAGGTAGACAGATCATAGACTCGATTTTGGTGGCTAATGAATTGGTGGATGACTGCATTAGAAGAAAAGACAAAGGGGTTCTTATTAAGCTTGACATTGAAAAAGCTTATGATAGTGTTGATTGGGAGTTCCTATTGGCTATCCTTAAGCAAAAAGGATTTAATTCCAAATGGTGTAGATGGATGAAAGGATGCATCAAAAGTGTTAATTACTCTATCCTTATAAATGGTAGAGCCAAGGGAAAGTTTTGTGCTTCTAGAGGTATTAGACAAGGAGATCCTCTCTCTCCTTTTCTATTTCTTTTGGTTGCTGACAGCTTCAGTAGGCTCTTATTCAGAGAGCAATCAAGGGGGTGCATTCAAGGGTTCAAGGCTGGCAATTTGGATGTATCACATCTTCAATTTGCAGATGATACACTCCTTTTCTCCATCTTCAACAAGGAAAAGATTCTGAATCTTGTGAATGTTGTCAATCTGTTTGAGGAAGGTTCTGGTTTAGTGGTAAATACCCTTAAATCCTTTATTGCTTGCATAAATTTGGAGGATGATGAGGTGCACCGGTTGAGTAACAATGTCGATTTGAAGTGGGTGCCCTTCCGATGACTTACCTCGGGCTCCCTTTGGGAGGCAACCCCGCAACTAAGGCTTTTTGGGATCCAGTACTGGACAAGATCCAAAAACGCCTCGATAAGTGGAAAAAGATTATTATTTCAAGGGGTGGGAGGCTTACTCTTATCCAATCTATCCTAAACAGTCTCCCAACCTATTTCCTTTCAGTTTTCAAAGCCCCTACTCATGTCACAAAGGCAATAGATAAACTTCTTAGATCTTTTTTCTGGAAAAATGCAGATGGTCATGTGGGTGGTCACCTTGTCAAATGGGATAAAATCCCTCCTCCTCTTGAAAAGGGTGGTTTGGCTTTTGGTGGGCTTAAGAAAAAGAATGAGGCTCTCCTTCTTAAATGGCTTTGGCGCTTCCCTCTTGACTCTAATCTCCTTTGGCATAAGGTTATTGTGGGCATTCATGGTAAGGATACTTGGGGTTGGTGCTCTACCATTAAAGCTAGGTGTACAAATAGTAGTCCATGGAATCATATTTACAAGCTCAAGCAGATTTTAGAGGATAATTGCTCTTTCCTGGTTGGTAGAGGCTCGTCTGTCCTTTTTTGGGAGCATGTTTGGATAGGTGAGGCTTCTCTAGCCTCTCTTTTTCCTAGGCTCTATAACCTGGCTGTTAATAGAAAGCTTCCTGTGTCCTACTTTTGGAATGAAGAGTTGTCTTCGTGGGTAACTCCTTTTAGAAGAAATCTTAAAGACGATGAGATTGAGGAGTGGATTAGTTTTAACTCCCTTTTGGAGCCTCTTCGCTTAAATGAAAGAGAGGATGTGAGGGTGTGGAAACCGGACAAATTGCATGGTTTCTCTTGTAGCTCGGCCTTGAAGATGCTTTGGAAAGTCAATGATGACACCTTCAACAACCCTAATATGTTAGTTTGGAAGGGGAAATTTCCTAAAAAGATTAAAGTTTTCTTATGGCTTATCCTCAATGACGGCATCAACTCCAACCATAAAATTCAATTGCGAAAGCCTTGGATTTGCCTCCGACCGGATTGGTGCAGCTTATGTAGGGAGGATTCGGAGACCACAGGAGCACATTTTGTTCGACTGTTGTTTTTCACAAGCTGTTTGGGTTTCCTTTTTGAACACTTTTAACATGAATTGGGTGTTTCATAAGGACCCTAAATCCAACATTATAGCTCTCCTCGGTGGATCAAAGCTCCTGGATCAACAAAGAATTCTTTGGGACAATGGGGTGAGAGCCATTGTTTGGTGCATATGGCTTGAAAGGAACAAGCGTATTTTTGAGGGGAAGGATAGTCATTGGAGTGAGGTTTGGGAGTTGTGTGTTTTTCATGCCTCCAATTGGAGTGCAAGTTGTAATTTTTTTGTAATTATGCTCCCTCTTTTATAGCTTCCAATTGGAAGGCTTTTTTGTAATTCCTTAGCCTCCTTTTTGGGCTTTTTCATACATCAATGAAAAACCGTTGTTTATTATCAAAAAAAAAATTTTAAAGTTAGTGCAACATCAACGAGCTCGATCAATTTCTTTTTAGTTTTTGACGTTGTATGAGTTCACCCTTTAACATGGATACCTAAGACTCAATCGAATTGGTTCAATTGAAGGGAATTGTTGCTTCTAACCTTTGAAGTGAACATCGTTATCTTCGAAAGTTTCGCAAAAGATTCAATGAGTCGAAGTTCAGTGTAATAATCGAAAAAACTGATTAAAGATTTGATTGGCATTATTTTATTGAAGATTGTGGCTTCCATAACAATTTATGTGACAATTTAATTCCATGACGTCCTATGACATATGAGTGATTTGTCAAACAGGACAATCTACATACCCATTTTGTTTTCTAAAGCATTCACTCTCTAATCCACTCCTCCACCGAAACTTCATAGACTCCATCTTCCATCTCAGTCCCAACACCTTGCCCCTGTTAACCTCCTCACTAAGGTTATTTCCCCTCGTGACCGATCAATATTCATCAAAGCCACTAATTTCAAATTATAACCAACAGAGATGCCCACCCCCTGTAATGAAAACCAAGGAGGATCTGGTGGTAGATATCCCATAGAAGGCCAAATTTTAATACCGCCATCCCCTGAGATCTCTGTAGGCAAATAGAAGATAAGGAAGGGAATACTCCAAAGGGAAGTAACCAAAGACCCCTCGAAAATCGATTGCAAAGTTTTGAAATCTCCCCCAATCCCCTCTTTCTCCTACGTCTCGTACTCTTACCAAAATACAACCACTCCCTTTAACTTAAACACTCCACTCTTTCTTCAAATTCCCTTCTTCCATGTTCACACTTGACGCTCATTTTGTCAGTGATCAAGTACTCTGAAACCAACTATAATTAAATTTTTCACTTATTTAACCAAATTACAAAATAATGAACAAAAGACAGTATATACGATCCGATTAAAGAGAGTTTGCTTCAAAAGAAAAAGAGAGAGAGAGAGTAAAACCGAGAATGACGTTGACTCCAAGATAATATCGCCGAATAAGCCATAGAACTCCTTCGACTTGGTAGGGTTTGAGCGTCGCTGTAATTCCAAAGTCGGGGGTGAGTTCTGGCGCGGTAGCATCATCGTCTACAAGTATAAGCTTGGCAGCTGCTTTCATCCTTTCCTCGTAATTCATATCTTCTCTCAACGGAAAACGGAATCACTCCTACATCTTCCTTCCACGTTCCAGATTCAATTACGCGCCAACACGTCTCATCTTCGACTCTTTACCATGTGAATACACGTTTTAAAACATTCCCGCTTCACTTTTTCTTTTTCTTTTATTTCAAATTTAGGTTTAATTGTTATATGATTTGCGATTTTGTCCATATAGTTTTTTAACTTTCAATTTAGTTTTAGTCCATTAGTTTTCAAAGTTTCAATTTCATCTGTATAGTTTTATAAAATGTCTATGTCATTAATAAAACAAAATTTACATTTTTCTTATTTGCCTATTTTCTATGAATACGCAACCACGTGAGTAAGACAAATGTCAGTGTAGAGGGCTTAAATGTTACAAAGACCCACATTTGATTAGACCAAAAGTCCATCGTTTGTCAGGGACAATTAAAGCCCAACAAGTAGGCCTATACAATATCGCCCAAACATGTCATACCCGAACTCAAACTATTTTGTCAAGCCAACTTCTGGCTCGGAAGGAAAAGATGTCGAGAAATAATCCAACAAATCAAGCACGATTGAACGAATTACCCAATTGCTTGCCAGCGGTTCATGGATCCATTCAGCCACTATTAAAGGCAAACATTTGACCTAATCCGGTCAAGTGACATAAGATAGAAATATTATTTTTTGAAATTCAATCGGGAAAACAACATCATAATTCAGTCGAACCATCACAGAAGGCAGCCAATGAACTACCCTTGAAAAGGAGGCTTACTACTACTCTGAAAGAAAAGTGGCTTGCAAGTATGAACCACATTTGGTCGAGAACGTATGTAACATCGCCACCTACAAGAGAACAAACTACTACACAGTCAACTAAAAGGATCCCTGTAAAAGAGAGGCTACGCATGTAACGTTGTAACGTCCCGTTATTTTCCACGTAAATTTTTGTTTATTTTATTTATTTTACTTAAAGTACTTAATTTATTTTTAGAGTTAATTAATTTAGATTTCAGAATTTCTATTCTTCTATTTGACGTTTATTATTTTAGTAGTTTAAATTAGTTTTGGGCGTATTAATAATTATTAACGGGCCAATTAATAATTATTAATCACCTTTTAGCTAGTTTAGATGCTTCAAGTTTAGTTTTCAAAGCTAAAAGCAAACGAGAGAGGAGATCGTAATTCCCGAATTCTTAAAATATCTTTTTACTATCACTTTCTCTATAAAAACACACAAATAGTATAAAAAAAACACATTTTCCTCATCTTTCTCTTCTCCTCTTGTTGTGGCATCCATTCTTTGGGAAGAAAAGTTTGGGTTTTCTTCGTTTCTCAATGGATCGTCTCGATTTCTTTTGCGTTGGATTGCTCGTGACGAGGGCTACTTATCCATCCTAGTCTTGTGGCGTTTCTCATTCTCTAAGGGAAGCCCTAAAAAGTGAGTTTTCAAAACTATTTATATAATTTTCTTTGTTTTTATTTCTAAATGAGTTTTTAAGTTGAAATCGTGTTTTTCCATCAAGAAATTTGACGATTTCGAGCTCAGATTTTCGAAAATCACTATTCGATTGATGTATTGTGGGTGTCGATTACACGTTTGATGGTTCGTTGGAACTTTGTTTTCACGCGAATATTCGAGCTGAGGATAAATAGAATTTAAATGTAAAATTAGAAACTGAACAAGTTGAACGACTTGTAGGATCGGAAGTTGAGATTGAGATTTGAAATGAAATGATTAAAGTAAGTGAAATAACTTGTTTAGGCTTGGGATAATTCTAAATTGAGTTGGGAGAACTCATGGATCTTTCGAAGGAAACGACTAACTCTTGGAGGTTCTAAGTTTAGGTTTGCTTCGACGTTTCTTAATGATTATCGAGAGTTGAAGGTTCCAAGTATAATAGGGTAAATAAGGAATTTGGATATGGAACTTCGCTTGATTATTAAAAGAAGGAAATGAGACTTTTATGTTAAGTTAATAACTTGATATTATTTGAAGGCCAATTAGCTTGACGTTTATATTGTCATGTGACTATCTGAAGCCGATGGGCTTGACTTTAATATTATCCTGAGATTATCTGAAGGCCGTATGGCTTGACTATTATATTGTCGAATGATAGATGGTACTTTCTTATTTTATGCAGGAAAGGTAATTAATAATTCACGTATTATTGATTGTTATGTTCTTTCGATTACTTTGAATGGTTAAATTTATGTTTACTCGCACTTGAGATTTATTTATGTTTATTTTACAAAATCATTTGGGAGGAATAATGAGGCAATGCATAGACTGAGTGTGCTTGCATTGTGTGGTATTATTCTTGATAATGTTGGGACTGCGTGTGCTCACATTATTTAGTATTATTCATAGTTACTATGATACATATATGAGAGAATGTCGGGGCTGAGTGTACCTTGCATTTGGTGGGTGAGATAATAAGGTAATGGTTAGACTGAGTGAGCTTTCATTACCTATCATTATTCACTAGAGGTGGGAAGATATTATTGAAAAGAATTTGTATACTTTGTTTTAGAAAGCGAGATAATGAGCTATTGTTAGACTATGTGAGCTTTCAATACTGTCAATTATATTAATGTAAAGGCCGAGTGTACTTTACATATATTGAGTGAGTTAATGAATAATGTTAGAGTATGTGTGCTAACATTATCGACATTAATCGCGTGTTAATCTTGTTTAAAACATGTCAAGACCGAGTGAGCTTAGCATGAATTATTATAGAGAAAGGTATGTGAAAGATTATATAGCATGAGTTGCTATAGAGAAATGATATGTGAAAGATTATATAGCATGAGTTGCTATAGAGAAATATGTAAACATTATGTATAATACAAGATATTATAGAAAAAGGAATGAGATTGAATTGTATAGTGAAATAGAATACTTTGTTATGCTTGAGAGCTAGTTCTTGTTCCTTTGGAAGATCATGAAATTTAGAAATTGTAATATGTGATGTGAACCCTTTGAATGGTTGGGTAGCAAAGAGTAAGTAAGTTTTTGGACACAAATCCGAATACGGGTTTGGGGTCTAATGTTACTTTATTTTCCGTTTATCTTCATTGAGGTTTAGCTCATGATATTACAAATTTTTAAGGTATCAACCGTGGTCGAGGTCGTGGAAGAGGAGCTGGTGCTATCTCATCTGGATGATGATGATGGCGAGATGGATTAGAGATGGTTTTATAATCCATGGACTTATGTTATTTCGTATTCTCTTTATGGGTTGTATATTTGTATATAAGCTCATGAGATCTTTTTGGTTTTAAATTTTTATAATTCTGAAACTATTTTGAACTTTACTTTAGGAAATGCGCATTTCCTTATCTTTACAATTTATCTGATTGTGAAAAATATAAATAGGTTTTGGATAGTCCAAATTTTAAACGTATCCATGTCAAAATTTTATTAAATATTAAGTCTTCCGCTGCGTTCTGGTTTTAAAATAATTTAAAAGGAGTCGGGTCGTCACAAACGCGTCTAGCTAAGACGGATAAGGGAAAGAGAAAGAAGAAGTGTCGGGGAATCAGTATCTTCCTGTTGAGATTGATGTTCTAGAGCTTGTAATTAATTAATAAACATAATTTATTTGAAATAAATAAACTGAAGTTTTTTGAAGTATATTAATTCATTAGCGATATTTGATATATTATGCATTTAATAGTATAGCCCCAAAATTACTGTCATGAAAAGTATGTGAAACGTACGTGAGGATTCAAGTCAAGATAAGTAGTTAAAAGAGGCTACAATATATGGATAACGTTTTAGAATCTTATCTTATTAACAGTGTTGATAACTGTCCATTTTGTATAGGTTACAAATGATTTTATCCAGATCATTCATGTGGGTGACATGAAAGTGGAAGTGTCATATACAATACTGATTGTATAAGATGGTGAAGGGATGATTTACTAAAATAGCAGAAATTTATTTAGTAAATTTATTAACATTTAATAACGGATCTATTAACATCATGCAATTTGTGAAAAACATGTAGATTCATGCCTATATTTTCGAAAATTAAAATCAAACTGGAACTTACATTGAGTAAAAATGGAGAATTAGTTGGAGGTTTCTTTACAGCATCAATCCTCAGCAACACTGGATCTTCTATGCTATATCCCGATCGATCAAACGAAACCTGATTGTGGGATCAAACTTAAGAAGAAATTGGGAAGAAGTAAAAATATTTTTTTTTTCCCAATGAACTATAGGGAAATCGGCCAAGGGGGGGAGAAGGAGGAAGAGAGAGTTCCAATTTTCTATGAAATTGAATTGTGTGATTTATGAATGACCCAAGCCTCCTATTTATAGGAAAATAGGAATACTAATCACATTAGGATTAATCCATAGAGATAAATACAAAAAGAAAAAAGAATTATCTCTTTCCTTTATCTTGGTATTTCTAAAATGCCATAAATACATAAGAAAATATTTTCTTTTCTTTTCTTTTATTTATCTTGGGTAAATAAATCTATATAATTATTATAGGATATAATTCAAACAATTATCTCCTACAAATTATCTATTATGGCCGAAAATTATATAGTAAATAATTAATAAATCAAATTTATTTATTTAATTATTTTTGGCCAATTTCAATTGGGTTCATTAATCCAATTGGGCTTGAAAATCTCTCTTAAATTAATAAGTCCAACTTAATTAATTTATTTATTAATTACCATTTAAATAATTAATAATATTAATATTTTCTCCCAACTAAATATTATCAAATTATATTTAATTATTAATTTCCATTTAAATAATTTTCATTATTTAAACAATTAATAATAAATATTTTAATTATTAATTTCCATAAACTCATTATTTAATTAATAATTTTATTGATAATATTTTATTATTAATTAATTAATTAATTTTAATTATCAATTTCCGTTTAAATAAAATTAATTATTTAAACAATTAATAATTGTCAATTAATTTCAAATTATTAATTACCATTTAAGTATACTCAATATTTAAATAATTAATAATGTTTAATTAATAATATTTCATTATTAATCTCCTGTTTAAATAAACTCATTATTTAAACAATTAATAATGTTTATATTAATTACCGTTTAAATATACTCAATATTTAAACAATTAATATTGCTTATTTTAAGTAATTCACTTTACTTAAAATTTCCATTTCTTCTACTTGATTTCGCGACTACGATATTTGGGCTAGCATAGGGACCCGATGGACCTATAGATCATGGGCTTAATAATTAGTCAATTAAGTGATTAACACATAATCAGTTAATTACTTATTATCTAACTATGAATAATTCCACTATAGACTCATAGCTGAACTCCCCTCACTATAGATGAGTTATTGTCCATTTAGTTTATCTTTATTTATATCTGGAAAATAATCTTTCACGTGGAACCCTCATAATTACAGGCGGATAAATTTACCGTTTTGCCCCTGTAATTACCGTTTTATCCTTGTGTTCCCGCTGATTCTCCAATGAACTTTATCTTTAGTCGAACTAGAGATAATGTACTTCTGTGATCAATAGAAGTCGTGGCGCCTCTTGTTCATGTCTCGAATCAGTACATCAAGGGAGTTTCTTAAAGTTCCTAAAATATTTAGGTATCGCACTAATACCGTTAATTTATAGGAAAGTTATGAATTCCATCTCGTGAAAACGAGTTCCCAGCTACTTATCTAGCTATGTTCTCAAAACAGGAGTGTATTGAGCGTTCTTACAGATCGCTCTCAACCATGTGAATCAAAGAACATAACTTCATAAATAGGAGTCCGCATTTCACTCAGGATTGAGATCTATCACGGTTGATAAACTTAGTTTAATATTCGATCATTTCTCGTAAACGATACTAATGAGAAATTTGATCGAACATCGTGGTCCTGTCTTAGACAATCAACATTGCATATGATACTTCCATTTCATGTCTCACACATGAATGATTAGGATTAGATCATTTGTCTATAAACAAAATGCGAAGCTATCAACAGTGTTACCAGGATAAGGTTCCCAAACGTTATCCATTTACTGTAGACACTTTTAAGTTACTCATCTCGACTTTAATCCTCTCGTATGACTCACATACTAAGTCGTGATTTCATAAGAGTAACTTAGGGTTTACTATTTGAATGTTTGATATTAATATATTTCCATATATTCCTAATATCGTCAATTGAATCAATCTAGATAATATAAAGAACTTATGTTTATTTATTTAATTTATTCTAAATAAATTATTATTATTAAATAATTACAAGTTCTAGGACATCATTCCTAACAGATGGACCAAGATGTTCTGATCAATATCTCACCTATATCGTTTGCAAGAAATGATAAAAAAAAAATCAAACTAAGTTTATCAAAATGTGATGAATCTTAGTCCTAAGTGTAATGTGAACTCCTATTCATGGAGTTGTGTTCTTTGATTCACATAGTTAAGAGCGATATGAATGAACGCTCAATACACTCCTGCTTTGGGAACATAACAAGATAATAGCTGGGAACACATCTACACAAGATGGAATTTATAACCTTCCTGAAAATGATGGTATCAGTGGGATGCCTAATCATTTTAGGAATTTTAATAAACTCTCTTTATGCACTGATTCAATCTTGAACTAGTGACGCCATGACTTTTGCTGATCACAAAAGTATCTATATTTAGTTAGACTATAAATATAGTTCATTAGGGAATCATCGGGAACATAAGAATAAAACGGTAATTACATGGGTAAAACGGCGATTCTAACTATCTGTAATTATGAGTTTTCCACGTGAAAGATATATCACAAACTCATAATGATAACTAAATGGACATAACTCATCGTGAGGGAAGTTCAACAATGAATTTATAATAGAATTATTCATAGTTAAGTAATAGTAATTAATTGATTATGAGTTAATCAATTGATTAGATTATTATTAACCCATGATCTATAAGTCTATTGGGTCTCTAGACTAGCCCAAATAACGTTGTAGCAAAACAAGTAATTTATTTGACTATTAAATAAATGAATAATTTAAGTAAGTTTGTTTACTTTATTAATTATTTAAATAATGAGTTTATTAAAATGGAAATTAATATTTATGTTATTAGTTATTTAAATGGTAAGTAGTAATAGAATATTATTAATAAATAATTATTAATTATTCATATAATATGATTATTTGATTGTAAATTTATAATTAATTTAAATAATGTAGATTATTTAAATAAAATTAATAAATAATAATAAGGGTTAATTTCATCTATATTCAAATTCTCTACACTATTTACATAAAAATATGCTTGTACCATTTATTTACAATTTTAGACAACCACCACCATTAATAATTGGTTTTTACGAAATTAGCCTCGCATGACTGACAAGAAAGGCGCCGTTCAAATTACCTTGCGGATGACGTCATGACAGGTATGACTATACATTAGGCGTGAAAACATGGATTTGATTTTCGAAAAATTTGATTTTTAAGCGGTTAATTATGGTAAAACTAAAAATTCAAAAACTACGAAATTAAATTTTTAATTACATTTTGAATCTCAAAAATTACAAACCACATTTCACCAAAAGGAGCAGAAAAAATCGTCGAAGAAAAACACAACCCAAAAAACCCATGAACCAATTTTGAAGAAATCTAAGAAGGAGAAGTAAAAGTGTTTACAAAAAAGCAAATTTTGGAGAAACGAAAGCAGTACCTAGAAGCACTTACTACAGATCAAGCTTCTTCGAAGGAATCTCATGAAAGAGTCGATAAACAAGCCGAAGTTGCGAAAAATGATGAGGTATTCTATCCTATTGTATTTTAACCATTCAAGATTTACAATTTTTTTTTTTTTATTGCATGTTTCTGTTTATGACCAAATTTGTATGTATATATTTTTGTTATTTAAGATTCACAGTTTTGAAACAAGCAATAAAGTTGTAAAGGATTCAAATATCGTTGAAGAAGAAGTAAAACAAAAAAACTTTGAAGAGGTTGAAGACGAAAGCATTGAGAATTCCGACACGGATGATGAAACATTTGTTGGAAAACAGAGTAACGATGAAGAAGAAGAAGATGACGTGGAGGTATAATAATATGTATATATTTAAATAAATATTTATTTTAAGATAAACAATGTTAAACATTTAAACTGATTCACTTTAATGTACTTTTAATGCTTGTTAATATTGTTTAAAACAGGATTGTGCTGATAAACAAGAAAGTGGTTTACAAGCAAGAAATGTTGGAAAACAAATGAAAAAGGAAAAGGAAAAAATCTCAATAGATGAGGTCGAGGAATACGATGAATCGTATAAAGATGATGAAGAAGTTGTAATAGAGGTAGAGATGCTAATGTTATATGAATATATATATATATATATATATACCTATATATTTTGTATAAATGTATAAATAAGTTAAACAATTGTTACATTGCTACAATATTTCATTTTTGTTTAACTTATTCAACATTTACTTATATTTATCTTTCATAAACAATGTTATTTACTACAATTGGAATCTGTTTTTTGAAAATTCTTATAACAGGATTTGGTTGATGAAAAATCAACTGTTTTGAAAAAAAAACATGGATAAGAAGGTTACAAAGGCAAAGGGTAAGGGGAAGAAAACTATTAGAAAAAGGAGTGAACATAAGGTAATGCCAATTTTATAATATTAAATTAAATGATTTGTTGTATAAATATGAATTGTTATATGTTTTTTCTGTTTATATAACATATACAGGGACCACTATATATTGTGCAATTGGAAAATTGGTATCGTGACAAGAAAACTCAGCCTTACTTGAAACAGATTGTAATTCCGAAAATGTTGAACAAGCTGAATGAGGAAGCAAGAAAAATTGTAAAGGAAGGATGTTTCAAACACATTATGGATATGCAGATACTCAATTTTCCTCTAAATTTATTCCAACAGCTTGTGGGTCAGTTGGTTGCTAATCCAAAATCGAATGAGTTAAGCTTCAACTTTGATGGTAATATTGAAACATTTACACTTAAGGATTTTTGCTTGATTACTAGCTTAAATTGTGCTGAGGAGATGTACGTAGATGTTACTCAATTAAAAGAGAGCACTATACTAGCAGAATTTTTCCCAGGATGTGATACAATCGACAGGGAAGACTTGGAAACTACTTATTATGAGTAAAACTTTTCTGATATTAACATGTCTGTTAAATTGGCAAAAATTCATTTTCTTGAGCCTATCTTACTTCCTATACAACCAAAGACAAGTATAGAAAATTTGTATTTGAGGTTGGTTGAGCATGATGAACTGTTTGAGAATTATGGGTGGGGTAGTTTGTGCTATAATATAACTTTGGATGACATTAAAAAGGTTAGGGATAAACCTCATGTTAGTTACCACCGTCTGAATGGTTTTCCACATGCTCTGATTGTATGGGCATACGAGATTTTGCCGGCTTTATCCATAGATGGGAGGTTTACAAGACGTGTAGCTAATACACACCCTAGGATTCTTAATTGGTATTCTAAAAAACAGGGAACCTGGAATAACTACGCATCGAACGTTTTTACAAATCAGATGCGTACACTAAACTATACCTATATTATCTACTGTATAATTATGTTTATAATTTATAGTCTGTATATGAAATTAAATATTTAAGTTATATATACATTTACCAAAATACCTGAAATATGTTTTGAACAGATGGTTGTCAATAGCTTGAACATTTTTGAAGTATGAGGAAGAGACAGATTATTACAAGAAGTTCATGGAAGATACTATGAAAAAAGAACACCTAAAAAAACATTATGATGTTGGTGAAGGAAGTGGAATTGGATTAGAATCTAAGAATCTGAAAAGAATGAATGAAGACATTTCTACCATGCTTCAGGAAAACCATATGCAGCGGATAAGTGTTATGTCACTTCATAGGAAAGTGGATAAAATGTACTACTTGAACTTGCTATGGATGTTAAAAAAGTGAAGGGCGATGTAGAAGTTGATGGATCAAAGGTACGACTGTTAGGAATGGTGTCGTAGAACTTGTAATTATTTAATAATAATAATTTATTAAGAATAAATTAAATAAACAAACATAAGTTCTTTATATTATCTAGATTGATTCAATTGACGATATTAGGAATATATGGAAATATATAAATATCAAACATTCAAATAGTAAACCCTAAGTTACTCTTATGAAATCACGACTTAGTATGTGAGTCATACAAGAGGATTAAAGTCGAGATGAGTAACTTAAAAGTGTCTACAGTAAATGGATAACGTTTGGGAACCTTATCCTGGTAACACTGTTGATAGCTTCGCATTTTGTTTATAGACAAATGATCTAATCCTGATCATTCATGTGGGAGACATGAAATGGAAGTATCATATGCAATGTTGATTGTATAAGACAGAACCACGATGTTCGATCAAATTTCTCATTAGTACCTGGTTTACGAGAAATAATCGAATATCAAACTAAGTTTATCAACCAGGTGATAGATCTCAATCCTGAGTGAAATGCGGACTCCTATTTGTGGAGTTATGTTCTTTGATTCACATAGTTGAGAGCGATCTGTAAGAACGCTCAATACACTCCTGTTTTGGGAACATGACTAGATAAGTAGCTGGGAACTCATTTTCACGAGATGGAATTCATAATTTTCCTATAAATTAACCAGGTATCGGTGCGATACCTAAACATTTTAGGAACTTTAGGAAACTCCCTTGATGTCCCGATTCGAGACATGAACAAGTGACGTCACGACTTCTATTGATCACGAGTATCTTATCTCTAGTTCGACTAAAGATAAAGTTCATTGGAGAATCAGCGGGAACACAAGGATAAAGCGGTAATTACAGGGGCAAAACGGTAAATTTATCCGCTTGTAATTATGAGGGTTCCACGTGAAGGATAATATCACGATATAAATAAATGATAAACTAAATGGACATAACTCATCTATAGTGAGGGGAGTTCAGCTATGAATCTATAGTGGAATTATTCATAGTTAGATAATAAGTAATTAACTGATTATGAGTTAATCACTTAATTGACTAATTATTAAGCCCATGATCTATAGGTCCATCGGGTCCCTATGCTAGCCCAAATATCGTAGTCGCGAAATCAAGTAGAAGAAATGGAAATTTTTAAGTAAAGTGAATTACTTAAAATAGGCAATATTAATTATTTAAATATTGAGTATATTTAAGCGGTAATTAATATAAACATTATTAATTGTTTAAATAATGAGCTTATTTAAACATGAAATTAATAATGAAATATTATTAATTAGATATTATTAATTATTTAAATATTGAGTATATTTAAATGGTAATTAATAATTTGAAATTAATTGACAATTATTAATTGTTTAAATAATTAATTTTATTTGAACGGAAATTAATAATTAAAATTAATTAATTAATAATAAAATATTGTCAATAAAATTATTAATTAAATAATGAGTTTATTTAATGGAAATTAATAATTATAATATTTATTATTAATTATTTGAATAATGAAAATTATTTAAATGGAAATTAATAATTAAATATAAATTTGATAATGTTTAGTCGGGAGAAAATATTAATATTATTAATTGTTTAAATAAAATATTTTATTTAAATGGTAATTAATAAATAAATTAATTAAGTTGGACTTATTAATTTAAGAGAGAATTTCAAGCCCAATTGGATTAATGAACCCAATTGGAATTGGCCCAAAGTAATTAATTAAATAAATTATATTTATTTATTATTTTATGATGCTATTTTCGGCCACCATATGTAATTTTGGAGGAGATAATTGTTTGAATTATATCCTAAAATAATTACATAGATTTATTTACCCAAGATAAATAAAATAAAAGAAAAGAAAATAATCTCTTATTTATCTATGCATTTTCGAAATTGCAAGATAAAAAGAAGAGATAATATTTTTTCTTTTTGTATTTATCTCTATAGATTAATCCTAATGTGATTAGGATTCCTATTTTTCTATAAATAGGAGGGTTGGGTCATTCATAAATCACACAATTCAATTCTTTGGAAATTGAAAAATCTCTCTTCCTCCCTTCTCCCTCCCTTGGCCGATTTTCTCATAGTATTGGGAAGAAAAATATTTTTTTTCTTCTTCCCAATTTCTTCTAAAGTTCGATCCCACAATCGAATTTCGTTTGATCGATCGGGATATAGCGTAGAAGATCTGGTGTTGCTGAGGAATTGAAGCTGTAAAGAAACCTCCAACCGATTCTCCATTATTCAGTCGATGTAAGTTCCGGTTTTTAATTTTCGAATATATAAGCATGAATCTACATGTTTTATCACAAATTGCATGATGTTAATAGATCCGTTATTAAATGTTAATAAGTTTACTAAACAAAATTCCGCTAATTTAGTAAATCATCCCTTCAACGACATCGTTACTTGTGTATTTATTTGTTGAAAATAATGTATCATTGTTGTCAATGTAATAAGGTACAACATTTTGCCTGCAACTACAGGATGAAGGTATAAAAGATGATGATTATAACAAAGAGAATGCAACACTTTCAGAGCATATGGGGCTGGATATTTTAAATACTGATTGGGACACGTTGGCAGATACTTTGAATGATCATTATGGAAAAGATAAGGTTATTTAAATATGTATATCCTTATTATTAATTATATTTTGTTTCAAATTAAAAATGCATAACTTTTGTTAATATATTATCCGATTCAGTCAGATGATATGGATGTGGAAAAAAGTGTTAATGAGGATGCTGCAGTAGATTTGAAAGAAGAAGGAAATAAAAATGTGGGTAAACATGAAGATGAAGAGGTAATATATTAATTTAAAATAAATGTTTCTGTTTATTATAACGCATATGAATAGAATTAAAATTTTGCATCTAATTGGTGCAAAATTTCTTGACAGAATGACGAGAGCGTAGTTGTGAAAACTTCAAAGAGAAAAGCACTGGATGAAGAACATGTTACAACACCAGAAGAAATGAAAATAAGCAATGATGAAGGGGACGCGACAGAAGAGGTAAATTGTTTCTTATATATACATATTGTTAAATATTTATATTTTAGAAATATTGTTAAACTAATTTAAAAGTTTTTCCACAACAGGATAATATTCCACTTGTGCGAAAGAATTCTAAGAAACTTCGTAAGACTGAATCTTTGGTTGACAAGAAAGAAGAATTAAATAGCAAAGGAACAACAGTGAAAATTATTAAAAAGAGTAGACCCGATAAGCTTCAACCTGTGAGACCAAGATCACTTAGAATTCAAAACAGAGATAATGCAACTATCCAACCATCTAAAGCAAAATTCGGACCCGGATTGACAACTATGGAAGGAGGGAGCTCACAACCTGATCACTCGCAACCACAGTTCAAATTTAGTTTAAGTCAGCCTGGGGTTCTGAAAAGATGAATGTCTCTTACTGTTTTTTGTGTTAAGAATTAATGTTTTGGTTTGAATATTTTGCATCATCCAATAGAAATCGTAATCAGATTAAGATTAAATAGGTTCTTTATGTAAACACTGTTTATTACTGTGTATTTTAAATAAACATTTTCCTTAACATATATATGATTACGCTCTATTATACCACTATATATATTTTAGAAATAAAATGTGAACATGTTTACGAACAGCACTCATTCACAAATTAACGAAGTCGACTTTTATTTTTTTAATATAAAAAAGAAATATATTAATAACCGAATACACTGTGCATGTAATATAATTAAACAAAATTAAACATTTATATTACTTTAATAAATTAAATTATAAAAGTTGAAACACGTAACTTACAAGTAAATTTTAGGCACAACATTCACTGAGTACAAAATTATGTTTAAACAGGAAACCATTATCCTTTCAACTTTATAGTAAATTAAAATAGTTCGAAAGCAACAATTCATAATTAAAGTAGACAGAAATGTAAAAACTACATAAGTCATAAACAAATAATCCTACGTAGATGATTGATATCCAGCAGAAGATGAAGAAGAAACGAATTGACTGAGAGCATTACGACAAGCTTTTCTGTTATGACCCAAAACACCACAACGAGAACACTTTTTATGACGAGTAACAGCTGATTCAATAGCAGAAAGATGACGTTTTGTTCTTGGTCTTCCAGCAGGTCGCTTCACATCAGGCGGAAGCACAAGTAGGTTATCAATTTCAAAATTTGATCTCCACTGTCTTATACTTCCAATAGGGTTCACACTACCTATATAAGTACTTCACAATGCTTCAACAGTATAAAACCAATTTACATAATTTGAAGGTGGAAGATTCTTGTACACAATTACAGCACATGCATGGTTGCATGAGATTTTAATCATATTCCACCTTCTACATTCACACATCTGCTTTGCAAGATGAACCTTGTAAACCATATCAAAATCTAGAACTTAAAAGTCAATCTCATTAATTTGACGTACCTATTATAAAATACAACTGTTAGATAAACGCAATTATACAGAAATCAATATTTATTATAAATAAACATACAGTTAATTTGTGACCCGAACTCATATTCCTGCGTAATATACGTTCCGCCCAAGGAGTTATCTTTGATTGTAGTTGTGATGCAGCATAGCATCGATCATTGAACCATTCTTGTAGCTTAAAACGAATTTCATCTAATGCAGCTACAACTGACAATTCTCTAGCACAAAGTAGAGCAGCATTATAACTTTTGCAAATGTTAGTAGTCATTATATTATACCTCATTCCATGAAAATGTGCACGAGACCACATCCTTGGACTCATATCATTCAGATAAGGGATTATATTCGGTTCAGACATTGCCAAATCTGTCATGTACATTTCATAGTCATCTTCCGTATAAGCTTTTGCACACCGCTTGAATAATTCATGAAGTCATTTTTTCTTGAAATGAACCTTTATATTAGCTGAAATATGTTGCATGCAATACCCGTAATGACATCCAGGAAATTGTTTCTCGATAGCTTTTCTTATGCTGGGATGACGATCAGAAATAATGGCTAAATTCTGGATATGTCCATATACAACGTGGAAATGAAGGAAGAACCACTCCCACGATGTATCGTTTTCAAAATCAACAATGGCGGAAGCTAAAGGAAAGATTTGATTGTTGCCATCAAGAGTGCATGCAGTCAACAAAACACCTACATATTTAGATTTCATAAAAGTACCATCAACTGAGATTACTGGCCTACATGCAGAAAATCATTTTACGCAAGCCGCAATGCTCATAAACAGAAATTTAAAACAGCCGTCAGCATCCAGTTGATATTTCACATAAGATCTTGAATAAATGCAGTAAAACAATCATTAATATAAAATTTATAAACTAAATTAAATTGTTATCATGAAATGTTTAACAATATTAAACATTATCAAATATATACTTTATTGTTTAATAAAATTCAACGATAATAAATGATTATGGAAACGTACCATAATTTTTTTCAACGATATTATTATAGAACCTAGGGACAAGACGGTATGATTCTTCTGGATCACTTCTAATTTCATTCAACACTATTTCACGTGAACGTCATGCCTTCATGTAATTGATATGGATTCCATGTCTAGATTGCATGAAATTTTTAACATCTATAGGATGCATGAACGATCCATGTCCAACACGAAAGAAATCCTTAATAAATTCTGCTATCACAGATGCACGTGCCTGAGGATGTCGCCCCGTTATCAAATCAATATCGCACGTATATTTGAAGCAATGATCACAAATAACCCATGCTTGGGTACCTAAATATCTTTTATCCCTCACAAAAAATGTACAAGACTCACCCTTGCAGCATACATACATACGCTCAGTATTAGATTTTTTGGTGATCATTTTGAAATTATGCTTCAAAGCATAAATATTCAGTGCTTTTGAAAGAACAGATTTAGAAGAATACAATGCACTCTCAACCTTCAAGTGGTAACTATCCCTAAGACAATCTACATTCAGAAAACGGGCGTACTCTAAACCATCTAGATCTTCATAATACATATCATCATCTTCAGTTTCATGAATAACGTAGTCGAATGAGAACGGAATGTAAGAAGCAATATTTGAGTCAGAATTTATTTCATTTTGTATGATTACATCCATTACCAATGAAATGGACTCATATGACGTATCCTCAATCGAGTAACAAAAATACGACACCATGTCGTCTGAATCTATCTCAACATACTTCTTTTCCCCATAAACGAAACATTTTTCCATCAAAATTTTGTGAGTTTTACTATAGAATCCATTTTCCCTCGACAATTTTCTATGAAGCATTTCCAGATTGCTGTTTTTTGCGCAACGAAACATTGAAGACTGATATTCAATGTAATGATTCGTTTCATCAAATCTTCCACCATGCAATAATTTGCATTCAATTATACGACCCATGATGATAGAAATTGATTTTCGTTTGACAGAGAAGAAAGGATGAAGAAATAAAACGGACAAAAATGCTTACAAACATAAATATTTGGTAATATAATTAATTTTGGAAATGAAATCAAAACATAATAAACACAATCGCACGAACGTGGTATCAGGGATGCAAATCGTGGCATGATATTCGTAATTTATATTAATTAATGAATACAAAACAATTTAATAACTGAAAAGGAAATATACGTTTGAAAGTAAAAGGGCAAAAATGTCATCAGAAAACTTTCAAACCACCTCATACTGCCTGATTTGTCTTTTTTTGTATATAAAATGGAATCGGAAATATCTTTGTAATTATGATGTCCGATTTGAATATTGGTGTAAATATCAGAGAGATTTACATGAATATTCAAATCGGATTAGTTATTTACAAGAATAACAACAAGTACAATTTTATTACAAATTTAGACTTCCATGGCCGTAGGTGGTGGTTCTATTAGTTTTTTGATACCATTTTACCCTTTAGTCAATTAATTATGTTAGTTTCCTTTTTAGATATTAAGGTTTTTATTAATTATAATTAAATTATTAATAATTCAGTTTTCCATTTTACATGCCTCCAAATCAGCCCCATATCCCACATTTCTGCAGTTACCTTTTTGTAATGGATTTTTTTTAATCTCCAATTGTCTGAATTAAGGGTGAGATATCAGTTTGTAATTTTGTCCAGACTCTGAATCTTCATGATTTCTTTCATTCCTATTCCTATTTCCATTTTCATATGTGTTTTCGATTTTTTTCGTGAATAATCTTTATTTTTTTTCTTTCGTTCTCTTCATCTCCTGTTCAGTCTTTTCATTTTTTAAAATTTTTTTTAAGGGTCGTGTTATCGAATGCAAGTTATTGCATACTTGACGTTTTGACGACAACTACGTTGAATATCAGTCTTCATCGTTTCGTTGTGTCAAAAATATCAACCTAAAAAATTTGCAGAAAAAATTGTCCAGGGAATATGGGTTCTATATGCATACGCACAAAACGTAATTGAAAAGCTTGCAGAAATCTTATTCGTGCTAACGCGAAATCCTCAAGATGATTTTTCTTTCATCAAGGCGTTATTTGTTATGTTTTTATCTTGACATTTTGTATAATCAGGATGTAATTAAATGTTTAACAAAAAGAAATGTTTAACAAAAATAAACATTGAAAAAAATAAACATCGTTCAAGAAGTGTTTAAACATTAAATACATAACATGAGCATTTTCAAAATACATTTTTAACAAAAAAAACGTTAATAAAAATCAAATACTGATAAACATAAACCATGTTAAACGAAATTTAGAGAAACTATACAACAAAAGAAGTCACATGTTCTCATGAAAATCTTTTTAAGCTTGTTTTTTACATCTGTAATCTCTCGTAATTTGAATTTTTGAACAACATTTGTTTAGAACATCCGGTTGACTGGAGAGATTAAAATGTGGTTGGGAATCCATTAAATATATTTTTTGATAAAATAAACATCAGTAAATTGGTGGGTTGAATAAAAATAAACATTGTTCAAAAAGTGTTTAAACATTAAATACATATCATGAGTATTTTCAGAATACATTTTTAACAAAAATAACCGTTGATAAAAATCAAATATTGATAAACATAAACCATGTTAAACCGAATTTAGAGAAAGGCTACAACAAAAGAAGCCACATGTTCTCATTAAAAACTTTTTAAGCTTGTTCTTTGCATCTGTAATCTCTCGTAATTTCATTTCTTGAACATCATTTGTTTAGAACATCTGATTGACTGAAAAGATTAAAATATGGTTGGGATTCCATTTGTTGGGTGCCTGCAACGTTCTCCATCAGCTTCTCATCAATAAACTAAATGTTTTGCATATGGTTGTGTCTTCTTGTCTTTATGCCAATTTTTCAATTTCAATATATATGATGACCCTTGTTTATATAAAATATCAACAAATTCCAGCCAATTGATAGGTTTGATAAAAAATAAACGGGATTCAAGAGGTGATTAAATATTTAAATGTATGTAATTAGATAATAGTGTTTTGTTATCAATTTTGTTTTACATTTACTAATATTAAATGTTTTAATTAAAACAATATTTATTTTTGTTAAACAACATACCTCTTCTTCTTCATCACCATTGCCCCAAAGCTCTTTCTTCTGTTGTTGTTGTCATGATTTCCATGTTTTTGTCAGTACGTAAATTTCCATGATTTACATCTTCTTTCCAATAGTCTTCAACATTTTCTTTCTCAGAAATTAGTTCTTCAGATTCTTCCATAATTTTTGTTTATTTTCTATCTTCTTTCTCTTCTATTTATGGATTCCTGTTCCAATTTTTTTTAGAATGATTTTTTTTTCCAAAACATGTAAATTATGAAAAAGAAAATTAGAACGACAAAGAAGATGAAATGTTTAACATAGTTCTGGATTTTTTAGTAAACTATTAACATTTAATAACGGATCTATTAATATCATGCAATTTGTGATAAAAACATGAAGAACATGTAGATTCATGCTAAATTTCAAAATTAAAAGCCTTTACTTACATTGAGTAATTAATGGAGAATCGGTTGGAGGTTTCTCGACACAAATCCTCGGAACACCGATCTTCAGCTAATCCCGTCGAAAGCAAAACCGACTTGTGGGAATCGAACCGGGAAGAACAAAAAAGAAGAAATTTCTTCAAATTTTTCCTAAGGAAAATCGGCAATTGGGCAAAAACTTGAGAGAGAATTTCACTTTTCTAATTAAAAGTGAGAAGTGTGTCAAATATGAATCCCAATGGTCATATTTATAGGAAAATATGATATCTAATCTCTATAGATATGCTATCTCCTAATTATTAAAATAAATAGAAAAATAAATAAAAATATATATAAAATGATTTAGGGGGCACGATTGGGGAAACAAAATCAATAATACATTATATAAAATTCAAGTCAATACACACATATATGTATGCACAAGACGCCACCAACGACAAAAAGAAGGCCCACCAATATATTTATATATATATATTTATTTATACTTTTCTTTATTTAATAATTATTTATTTTTATGTATTTAAAATTAGAAAAATTCAAATAATAATTTCTAATTAAATATATTAAGCCAAAAAATAATATATTAATTACCATTGAATCTTATTCAACTAATTAATTATTTTGGGCCATAACCAATTTGTTTCTAAACCAATTGTATTTAATTCTCTCTAATATTTATTATTAAATTAAAAAACTCATTATTTAATTAATAATATTAATTATTAATTTCCATTTAAATAAACTCATTATTTAAATAATTAATAATATTAACATTAATTCCGTTTAAATAATTTATTTATTTAAACAATTAATTTGCCTATAATATTATAATTAATTTCCATTTAAATAAACTCTTTATTTAAACAATTAATTTTGTATCAATATTAATTTTCATTTAAATAATCTCATTATTTAAATAATTAATATTACCTAATTTTAAGTAAATACAATTACTTAAATTATTTGTTCTTCCTACGTTTTTTTTTTTTAAATTAATAACTTAGTTTTGCTACAACGATATTTGGGCTAGCACAGGGGACCGATGGACCTATAGATCATGGGCTTAATAATTAGTCAATTAAGTGATTAACTCATATCGTAATTACTTTTATCTAACTATGAATAATTCCACTTGATTCATAGTGAACTCCCCTCACTATAGATGAGTTATGTCCATTTAGTTTATCTTTATTTATATCGGATATATCCTTCACGTGGAACCCTCATAATTACAGGCGGATAAATTACCGCTTTGCCCTCGTAATTACCGCTTATCCTTGTGTTCCCGCGATTCTCCAATGAACATTATCTTTAGTCGAACTAGAGATAAATACTTGTGATCAATAGAGTCGTGGCGCCCACTTGTTCATGGCTCGAATCGACATCAAGGGAGTTTCCTAAAGTTCCTAAAATGTTTAGGTATCGCACCGATACCGGGTAATTTATAGGAAAGTTATGAATTCCATCTCGTGAAAATGAGTTCCCATCTACTTATCTAGTCATGTTCCCAAAATAGTGTATTGAGCGTTCTTACGGACGCTCTCAACTAGTGAATCAAAGAACATAACTCCACAAATAGGAGTCCGCATTTCACTCGGATTGAGATCTATCACGGTTGATAAACTTAGTTTGATATTCGATCATTTCTCGTAAACGGTACTAATGAGAAATTTGATCGAACATCGTGGTCCTGTCTTATACAATCAACATTGCATATGATACTCCATTTCATGTCTCCCCTGAATGATCGGATTAGATCATTTGTCTATAAACAAAATGCGAGCTATCAACGGTGTTACCAGGATAAGGTTCCCAAACGTTATCCGCTTTCGTAGACACGTTTAAGTTACTCATCTCGACTTTAATCCTCTTGTATGACTCACATACTAAGTCGTGATTTCATAAGAGTAACTTAGGGTTTACTATTTGAATGTTTTGATATTTATATATTTCCATATATTCCTAATACGCAATGAATCAATCTAGATTATATAAAGAACTTATGTTTATTTATTTAATTTATTCGAAATAAATTATTATAATTAAATAATTACAAGTTCTAGGACACCATTCCTAACAATCTCCCACTTGTCCTAGATCTTTGGAGATTTGACTTGTAATTCCAATCACTGATGACTATCAACTACTTAGCCATGGTAGTCATTTTAATACTTTATCGATAACGTTTTCATCCTGCTTAGTATGTTTTTCTTTTGTCCGATGTTAGTTTCATTAAGTGTAATAGATTCCATATTTTATCGCCATAAAATAAACTCTATTAATTATTGGTTTGAAACTATCATGTTCAAATACCTTTTCATTTACTAACAACTTAGTAATCACGCGAATTTAGAGTTTAGTCAAGAAAAACTCATTTTACTTATACTTAACTCATTTGATGTTTAATTCGCAAAGGTCTTTCATCAAATTCTTACATGGAAGTAAATTCATGTTCGAATTTGAGCCGTGCAACTTATAAAATCTCCCATTTTATCTATGTGCACTAACATACTATTTGTAAATTTTATTTTAGTCACATTGGTTCTAGGATTCTCGAAATTCTTAAGCTCACACTACAAAGTAATTCTCCATTACTTTCATTTGTTTAATGATTACAATTCTATACTTCTTATTATTTCCAAAATAATATATAAGTATAAGTGACCTTTTTCAACTCAACTATTGAAAATTCATGTCATTTTTATTTCACTTATTTTGAACTTTATTCATTGATTTTGAAGTCAATGAGTTTCACTTGGACTTCAAAAGTCCTTTGGTTCGTATTATGACGCTCCCACTCAAATAAAGTTCTACAAGTAGTTTAACAATTTAAACTTTTAAATAACTACTTGTTTTTATTGTGAAATAAAATCATTGTAATTCTTTTATATCTTAATTAAGGTTTAAAACTTTCAAGATCACCGATTTCTCAACTTTTCCTTAATAATTTGTGAATTCAATAATTCACTAATTATTACTTTCAATTTCTATATTGTTTATTCCATATCAGTAAGGCTCCTTTAAAACATCCTTTTAAATAAGCGAATGTTTGGAATACTAGAAATTGATTCTTTGTTCATTTTTCACTTAAGTTTAACATCTAAGTGTTGAACTTTAGTGATTTTAAGTCCAGTTATCTTTGATAAATCAAAGATGCTCAATTTCACTTATTTCTTTAAGTTTGTAGATCAACATGGTTATCATCTCAAATTCTTTTGAGAACCATCTTTAAGAGGTTAATCCTTTAACTTATTTAAGTGATTTTAGACTTAAACATTTAAACATTTTTAAACCTTCATAACTTGTTTAGATATTTAGTAGTTTAGAATTTGGATTTGGAATTTATTTGTTTTATTCTAAGTATTTTGAATAACCATCCAATCACACTTTTGGAACGTTGTAATAAAATTGCAAGGAATATTTAACTAAACCACTTTTATTAAAAATATTCCTAATTGATTCTTATAAGGTGAGAATCAATTTTTATTACATAATTCAAAAATTTAAAACAAAATCTAAAACTAAACTAAACTAGAAATATGAAAAATTAAAGACTCAAAACAAGAATCCAATCTACTTCATCTGAGTCATCTTCAAACCAAAGAGTGTTGAAGAATCAAGTGCACTGTAAAGTTTTAAAAACTTTGTGTTAGTGACTATTGAATCAACCATTCAAAATAAATTTCTCAAATTTTTCACTAAGTAAATCTAATTTACCTTCTTTCCCCTTTTTCTTTTCTTCGAGATATTTGGGGCAATTTCTCTTCCAATGTCCATCTATGTTGCAATGAAAACATTTCCCCTTAGGCTCTTTGGTCTCGCCCTTAAATGCTTTCTTCTAGCATTGAGCTTGGTCCTTTTAGCGTAGAGCTCTTTTTCTTCTTGAAGCATAAGCATTGAAGACAACATTTGCTTCTCCCGACTTCTTGTTTTCCTTTTTCATTGCTTGAAGGTTTGAAGTTCGCTTAGCAATTGAGTAAGGGAGTAGCTCGGTTTGTTCATGACCAAATTGCTTTTAAAACCGAAAAACTCGGTGGGAGAGATTCCAATATAAAGCTTATCCGGGACTCGTCATCAATCATGGCCCCGTCGTTTATCGTTAAAGTAGTTCATCATTGTCAAAACATGATCACGAAAAGATGTGCCTTCTTTCATTTGAGTGTTATAAACCGACTTTATAGCATCATGGCGTGCTTGTTTTGATGGTTGGCCAAACATGCCCGCACGGAATCGGCTATTTCCAAAGCCGTTTCCATTGGTTCATGTTTCTGGCTAAGACGTCACTCATCCCCATCAAATAAACACGGGCCTTTTCATTGGCCCTGACCGCGGGATGCATCCCTTTGACTTTAGGAGCATTGGTAGCAGGTGTATCGAGTTTAAGTTCACTAAGAACGAATTTCAAGTCTTCTACCACGAGAATGGTGTTCATTTCATTTTTCCAGGAGGTGTAGTTATCTCCATTTAGTTTGTTCTTTCCAAGGATTGTGACTAAAGCGGATGCCATTTCTTGAAAATTTAAATAAACCTTATCTTAGTAATCTAACATGCTTTCAACATTCAAATACTCAAAGTTTCGACATATAATTAAATATGATGCATGAATGCGAACATATTAATGAACGGGAAAAGCCCTAAAACATGTTACTATGTCACGATATTTTAATGATACTGGTGAAGTGCCGTCGAATGATAGGTCGGTTACCATCATTAAAACGAGATGTCACTCGAACAATTGACAACCCGAATAACTCATATTCCTATGTCATTGTTACCGTGTATTTGGTCCGGAGTTTTGACAACACAATTTATCAAATTTCTTTTAAGTGTGACCCACTAATTTAGTCTTTTAAATAAAATTGAAGAGTGTCTACGAAGTGTAGATCGACTTCAATCAACTCATTTAAAATTCTTTATCCCTTTCGGAGACCCAACTTGATATGATTTTACAAAAACCTTCCTATGGGAATGAACACGGCGGGGGGGTTGTGCTGGGAGGCCATGTATAAATCTCACATTTCGAGCCCATTAGTGGAGACCATAGGATTCATTGACATGTTTCCTCTCCCACTTAATATTTTGAGTTAGGGTTTCATAACTTAGACTAATCAGGCTAACTCATTAATCCAAGTTTTAATTAACCTAATCAACTTTAACTCTTAAATTGGTTAGATTAATTTTATAAAGTGATTGTTCAAGTTTTCCTAATTTAAACTAATCACATTATGCGCCGTCTTAATAATTTTGATTTATTAATTTGAACTTTTCTCCCGGACGCTCCCGGTTAGAGGCGCCCGTGTTAGGGGAACTTTTGAAACCTCATCGCTTGGGGGGAGTTGGGGGGAGATCCGTTCAATTTAATTAATCTCAACTATTAATTTTTAATTAACCCTTAATTAAAAGTTTCTATTTGTTTATCTTATATGGATTTGGCCCATTGTTTAAACAATAATTCCATATTACAAATAATTCATTTAGTTTCTATTCAACTTTTAAACTAGATTTAACTTTTGAATCTTAACTAAATAAGCATGCTTTAATTCTAAAACAATTAGAATATAATTTTCAATAATAACATTTATAAAATAAAATTATAGCATGCTTCACATACATTAGCATATAATAACACATATTATATCATGATGCATGTAGGTACAATTAATTAAAATCATACAACCTATGGTGGGATTTTCTACATGACATACTCTATGCATGAATATTATTTAAAAACAATTATATCATACATATAAAAAATTTAAATAATAAATAGCTAAATTGACCGGTATTCTTGGCACTATTTCTAAAACGGAAAATTAAATTACAACTTAATTAAATCTTCCATTGTAGATCTTGAGGCTCATCTTTCTCTCTCCTCCATGGTGTAGGCGTGGGCATGGGTATTTATGGGGCAAATATTATCTCCTTAATATTTCCATAAATACTTGTTTTAAAATAATTATCTTTTAATTATATGGAAAAATAAAGAAAATATTTTCCATGTAATCTTATCTCAATTTCTAAATTTATAATTTAAGATAGAGATATAATCTTTAAAAAGATTTTATCCTTATCTTAAATATTTAAATTTTTTTAAATTGAGATAACAAGATAATTATGTTAAAATTCTTACCATATCTTTACCTTATCTCATCCTTGGGCGTGGGCATCATGAATGATGGGGAAAAATTTTCTTCTCTTCCTTCCTCCCTTGGTGTAGCCGATTTTACCATCAATGGGTATGGGAAAATTACAAATTTTTCCTATACCCTAAAATTTAGGGTTTACAAATTTTCTACTAAAATTTAAAATTCTAAGTGCCTCAAGAATACCTAAACAGTCAATAAGCAAACCTCCACAATTTATATAAACATACATAAAACAACCTTTTATGCAACCCACCAAATTTTCGAAAAAACACAAATTTGCATGATAATTAAAATTAGCTCTGATACCAATTGAAGGGATGATTTACTAAATTAGCGGAAATTTATTTAGTAAACTTATTAACATTTAATAACGGATCTATTAATATCATGCAATTTGTGATAAAAACATGAAGAACATGTAGATTCATGCTTAAATTTCGAAAATTAAAAGCATTTTACTTACATTGAGTAATTAATGGAGAATCGGTTGGAGGTTTCTTTACGATCAAATCCTCAAGCAACACCGGATCTTCTATGCTATATCCCGATCGAAAGCAAAACCGACTTGTGGGAATCGAACCTGGGAAGAACAATAGAAGAAGAAATTTCTTCTAAATTTTTTCCTAAGGAAAATCGGCAATTGGGCAAAAACTTGAGAGAGAATTTTCACTTTTCTAATTAAAGTGAGAAGTGTGTCAAATATGAATCCCAATGGTCATATTTATAGGAAAATATGATATCTAATCTCTATAGATATGCTTATCTCCTAATTATTAAAATAAATAGAAAAAATAAATAAAAATTATATATATAAATTGATTTAGGGGCACGCTGGACGAAACAAAATCAATATATACATTATATAAAATTTCAATGTCAATTACACACATATATGTATGCCAATGACGCCACCAACGACAAAAAGAAGGCCCACCAATAATTTATATATATATATTTATTTATACTTTTCTTTATTTAATAATTATTTATTTTTATGTATTTAAAAATTAGAAAAATTCAAATAATAATTTCTAATTAAATATATTAAGCCAAAAAATAATATATTAATTACCATTGAATCTTATTCAACTAATTAATTATTTTGGGCCATAACCAATTTGTTTCTTAAACCAATTGTATTTAATTCTCTCTAATATTTATTATTAAATTAAATAAACTCATTATTTAATTAATAATATTAATTATTAATTTCCATTTAAATAAACTCATTATTTAAATAATTAATAATATTAACATTAATTCCGTTTAAATAATTTATTTATTTAAACAATTAATTTTGCCTTATAATATTATAATTAATTTCCATTTAAATAAACTCTTTATTTAAACAATTAATTTTGTATCAATATTAATTTTCATTTAAATAATCTCATTATTTAAATAATTAATATTACCTAATTTTAAGTAAATACAATTACTTAAATTATTTGTTCTTCCTACGTTAAATTAATAACTTAGTTTTGCTACAACGATATTTGGGCTAGCACAGTTGGACCTGATGGACCTATAGATCATGGGCTTAATAATTAGTCAATTAAGTGATTAACTCATATCGTAATTACTTATTATCTAACTATGAATATTCCACTATAGATTCATAAGAACTCCCCTCACTATAGATGAGTTATGTCCATTTAGTTTATCTTTATTTATATGTGATATATCCTTCACGTGGAACCCTCATAATTACAAGTGGATAAATTTACCGCTTTGCCCCTGTAATTACCGCTTATCCTTGTGTTCCGCTGATTCTCCAATGAACATTATCTTTAGTCGAACTAGAGATAATATACTGTGATCAATAGAAGTCGTGGCGCCACTTGTTCATGGCTCGAATCGGACATCAAGTGAGTTTCCTAAAGTTCCTAAAAGTTTAGGTATCGCACCGTACGTTAATTTATAGGAAAGTTATGAATTCCATCTCGTGAAAATGAGTTCCCATCTACTTATCTAGTCATGTTCCCAAAAGAGTGTATTGAGCGTTCTTACGGACGCTCTCAACTATGTGAATCAAAGAACATAACTCCACAAATAGAGTCCGCATTTCACTCGGGATTGAGATCTATCACGGTTGATAAACTTAGTTTGATATTGATCATTTCTGAAAACTGTACTAATGAGAAATTTGATCGAACATCGTGGTCTGTCTTATACAATCAACATTGCATATGATACTTCCATTTCATGTCTCCCACATGAATGATCGGATTAGATCATTTGTCTATAAACAAAATGCGAAGCTATCAACAAGTGTTACCAGGATAAGGTTCCCAAACGTTATCCGTTTTCGTAGACCACGTTTAAGTTACTCATCTCGACTTTAACCTCTTGTATGACTCACATACTAAGTCGTGATTTCATAAAGAGTAACTTAGGGTTTACTATTTGAATGTTTTGATATTTATATATTTCCATATATTCCTAATATCGTCAATTGAATCAATCTAGATTATATAAAGAACTTATGTTTATTTATTTAATTTATTCGAAATAAATTATTATAATTAAATAATTACAAGTTCTAGGACACCATTCCTAACATAACACATCATGGAACTTATGTAGAAAACAAACTAAGAAATTTAAAGGATTATTTTTTTTATGAAATTACCTCTTCGACTGTGACGATTACTGTTTATTTTTTTTAAGAAATTTAATGGCAGGTGAAGGTTAAAAGCGTCTTTCACAATCTACATGTGGTGGAGGTTGTCCATATTTGTAATTAAGTAGTCCCTCCCTACATAGATGTAATTATGGTAGTGATTTTGAATATTCATGAAATTAGCCCTAATATAAATATGTAATAATAAAAAATTGTATTATTATTTAAATAATAGATTTATTTAAATAGTAATTATGGAGGTTGATTTCCACATTTGAGCACGTGCTTACACTGAAGGAACTACTTTACTAAATTAGCAGAATTTATTTAGTAAACTAATTAACATTTAATTAAGGATCTGTTAATATCGTGCACTATAAGAAAAAACAAGGATAACGTCCCAATATTAGCGATGCAAAAATTGGGACGCTGTTTTAGCGACGAATTTGATCGCTGAAACACAAGTTTGACTTTCAGCGATCAATTTCGTTGCTAATTTGGAAACCTAATAATAGAGACGTATTTTGACTGTAAAATAGAGACGAACTTGGCCTCTAATCTGAAAACTAAAACTATATCCTTACTTAGAGACACAGTTCGTAGCTACAATATGCCGGAAATTTTTCCCTCCATTTTAATAAGGCGGGAAATGTTCCCGCCAGAATAGAGACGAAATGCGCCTCTAGATTGAAAGTTTAGTCAACAAAGATTGCCTCCTTATTCAGAGACGTAGTCCGTTTCAGGGAAAAAGCGTCATTCTTAGTTTAGAGACTAATTCCGTCGTTAAGAGTGGCGGGAAATTTTCCCTCCAATTTTTGTGGCGGGAACGGTTCCCGCCTAATTAGAGACCTATTTTGTCTCTAAAAGAGACAGAAGAAATATTATAAATAGGTGTGTTGAGAATGACTTTGAATAAAAGAAAATTACGTTAAAACATTTTCTCGAGTGAGAAAAAATGCGTGAGTGGATGTATGTCCATTTGCTTGAAGGGTTTCTCAACGACCAATTTGTAGCCGGGGTCGAAGAGTTTGTTGAGTTCTGTCAATCTACCATGATTTTTCATAACAACGGACAGAAGATACGATGTCCATGTAAAAAGTGTAAGAATAAGAAGATATTACCGACAGATGATGTGAAGTTACACTTGTATAGTCGTGGTTTCGTTGATAATTATTATCAATGGGTTTATCAAGGAGAATCTGAAGAAATGTTCAATGCAGCGAGGGGGGAGTCATGTCAAAATGAAGGAAGCAGCTCGCAGTTCAATTCGAATGTTGATCGATTGTTGCCCAAACGGATGTATGATATATTGGGGTGCAGATGCAAATCTTCATATGTGTAAAATGTGAAATCCTACGAGATACAAACAAGGTAAAAAAACTCTTATTCCACATACTCGCATGTTTTATCTACCGATCATGCAACGGCTGCAACGGTTGTACGCGTTAAAAGTCACTGCTTCTCACATGAGGTGGCATCACGAGCACTCGCAAGATGAAGGAGTAATGGGACACCCTTTTGATGTTACAGCGTGGAAACATTTAAATCGTTATCATCCAGAATTTGCACGCGAAATCAGAAACATTCGATTGGGTTTATGTACTGACGGGTTTAACCCTTTGGGGGCTTTGGGAGCTCAATATTCAGTGTGGCCAGTTATGGTGACGCCGTATAACTTGCCTTCATCGATGTGCATGAAAGATCCTGTAATTTTCTTAACGGTCATTGTACCTGGCCCAAAAGTCTGAAGCAGAAGTTCGATGTCTACCTTCAACCATTAATTGCTGAGCTCTGTGGTTTATGGAACGAAGGCGTTGTGACGTATGATGTTTCATAGAAACAGGACTTCGTGATGCGAGCAACAGTTATTTGGATGATAAGTGACTTCCCGACATATTCAATGTTATCAGGTACGTTTGTAAAATAATTCGTTCATAATTATATTTAATTTAAAATTTTATCATTGTTTAGATTAGATTAAAATTTATGTTTTTGCGCACAATACGTAACGAATCTACTACCCTAACTAAATTCGTTAGGGTGGATCACTTCGTGAAAGTGTAACGTCCCGTTATTTTTTGTGATAAAAAAACAAACTTTTATTTATTTTATTTTAATTTAAGTAATTAAAGTTCATTTATTTATTATTAAATTAGAATTTAGTAATTTATTTCATTTTATTTCATTTTAATGGCTTTATTTATTTAAATACGTTTTAATGGTATTAATAATTATTAACGGGCCAATTAATAATTATTAATCACCATTGGGATAGTTTGAGATGTTCGGGAATCGTTTTTAAGCCAAAAGTCATAAAAGGGCAAAACCGTAATTTCCAAAATTTCAAAATATCTAAAAACACTATTGAGCTTCTTCTTTAAATGAGATGTTGACTTCAAAATTGACCAATTTTGCTCATTCTTTCCCCTCCCCACCCGTGAGCTCCAAGAAGAAGAAAAGAAAATTTGGTTTTTGTTCGTTTCTTGACGGATCGACTCGAGCTAGGATAAATCGGAAAGCCCTCGGATCAAGGATCATTTCCCACCTAGCCATCGTCCGTTTCTCTCGAGATCCTAGGAGTTCTCGGTAAGTGAAGTTTCAAACCCTAACTCCAAATAGTGTTTTAATGGAGTTTTCATTGTTTTCTTTCGATTTCTTGCCGTGAAACTCGGTGTTTGTCAATTCGGGAGTAGTTTTACGTGTTTTTGGAAACTATTTCATAACCCTAAAACCGAGTTTCAGTTGAAACCCTTTCCGTTTGAAATTTACCCTTTTGGGTTTGATTTTGGGTTAAAAATTATTGAATGAATGTTTATTTAAATTCAATTCGGGAAAGGGATTAATGTTCGAAAACCCTATTTATCGATACCCATTGAAATCGGGATTATCGAATTTGCTTAAAACCAACTCAAAACGTATTTAAATTGCCAAAAAGCCAAGGAACCAAACCCGAGACCCCTTTTCTAGGGAGGGCCGAGAGCCTCCAAGGGGTAGGTTTGGTGGATTTTCCGTCTTTTTGCTTGTTTCATCGTTGTTTAATCGTTGGTTGGTAATTTATTAATTTTTGGGATATTAATCCTTTTGTAGGTGTTTTTGAACCGTTTGTTTGATCGTTCTTCCGGTGCTTAGGAGCGAAGTCTTCACTTTTAATTAAGGTGAGAATGATTAGAATTTAAAGTAACTATAGAAAGCAAATAAGTACGATGATTTGTAGAATCGGAACTAAGATTAGAATCCAACTTAAGATTAGAGGGAGTGAGTTAGTGCCTTAGGATTTTTGAGTTAATCCTTTAGGCGAGAAACTTAGGATTTCTTAATGAAAACCTCGAATCTTAGAAGATTCTAAGTTAGATTAGTTTCGGAGTTTAGAATGGATCACTTGGAAGTTTAAGGATCCAAGACTTTGATATGATTGGTTGATAGAACTTCGGATTATTGGAAGTTTAGAATCCTTGAAAGTTTAGGTTAATCGTTATGTTTTGACCTTTACTTTTATTATTGTTAGCGGAGTTCGATCGATATATCGTTCATCTGGGATTCTATCTATTTTTACTTTATGCCCTTTACTTTATGTTCTTTACTTTATGCCCCTTTACTTTATGCTTGTTTCGGTTGTTTTATCATTTACATTTACTTTATTTACTTTTGCAAGCATATGTAAACATATGCATAACATCTCGCATCATTGAAAAGAAGTTGAATTGTAAGTTGCGAACGCACATATTACTTCCTTATGTGGAGTTGAATTGTAAGTTGCGGACGTACATATTACTTCTCATGCATAGAAGTTGAATCGTAAGGTGCAAATGCACATATTACTTCCTCATGTGGAGTTGAATTGTAAGTTGCGGACGTACATATTACTTCTCATACATAGGGAGTTGAATCGTAAGTTGCGACGCACATATTACTTCCTTATGTGGAGTTGAATTGTAAGTTGCGGACGTACATATTACTTCCTCATGCATAAAAGAAATTGTGGAATCCTACGGGATGTCTTTATGCACTCGTGATTATGATTGATGATATAAAGAATCGAGATATTATATGTTAAACAAAGTTTATTCGCTTTACTTTATTTGTCATAACAAGTTAATGTTTGAGAATTGACTACAAGTGTAGTAATGTCATACTTTGGAATTCATGGAATAGAATTACCTAGAGTTTGGAGGACTTTAGGAGTGTATTGTGTCAGTTAATTGGACACAAATCGAAATGCGAGTTTGAGGTCTATCTTTACTTTTTATGCTTATTATTCTCACTGGGCTTAGTTTGTTAGCTCATGATATTACAATCAATTTCAGGTAATGCCCTGGCTAGAGGCCGTGGAAGGGGAGATGGTGCTGCGTGATCGAGGGATGCTGACCTCGAGATGGATTAATGGATTTGTAAAGTCTTTGTTCTATTTTGTGAATTTTAAAGACTTAGATTATTTTGTATCATATTTTGGCTCATAAGAGCTTCTGGATGATGTTTTATGATATTATATAATTGAACTCCTGATTTGGACTTAAAGTCCATGAGATTTTATTAGATTTGAAAATTAGGATGTAAACAGGTTTTCGGCATGCCAATTTTCAAACAAAACCACGCCAATTTTTGGTAAATTAAAAGACTTCCTGCTGTTTTCTCTGAATTTAATTTATTTAAAAGTGACGGGTCGTCACAGAAAGTTTGCATGCTCTCATTGCATGGACGATACCGGTGCGTTCTCTTTGGTGCATGGTCGCAAAACGTGTTGATTTGACTGCCATATAAGGTTCTTACCGCTCAATCATTCATTTCGATCGAACAAAACTGACTGGTATAAAGGAAAAGTGTAAGGAACGATGGCCCTCCTGAAATCATAAATGGATACCAAATTCTGCAACGGTTAGATGCGCTTGAGATGCGAAGTGCTACAGAGATTGGTGGTGAGGCTTGGAATAAGACGGCGGGAAAAAATACAGGTTGGAAGAAAAGAAGTATTTTTTTGGGAGCTACCATATTGGGGTGACTTAATGATCATGCATAACTTAGATGTCATGCATATCGAGAAGAACATTTTCGACAATGTCTTCAACACGGTTCTAAATATTCCGAAAAAAAAGAAAGACAATCTGAGATCACGTTACGACATTCGAGAAATTTGTCATCTACCAGAGTTAGAGCCGCACGAAAGTGGAAAAAAATACGCGAAGACAAAGTACATGCTAACAACAGACCAGGAGAAAACGTTGTTCGAGTGGATGCGATCGATTAAATTTCAGGACGGATATGTATCAAATCTGAGTAGGTGCATTGACGTTCACAGTCATATTGTGTTTGGAATGAAAAGTCATGATTGTCATGTATTCATGCAACGACTCATGCCTGCTGCATTCAGACCATTTCTTGAGCAGAAACATTAGGAACCGTTGGCACAATTGAGTGTTTTCTTCACAGAGTTAACATGTGCAGAGATGTCCCAAGCCACTGTCGAGTCATTGAGCATTGAGATTGCTGTCATCATTTACAAGTTAGAGAGAATGTTTCCACCATCTTTTTTCGACTCTATGGAGCATCTATCAATCTACCATACGAGGCATATCTAGGAGGTCCAGTTCAATACCGATGGATGTATCCGTTTGAAAGGTACATATTTTGATTGTTGTATATTAAATTTTTGAAAGGTATTGTTTGTAATTGATCCATTTTTATGTCAGATATTTGTGTAAGCTAAAAAGAACAGTAGGAAACAAGTCTAGAGTGGAAGGATCTATATGCAATGCATACCTAATACATGAGACAACCACGTTCTGTTCATATTACTTTGATCAACGAATTGCAGAACAATACCAAACAGTGAAGCAAAATTTTATGTAAGATTCACTTCCTGTTGGAGTCGATCCAAATAATTTGTCTACTTTTACAGTACTTGGGAGACCACCTATTGGAAAGCCCGTGCGGAGACCTTTAAACGAAGAAGAATATCACATCGCACAGACATACGTGTTGTGTAATTGTCCGGAGGTGGAGCCATATATCAAGTAAGGATGAACTAAATTAATAAGTGAAACGGTTATATTATTAATTTATTTTCATGTTCATAATATATTAATTTCAATAATAGGTTGTTCGTTGAGTTATTCGTACACCCGGCTAATCCTGGATTAAACGCAGTCGGGGAGGGGATCATAATTGATAGAGACTTCCGTTCATGGTTTTATGCTTTCGTGAGTATGATTACGTGTTATTATTGTTAATATTAACTGCAATAGTGTAATTTCTCAGGCTAAGTTCATTGTTGTGCAGGTTGATTCGCCCACTGCACCAGCTACAAACAATCACATAGTAATGTTGGCAAAAAGACCTGCTAGAATTTCCAAATCATACCCTGGTTATCTAGGGAAGGGCTACAAATTTCAAACAAAATCTCATTCACAGAGCAGAGCAACCGATAGCAGCGGCGTATGCATCAAGTGTCAAGTTATCGGAAACAGTGAAGAGGATTTCTTTGGAGTCATTGATGAAATTATTGAGCTTGAATATGCAGGAGAGAGTGTAAAACGTACTGTATTATTTAACTGTACGTGGTTTGAGACAATGCGGTGAGGTGGGATGCGAAAGATACCACATTTGCAGATTTTAGAGGTGAATAAGAGAAAGCACATGCGCACAAATGATCGATTTGTATTGGCACAACAAGCGATTCAAACATATTTCCTGCCTTATCCGTCTTCTAGACAATTGAATGATTGGTTAGTGGTTTGCAAAGTCAGGCCGTGTCACATTGACGAAAGTCTTCCAGATAAAGATAGCGAGGAATTTGTAGCTTTCCAAGAAGAAGAGGTTCAGAGTCGTCAAATAGATGAAGGAATAAACTCTAAAACTGCTCGACCGTTGAATGGCGAAACAGAAACATTGTTTGATCCCAACGACTTATATATTGAACTTCCTTTTATTGATGATTCATCCCCTAAACCTTTTTGAGGAGGAAGAAGAAGATACTGAGGACAACAGTTCTAAATCAAACAGCAATGAGCTTGAAGATGATGTATTGTTAAACTTGTAAGCAAACAAAAAATTTATTGTTAAATTTGTCATAAATTTCAATACTCTTTCCTGATCATTCTTCCTTCTCTGTTAAGAATAAGGGACCCAGTGTTAAGAATGTCAAAAGGCTCGCTTGATGAATCTATCATCACAAATGTGGTTGCTTGCTATTAATTAATTAAATTAGATTGATTTTTTTTCAATAGATAGTAGAATGTACAAATTAAGTCAATATTTTAATACTAAACAATTAAATATTTAAAATAAAATAATCTAAAATATTCTAATAATATGAACATCGAGCTTTTACAGATGTACAAGATTCAACAATCACTGAATCTCCTCCCGGTTTATAGACCGGTCATTTTGAAGTTGGCAAAATATCCAGGACATCTCATCTTCTAAACTACACTCATCCACAAAGAGAGGTCTTGTTCTAAAATAGAAAAAAAACAGGGAAATAGAGATGAATTTCATTGCTAAAATGAAATAGAATTCCAGAAACTTCCACCCTTAGCGACACAATTCGTCTCTAATTGGATATAGGATTCCAGAACATTCAATAAAAAGCGACACAATTCGTCTCTAATGGGGTAATCATTACTGTTAGGAATAGTGTCCTAGAACTTGTAATTATTTAATAAATATAATTTATTTCGAATAAATTAAATAAATAAACATAAGTTCTTTCTATTCTCTATATTGATTCAATTGACGATATTAGGAATATATGAAAATATATTAATATCAAACATTCAAATAGTAAAACTCTAAGTTACTCTTATGAAATCATGACTTAGTATGTGAGTCATACGAGAGGATTAAAGTCGAGATGAGTAACTTAAAAGTGTCTACAGTAAATAGATAACGTTTGGGAACCTTATCCTGGTAACACTGTTGATAGCTTCGCATTTTGTTTATAGACAAATGATCTAATCCTGATCATTCATGTGGGAGACATGAAATGGAAGTATCATATGCAATGTTGATTGTATAAGACACGACCACGATGTTCGATCAGATTTCTCATTAGTACCGTTTACGAGAAATAATCGAATATCAAACTAAGTTTATCAACCGTGATAGATCTCAATCCTGAGTGAAATGCGGACTCCTATTTGTGGAGCTATGTTCTTTGATTCACATGGTTGAGAGCGATTTGTAAGAACGCTCAATACACTCCTGTTTTGGGAACATGGCTAGATAAGTAGCTGAGAACGCATCTTCACGAGATGGAATTCATAACTTTCCCATAAATTAACGGTATCAGTGCGATACCTAAACATTTTAGGAACTTTAGGAAACTCTCTTGATGTACTGATTCGAGACATGAACAAGTGGCGCCACGACTTCTATTGATCACAGAAGTATATCATCTCTAGTTCGACTAAAGATAAAGTTCATCGGAGAATCAGCGGGAACACAAGGATAAAGCGGTAATTACAGGGGCAAAACGGTAAATTTATCCGCCTGTAATTATGAGGGTTCCACGTGAAGGATATATCATAGATATAAATAAAAGATAAACTATATGGACATAACTCATCTATAGTGAGGGGAGTTCAGCTATGAATCTATAGTGGAATTATTCATAGTTAAATAATAAGTAATTAACTGATTATGAGTTAATCACTTAAATGACTAATTATTAAGCCCATGATCTATAGGTCCATCGGGTCCCTATGCTAGCGCAAATATCGTTGTAGCAAAACTAAGTTATTTATTTAACTTAGGAAGAGCAAATAATTTAAGTAATTGATTTTACTTAAAATTAGGCAGTATTAATTATTTGAATAATAAGATTATTTAAATGAAAATTAATATTAATATTATTAATATTGATACAAAATTAATTGTTTAAATAAAGAGTTTATTTAAATGGAAATTAATATAATATATCAATTATAATATTTTACGGCAAAATTAATTGTTTAAATAAATAAATTATTTAAAAGGGAATTAATGTTAATATTATTAATTATTTAAATAATGAGTTTATTTAAATGGAAATTAATAATTAGTATTATTAATTAAATAATGAGTTTATTTAATTTAATAATAAATATTGGAGAGAATTAAAACAATTGGTTTAAGAAACAATTTGGTTTTGGCCCAAAATAATTAATTAATTGAATAAGATTCGATGGTAATTAATATATTAACTTTTGGCTAAATGTATTTAAATTAGAAATTATTATTTGAATTTTTTCTTATTTTAAATACATAAATATAAAATTATTAAATATTAAATATAGAAAAGTAAATAAATAAATAAAATAAAATAAAAATCACATTTTGCCTTAGGCGGATGTGCGTGCGCTGTGCCAAAGTCAAAACAAAGTTTTTTTTTTTTATATATTTTGTTTTATTTATTATTTTATTTATCTTTTTCTATTATTTTTATAATTAGGAGATAAGCATATCTATAGAGATTAGATATCATATTTTCCTATAAATATGACCATTGTGATTCATATTTTGTACACTTCTCACTTTGATTAGAAAAGTGAAAATTCTCTCTCAATTTTTTTTGCCCTATTGTCGATTTTCCTTAGGGAAAAATTTAGAAGAAATTTCTTCTTCTTTTGTTCTTTCGGTTCAATTCCCATAAGTCGATTTTGCTTTTGATCGGGATATAGCATAGAAGATCCGGTGTTGCTGAGGATTTGATGCTGTAAAGAAACCTCCAACTGATTCTCCATTAATTACTCAATGTAAGTAAAATGCCTTTGATTTTCGAAAACAAGCATGAATCTACATGTCTGTTATCATAAATTGCATGATATTAATAGATTCGTAATTAAATGTTAATTAGTTTACCAAACAAAATTCCGCTATTTTAGTAAATCATCCCTTCAATTACCTCAACGGATATTTTCCCCATAGAGATGCCTTTCGTCTCTATTGGGAAATCAAATAGTTCACCAGATATTTTAAAACAATAGAGACACATTTCGTCTCTAAATGAAATCAAAAGGCGCGCATTTTAAAATTTGCACTTTCCTTAGTGACAGAATGTATCGCTAAGGGTGAAATTTTAGGCGGTTCATTAAAATATTCAATTTTTTCAGAGACACAGTTCGTCGCAAAGGCATTTATTGGGTATTAAGTGGCGCGTGCTTTGAAAATCCCCATGGCTTTTCGTTTCCCTTTAGCGATCGAATTCGTCGCTAAGGGAAAATTAAAAGGGGGTCAGCAGACCCCCATTTTCCCTCATTTCCCTTTTCCCCGTCCCTTCTCCCCCTTTCTGTTTTTTCTTTTTCTCCACCGTGCCTCCCCCTCCAAGCCACCCCCACCACCACTCCCTCCCCCAAAACATTCATCCCCAACCACCCCCACACCGTCCCTTCCTCCCTCCCCAACGCCCCACCGTCCCTGCCTCTCCCCCAACCACCACCGCCATAACCATCGCACCTCCCCCTCACTGCCTCTCTCATTGCCTCCCTCCTCCACTGTAGCTTCCATCCCCCACTGTAGCCTCCCTCCCTTTTTTTTTTTTTAATTTTCTTGTAAAAGTGTCGGTGAACTGTATTGCTTCTGTTTCAAATTTTATGTTTTCATTTAGTTAATTATATGTTAATTTTAAATTATTTAAATTAATTATTATGTTAATTGTTATGATTTAGATTAATGATTATGATAATTATTATGTGTTATTGGTAATTGTTATGTTTTTTTGTTAATGGTTATGTGTGTATTTTGTTTAGGGTAGGGTTATGTATTTTGTTTAGGATTATGTTAATCATTAAAATTTAATTAAATAACAAAATAGGATTAAAATAGACAAAACAACAATGTCGGTCGCTGTATTTTATGTCATTTTCACTCGTTTGAATGTTTTCATGGGTGGTGTTCTTTGGAGCTTTTTAAAAAAAATATTCCATGAGTTTAATAGTGTTTTAAACTCATTTCCTTCATTAGTCAAGTATGTAACCCAATATCATTGCAAATGCCGAAGAAAGTCAATCTTCACACGTTTAGTCTTCAGATTCTTGAGCTTTTTCTTGAATGAAACCTTGGAGTTCAATATCTTCAATTCTTCGACATTTGGCGCTGGGATAATTTATATCATATGGGCTCGATTTCTCATAGGAAATCATATCTAGGATGCTCCAATGGACATGAAATTTTTCTGGTATTTAAGCATCACTAAAAAAGACTCCCAGCAAAATTTGATTTTTTTAGATTTTTTCTGTTATTTTTCATATTTTTCTGGGATTTAATTATTAAACAAATCAAGAAAAATAGGTTACAAGTCCAAAAATATGAAACTTGGTTTTTTAGAGTCATAAAAATCCAAAACTGTAAAATTTTTTTTTTGCTATCTTAGCACGGCAGCATCGCATGGGCTCGATTTCTTTTAGAAAAATCATATCTACGATGCTCTGATAGACATGAAATGTTTTCTAGTAGTTGAGCATCACTAATAAAGACTCCCTGCAAAATTTTAAATTTTTTCGATTTTTCCGTTATTTTTCATATTTTTCCGTGATTTAATTATTAAAAAAATCATAAAAAATAGGTTACACGTCCAAAAAACATGAAACTTGGTTTTTTAGAGTCATAAAATTATCCTAGACATGAGTCCAACATAAAAATCCAAAACTGAAAAAAAGTCTTTTCGCTATCCCAGCACGGCAGCACCGCATGGGCTCGATTTCTCCAAGGAAATCATATCTAGGATGCTCTGAGGGACATAAAAAATTTTCCGTTATTTTTCATATTTTTCCAGGATTTAAAATAGGTTGCTTGTCCAAAAAACATGAAACTTGGTTTTTTTAAGTCATAAAATTATCCTTGACATGAATCCATAATAAAAATCCAAAACTGAAAAAAAGGTTTTTCTGCTATCCCGCCACAGCAGCAACGCATAGGCTCGATTTCTCCTAAGTAATCATAACTACGATGCTCCGATGGACAAGAATTTTTTTTGTAGTTAAGCAGCACTAATAAGGACTCATGATAAAATTTTGAATTTTTTGGATTATCCTGTTATTTTTAGTTTTTTTCGGGGATTTATTTATTAAAAATCATAAAAAATAGGTTACACGTCCAAAAAACAATAAACTTTATTTTTTTGAGTCATAAAATTATCCTAGACATGAATCCATCATAAAAATCTAAAACTTAAAAAAAAGTTTTTCCGCTATCTCGGCACGGCAGCACCGCAAGGGCTCGATTTCACCTAGAAAAAATATCTAAGATGCTCCGATGGACTTGAAAATTTTTCTGGTAGTTCACTAAAAAGAACTCCCGACAAAATTTTAATTTTTTTAGATTTTTTTCGTCATTTTTAGTTATTTTTCATATTTTTCTGGGATTTAATTATTAATTTTTTTAAAAAAAAAAAGTCCAAAAAACATGAAACTTGGTTTTTTTGAGTCATGTAATTATCCTAGACATGAATCCATCATAAAAATCCAAAGCTGAAAGAAAAAAAATGTTATTCCGCTATCCCAGCACAACAGCATCGCATGGGCACGATTTCTCCATGGAAATCCTATTTAGGATGCTCCGATGGACATGAAATTTTTCCTTGTAGTTACGAATCACTAATAAGGACTCTCGTTAAAATTTTGATTTTTTGGAATTTTTACGTTACTTTTAGTTATTTTTCATATTTTTTCGAGATTTAATTATTAAAAAATAGGTTACATGTCCAAAAATTATGAAACTTAGTTTAGGGTTTAGAGTCATAAATTTATCCTACACATGAATCCATCATAAAAATCAAAAACTGAAAAAAAAACTTCCACTATCCCAGCATATCAGCACTGTGTGTGATTTCTCCTAGGAAATTATATCTAGGATGCTCCGATGGACGTGAAATTTTTTGTGGTAGTTAAGCATCACTAATAAGGACTCTTAGAAAATTTTGAAATTTTCCCGTTATTTTTAGTTATTTTTCATATTTTTCCGGGATTTAATTATTAAAAAAATCATAAAAATAGGTTACATGTCCAAAAAATATGAAACTTGGTTTTTTAGAGTCGTAAAATTATCCTAAACATGAATCCATCATAAAAATCCAAAATTGAAAAAAAGTTCTTCCACTATCGTGGCATGGCAGCACCGCATAGGCTTGTTTTCTCCTAGGAAATCATATCTAGGATGCTCCGATGGATTTGAATTATTTTCTGGTAGCTAAGCATCCCTAATAAGGAATTCTGGCAAAATTTTAATTTTTTTTTTATTTTCTTTCGTTTTTTTAGTTTTTTTTCCTTATTTTATGGGATTTAATTATTAAAAAATCATAAAAAATAGGTTACAAGTCCAAAAAACATGAAACTTGGTTTTTTAGAGTCATAAAATTATCCTACACATGAATCAATCATAAAAATCTAAAAATGAAAAAAAATATTTTTCTACTATCTCGGCACCGCAAAACCACATGGGCTTGATTTCTCCTCATAAACCAAATCTAGGATGCTCCGATTGAAATGAAATTTTTTTGGTGGTTAAGCATCACTATTAAGGACTCCCGGCTAATTTTTGAATTATTTGGAATTTTTTCGGTTTTTTAGTTATTTTTCATATTTTTCCGGGATTTAACTATTAAAATTTTCATAAGAAATAAGTTACACGTCCAATAAACTTGAAACTTGGTATTATAGAGTCATAGAATCAACCTAGATATGAATCCATCATAAAAATCTGAAATAGGAAAAAAAGTTTTCAACAATCACGACACGATAGCACCGCATCGGCTCGATTTCTCATCATATCTAGGATTATTTGATGGACATGGACTTTTTTCTAGTAGTTAAGCATCACTAATAAAGACTCCCGGTAAAATATTGAATTTTTCCGTTATCTTTAGTTATTTTTCATATTTTTCTGGGATTTAATTATTAAACAATTCATAAAAATAGGTAACACGTCCAAAAATACATGAAACTTGGTTTTTTAGAGTCATAAAATTATCCTAGATATGAATCCATTATAAAAATCCAAAACTGAAAAAAAAAGTTTTTCCACTATCCCGGCACGGCAGCATCGCCTGGCGACTTTCCCTAGGAAATCATATCTAGGATGCTCCGATGGATATGAATTTTTTTGTGATAGTTATGAAGGGATGATTTACTAAACTAGCGGAAATTTATTTTGTAAATTTTTTAACATTTAATAACGGATCTATTAACATCATGCAATTTGTGAAAAACATGTAGATTCATGCTTATGTTTTCAAAAATTAAAATCAAATCGGAACTTACATTGAGTAAAATATGGAGAATTGGTTGGAGGTTTCTTTACAGCATCAAATCCTCAGCAACACCGGATCTTCTACGCTATATCCCGATCGATCAAACGAAGTCCGATTGTTGGATCGAACTTAAGAAGAAATTGGGAAGAAGAAAAAAAATATTTTCTTCCCAATGACACTATGAAAATCGGCCAAGAGGGGAGGGGAGAGAGGAGGAGAGAATTCCAATTTCTAAGGAATTGAGTTGTGTGATTTATGAATGGCCCAAGCCTCCTATTTATAGGAAAATAGGAATCCTAATCACATTAGGATTAATCCATGGAGATAAATACAAAAAGAAAAAAGAATTATCTCTTTCCTTTATCTTGGTATTTCTAAAATGCCATAGATAAATAAGAGAATATTTTCTTTTCTTTATTTTATTTATCTTGGGTAAATAAATCTATATAATTATTATAGGATATAATTCAAACAATTATCTCCTACAAATTATCTATTATGGCCGAAAATTATAGAGTAAATAATTAATAAATAAAATTTATTTATTTAATTATTTTGGGCCAATTTCAATTGGGTTCATTAATCCAATTGGACTTGAAACTCTCTCTTAAATTAATAAGTCCAACTTAATTAATTTATTTATTAATTACCATTTAAATAAAATATTTAAATAATTAATAATATTAATATTTTCTCCCGACTAAATATTATCAAATTATATTTAATTATTAATTTCCATTTAAATAATTTTCATTATTTAAACAATTAATAATAAATATTTTAATTATTAATTTCCATAAACTCATTATTTAATTAATCATTTTATTGATAATATTTTATTATTAATTAATTAATTTTAATTATCAATTTCCGTTTAAATAAAATTAATTATTTAAACAATTAATAATTGTCAATTAATTTCAAATTATTAATTGCCATTTAAATATACTCAAAATTTAAATAATTAATAATGTTTAATTAATAATATTTCATTATTGATTTCTTGTTTAAATAAACTCATTATTAAACAAATAATAATGTTTATATTAATTACCGTTTAAATATACTCAATATTTAAACAATTAATATTGCCTATTTAAGTAATTCACTGTACTTGAAATTTCCATTTCTTCTACTTGATTTCGCGACTACGATATTTGGACTAGCATAGGGACCCGATGGACCTATAGATCATGAGCTTAATAATAAGTCAATTAAGTGATTAACTCATAATCAGTTAATTACTTATTATCTAACTATGAATAATTCCACTATAGATTCATAGCTGAACACCCCTCACTATAGATGAGTTATGTCCATTTAGTTTATCTTTATTTATATCTGTGATATATCCTTCATGTGGAACTGTCATAATTACAGGCGGATAAATTTACCGTTTTGCCCTTGTAATTATCGCTTTATCCTTGTGTTCCCGCTGATTCTTTAATGAACATTATCTTTAGTCGAACTAGAGATAATATACTTCTGTGATCAATAGAAGTCGTGGCGCCACTTGGTCATGTCTCGAATCAGTACATCAAGGGAGTTTCCTAAAGTTCCTAAAATGTTTAGGTATCGCACTGATACTGTTAATTTTATAGGAAAGTTATGAATTCCATCTCGTGAAAATGAGTTCTCAGCTACTTATCTAGCCATGTTCCCAAAACAGGAGTGTATTGAGCATTCTTACAGATCGCTCTCAACCATGTGAATCAAAGAACATAACTCCATAAATAGGTGTCCACATATCTGTAAAGACTCGAATTTGTAGGATCGGTATGGCAACCCTAGAGGGGGGGTGAATAGGGTTTTGGGTTAATTTAAAACTTTTTCGATTAATGACTTCTAATTAACAAGTTAATTAGACTTTTTAAGCTCATACAAACAATATGCAATTTCCCTTAGAATTCTCTTAAACAAAGTGAGCTAATTTTAATCAAGATAGAAAATATTAAATCACAATTAATTTCTAACAACCAATATTAACTCAATTTAATTCAAACCATAAATATGTCAAGTTTCAATTTAATTTCCAATTGTTTATATTCAATTATCCCTAACAAATATGCACAATAAATATGTAACAATTAATAAAGTGCATATAATAAATAAAAAGGATAGGGTTAGAAGATTGACACCGAATATATAGTGGTTCGGCCAAAAACCGGCCTAGTCCACTCCCCGAGCGCCTCTCGGGAATTGTATACCTTTTCCGGGAGGAAGTACAACCCAATCCTTTTGCGGGCTCAAGATCAAACCCGACTCTTTTACACGGGATCAAAGTCAAACCCAACCCGTTCTTTTTCCGGGATCAAGAACAAACCCACGTTCCTATTTCACGGGCTAGGAAACCGACCCAAGTGTGAATTATAATTTTTCACACAAATACAAATCTCTCAAAAGATTGAATGTGAAATTCAAGGCTCACAATACAATAAGGCTCTTAATAGCCAAGTTGATCACTCAAAATAAAACCCAAAATAATATAAAAATTAGCTTGAAAACTCAACAATAATGGAGGCTCAGATCTGAAAATTATTGGTGAAATTTTCCACTGTTTTTCGGCCATATGTAGAGGAGGAAGAAGCAATTAATCCGTTGGTGCCACGTGTCACCATATGTGTGACGACCCGACATTTTTAAATAATTTAAATCAGAAACAAATAGCCGAAGACTAGATTTTATAAAAATTTGGCGTGGATCCGTTTAAAATACGAACTCCCTAAACCTGTTTACATGGGCTCAAATCAGAGAATTTAAAACAGCAGAAATTCCTACTCCAGATTATACCCAAATCAGAGAAAATAAACTCGAAAATATGTACAACATATCTTAGACTCTCACGAGCCACAAAAATAGAAGTTTATGACTAACAACATAGTATTCATAGAATGCCCCAAAATATACATATAAAGTCCATGTCCCGAAAGCCATCCACTCGTGATCAAACAACACCACCTCGACGACCTCGTCCTCTTCCACGACTATTACCTGAAAAAGTTTAAGTGTAGCAACATTAGCATAAAAATGCTAGTGAGAATAAGATGGATGCAAACACTTCTATGGACCAAATCTCATATCGGAAAACGTGTCCAAAAGATCCTAATGTGCTCTTTCACTACCCATTCGATATTTCCAAGTACTTTGCATTAGAAATCAATTCCATTCTACTAAATCGAAATTCCGAAAAGTAAACATTCAAGCTCGTAAAATAAAGTAGGTACTAGTGCATAACAAAGTAAATGACAAAGTAAATAACAAAGTAAATTTCCCAAGCATGACCACATTGTCACCATACTCAACCATAATATGACCTAAAAGCCATTGTGACCACATTGTCACCATATACGAACCGTAATATGACCCGAAAGCCATGTGACTACATTGTCACCCAATATGAACCATAGTATGACCCGAAAGCCAAAGTGACTACATTGTCACCCAATATGAACCATAGTATGACCCGAAAGCCAATGTGACTACATTGTCACCCAATATGAATCATAGTATGACCCGAAAGCCAATGTGACTACATTGTCACCCAATATGAACCATAGTATGACCCGAAAGCCAATGTGACTACATTGTCACCCAATATGAACCATAGTATGACCCGAAAGCCAAAGTGACTACATTGTCACCCAATATGAACCATAGTATGACCCGAAAGCCAAAGTGACTACATTGTCACCAAATATAGATAAGTATGACTCGAAAGCCAAAGTGACTACATTGTCACCAAATATAGATAAGCATGACTCGAAAGCCAAAGTGACTACATTGTCACCAAATATAGATAAGTATGACTCGAAAGCCAACGTGACTACATGTCACCATATATAGATAAGCATGACTCGAAAGCCAAAGTGACTACATTGTCACCAAATATAGATAAGTATGACTCGAAAGCCAAAGTGACTACATTGTCACCATATATAGATAAGCATGACTCGAAAGCCAAAGTGACTACATTGTCACCAAATATAGATAAGCATGACTCGAAAGCCAAAGTGACTACATTATCACCATATATAGATAAGCATGTAAAATCTCTCCAAATTCCTTTTTGAACTACCTTAAGGCCACTCAATTCATCGGAATAAGTAATTCTCTTCTCCAAATTCCGGAATCTAATTCTCCTCGAGAATATAACTTATTCCACCAAATACATCTCACAAACTTATCTAATTCTTTCCTTATGCAATTTCCTTAACTCCCAATTAATAAGCATTCTTGGAAAAGTTCTAAAATCTAATAACCCTCTTAACTTCGATCGAACAAAAATTGTCAAGTAATTTGAAAGCATAAAAGTAATCACAACCATTTTAAACTCACCTTAGATTTTAAGTCGAGTATCCAAGAATCGAAGTCGAATCACACGACAATTACAAACCTACAATTCACCAATTGAACTACAATTTACAATTCATAACTAAAAAGAGGACAAGTGTGATTCTCGGGTGAATAGTGTTTTCGGATGAATAGTGTTTTTCGAAAATCCGGGGTCAAAATCGTCAAATTCCTTGATAGAAATACGTGATTTCAACTTCAAAACTCATTTATAATAAAAAACGAACAAAACCATATAAAAAGTTTTGAAAACTCACTTTTTAGGGTTTCGCTTAGAGAACGGGAAACTCCAAAAGGTTAGGTGGGATAGAAAGCCCTCATCCCGAGCAATCCAACGCAACCGAAATCAAGCCGATCCATCGAGAAACGAATGAAAAACGAAGAAAAGAAAAATCCATCCATGGTGGAAATGGCTCATGGCCAAAGGAGAAGAAGAAGAGGAGAAAATGATCACTTTTGCTTAATGAGGAAGTTTAAAAAGATATTTCAATAGTAAATATCTAGATATTTAGGGTTTTGGGAATTTACGGTTTTGCCCTTCTTGACCTTTTGCTTATAAAGCGAAAACCGATGATCTTAAATAAATCTAAAGGTGTTTAATAATTATTAATTGGCCCGTTAATAATTATTAAAGTCACCGAAACGAATTCTAAAGAATTAAAACGATTAAAAGGAATTTCGGACGGAAATAACTAATAAAACTGAAATTACTAACTTTAACTAATTTTAAAAGCTTTAATTAAATAAATAAAATAATAAAAATAATAATAAAATTTTTTTTTACCTCTAAAAGTAACGGGACGTTACAATATGATTAGCTGAGCAAATCTGAATTTTGAAATTAATAATAAAATATTAACTTCCACGGGTAGAAGGGGCATTTCGGGCAGAGGAGCTGTTGTGAGAGAGCTTCATTTTCGGTCAGCATAGTGATAAGATGAAGGTCAGGATATGGAGGGCATTAAATCAAAAGTCAGGGGCAAAAATGACTATTCACGCGCATTTCAAAAAGGAAGCAGCTGCATTGGGAACATGTTGTCCACGTGTCGCGTTTTGGTAGGCTGAAGAAGAAAGTGGTGGGGCCGGATTGCGTCAGCGGCAGCAGGTGGAGAAGCAGACGCGTCAGGCGACTGAGACACATGTGCGGACGTGGCGTATCGGACACCGTCGGATGGCGCTTTAGAAATCGATCGTACGGCTGCTGATAAATCTTTTTTTTTTAAATCCGTATATATATATATATAAATATATATATAATAGTTGACAAATGAGATCCGTTGGATTGCTTCAGGTAGCGATCGGACGGCTGTGGGCAAAGCTTCGATTTCTTTTTCTTTTTCAATTAAATCCGAAAATATAATATATAATATATATATTAATAAATCTAATTTCTTTAATCCATATCTTCTCCAATTTAGCTCGGAATTGAACGATTCAAAATGCGCCGTGCTCGTTATTTTCCGCTCTACAAAATGAAACACTAAAATACTAAAATTTTAGTACTAAGTGTTTGTTATCATCAAAACATAATTAAGAGATTAATAGGCCCAAAAAGCCAACAATCTCCCCCTTTTTGATGATGACAAATCACTTAAGAAAAATGAAACCAAGTGTGTGTATGTTCAATGAATAGGACAAATAACATATATGTTCAAATATGTAAATCAATTCAACTCAATATGATATGGTCATTTTTCTTCAATTTTTCTCCCCCTTTTGGAATCATTCAAAAAGTGTAATATTTAAAAAATTAAGCATCAGTATTCCAATAGGTAATTTGATCAAATAAGCACAATAGAAAAAAATATTTTTCTCCCCTTTTTATATAAAATAATGATACCAATAATTTCAACTCAATAGCAAAAGCATCAAAACAAACAATCAATTTTCAATTTATGTTTCAATAGGTTGATGCTAAATATAATGGTTTCAAAATAAGTCATGTTTAAAAAGAAACATTACTCCCCCTAAAAATATGCATTCTCCAAAAAAAATATAACAATAATACCATGGAGATAAAAAAGAATCTCAATATTTCAAAATATCAATCAATTTATCGAATACTCAATTACCCATAATAATATGGCATATTACAAGAGATACCAAATTTAAATAATCCAATTGTTGGGATAGAAAGAATTATACCAAGTAAAAAAGTAAGCATTTCAAAACTTTAAACTTCAAATTTCAAATTTCCTTTTGAAATCAATTTCAAATTTTAGTCAAAGAGAGGTTCAAGAAGTTTAAATCAATACAAATTTAGGTACTCCCCCTATCAAAAACAATTTAACACCTAATTTTCAAGTGTCAAAAGTTTAAACAATTTTCTTTCAAAAATAAGTCATCAAAACATAAGCAAGCCCAAAAAGCAATTATCACAATTTTATCCAAAAAGTTTACATATGGTCATAAAAAAAATTATCCAAGTAAGTTTTATTTTATTAAAACTCAAGTTAATCATCAAGAAATATCTCAAGATAATTTTCTCAACAAAGCAAAAACAATAATTTCAAAATTTTAAACATTTCATCTAAAAATTTGCAAGTGGGCAATTAAATAATTTATCCAATAAAGTGTAGTCATGAAATTTCATCAACTCAAATTTCATAAATCAACAATTATTTCCCACAACAAATAATCAATAAGTATATCAAAGTCATAGATTTGAATAATGTTTCAAATGATATTAATCTCAATTAACTCAAAAATAATATGACTTTAAAAAAATAAAGTTACCAAAGTGGGATTTTCTTTCAAACTTCAAGCAAGACTTTGAGTTGCTTCCATGAGAATTAATTTCCATTTAGCTCAAGCGACCTCTTGCTTCCATGAACCTACAAAAAATGTTCAAGTAATTTTTGGTACCCATACTTTGTTGGGTCCAAGTAGGTTAGTAGCGTTTAATTCTTTTGGAATCCATTTTCTTTTGATTCCATTTCCAAAATCATTCAAATTTTGCAAATTACAAGAATATGATTTATGTCCAAATTTACCACATTTAAAGCAAGTAACTTTTCCATTGAAATTCTCATTCACATAATATCTATGAACATTCTTTTTAATGTGAGAATTTCTTTTAAACTCGTTTCCAAATTTTACTTTATTTGGAAAATCTCTTTTTCCATAAACATAAGGAGCATTTTTCAATTTATAGCAATTTGGTCTAATGTGACCTTTAACTTCACAATGGTGATATGTTGGCACAAATTTATTTCTTACATTTTTAGATACAATTTTAGGCGCAACATGTTTAGGCATATCACATTTAGGCACAACATGCTTTGGCACAAACTTAGATTTAGCATGAATAACATTAGTCTTTTTGATATTGTGCACAAAAGGTGTAACTTTATCAAGATTAGGCATAATAGCTAAATCACATTTATGCATACAAGGGGTGGGTTTAATACATGTGGTTTTAGAAGTCGATGGAATAGAAAACTCATCCACATAGCCCAAATCCCTTTTGTCATGAGAAGATTTGTCAAGGTCAATGATTTTATCTAACTTTTTAGCACCAATTGACAAATTATTAACAGACTCTTTTGCAATAACAAGCTCTTTAATAGCAAGCAATTCTTTTTCTTTAAGCACATGCAAAAGTTCATTTTTCTCACAAGCATCAAGTTCAATAAATTTGATTTTATCAAGAGAAGCCAATTTCTCTTTTTCTAAGATCATATATTCATTTTCCAATTGAACACATTTTTCTTTCAAGCAAGTATTTTCATTCTTTAATTCTAAAGAAAATAATTCAATCTCATCATTTTTACTTTTCAATTCATTCATCTCATTTTCAAGAATCTTAATTCTATCAATCAAAGCATTTTTCTCATTACAACAAACATCATGCAATGATACATCATTAGTAGCACTATTTTTCAAATTAGCATTTTCATCTATCAAAGACTCATTTTCAATTTTCAATACTTTGTATTTCTTTGATAGCAAAAGATATTTAGAGCTAAATTTTTCAAAATTTTGTTGCATGCATTCATATTCATTTAGCAACTCATCATAGGAAGATTTATCAATTACCTCATCATCACTAGCTTCATAACTAGAATCATCATTCTCCTCATCGGAGTGAGCCATTAAGCATAATTGAGTTTCCTCAAAAACTTCTTTCTCCAATCCATGTAATTTTCCTTGACTTTTGGATTTATAATAATCCTTCACATCAAGAAAAGCATTAGAAGTACAAGGAGAAATTTCTACATTGTATGATTTTTCAAGAAAATTCCATACTTCAAATGCAAACTCAAAGTTTACAACTTTGTCAAATATTTGTCTATCTAAAGCACAAAATGTAGCATTCAAAGCTTTAGCATTTAAAGTAAGCAAATCATTATCCAAATTTGATTTAGATATGTCATTTTCAATAACATACAAAACTTTAACATTCACGGACAACAAATAAGTCTTCATTTGATTTTTCCATAATTTAAAATTTGATCCATTAAAGTAAGGAGGTCTAGCATCACATTGATCATCGAACATTTCATTAACCCCAAAATTTGCCATAGCTCTTAGCAATTAAGCTTTTTAAATATCAAAAATATTTTTCAAAAGTAATTTCAAAGTAATTTTGACAAAAGACTTTTGATCCAAAGAAGAACAATTTTGCTCTTATACCAATTGTTGGTGTGAAACACTAATAATGGGTATCAAGTAAAAAGATATAGCGATATAATTTTTTTTTATCACAAAGAAGAGCAACCCGCTCTGATACCAATTGTAGGTGTGAAACACTTACAATGGGTATCAAGTAGAAAGATATAACAATAAGATTTTATCAAAATGAAGAGCAACCTGCTTTGATACCAATTGTAGGATCGGTATGGCAACCCTAGAGGGGGGGTGAATAGGGTTTTGGGTTAATTTAAAACTTTTTCGATTAATGACTTCTAATTAACAAGTTAATTAGACTTTTTAAGCTCATACAAACAATATGCAATTTCCCTTAGAATTCTCTTAAACAAAGTGAGCTAATTTTAATCAAGATAGAAAATATTAAATCACAATTAATTTCTAACAACCAATATTAACTCAATTTAATTCAAACAATAAATATGTCAAGTTTCAATTTAATTTCCAATTGTTTATATTCAATGATCCCTAACAAATATGCACAATAAATATGTAACAATTAATAAAGTGCATATAATAAATAAAAAGGATAGGGTTAGAAGATTGACACCGAATATATAGTGGTTCGGCCAAAAACCGGCCTAGTCCACTCCCCGAGCGCCTCTCGGGAATTGTATACCTTTTCCGGGAGGAAGTACAACCCAATCCTTTTGCGGGCTCAAGATCAAACCCGACTCTTTTCACGGGATCAAAGTCAAACCCAACCCGTTCTTTTTCCGGGATCAAGAACAAACCCACGTTCCTATTTCACGGGCTAGGAAACCGACCCAAGTGTGAATTATAATTTTTCACACAAATACAAATCTCTCAAAAGATTGAATGTGAAATTCAAGGCTCACAATACAATAAGGCTCTTAATAGCCAAGTTGATCACTCAAAATAAAACCCAAAATAATATAAAAATTAGCTTGAAAACTCAACAATAATGGAGGCTCAGATCTGAAAATTATTGGTGAAATTTTCCACTGTTTTTCGGCCATATGTAGAGGAGGAAGAAGCAATTAATCCGTTGGTGCCACGTGTCACCATATGTGTGACGACCCGACATTTTTAAATAATTTAAATCAGAAACAAACAGCCGAAGACTAGATTTTATAAAAATTTGGCGTGGATCCGTTTAAAATACGAACTCCCTAAACCTGGTTTACATGGGCTCAAATCGAGAGAATTTAAAACAAAGAAATTCCTACTCCAATTATACCCAAATCAGAGAAAATAAACTCGAAAATATGTACAACATATCTTAGACTCTCACGAGCCACAAAAATAGAAGTTTATGACTAACAACATAGTATTCATAGAATGCCCCAAAATATACATATAAAGTCCATGTCCCGAAAGCCATCCACTCGTGATCAAGCAACACCACCTCGACGACCTCGTCCTCTTCCACGACTATTACCTGAAAAAGTTTAAGTGTAGCAACATTAGCATAAAAATGCTAGTGAGAATAAGATGGATGCAAACACTTCTATGGACCAAATCTCATATCGGAAAACGTGTCCAAAAGATCCTAATGTGCTCTTTCACTACCCATTCGATATTTCCAAGTACTTTGCATTAGAAATCAATTTCATTCTACTAAATCGAAATTCCGAAAAGTAAACATTCAAGCTCGTAAAATAAAGTAGGTACTAGTGCATAACAAAGTAAATGACAAAGTAAATAACAAAGTAAATTTCCCAAGCATGACCACATTGTCACCATACTCAACCATAATATGACCTAAAGGCCATTGTGACCACATTGTCACCATATACGAACCGTAATATGACCCGAAAGCCAATGTGACTACATTGTCACCCAATATGAACCATAGTATGACCCGAAAGCCAAAGTGACTACATTGTCACCCAATATGAACCATAGTATGACCCGAAAGCCAATGTGACTACATTGTCACCCAATATGAATCATAGTATGACCCGAAAGCCAATGTGACTACATTGTCACCCAATATGAACCATAGTATGACCCGAAAGCCATGATGGATCCATATCTAGGATAATGTAATGAGTTTAAAAACCGAGTTTCATATTTTTTAGACATATAACTTTTTATGAATTATTTAATAAATAAATAATAGAAAATTAGCGAAAAATACAAAAATTTCCAGGAGTCCTTATTAGTAATGCTTAACTACCATAAAAAATTTCTTGGTGATTAGAGCATCCTAGATATGATTTCGTTGGAGACATAGAGACTGTGTCATGTTGGCGTGCCGGGGAAGCGAAAACCTTTTTTTGTCATTTTGGGTACCCCATGATGGATCCATGTCTAGGATAATGTAATGAGTTTAAAAACCGAGTTTCATTTTTTGGACATATAACTTTTTTTATGAATTATTTAATAAATAAATAATGGAATTTTTTTAAAAATAGAGAAAAAAATGCAAAAACATTTAAAAAAAAAGACTAAAATTTACCGGGAGTCCTTATTAGTGATGCTTAACTATAAAAAAAATCATGGCGATCAAAGCATCCTATATATGATTTCACTAGAGACATCGAGCCCTTGCCATGTCGGTATGCCGGGGTAGCGAAAAACTTTTTTTTGTTATTTTAGGTACCCCATGATGGATCAATGTCTATGATAATGTAATGAGTTTGGTATTGAAGCTGTTTTTCCAAGTAGAGAAATTTTCACCATTCCAGTTTTTTAGTAGCAAGAAGAGCAATAAGAGAGTTCGACATAATTTACTGTAAATAAATAAACACATGCTTTAGTAATATAACTTTACATGACAATCATTCATACTTTTGACATCTATTAAATGTGATGTATGAATGCACATTTAATGAAATTCTAAAACCTTAAAACACTATTTCGATGCCATGGTATATTAGTGTGGCAAGAACGATGCTTGCGTAGGTAAGTCAAGGTTCCCTCCCACTAAAATGAGACTCCTCTTAACTAATGAACATCCACAGGGTATCTCATATCCTACAGTTCTTTAGTAATAATTAAAATATAGATAAAATAATAATAATTAAAATAATAACACGAGGATGACTTAGGGGACTAGCAAGATTCAAACATGAAACATACATCACCATCTTGATTGAAAGGTCATTAGACAAATCACAACAAACTCTAAATATGGGGTTTATGTATTAAATTTCAAAAATTGAGAGGGGGGGCATGTGCCCCCGGGCCCAACGTGGCTCCGCCTTTGGATGTTAAAATTATGGTCCTTTGAATTGATGATTTTCTTGATATCTTGTCGATGATTATGTTGATTTAAAGTTGTCGGAAATTACAGTCTCCTCGATAGTCCCTGAAATGGATAATATTTTGTGATTTTATCGAAATGACGTTTTTCTTTATATTATGTGAGGAAATTACTCTCTAACCTTTGAAATTTAGATCAAATTTTCTTGCATTGCATTCAAATTTGCACTTTGTCTTATTTTGAGCGATTGTGACTTCACATATTGGTGGGCTGATTAGAGATCGAATTTAATGTAATATTTTTGGGCTGATTAGAGACAGAATTTAACGTAAGGCAAACTTTAAGGTTTTTGCTTACTGTTCTACTCTAGTATGGAACTGTTTCATCATATCGTTTCCACGTTCATTTGTATTCACTCAATCTTTGATTCAAAATGATTTGTATAGGTAAGATGAATCCCATTTAAAACCTCTTGGTATTTTTAGATTATGTTTGCGTGAAGTGTTTATTACTCAAACCATTATTTTGTGTTTCTCAAGTACTATCATTTAAAGTATTTCTTTTGGTGAAAGTGGATTTGTATTTGTTTTGTTGAACCCAAATGATATATGCAAGTGACCCTGGGAAATACGTTATATATACAAGAAAGGACAAATAGGGTGTGAATAGATGAAGATTCAAAACTAAGACAAAATCTACATAACAAAAAACTATACTATATTAAAAAATGGCTTGAAAGGAAAAACTTTTGATTTCCCTTTAAGCCTCTTATAAATCCATTTAATTTCTATAATGTCATTGCTCTTAATTAATAACTACTCTATTAGCCATTGATAAAAATATTCAATAAATTTTACATAGTAAATTTATATATAAAATTATTATTTTAATTGATCCATCTATCCATCTACTCTTTTATATATTTTTTTATTGATTTAGTGATTAATTTATATTAAAAAAAATTATATGTTCAATTTACATGATAAAATTATATTATTTGAATTGAACAATCAATTTAATTTAAATAAATTATTTTAGTCACTAAAGTCCATATAAAATAACATAATTATTTAAAAAAAATCTAAAAAATAAAAACTATTTGTTTTAATAAGTATTATTAAAATTTTAAATACTATTTTTACCATTTTATAAGTATAAAAAAATATTAAGAAAAATATTTGAGAAATTGAAAACTAGTAATTCATTAAAAATTATATTTAATAAATAATCGTACATGAAATGGATTTTTTTTACTATTCAAAATAGAACCACCAATTTCTCTCTTAATTTATATTCATAACATCTAAATCATGAAAAAAAATATATTTTAATTTAACAAACTTTTATAAATATCTTTATTCTGATCATAATTTGAAAAATATATCTTTAATCTAGGTCCAATCTTGAAGAAGTGTTTTTTTTTTAATAATTTTATACATTTTAAAATTTATATTTATATTTATTAAAAAATCAATAGTTTTTTATTTTATAACATAAAAGAAGTTTAATTATCAAGTAAGATGAATATCATTACATTATTTAGGAGTTACTTATTTATCATAACTTACAAAAGTAAAAAGAAGGATCATGTTGTTCTGTTTATTCATCCTCACCACTATAACATTCATTACTAATTGTTAATTAGGTGATTAAATGATATTAACTAATTGTGAATACATGAAATAAAAAAATATTCATATGTTTCCTCCAATCTATTTATATAGAATATGTCATGTTTCGAAGAGGCGCAGGGACTGGGAGGTGAGACTCAAATGGGGGATGAGAGACTGAAATTTTTGACCTCAAATGAAGTGAGCAAGTGTCTGACTAATCGAGCTATCTTTAATATATTTTTTAAGGATAATACTTTTATATTGCTTGAAATGTTCAAATTTGAAGAGTTATTGTAACGTCCCGTTATTTTTGTGATAAAATTTTATTTATTTATTTATTTATTTTATTTTAATTCAAGTAATTAAGTTCATTTATTTATTATTAAATTAGAAATTTGCAATTTATTTCATTTTAATTCCTTTTAATGGCTTTATTTATTTAATTACGTTTTAATGGTGTTAATAATTATTAACGGGCCAATTAATAATTATTAATCACCATTGGGTTAGTTTGAGATGTTCGGGATTCGCTTTTAAGCCAAAAAGTCTTAAAAAGGGAAAAATCGTAATTTCCAACTTCCTAAATATCTATTTACTATTTGTCATCTTCTTTAAATGAGTCATTGACTCATTTTTGACCAAAACATCACCATTTTCTTCTCCAAACCCGAGCAACAAAAGGGAAGAAAAGAGAAGAGGAAGAAACGGTCGCCCGGCCGTTTCTTGGCCGTTTTCGGTGATTTCGGATGCGTTGGAAAGCTCTGCGCGAGGGACCTTTCTACCCATTCCACTCTTGGAACGTTTCCAACTCTCTAAGGTAAGCCCTAGATTTCGAATTCTCATTGAACTTCCATGGAAATTGATTCAAGCTTTTGTGTTCTTTCGATTTCTTGCCGTGAAACTCGGTGTTTGTCAATTCGGGAGTAGTTTTATGTGTTTTTGGAAACTATTTCATAACCCTAAAACCGAAGTTTGATCGAAACCCTTTCCGTTTGAAATTTACCCTTTTGGGATTGAAAATGGGTTAGAAATTAATGAATGAATGTTTATTTAAATTCAATTCGGGAAAGGGATTAATGTTCAAAAACACTATTCATCGATACCCATTGAAATCGGGATTATCGAATTTGATTAAAACCAACTCAAAACGTATTTTGAATTGCCAAAAAGCGGAAAACCAAACCCGAGACTCGTTTTTGATGATAGGGCCGTGGGCCTCTTTGTGGGTTTTATTGGGTTTTCGTTGCTTTGTATGTTTAGTAATTGTTTGAATGATAGTTGGTTTCGTTATTGATTGTTACGATGTAATTCGTTTGTAGGTGTTTTTGAACCGGGTGGTTGATCGCTCCTTCGAACTTAGGAGCTAAATCATCTTATTAATAAGGTGAGAATAGTTAGCATTTAAATTAAATATGGAAAGCAAACTAGTGTGATGGTTTGAGAGTTTGAAACTAAGATTAGAATCCGAACCTAAGATTAGAGGGTTGTGAGTTAGTGCCCTTAGGATTAAGAGTTAATCCTTTAAGTGAGAACTTAGAAATTCTCGAGAAAGACTTTGAATCTTAGAAGATTCTAACTTAGTTTCGTTATGAAACTAAGGTTGGATTATTTTGAAGTCAAAATGATCCAACTTGTAATTTAAAACGGTTAATAGAACCTCGGGTTATTTGGAAGTATAGAATCCGGGAGGACATAGGTTAATCGTTTAAATTATGATTCTAATCTTATTACTAATATCGGAGTTCGATCGTCATATCGTTCATTCGAGTTTCTCGGTTATTTTACTTTTTGTCATTTACTTTATGTCTTTACTTATGCCCATTTACCTTATGTGTATTTTAATTACTTTATCATTTACTTTACTTTATTTAATTGTACAAGCATATGCAAGCATATGCATAACATTTGCACCATTATTTATTATACTACAACATCTCGCATCATTGAAAAGAGAAAAAGAAAAGAATGAAAAGAATGAAAGGAACGGTGGATGAGTGGATTCCCACGTTACCTTCATGCATAAGGTGAATGATGGATGAGTGGATTCCCACATTACCTTCATCATGCATAAGGTTGAATGGTGGATAGTGGATTCCCACATTACCTTCATGCATAAGGATAAGGGTGGATAGTTTGTAAAAATCCACATTACCTTCATTACATGCATAAATGGCAATTGCGTATCCTATGGATGTACTCATTACTTTTATGCATATGATAGATGAGAAAGAGAGTCGAGATGTTATATTTTTTGCAAAAGTCATTTACTTTTCTTACTTTATGTTATAACAAGTTAAAAGGATGAACAATTAGCCTAAGTGTGCTAATTAGTTTCATCAAATGGAAAATATGACTTAGAATGACCTAGACTTTGGAGAATTCTAGGAAGGATTGTGTCGGTTTATTGGACACAAATCGGAATGCGAGTTTGAGGTCTATATTTACTTTTTATGCTTATTATTCTCACTGGGCTTAGTTTGTTAGCTCATGATATTACAACCAATTTCAGGTAATGCCTTGGCTAGAGGTCGAGGAGAAGGAGGTGGTCGCGTGATCGAGGGATGCGGCCTCGAGATGGACTGTTGGTTTTGTAAAGTATATGTTAATACTTTATGAATTTTCAAACACTTTGATGTTGTATATAGCTCATAAGAGCTTTTGATGTGGTTTTTATGTGATGAAACATTTGAACTCCTGATTTGGACTTAAAGTCCATGAGATTTTATTAGATGTGAAAATTAGGATGTAAACAGGTTTTCGGCATGCCAATTTTCAAACAAAACCACGCCAATTTTTCGTAAATTAAAAGACTTCCGCTGTTTTCTCTGATTTTAATTTATTTAAAAGTGACGGGTCGTCACAGTTATAATATTGTGTAGTTAATTAGATGAAATTGTTTAGTGAATACAATAGGTTATTAGCTTTAAAATAAGTCATTTATAGACTACTTAATTTGCCAAAGAGTACTCTTAATCATTTTGAGTTGAATTCTATACAAATTAATTTTTTATAAAAAAAAATGTAAAAATTGTTAGAAACTTATTAAATATTAAAATTATATATTTTGGATAAGTTTTTATTGATTAGGGAATATATGTAATTGATTTTAAAAGAAGACCATTTTTTCTTTGATAAATTTAAAGTGTATACCATTTTGTTCATTGATAATTTAAAATTTATAATCATATATTTTTATTATGTAGTGGAGCAAATATTTCACTAAAATCAAGAGAAAAAAATAATAGTAGAAATTTACGTAGTGTTAAAAAACTAGTTTATAAAAGCTCAAATCTATTCTATTCTATAATCTATCTATAACATATTAAAAAGTGGGAAAGTGTAACGTCCCGTTATTTTGAAGTGAATTTTTTTATTTTATTTTAATTAAAGTATTTAAGGTTAATTTAAAAGTAGTGATTTCGATTTTAGTAGTTATTTTAGTCCGAAATTCTTTTTAATCGTTTTAATACTTTAAATTTCGCTTCGGTGACATTAATAATTATTAATAGGCCAATTAATAAGTATTAATCACCTTTAGATTAATTTAAGAGCTTCGGGTTTCGATTTATAAGTCAAAAGTCATTAAAGGACGCAACTGTCATTTCTAATTTCTTAAAAAAAATATCTATTTACTATTCCATCATCTTTAAATTCCCAACTTTGACCAAAATGAAGACCATTTCATCTCATCTTTCTCTTCTTCCACCGTGAGCACCATTGGAGGGAAGAAAATCTTTGGGTTTTCTTCGTTTCTTGGCGGATCGTCGTGTTTTCGGTTGCGTTGGATTGGTAGGGACGAGGGCTACCTATCCAACCTACCTTTTCGAAGTTTCCCGTTCTCTAAGGGAAGTCCCAAAAAGTAAGTTTTCAAAACTTTTTATATGGTTTTGTTCGTTTTTTATTATAAATGAGTTTTGAAGTTGAAATCATGAATTTCTATCATGGAATTTGATGATTTTGAGCCCGGATTTTCGAAAAACACTATTCACCCGAAAACACTATTCATCCAAAAATACTATTCATCCGAAATCACTATTCATCCAAAAATTCAAACTTGTTCCCATCTTAGTTATGAGTTGTAATATGTTGTGCAATTGATGAATTGTAGGTGCGATTGCTCGGTTGTTGATTCATGGGAAATTGGAGATTTGGAGCAAAACTAATTGGGCCAAGGTGAGAATAAATAGGATTTAAAGTAGTTTTAGAAACCGAATAAGTTGAACGGTTTGTAGGATCGGAAGTGGAGATTAAGATTCGAATCTAAGAGTAAAGAAAAGTGAGCTAGTGACCTTAGGATTAGGAGCTAGTTCTTTGAATGAGAACTTTTGGAGTTTCTCGAGGGAAACATTGAACTTTTGAAAGTTCTAAGTTAGAATCGTTTCGGAGATTAAAATGGATCATTGGAAGTTTAAGGATCCAAACTTTTAGATAGAATGGTTAAAGGAACTTGAAATTAGAACCTTGGATTTTAATTTGGGAGTTTAGAATCCTTGAAAGTAAAGATCATTTGTTTAAGATAAGAATCTTACTTTTATCAAAGTATCGGAAGTTCGATTTACTTATTGTTCTTCCGAAATTCCTAATTATTTACTTTATGCATAAGGACATCTATGATCCATTTACCTTATGCACTTTACTTTTTGTCCTTTACTTTATGCCCTTTCGATTATGTTGAATGTTTATAGTTACTTTACTTGCATTTGAAAGCATAATTCATATCATATCATATTGCATAATCGAAATTGGGAGGAATAATGAGATATGTAAAGGTTGCAGTACTTTGCATTGTCTGGTATTATTCGTTTTATGTTTCCGTATATGTACATGAGGAATGCTAAAGGACTGCGGGACTTTGCATGATCGGAGGAGATGGATAATGAGATAATGATGGAACTATATGAGTTCACATTATCTGGTATTATCCATAATTACTATGATATATATACGAAGATACAAGGTGAATGAACTGACCTACGGGAGCTTCATTACCTGTATTCGGTGAGTGAGTTAATGAGGTGAATGAACTGACCTACGGGAGCTTCATTACCTGACATTAATCACTAGAGGTGAGAAGATATTATTGAAAAGACATTGTATATTTTATTTTGGAAAGTGAGTTTAATGAGGTGAATGAACTGACCTACGTGTAACGTCCCGTTATTTTAGAGGTAATTTTTTTTTATATAAGTGTTTATTTATTTAAAGTTAATTTAGATTTAGTTATTTAGATTTAAATAGTTATTTTCGTTCGGAAACCTTTTTAACTGTTTAATTAGCTTAAATTAGTTTCGATGGTATTAATAATTATTAATAGGCCAATTAATAATTATTAATCACCATTGGGCTAGTTTAAGAGGTTTGGGTTTAGTTTTAAAAGTTTAAGACAAGAAAAGGACGTAGGCGTCATTTCCGAATTTCCTAAATATCTAAAACACTATTCATTCTCTCCTTAAATAAGCCAAACTTAGCATTTTTTTCTCATTTTTCCTTCTCAATGCCGTGAGCATCAAAGGGTGGGGAGGGATTTTTGGCTTTTCTTCGTTTCTTGCCAGATCGTGATAATTTCAGTTGCGTTGAATAGCCACGAGCCCGGGGATCATTTCCAACCTACTCTTCGTGATTTCCACTCGTTTTATCGAGGCCTTAAGGTATGTCAAAGTTTCAAAACCTAGAAGTGAATAGTGTTTAATGGAGGTTTTGAGTTGTAATTTTCGAATTCGTTCATCGGAGCTTTAAGAAATCATTCGGGAAAGTCGTTTTATTCATTTTTAGGAACTTTCCCCTAACCCTAGATTCGGGTTTGAGCCAAAAGCCTTTTAATTCAATTTTCCTCTTGTTGGTTGTTGATGAGAGCTTTGAATTTGATATGTTTTGTGACTTTACTTAATTGTTCGGGATTGAACTTTTGACCTAAACCCTAAATTATGTTTACCCATTTAGGTTACCAATCTCCAAAGTAACCGAAACCAACCCGGAATGTCTTTAAAGTGCTTAAAATCCGGAAAACAAATTCCTTTTCTTCCTTTCCCTTAAGCCGTGGGCCTCTTGGCTTTATTTACGGGCTGTTTTGTCTATTACTTTGGTATCGTGTCGATCGTTGTTCATTTCGATTAATTAATATACTTTAGGTGTATTGTAATTATAGGTTTTGTGCATCGTTCGTGATTTTCGGTCAACCGGTGGTTAGGAGTTGACTACTCTTATAAGGTGAGTTTAAAATGGTTGTGATTACTTTTATGCTTTCAAATTACTTGACGATTATGTTCGATCGAAGTTAAGAGGGTTATTAGATTTTAGAACTTTTCCAAGAATGCTTGTTATTTGGGAGTTAAGGAAAGTGCATAAGGAAAATTAGTTAAGTTTGGTTGTTGTTCAAAGTGAGATGTTATTGGTGGATTAAGTTATATTCTCGAGGAGAATTAGATTCCGGAAATTAGAGAAGAGTATTAGATACTCCGTTTATCTTGAGTAGTTTTAGAATAGTTAAAAGAACTTTGGAGAGATTCTTGTGCAGAATCGAATTAGTACGATATTTTTAGTGATATGATTCACTTTTAGGTGTTACTAAAGAGTGTGGTGTGACTTGCATACTTTTATGCACGGATGTCACGGAATGGTTTTTGATTTGTGACTTGCATACTTTTATGCACGGATGTCACGGAATGGTTTTTGATTTGTGACTTGCATACTTTTATGCACGGATGTCACGGAATGTTTTGATTTGTGACTTGCATACTTTTATGCACGGATGTCACGGAATGTTTTGATTTGTGACTTGCATATTATCGTTATGCACGGATGTCACGGTGACTTGCATATTATCGTTATGCACGGATGTCACGGAATGGTTTGTGATTGGTGACTTGCATATTATCGTTATGCACGGATGTCACGGTGACTTGCATATTATCGTTATGCACGGATGTCACGGAATGATTATGATTGGTGACAAGTGGTCACGTATGAAATGAGAAATTTACTTTGTTATTTACTTTGTGATTTACTTTGTCATTTACTTTGTTAAGCACTAGTATCTACTTTAACTACGGGCTTGAATGTTTACTTTCCGAATTTACGAGATAGTAGAATGGTTTGATCTATTTATGTAAAGTACTTCGGATTATTGAATGGTTAGTGCAAGAGTACTTAGATTTATTTGGACACATTCTCCGATATGGAATTTGGTTCATAAAAGTGCTTGCATCCATCTTATCCTCACTAGCATTGTTTGCTAATGGTGTTACACCATTTTATTTTCAGGTAATACTCGTGGTAGAGGACGAGGTCGTGGAGGTGGTGCTGTGTGATCTCGAGTGAATGCTTATGAACATTTGGACTAGTAAATCTAAGTTTGGAGCATTTTGGGAATGCTATATATACATATAAACTTGAAATAAAGTCTTAAAACTTGTATTTTGTGGCTCATGAGAGCCTAAAGTCGGTTGTATGTTTATTTTGAGTTTACTTTCTCTGATTTGAGTATATTCTGGAGTAGGAATATATGTGATTAAAATTCTCTGAGATGAGTTCTAAAAAAAACAGGTTTAGGGAGTTCGTATTTTAAACGGATCCACGCCAAATTTTTGTAAAAGTAAGTCTTCCGCTGTTTTACTTCTGATTTAAAGATTTGTGAAAATTCGAGTCTTTACATGAGGATGCTTCGCTCGCATCTCATCCTCACGTTCCCACGTAGCCTCTGATGATACTTGGTTCTTCCACAGAACTTTAACCAAGTCTATCGTTTTGTTCCTTAACACCTTCTGTTCTCTGGCTAGGATCTCAACTGGTACCTCTTCATAGGATAGACTAGCATCCAAAGTAACAGGCTCATAATCGATAATATGCGAAGGGTCAGCCACATACTTCTTGAGCATGGACACATGGAACACATCATGAACTGCTGACAAGGCCGGTGGCAAAGCCAATCGATTAGCTACAGACCCAACCCTATCCAGGATCTCAAAGGGGCCTATAAACCTAGGACTCAACTTGCCCTTCCTCCCAAACCTCATCACCCCTTTCATGGGTGCCACCTTCAAGAATACGTGGTCACCAACCTCAAACTCAAGTGCACTACGCCTCTCATCAGCGTAACTCTTCTGTCTACTCTGAGCCACTCTCATCCTCTCTTTGATAAGAGCAATGGAATCACTAGTCAACTGTACTAATTCCTGTCCCAGAAGTTTCCTCTAACCAACTTCATCCCAATGAGCCGGTGATCTGCACTTTCTACCATAAAGTGCCTCAAAAGGTGCCATTTCGATAGTAGCCTGATAACTGTTGTTATAAGCAAACTCAACAAGATATAACTGAGTATCCCAACTACCACCGAAATCCAAATTACAAGCTCTCAGCATATCCTCCAGAATCTGGTTAACCCTGCCGGTCGACCATCCGTCCGAGGATGAAAAGCGATCTTGAAATCCAAGCCGGTTCCCATAGCAAGATGCAGACTCGCCCGAATTTCAAACAAAACGAGTGTCTCGATGCCTGAAACAATCCTGGACGGCACTCCATGAAGTCTGACAATCTCTCTCAAGTATAACTGTGCCCATGTCTCAACAGGGTAGGTTATCTTCCCTGGTATGAAATGTGCACTCTTTGTCAACCTGTCCACTATCACCCAAATGGTGTCATAACCTTTCGCTGTCCTCGGTAAGCCACTGATAAAGTCCATTGATATTTCTTCCCACTTCCACTCAGGCACGCTCAAAGGGTTAAGATAACCAGGTGGACTCTTCCTCAATGCCTTTACTTGCTGACAAACTAAACACTTACTAACAAAGTCAGCAACTTCACGCTTCATGCCAGGCCACCAATAATGCTGTCGTAGGTCCATGTACATCTTAGTACTACCTGGATGTACAGAAAAGATAGAACTGTGAGCCTCCTCTAACAGCTCTTTCCTGTAAGTCGATTCTAAAGGCACACATAGCCTCCTACGATACATCAGCGCATTATCTGTGGAAAAAGTAAAATGGCTAGGTAAATCGGATTCTACCTCACGAAAACCTTCAGCAAAGTGTTTCTCACCCCTCTGTACCTCTATCATCCTCTGTCTCAAAGTAGGGCCAACCGTCAAACTTGCCAAGCTCACTGTAGTCTCAGCTGAAAGAATGGCTATTTCAGCTCTTTCCATCTCCCATCTAAGTCTCAATGGAATAGTACTCAAAGAAGACAAATGTGATGACTCTCGACTAAGCGCATCGGCAACTACATTGGCCTTTCTTGGATGATATTGAATGTCACAATCATAATCCTTCACAAGTTCCAACCATCTCCTTTGTCTCATATTGAGCTCTTTCTGTGTGAGTACTTGAGACTCTTGTGATCGGTGAAAATCAGAATCTTCTCACCATACAAGTAATGTCTCCAAATTTTCAATGCATGTACCACCGCTGCTAGCTCCAAATCATGAGTCGAGTACTTTTTCTCATGCACCTTTAACTGCCTAGAAGCATAAGCTATTACCTTCCCATGTTGCATCAATACACATCCCAAACCCTTCTTGGATGCATCGGTATACACTGTCAAACCACCAGACTCATCAGGTGATACTAAAACTGGGGCCGATACAAGTCGCCTCTTAAGCTCCTCAAAGCTATCTTCACACTCATCATTCCACACAAACTCAACCCCCTTTTTCGTCAAATGAGTCAAAGAAGATGCAATCTTGGAAAAATCTTGCACAAATCGCCTATAATACCCGGCAAGTCCAAGAAAACTCCGTATTTCAGTCACATTAGTCGGTCGTGGCCAACTACTAACAGCTTCCACCTTAGAAGGATCCACAGAAATCCCCCTACTAGATACTACATGCCCAAGGAAATTCACTTCCTTCAACCAGAATTCACATTTAGAGAACTTTGCATAAAACTTTTGAGCCCTCAAAGTCGATAATACTTTCTCTAAATGGATAGCATGTAACTCCTCGGTCCTCGAATACACAAGAATATCATCAATAAACACTATCACAAAAGTGTCAATAAATCTCTTGAACACTGCATGCATCAGGTCCATAAAGGCTGCAGGAGCGTTAGTCAAGCCGAAAGACATGACAACAAACTCATAATGACCATATCGTGTCCTGAACGCAGTCTTAGGAATATCAGCATCCCTAATCCTCAACTGATGATACCCTGATCGAAGATCTATCTTCAAAAAGACAGTGGCCCCCTTCAGCTGATCAAACAAGTCATCTATCCTGGGCAAAGGATACTTGTTCTTCACTGTGACCCGGTTCAGCTCTCTATAATCAATGCATAGTCTCATAGAGCCATCTTTCTTCCTTACAAACAATACCGGAGCTCCCCATGGTGACACACTTGGGCGTATAAACCCCAAATCTAAAAGTTCCTGCAACTGACTTTTTAACTCTCTGAGTTCAGCTGGTGCCATACGATAAGGTGCTTTGGACAATGGAGCAGTCCCATGTATCACCTCTATCTGGAAGTCTAACTCCCTCACTGGTGGCAAACCAGGTAACTCATCAGGGAAGACATCAATGAAATCCCTCACAATGGGTACAGAAACTAGGGTGGTCACACTAACAGATGTGTCGACTACACTAGCTAAATAACCCCAAGCACCATCAAGCAAAAGTGCTCTAGCCTGGATCAACGAGATAACCATAGGTGTCACCCTACCTTAGATCCCATAAAACCGTAAACTAGTCCCACATGGACCAATAAAGTCTACCACTTTCTCACTACAATCGATAATGGCGTGGTTGGCTGATAGCCAATCCATACCCAAAATAATATCAAAGTCAGTCATTGGCATCACAATCAACATAGCATGCAGAAAGCAACCCATAATACATAAATCATCAGTATAAATGACTCTATCCACAACAACAGATTTCCCGAGTGGAGTAGTGACATGCAACTCATGCCCTAATGGCTCAGACTGTAAGGCAGCAGACTCGACAAACTCAGCAGGAATAAATGAGTGACTAGCCCCAGAATCGACTAGTGCAAAGGTAGAGTGCCCTAAAACGGACAAAGTACCTGTCACAATCGTACTGCCGGATGCCACGGCATCCTCTCGAGTGGTGGCAAAGACACGGCCTCATGTCGTGTCTCGAGGCCGTGCTCTGAATCGCCAGGTGGTGCTCTCTCTTGAATAGGCCTAACCTGGCCCCTACCAACAGTCTGACCTCGCCCCTGAGTCTGTCCTCGGCCCTGACCCTGACCTGAACTCTGACCCTGACCTGAACTCTAACCCTGACCTCCACTATACCGTACTGTATGCAAACTAGGGCAGAAACGTTTCACATGTTCAATCTGTCCACACTGATAGCATCTCACCACCTTACACTGACCCAGGTGGTACTCGGTGCAAATAGGACAAGTAGGGTAAGGGGAGGAGCAAGAGCACTAGACCGACTTTGTGGAAACCGAGGTCCCGTCTGTCCTCTGCCCTTACCAGGAGCTGTCTCGATGGGCGTGTCCCTCGACCAGGAGGTCGTCCCCAGCCCTTCCTCTTCTTCGAGAAGAAGCCGTGCGGCAATCTCAAAAGCCTTCTTCTCAGCATCCCCAATATCTAATGCCAAAGCGACATTCAAAGCATCATCGAAGGTAGTAGGTTGCAAGGCTCGTACCTGGCCTCGTAACTCAGCCCTCAAACCTACTATAAACCGTCTCCTCTTACTCTCAAGATTGATAACATGTCTGGTGGCAAACTTTGACAACCTGTCAAACTCTCTCTCATACTCCACCACGGACATATCACCCTGTCTAAGGGTAAGGAACCGATCTCTAGTCGTCACGTGTATCCTCGGGATAGTATTTCTCAAAAAACTTCTCCCTGAACATCTCCCAACTAACCTAGGTAAATCGGGCTGAGAGTATGAGATATACCATTCCACCAATAAAGTGCATCATCAACCAATGAATAGGTCCCACGGTGAACCTTCACTGATCCGGGCACTTAATTAACCCAAGTACCCTCTCAATCCTGGTAATCCATCTCTCCGCATCACTAGGATCGGTGGATGTACCATCAAACTCAGGAGTGTTATACCTGACATACTCCTTCAGAGTTTTCGCAGCATCAGTAACACCAAACTGATCTACCACTGGAGCAGGTGCTCTAACAGGTGGTATAGCCTGATCAGTATGTCCCCCACCACCTCGTAATAGATCTCTAAAATACTCCTCAGAAATGGTAACACTGCGACCATGACTAGGTGGCTGATCTACTAGAGGCTCATCCTCCCGATACTCAGGTGGTGGTGTAACTGCTCTAGTACGGCCTCTGCCTCGTACTGCAGTCGGTACCCTACTCCTACCTCTCCTCGGTGCAACTGTCCTCGGAGGCATACTGAAATCACATCAGAAAATCCTCACATGAGTTACCAGGAAAGTAAAAGCAAAAGTACACACAAACTAATCAAAAGAGAGCGTTCTAAGGATACCTGGCGCCGATGACTTCGAGCGATGTTTGGACAATATTAAAATATGAAAAACATGCGATGCATGTGGTCTTCAGAACCAAAGAGGCTCTGATACCAACTGTAATGACCCACTTTCCGTTAAATTCTTTAAATTCAAATGCACAGCGGAAGACTCAATTTCTAAAGAAAAACGACATGGGTTCGTTTAAAAATCGAATAACCAAAACCTGTTTACAACCCAAATTTCCAGAAAAAGCGATAAATCGGGAATTTCGCATTCCAAAAGACATTTAGACCATAAAACATAGACATATTTTACACAAATACCCTTTCGGGCTCAAAAAGACACAAGTTATGTAAATATGGAATAATTTACAAGCATTTCAATGAATGCTAAACAAAATGAGTTCTTAGTATTGTCCATACACCATCTCGATCAGTCACGCGGCTCCACCTCCTCTACCACGCTTCTTAGCTCGAGGTTTACCTGAAAATTGTAAGTGTAGCACCATTAGCATAACATGCTAGTGAGAGTAAAACGAAAGCAAGTAATCCTATGAACAAAATCTCATAACCGAAATCGTGTCCAAAGGCCTATAATGCTCAATACTACCCACATCCACACTTCCAATTTCCACACAATCAATCGATAGTAGAATGCCACCCGTACACGTCATTCAATACCATGAGATAGAAATAAAGACTTAAAGTAAAATTAACATTCACAACTAAGTCTCACTACACGTTTCTAAAGAATCGGTAAAAATAACATTAACTATCTTTATTACCAAACAAGTTTCATCGTATCGTACTATTGTATGGATCGAAATCAACATACCACGTACCATATCACAACCATCGCACCATGATACGTATGGATCCGAATCAACATACTATCATGTGCCGTATCATAGATCATAATACCATGGTACGTACGGATCCGAATCCATGTACTACCATGTACCATATCTCAATCATCGGATATCAGGACTTTCACCATTTCAGGTATCAGGACTTTCACAATTTCAGATATCAGGACTTTCACCATTTCAGGTATCAGGACTTTCACCATTTCGGATATAAGGACTTTCACCATTTCAGGTATCAGGACTTTCACCATTTCAGATATCAGGACTTTCACCATTTCACAACATGATACGTATGGATCCGAATCAACATACTATCATGAGCCACTTTACAAACTGTTAAGCTTCCTAAAAGTTAGTTAATCTCAAAGAATCCTACTAAGTTATTACGAAGCCTAACTATCTAGATTACACAAGTTAACACTCAAGTGTATCTCTTGAGCTACTTTAACTTTCAACCACTCAAGTAACTCTCATTCCACTTTCCTCTATCATCTCCAATTCACTTTGTAACACTTTCAAACCACTCCGATGTTTCCTTTTCATCGAACTAATTATAGTTTCAAAATTCCTCCACTAACTTCCGAATTAAAGTCTCTAACCAAACTTAACTTCTAAGAAGCTAAATCCCGCATAACTTCGATAAACAATAACATAACGAAACTTAATTCATAAAAACAACTAACTTTCATTTTAAACTCACCTTGTAAACGAAGTCAACTCCGAAACACCGGTTGACCAAAAATCACGATCGATGCACGAAACCTATAATTAAATACACCTAAAGTATATTAATTAACCGAATCGAAGAACGATCGTCACGATACTAAAATAAAAGACAAAACAACCCGGAACTTATTCCAAGAGGCCCACGACCCAAGGGAAAGGAAGAAAAGGAATTTGTTTTCCGGATTTTAAGCACTTTAAAGACATTTTGGTTTGGTTTCGGGTACTTTGGAGATTGGTAACCTTAATGGGTATTCGCAATTTAGGGTTTTGAGCATTAAACCATTTCCGAAACAATTAGAAAATAGAAAAAACATAATAAACTAAACATCCTAAATCAAGCCAAAAGAAGGAAAACCACAAGGAACGGGTTTCCGGCTCAAACTTGGTTTTAGGGTTTAGGGAAAGTTCCTAAAAATGACTATAACGACTTTCCCGATTGATATCTTAAAGCTCCGGTGAACGAATTCGAAGATTACAACTCAAAACCTCCATTAAAACACTATTCACATCAAAATTTAGAAACTTTAACATACCTTTAAGCCTCAAGAAAACGAGCGAAAATCACGATGAGTAGGTTGGAAATGATCCACGGGCCAAGGGCTTTCCAACGGATGTAGAATCGATACGATCCGTTGAGAAATAAAGAAAACAAAAAAAAAAGGGAGGAGGGTTTTGGTCTTCACGGCAGCAAGGAGGAGAAAAGGTGCAGGAATTTCTATTTTTTTGACTAAGAGTTGATATTTAAGAGAAGGTGAATAGTGATTTTTAGATATTTAAGAAATCGGGTAATGACGCCTACGTCCCTCTTTTGTTTTTGCTTTAAAAACGAATCCCGAAGCTCGTAAATAAATCTAAAGGTGATTAATAATTATTAATTGGCCCGTTAATAATTATTAATGTCACCAAAACATATTTAAAGTACTAAAACGATTAAAAACAAATTCGGACGAAAATAGCTACTAAAATCGAAGTTACTGAATTAAAACTAAACTTTAAAAGCTTTAATAAAAAAAAAAAAATTACCTCTAAAAGTAACGGGACGTTACACCTTTACACTTGTTTAGCGAATTAATGAATAATGATTAGACTACGTGTACTAATATTATCGTCATTAATCGTAAATTGTGATTGTTGAATATGTTAAGTCCGAGTGAGCTTAACATTATTATATTAAAAATAACGGAAAGTAAACTTTTGATAGCCAAATGCTATAGGAAAAGAAATGAGATTGATTTGATAATGAGAGAATATGAGGTTGTATTGAACCTTGTATATCTATTAAGTGATATATGTAAGAGAACTAGTTTCTCAACAAATTGGAAGATCTTGAAATTGGAGATTAAACATTTGAATATAAACCTTGTATATAGTATAAGGTATATAAAGAAAATGAGATATAAATGCTATATGCATTACGAAACCATACCTAAAAATGCTTGGAATGTAGTTCCACAATTATATTGGAGAATTGGCAAGTAAAAGTGGAACACTTGATATAAAACTCTTTGAATGGATTGATAGCAAAGAGTAAGTAATTTCTTCGACACGAATCCGGATACGGGTTTGGGGTCTAACTTTATTTTTTATTCTGTTTATTCTCACTGGGCTTTGTTGTTAGCTCATGATATTACAAGCATTTTCAGGTGTTCGGGTCATGAGAGAGGAGCTGGTGCGGTTTGATCGAGAGGATGATGATGCGGAGATGGACTAGATGTCATTTGAAAGTCCCGGGGCTTATCTTATTTTATTTTGTTTTGTTTTCGGTCTTTGAGATGTAAATTTGTTATAAGCTCTTAAGAGCTTTTCATTTCACTTTTATGATTATAAACCTCTTTGAACTCCTGAATAGGAACTTGAGTTTCCTTGTGTTTTAGATTTCGGAATTTAAATTGTAAACAGGTTATGGATAGTTCGAGTTTTAAACATATCCATGCCAAATTTTTATTAAATTTAAAGTCTTCCGCTGTCAATCTGATTTTAAATTATTTAAAAAGAGTCGGGTCGTCACAGAAAGAGTAGGAGAAGCATTGAGTTCCTAAATTACCCTCACTTTTTAAATTAATTCCTTTACTACCCTTCTTTTTATTAATTTAATATTTTATATTGCATTTATTCGAACTTAATAAACTGTTAAACGAACCTATTCAAAAATTTAACTCAAAATCACGGTCTCACAAAATATTAAATTAAAATAGAGAAAATATAAATTAAGGCGAAACAATTTGCAGTGTTTTTTTCCTTTTAGAATAACTAGTTTTTACCACGTGCATTGCACGTGTAATTTTATTTACAATAATATTTTATTTTATTATATATTAATATTTTTTTCTATTTCTTTTAAATAAAATACATGTATACTTGTTGGAAATAAGCATAAAAATTATGAGAAGCGTAGTAATACTCAAAATTTTTGTCATCCTAAATTTATAAAGAATAATATGAACAATGGAAAATTATAGTTGAATTCTTTATTAAAAATAGATAAATTATATATAAGCAAACAACTATATGAGGTAAAAAATAGATGTTTTCTAATATTGAATTATTTATTTGTGTTAATTTATATACATGTATTTGAGGGTTAGAAAGATGAGTATAGAAGAGGTGGGCAATTATGATGAGTGTACCATGTTTTTTTTAGTAAGAGTGTTTGAAATTTATAATCGTTACTGGTAAAATTATGTAGAATATTTGAGATTTATTGGGAATATTAATTAATGAATTAATTAGAAATATAAAAAACAATTTAGAATAGTGAAGAATTGAAAGTACCTTTTGATCTTTGTATAATTTTCATTTCCATAAATTGGAATGTTTTAAACAATTTCATCTTAAAAATTAAATCAGATTTATATATGAACTCAAAATCATATTTAATTAAATAAAGTAATTGAATTTAGATTTAGAATGAAATAAAATTTTAATAAAAATAATATAATTAGATTAGATTTAAAATTTGAATTCAAATATTGATTCAATTCAATAAAAATAATTAATCTAGATAGTTTTTAAATCCAATCTCAAATAATCAATTTTAATATAATTAAATTAGATTTATAATTAAAATTTAATTTTAACTAAATTAAGAGAATTTATTTAGATAACAAATCAGAACTTAATCGGTTAATATTAAAACCAAATCCTTGTTTGATATATTTTTTTTTAATTTTGAATTAAAATCTTTATTTTTCTTTTAGATTATAAAAATGTTTAAATATGGTATGATATAAAATAAATTATCTTTAAATTAACCAATAAAAATTTATTTTCAAAATTTTTAACAATAAAATAGTTTTAAAAACTCTTTTTTTTTTTACTTTAATATTTTGAATAAATTTTTAAAATGAAGATAGGTGTAATTTATCAATAATTTAGAGAATATTTTTGTCTAAAAATATTTCTCCAAATTTATACAATATTATTTATTAAAATTAAAAATATATTTATCCATGGCTTTTATTGGGAAACAATTACTACCTCTTTGACTCTATCTTGATTTTTTAATTCATTGAGATTGAAAAACAATTTTATAGAGACTTGTTTTTAAATTAGGATTATGTCCAAATATAGCCACCTTCTCTTTTAATTTTATTATTAATTGTATGACTATTTTATTCCTTGTTTTATTTTCCATTTTTTAAGTTTCAAAATATCTATTTTCAATTGTATATCCCTAATTTATGGAGTTTTTTTTTCTTTCAAATCTTTTTCATTTCTTTTCAGTTGCACTATTCGTTTTTCATTTTATTTAGGTTCATCTTTTCCATTTTCTTCTTGCTTTCATTTTTTTGCTGGTTTAGGTTAGTATCTATTTTTTCTTTTTTAATATTTCAAATTGTAATATGATTCTCCAACTAAATTTTATAATATTTTAAATGGTTGTAATTTAGAAAGAAATAATATTTATATTTAAAGCATAAAATTGACCTAAATCTTTTTTATCCTATTTGTCTTCTACACCAATTTAAAGATTAAAGAAAATGGTTACATGAAATGTACATGCCTTGAATCCAACATGTACAAATCTAAAAAACTTAAAAACCATTTGCACAAGTTTTTTTTTCTCAACCACTTACACTATTTCACTTATTAAAAAAGAAACGCTGAATTAAAAAATCTCATCTTCCTCGTCTCATTTGGGCCTTCTTTTTTGGGAGAAATTTATTTCCCATTCTCATGGAAGTTTCAACAAATTAACGCCTTGATGTTGGGAAGCTCTTACCCTTTCACCTAAACTGTGGCTATTTGTAGCTTGACCCCTTCGAGCTCGAACATGGATATAGTCCTTGGGAGGTTCCGGAGGCTTCGAATTATCATTAAAAAATTTAGTTTGATGCAAGATTCACATTTTCATGTCAGGAGACGTAAGATTCATATGACAGATTAAATAAAAAAAATTAAACACAAAAACAAATAAACACATATAATTGTAAAATAACCTACCACCATAGAAGTGAAATGGAAAGTGATCGAAACTAATCTTTAAGCGCCGCGAAATGAAGTATCTGCAACACTTTTTCAAAAAAAAAAAAGTTATGCAAGGAAGATAAAGAGATCCAAAAAATACACATAATATAATGATCCAAGAAATACATATAATAGAAATGAGATGGAATTGACTTTCTTTTAAGCAAAATTGAAAGAGAGCAATACATGAATAGAGTCAAGAGTTGTGGTTATTTATACACACTAAACTGGAATGAAAATCTCATTTTAATTTAATTATTAAATTTCAAATTTATTTACTAAATCTGAATCACTATTGAATTTTTTTTTTATATAATTAGATTAGAAAAAAAATTAATTAAATAAAAATCCTTGATTTTTTTTAAATAGAAAATTTAATCCGTTTGATTTTTTTTTATAATTAGATTATTATATAAAAAATACAAACGTGTATACATATATATATATTAACAAAGTTGATTATTAGTTTTTCTAAACCAAATCAATATTTCATTTTCATTTTTTTTATATTTGAGATTACAAACGTATATATAGATATATTAACATTTTTTATTTTTTTATTATATATAATATATAATTAGGTTATAATATTAAAATATAAACTTGATTAGCAGCTTTTCTAAACCAAATCAATATTTTCATTTATATTTTTCTATTATTTTATATTTTAAGATACATTTATAATCTAATTTTAATTCAAATATTTATTCAATTCAATTAAAATAATTAATATAGATTTAAAATTTTGACATCAGTATTTTTCTTTATTATGTTTGATATTTTATTCAATTTATAATTTATAACCATGTCTGATTTTTTCGTAAATCTCATTTAATTTAATTATTATTATTATTACAATTCAAATTTATTTACTAAATATAATTTTTTTTTAAATTGTTGTCTGAATCATTTATAATTTTTTTTTCAATCATTTATCAAATGAGATCTTATATTTTGTTTTTAAAATCTTGATATCATTATTTTGTTATATATATTTTATATTTGAGGTAGATATATATATTGATTCAATTATTATCAAAATATTTTGATTCAATTCAATTAAAATTATTTATATAATTTTAAATTCATGATATCATTATTTTGTTATTTATATTTGACATTTTATTAAATTTATAAACATATCATATTAAAATTTGTGTACTATGCTAATTTTATAAAGGGTATTTTAGTCTAAAAATATTTCCCCAACTTGTTAGCTTTTAATTAGTATAGATATAGATTAAATTCGTTTAAAGGAATGAGTTTAATGATCTGGATTCCCACCCCAAGAGAAAATAAAATGGGAATAGAAAAATTGACGCCAAATAGCTGCTGATGACTCGCTTATTTAAAGTTTTTAACCGTAATAAACAAATAAAAAGAAAACTGTAAAAAACCTCACTCTACGAAGAGATGAATGGGAAAAATGTCATTCAACAGAATCTATGTCAAAATATGTCAATCTAATTGTATCCCTCTAGAAATGATACCAATAGAATCCATTCCCAAAAGTCTTCAAACAATATTAAATTGGCCAAAAAAAAATTCCAAAAATACTCACAACTACCCATTTCTAGCATTTTTATTAAAAAAAAATAGTGGGAAACTTTTACATTAGAATAAACAAATATTCACAATGTCAAATAAGCCAACCGATCTTTTTTTTCTTAAAGATTTGAAGTCATTAAACATAAACTGAAAATTCAAAGTATGTGTTATTCGAAAAGGAATACCTCATCCATATTGTAGATCTGACAATTACACGGTTTTAAGGGTCCAGACGAACATGTAATTTTGTTTTATATAGAATTTCACATTTAAAAAAAATAGAATTTAACCTCTTTTTCTTTCGTAATTTATAATTTATTGATTATTGATGTTTTTTTAATTATATATATTTTTAAAAATGACACTATGAATCGAAATCTAATCTAAATCAAAATTTTCAATTTGTTTTTTTGAAAAAAGGTAGAATTTAACCTCTTTTTCTTTCGTAATTTATAATTTATTGATTTTTTTAATGTATTCTTTTGAATGGCACTATGAATCGAAATCTATAAAGTTAAATTAATTAGATTTAGAATTTTAATTTTAATTCAAATGAAATTACTCTATTTTCTGATTCAGTTGGTTGTTGGCCGTAATCATTTTACATTTAAAAAAAATAACCTCTTTTTTTAAATAAAAATATTATATGGTTTTTGTTAGTCAATTGTTGATTAAGTTTTATAAAATACTAATTAGTCGCCGTAATGATATTATTGACTTGGGGACTTAAGTCTGGCTCTTTTTGTTCTCCTTTCACGGGATTAGGGAAAAATGGGAGGGAGAAATTGAATGTGAAAGAGAGAATTTTGGAGATAATTCCTCTCCTTTCTTACTGTTTTTCTTTTTCTTTTTTATTTTTCCACCACTATTTTTCTTTTTCTTTTTCTGTTTTTGTTTTTTAACTCCCTTCCAATCAAGTCTTTTTTATTTTTCCACCAAATGAGGGATATTTTAGCTGATCCCTCCAAGATATAAGTGGTAAGTAGTTGGCCTCGACTAACTAATGTTGCAAAGATTCAAAGTTTCTTGGGTTTGGAAGGCTACTATCGAGATTTGTGCAAGGCTTTGCAAGAATAGCCTCGTCAATGACCAAGCTTACTAGAAAAGGTGAGAAGTATGTATGGCATGCAGATTGTGAAAGGAGCTTTGAGAAAGTCAAGAAGAGGCTTGTAACAGCACCAATTATTGTTACACTAGACGGTTCTAAGTGTTTGACTATCTACATTGATACATCAAAGAAATGATTGAGTTTTTTTGTTAACGCAACATGGAAAGGTGAACGACTATGTTTCGAGATAGTTAAAGAAGCATGAAAAGGGGGAAAAAAAACCCCAACGTATGATATGGAATTGGCAGTTGTGGTTCATGCTTTAAAGATTTGAAGACACTGCCTATATGGAGAAAAGATTTTGATCCTTATGGACCACAAGTGTCTCAAATGTTTCTTCATTCAAAAGGGATTGAATATGAAGCATCATATATGGTTGAACAGTACCATCCGGGTAAAGCTAATATGATAGGAGATGCTCTCAGTCATAAATTAGTTCAATCTGTAGCTATTGTGGCATGTCAAACTATACTACTGTGGGAAATAGAACGAGTTGAGATTTCATTATTTGACTTATGAGGTGACTGCTAGTTATCCAAATTGGTAGTGAGGTCTACTTTGAGATAGCACATCATCGATGCACAGAGGGCGGATGAGAGTTTAGCGAGTTATTTTATGGACCCGGAGTCAAATTTACTTAGGTACTACACCTTCTCCACAAATATTGTCTTAGTGTATCGTGGACAATTGGGTGTGCTTAAGATAGTTACTTTGAGAAGGGAGTTGCTAGATTAGACGCATAATTCTATATTCTCAGAGCACCCATGTTGTAATAAAATGTATTGGGATATAAAGATACATTATTTGCAGCCTTATATGAAAAATGATGTGTTTGAGTTCATGGAAAATTGTGATTTGTCAACAAGTCAAAGCTTTGAAAATAAGTCATCTTTGATATTTGACGCCTTCACATGTTCCAGTGTGGAAAAAAAAGAAAAAGATATTGATGAACTTTATTTGTAGATCACCTGTTTACTAGAATGAGGTCGGAGAGATGAAGCTATTGAGACATGAGTTAGCACATATAACCAACCTGTCTATCGATGTGATTAGAGGCAGAATGAAGAACAACCTTGAAATTTTGGCAAAAGAACATAGGAGTTTGAGGAACAAAACTGTTGATTTGGTTAAGATGTTGTGGAGATTCAAAAAACATAAAGAAGCAACTTAAGAACGTGAAGATTATATGAGGAGTTCTTATCATCACCTCTTTTCTAAGCAGTGACGCTTTTCGGGGACGAAAAACCTTTTAAGGTGGTTGGTTTGTAACGTCCCGTTACTCAGTAAGAAATTAATTATTGAAAATTAATATTATTTGAGTAAATAATATTAGTAAAGTTAAGAATTTTAATTTTTGGAATCTAATTTAATTATTATTCTTTCTTTGGCAAAATTTTCATTTAATTATTAATATTATTATTATTAGGAAAATAATAATAATAAAAGAAAAGAGAGTCAGGGAAGGGAAAGTGTAGTCAGAATGCAGTTTTTCAACAGAGAAAGAAAAAGGTACGTTCTTTCTTTCTTCCTTCTTCCTCATGGTCGCCGCCTATGTGGTCATCTCAAGACCGGAGTTTCGTTAATTCCTTCCGTTTTCTTTAATGTTTAGGCGTATTGTGGTGATTCTTGAAGCGGAATTGCGTTTGGAAAAGTTAGGGCAAAGTTTCTTATTCTTCCAAGAAAAGGTGAGATTGATTCTTGTTGAAGATCTAGTCCATTTTGTTTTTAGTTTGTCGATTCTTACTTAATTTAGTGTGAATTAGAGTTCTAGGAACTTTAATTTAAAAGCCCCAAATTTTATTTCTTGATTCTCAATTCTTGAACCCTAACGTTTAATTTTTGTTCTAAGCCAAACCAATGGACAACTTAATGTAGAATTGATAGATAACGAACGAATTGAAACCCCAAAATCCTTCCCCCGTCATAACCGTCCTACGTCTGTCCTACGTCCTTCCTACACCTATAGCCCTATGTCATAACCGTCCTAACCCGAAGCCAAACCCGTAGCCCTCTGTCATAACTATCCTAAACCGAAGTCGAACCCGTCACTCTCCGTCCTAATACTGTCCTAATTGTCCTACCATCGTCCTACCCCGTAATCCCTCCGTCCTACGTTCAGTTTAATGTTTATCTTAGCATAAAGTTAGATTTAATTTAATTTAGATTGTAACTTATTTTTCAGGTCGTAGTTGTGTTGTGAAAGGAATAAAGAATTTGGAAAAGTTGTTGCTGTGTACAAGGTGAGTAGATGAATGGTTTGGATTATTATGTTTTGGGGAAACCCGATTTATTAATTATCGTTTGGAGATGAGAACCTTATGTTTTTGGATGTTTATATGTTTACTTATAAGGTTTTGGGGCTGTTTTTAAGATTTATAATTTGGAGTTTAAGTATGTGTGAAATTGGATTAAAGCATGCGAATTTTTGACAATCGATATCGATTTACGGTAAAACTGAAACTATGAGTTTTCTATGATGTTCTTGGATGTATAAGTATATTTTGGGTGTTTAAGTTTACATTGAATGGTTAAAGGTAGATTAAACATTATTAGTTAAGAATTACTGCGGTTGTCTGACTAGTGCCCTTTAAGTCGATAAATTTAAGCCTAGGTGGTTAGTTAGTCGATATTTGATCTATGAATCGATTGTGGTTATTTCCAAATGAATAGGGGCTGTTTTGGCAGTCATTTTATAGCCGTTATACCGCTGGAATTTAGTTAGAATTATAGTAGATTTAGAATGTCTGAAAAAGGAGCAAAACTACACTAGTTTCGCTTCTAGATTTGACAATTGTTGGAAGTGATCCCAAAGTGTATTTTGGGTGATTTTAGGACATTTTAGAGTGATTTAAAGGTGAATTTTTTCAGAATTTAAGTTTAGGGAATTTTGGCCTAAAAAGAGAGTTGTTTTGAGAAATTTAATCTTAGACTTATTTGAGCATCATGGTTAGTGATGTTGTAGGATCATATTACTTAAATACCTCGGGTAATATGGTAGTAGGTTCGCATTAAGCAAAGGTCTTGCTTAATGAAGAATATTGTCGTTAAGGGAGATTATACGGTTGTGCACAACTCTATAGCACTTAAAGGGGCAGGTTCATTCCATCCGTACAATGGAAAAGAATATTTTTCTCATAAGGATTTAAATTGTGAAAAAGGGTGTTTAAATTCCTTATTGAGCGTAGTCTCTCTTTGTTCGCGGACAAAGAGGAGATTAGAGGTATTAGTGGAAATTTTAAATCGAAAAGTTTTAAATTGAGAAAAATGTGTTTAAAATTGTTTCGAGTGTGTTATCTTGTTAATTTGAGGATTAAGAGATATACATATGTTTTGGAGTTTTGGTATTGAGAAGAATACCAACTGTTTGATGAATGTGGGAAATTTATAGCAATTATAACTTGAGGGTTATGAATTGTTTGAGTTGTAACTTGGGAGCCATGAATTATTTTAGATATAACTTGTGAGTTATATGTGAGTTGTTGACATGGATGATTGTCTGAGAATATAGTTTTTGATTTAGAGTATGCTTGTGAGAAATTTTGAGATGTTGAAATTGTTTGGAAGTTGTGAGATGGGATGAGTTGAAATTGGACTTAATAAATTCAGGCGTATTCAAAGCATAGTTTTCTTTTCTGTTCATTTACTCATTGGGCGTAGCCTCATGATGCTACATTTTATTTTCAGGTATTAAGGGGGAAAGAGCTGGCACACGATGAGGGCTTGAAGAGGAGTTGGTTTAGATTTGTGGAAACTGTAACAACCCGAAAAATCCCAAATACATATAAATGTAAAAGAACAAAAGCGGAAGCATTTATTAACCAAATCAGAGTTTTTCCTCAGTTTAAACAAAACATCAAAACATTATTGATCGATCATTTTAATTCAAAACCATAAAACCATTTAAACTAAAACAAATCTCAAAGTATTAATGAGCAATATACTCGAATTAAAAACCGAACTACTAAACTTAGTTCAACAAAATCAAAACATGACAAATCCCCAAATTATTAAGAACAATCAATCTCGCCGCATGCAAATCTATGCCAACCAATCACCACCGCGAACCACACCAGCCACCGAGTTTCTTCTTTCCTTTACCTGGAAAAAAAAAGTTGTAGCATCATGAGGCTACGCCCAGTGAATAGAAAATTGTTAAAGAAAGAATCATGCCAATGAGAGGTTTCCTAAGACTTTAAGTCCATAAACGTCCTTACCGACTTCCAATAAGTCACTCACTCCCAAAGAAGTCATAAATCCTATCTCAACAAATTGAAAGTTATCTCTATTCGAATTAGTTTTAAACATAATTTTTCTACAATTTAAAACTAATCGAATCCTTTCCCGGTTAATACCTTTAATCTTTTCTCTATTCCCAAACAAAGAGAGACTACGCCCATAAGGAATTTAAGTATAATTTTTCTACAATTTAAATCCTTTAGGGATATTCTTTTCCCGTTTAATACCTTTAATCTCCTCTTTATTCACAAACAAAGAGAGACTACGTCCATAAGGAATTTAAACATAATTTTTCTACAATTTAAATCCTTTAGGGATATTCTTTTCCATTGTACAGATGGAATGAACCTGCCCCGTTAGGTGTTATTTAAGTTGTGCACACTAAATAATCTCCCCTAACAGCTATTCTTCATTAGACAAGGCCTTGCCTAATGCAAACTTACAACCATATTACCCGAGGTATTTTAAAGTAATATGATTCACACAACGTCAACCATGACGCTCCAACAAGCCAACAACCTCACTTTCCTCAACTAACCGAACTGAAAGGTTAAAATTCCCTAAATTACAACTTTTAGAATTTAACCTTAATCTCAACTCAAAACAGCCCAAAAATATCCAACTAAACACTTTGGGTCATTTTCAGTCACTTCCAACATCGTTACCAATCTAGAGGCGAAACTAGCCTAGGCCTACGCCATTTCGTCCCTTAATCGAAACTTAGAATCTAATAACTTCTAAAGAAAAACCGGTGGCATAACGGCTAAATTTCTAACTCCCAAATAGCCCTACACATCCAAATAATATATCGCAGCACAAAATAATAAATCCAGCATCAGTTTTTAACTAGCCGCCTAAGCCTAAATTCTCCTAAATGGGCACTATCATGCAAAAACGGCATTTCATAACTTAACGACAATTGTTAAAATTTACCCAAGATCAGTCTTAAACATCCCAATCTTTTAAGCATGCTTTTCATTAATTTTTCCAAGTTCTTAATTCAACCCAAATAACCTCATTTTATACTTATAAACATCCAAGGTCAATGCCAAAATTTAAGAGGTTATACTGTTAAAGAAAAAGGAAAACAAACATCGAAAAATTCTAGCCTTAACAACTTCTACTCACCTTGTACACAGCAATAATTTTTCCAAATTCTTTTCCTTTCACAACACAACTACGACCTGAAACATAAGTTACAATCTAAAATAAATTAAACCTAACTTTATGCTAACATAAACATTAAACTGAACGTAGGACGGAGGGATTACGGGGTAGGACGATGGTAGGACAATTAGGACAGTATTAGGACGGAGAGTGACAGGTTCGACTTCGGGTTAGGACGGTTAGGACAGAGGGCTACGAGTTTGGCTTCGGGTTAGGACGGTTATGAAAGAGGGCTACGGGTGTAGGACGGACGTAGGACAATTATGACGGGGGAAGAATTTCGGGGTTCTGATTCGTTTGTTATCTATCAATTCTACATTAGGTTGTCGATTGGTTTGGCTTAGAACAAAAATTAAACGTTAGGGTTCAAGAATTGGGAATCAATAAATAAAAATTTGGGGCTTTTGAATCAAATACCCTTAATTTCAGAAATTAAAAAGGGAAAAGATCATTACCTTGAATCTGATTTGTGATAGAAACCTAACCGATCTCTACCAATCTCTTACAAAAGGAGAACTACCACAATCTACACCTAAGAACACAAGAAATACGTGAAACGATCAACCCAGGATCTCAAAGATTGATGACAAGAAGAAGAAGATGGAAAAGGGAGAAAACCCTACCTTGAAGTCTCTGTACTTTCTTTTCACGTGAAGATGAGAAGATGGAAACCCTTTTTTTTCTTTTCTTTCCCTCCCCTCCTTTTTACTTTTTTGGCTTTTTTTTTTCTTTTTTCCTTTATCTCCAAATAAGGAAAATAATTATATTAAATTCCTGAAAAAGGAATTTAAATATTAATTACCATCATTTACCTTAAATCCAATAAATATTATAATAAAAATTAAATATCACTTATTCAATTTAAAACTTACCGAAAACACGGGACGTTACAGAAACATGGCGCCGAGTCTTCGTTATTTCTTTTCTTTGTTGATTTAGATGTTTAGATGTCTTATGAGATTTTTTTATATATTATTTTCTTTAAAATTTAAGTGATTGGGCTCTTGTTGTTACTTTTCAAACTTGAAATTTCATTTTAAAACAAAATGAGTTCGCGAACATGTGACAAATTGGATATTTCTTATTTTATTTGAATATTAGAAAAAAGGTATTATTTTATTGTGAGTCTTCCGCTGTTTTACTCATGTTTTGGAAAGTCGGGATGTTACAAAACGAACATGTAATTTTTTTTATATAGAATTTCACATTTTAAAAAAAACAGAATTTAACCTCTTTTTCTTTCGTAATTTATAATTTATTGATTATTGATGTTTTTTAATTGTATATATTTTTAAAAATGCACTATGAATCGAAATCTAATGTAAATCAAAATTTTCAATTTTTTTTTTGAAAAAAGGTAGAATTTAACCTCTTTTTCTTTTGTAATTTATAATTTATTGATTTTTTAATGTATTCTTTTGAATGGCACTATGAATCAAAATCTATAAAGTTAAATTAATTAGATTTAGAATTTTAATTTTAATTCAAATGAAATTTGTGACGTCCGGCTCCTTTAAAAACACATATTACATTACGCAGCGAAAAACAACCATTTTATAGAAAATTTGCGTGGATCCATTTATATTTTTAACATACCAAAACCTGTTTACAATATTCACATCAGAGAAAAATGGAAAATGTGCATTTCCTATGTTTAAAAAAACATAAACGACAACATAAAACGTTTAAAATACAAAACAACGCTCTTTCGAGCTCAGAACACCAACTATATACACATTTACAGACAACCAAAAGACTAGCATTTTGCAATGCTACAATCCATATCCCAGGCTCATCGCACGGTCAGTCAAGCGGCACCACGACCTCTACCCTGACCTCTCCCACGAGATGTACCTGTAAAATTGTAGTGTAGCAACATTAGCATAAAGTTAGTGAGAGTAAAATGAAATCAAGTGTTTATATGGACCGAAGTCCTTATCAGAAATAGTGGCCAAAATCTCTACTAACTTGATCATCGGAGTGCAGGTGGCCGGCACCACACAGATGTCATTTCCTTTTACAGACTCATACTTTCAGGTGATTCGTGTCCTCTATCTACACCGTTGGAGCATACGTGGAGCTGACGTGTCCATCCAGTCAGCTTGACGAAAACACGCAACAACATTTGGCGCCGTTTGTGGGAACGATTGAAAATCGTGTTACCAAGAATGAGTCAAAGCCAGCATAGTGATAACCACTATGATGAGGAGGAGCACGAGGAGGCTCCAAGACGAAGGAAAAATCCCCCTAGAGACTGTCAAGTCCAAGGAGATCATCAACCACCTAAACGACCCCCTAAACAAGGTGAAAGGATCACAGAGTTAGAAGCGTAAGTACAAGGCTTCAATAGAGATATGGCTAAGGTGTTGGATATCTTAACTAGACAGAATAATACTAAAGGAAAAATACCTTTAGAGTAGGAAGGAGAGTCCCAGGTTCGTGGAGAAGGTGGTTCAAAGAGGAAGAACACTCATCAAGTGGCCTCTCGTGACCACGAGCGTTCTCACCATCTAGGTGATAGGTGGAACAGATTTACGAAACATCCTTGAGCAAAGGAGAAAAGCTCGACAGGATGTAGAGAAGTCAACTGCTGAAAGCCAACAACCACCGTGGGCACCAGAGTTAAGGAAGTTGCAGGACCAACTAGACAACATGCAGAAAGAGTACAAAGGCAAAGCTCCACTAGCGTTGGAAGATTTATTAGAACAAACAGAACCACCATTTACAAAAGACATCATGGAGGCTGAGTTACCCTCCAAATTTAAGATGCCTATATTGTCACACCTTACGATGGATCACGCGATCCCCTGGAGCATGTTGAGATGTTTCGGACCTGAATGGAGCTCCAGGGAGTCTGAGACTCTATAAAGTGCAGAACTTTCCCTCTCACCCTAGCGGGCTCAGCTAGAGGATGGTATAGGCAATTGAAGCCACGTTCAATCTCTTCCTTTAAGGAGCTGACCAAGGCCTTTGTGACGCAGTTCTTGGGAGGAAGATATCATAAAAAACCAGCAACACATCTTCTGACAGTGCGTCAAAGTTCAGGAGAGAGCCTTAGAGACTATGTGATGAGGTTCAATAGTGAGGCCCTTAAGGTTGAAGGCTACAGTGATGATATAGCTCTCACTGCCATGATGGCTGAGATCAAAGATAAAAAGCTGCTCTGGTCCCTCGGGAAGAAAACCCCAACCACTTATACTAAACTCTCCTCAAGAGCACAGAAGTACATGAGTGTTGGGGAGCTACTCAGTTCAAGAAAAGTTCCCGATGAAGGGAGTAGTAGACAGCATCAAGCCAGGAGCAGAGGTCATGAAGACCGACAATTTGACAATAAGAGGAAAAAGGTAGAGGATCAACCTGAACGTCGTGGACTCCCCCTGAGCAAACTTAAAAGGTACACACCTACTATTATTCATGCTGAACAACTTCTGATGGAAATTAAGGATAAGAATTTACTGAGATGGCCAGCTAAGATGAAGGCAGGGTCAAATAAAAGGAACAGAGATAAGTACTGTTTATTTCATAAAGATTACGGTCACACAACTGGAGAATGTTTTTGATCTTAAAGAAGAAATTGAGTCTTTGATCCAACGTGGATACATGAAAGAGTTTGTGAGAAGGAATGATCATAGAGATGATAGAAATGAGAACGCAAAGCAAAAGGAGGGTGGTAGGAAGGATGCTGGTGAAATTAAGACCATCTTCGGAGGCCCAGTAGGTGGGGAATCCAATCGAAAAAGAAAAGCAAGTGCCCGTGAGGCAAGGCTCGCTCCATCTCATTTAGAGGTGTTTGCTACCAGTAAAGCAGGCCTTCCTACCCTAATGTTCACTGAGGAAGAAGCAAACGAAATTCAGCAGCCGCACAATGAAGCATTGGTGGTGGTCATCAGAGTGGCCAACAAAAAAGTGCATAGAGTTCTTGTTGATGGAGGTAGCTCAACAAACATCTTATCCTTTAAGGCATTTAAGAAAATGGGGCTAGGGATAGAGGAGTTGAGGAGAAGTACAACACCTTTAGTTGGATTTGGAGGTGATCAGGTTATCCCGAAAGGCAGTATTGAGCTACCAATTACTATTGGAGAGGAACCAAACCGCGTTACCAAGATGGTGGAGTTCTTAGTCGTAGATTGCACTTCAGCTTACAATATCATCCTTGGAAGGCCCTCTATCTATGCGATGAAAGCAGTCCCGTCCACTTACCATCAGCTAATGAAGTTCCCTACCCCTTGCGGAGTGGGAATGGTTAGGGGCGAACAGAAATCCTCTCGAGAGTGTTATCGAACATCCATTAAAGATGTTTTGGTGCAAGTACTTAGAACATGCCAAAAAAATCAATCAAGGCAGATGATGCAAGCTGCATTGGCGGTAGAGAGGACAGGGAAGCCTACCTCGATTATACCAGAAAAGACTGAGCAGAGGGCAACTCCCACCGAAGACTTAGAGTCTGTTCCACTCCTGAGTGAAGATCAACGTGTCAGCATTGGAACAAGACTGGGGGCCGGGCAGAGAGGTAAATTGATAGAGTTTTTGAAGCAAAATTCAGATATGTTTGCTTGGACTCATGAGGATATGCCTGGTATAGACCCAAAGATTATGGTGCATAAGCTGAATGTGGATTCCGACTTTCGACCAATCAGACAAAAGCGCAGGGTGTTTGACCAGAATAGAAATGATGTCATAGCCGAAAAAGTAGATAAGTTGTTAAAAGCTAAATTTGTTCGTGAAGTGCACTACCCTGATTGGCTTTCTAATGTGGTGTTAGTGAAGAAGGCAAATGGAAAATGGAGGGTGTGTATAGACTTCACTGATCTTAACAAAGCATGTCCAAAAGACAGCTTCCCTCTACCCCGAATTGACCAACTTGTAGATGCCACAGCTGGGCATGAAATGTTGACTTTTATGGATGCCTATTCAGGGTACAACCAGATCAGGATGTATGTACCTGATCAAGAGAAGACATCATTCGTTACGAGTCAGGGCCTTTATTGCTACGTGGTCATGCCATTTGGGCTGAAAAATGCAGGTGCAACATATCAAAGGATGGTCAATAAGATGTTTGAGAAGTAGATAGGTGAAAACATGGAGGTGTATGTGGATGATATGCTAGTCAAAAGTCCACAAGCTGAACGACATACAGCAGACTTGGAAGAAGACTTTGGTGTCTTAAGGAAATACCGAATGAAGCTCAACCCTGAAAAATGCGCATTCGGGGTAACCTCAGGAAAGTTCCTTGGGTTTATGGTTCACCAGCGAGGCATTGAAGCAAATCCTGATAAAGTGAAAGTTGTGCTGAAGATGGAGTCCCTAAAGAATCTCAAGCATCTGCAAAGCTTAAATGGGAAAATTGCGGCTCTCAACAGGTTTGTCTCTAGAGCCACTGATAAATGTCTTCCATTTTTAAAATCCTGAGAAAAAATAATAAGTTTGAATGGACCGAGGAATGCGAGAGAGCTTTCTTACAGCTCAAAGAATATTTAGCCTATGCACCCGTACTCTCTAAGCCTACTATGGGCGAAGAATTGTTTATATATTTGGCTGTGTCAGAGATAGCAGTGAGTTCAGTTCTAGTAAGAGAGGAAGATGGAGCCCAACTACCTGTTTACTATACAAGTAAAGCAATGGTGGATGCAGAAACCAGGTATCCTCAATTGGAGAAGCTGGCATTGGCGTTGGTGACCTCGGGATGAAGACTAAGACCCTACTTTCAAGCACATAAGGTGGTGGTGCTAACTAACCATCCACTGAGGCAAGTGCTTCAAAAACTTGAAGCTTCTGGTCGGTTAATGAAATGGGCGGTGGAGCTCAGTGAATACGACATTCAATACAAGCCAAAGACCGCTATGAAGGGACTTACACCTGAGAAGGAAGAACCGACATGCGGACCAAACCATGAAGGAGATCTCGTTCCGTCATGTAAGGGAGAGTCCATCTGGACACTTTACGTGGATGGATCGTCAAATGCACAAGGTTGTGGTGCAGGACTCATTTTAGTTTCACCTGAGCAGGCACATATCGAATATGCTCTGAGGTTTGGCTTCAAAACCTCTAATAATGAAGCTGAGTATGAAGCATTGTTGGCTGGATTAAGGCCGGCAAAAAGAGTGGGAGTGAGCCAGCTCACAATACTTAGTGATTCTCAGCTAGTTGTGAATCAGATTACTGGAGAGTATCATGCCAAGGAAGAACGTATGACAGTCTACCTGAGCAAGGTGAAAGAGATACTCAGTGGATTTGATAAATAGGAGGTAAGACAAATACCTTGCTCTGAAAATGTTAATACTGATTCTCTGGCACATCTGGGCTCTGCATACCAGACAGAATTGAGAAGGATGGTGCCTGTGGAGTTTCTCCCCAATTCAAGTATAGATGAAGTGGGGGTTCTGGATGTTGACCAAGCTGAAGAATCTAGCTGGATGGAGCCAATCATTCGTTTTTTAAAAGGTGGTGAACTCCCCTCTGACAAAATGGAGGCACGGAGACTTCGATATCAAGCTGCTCGTTATATTCTGCAGGATAATGTGTTGTATAGGAGAGGTTACTCTTTACCCCTCCTTAGATGTCTTGGCCCTAAGGAAGCCAATTATGTGATGAGAGAAGTACATGAGGGAGTATGTGGAAATCACTCTGGGGCCAGGTCATTGGTGTTAGGATCTAAGGCAACCCTAGAGGGGGGGTGAATAGGGTTTTAAAAAAATTATAAAACTTTTTCAATCAATTCAAAAATTAAGATTAACAAATTAATTGGACTTTTTAATCTCAACCAATATAAATGAAATTTACACTCAATTTCTTTTTAGCAAAGTAAGCAAAGATGATATGATGATAGAAAGTATTTTATCACAATTAATTTCTAACCATTTAATTATACTTGGATAAATTATAGGAATGGATATGTAAAGCAATAATTAAAGAGTAAGGGTTAGAGAAAGTGACACCAATATTTATAGTGGTTCGGCCAAAAATGCGGCCTAGTCCACTCCCCGAGCGCCTCTCGGGAATTTGTATTCACTTTTTGCGGGAGCAAGTGCAACCCAATCCTTTTAACAGGATCAAGATCAAACCCGAACAATGACCCTTTCCACGGAGCAAGGACAACCGTTATCTATCACTCTTTTTACTAAGGTCTAAGAGTTGACCTTTTACAATGGTAAATCCTCACAAAGGATGAATATTACAATAGGTTGGCTCACAATAAGAGATGATACTCTTAATAAAATAGCCCTTTAGAATGGCTAGAAATACACAAATTTTTGCTCAGAATAAGGCTCACAAAGAGATTAAAAAAATGGAGAACTTTTGATCTTAGCAATGAGAAATTAGCCTCTGAAAATTGTTGTTTTTAATCTGCCATTTTCGAGCTTCTTAAATAGGCAATAAAAATATTACCGTTTTTCTACTGTTCATCCAACTTCCTTCATTTAATTGAGCTTCAATGGTGTATATTTGAAAGAGAGGAGCTTCAATTTGACAAAAAAAATGAAGGGAGATGTCCATTTTCGTACTGAAATTCTTCCAAAAACAAATCTGATGGAGAAGATCTTGAAATGACGTTGATACCCCTTAAGTCTTCAAGGAAATTTAAATATGAGAAGGGCTTTGTTGTAATCTCACAAACTGTGAAATAAATGCCTCAGAAAAGTCAATAATAAGCAGCTACGTGTCGCGCAACCATTGGCTGAAGAGAAAATCTGATTTGAATTAAATAATAATATTATTAATAAACTTTTCCGGTCAGCAGGGGCATTCTGGGCAGCTATCCGTTGTGAAAGAGATTTAAAATTCGGTCAGGAGAATCAAATAATATAGGTCAGGACATGGAGGGCATTAGACCAAAAGATGAGGGGCAAATACGTCAATTCACGTGCATCAGAAAAAACAAATCTGCTTTATTGGAAACATGAAGGCCACTTGTCAATCAAAGAGAGGAGGAGCAGCAGGTGGTGGGTCCGGCGACGTCATCAGTGCGTCAGCTGCTAGGTAGATACGCGCGACGTGGACGAGTGGCAGCCGTTGGATGAGAAGCAGGCGTGATCGAACGGCTAAAAAGCTTCCCTGCTTTTTAAATTCAAATCCGTTGATATCCGTTGGATTCGGTGAGGCTTCGATCGGACGGTTAGAATAAAGTCTGAATATTTCTTTTTCTTTAAATCATAATTCTGAATAATCTGGGCCTTCCATCTCAACTACAATTCTGATCTGACGGCTGGTACTTTGAGCGCATAATAAATATAATGAAGCTTGCCATATCTGATCCGAACGAAATAATTATTTTAATTCCAATCTTCTAAAATTAATATCTTGCTCGTTTGAAGTCCGATTGAGTCGATTCCAATTGCGTTGAACTCGTTATAATTTTCTCTACACAGTGGACTATCAAAACATAGTAAATTGATTAATAACAAAAACACGTTTGTTATCATCAAAATAAGAAATAAGATTAATTGGCTTAGAAAGTCAACAATCTCCCCCTTTTTGATGATGACAAACCATAATGGAAAATAAAAGAGTAAGAGTATAAGTATTCAAGAGATGTGCAATATGAATTCAAGAGATGTGCAATATGAAATATGAAATACTCCCCCTAAACAAGTTCTTCCCCTTAAGAGTATTATTAATTTAAGCACAAGAGAAGTGTCATTTTCCTTATCAATTTTCTCCCCCTTTTGGAATCAATCAAAAAGAATAATATTCAATAAGTATATTTAATTCCAAAAATTTCATCAAAATAAGATTTGATTTTGAATTTCTAAACTCCCCCTAAATAATTGCATAAAATTTAAATTATTTAGAAGTATCATACCTTAATATTCCAAGAGCAAGCCTATTTTTGCAAAAGCTTTCTTCATTCAAAGGCTTAGTGAAAATATCCGCAAATTGATCACAAGAGTTATTGAGAATAATAGATCCATTTTGCACATGTTCTCTTATGAAATGATGTCTAATATCAATATGCTTTGTTCTAGAATGATGTATTGGATTTTTAGTCAAATTAATAGCACTTGAGTTGTCACAAAGAATATGAACTTTTTTAAATGATAAACCATAATCACATAAAGTTTGTTTCATCCATAGAATTTGTGCACAACAACTAGCAACGGCTATATATTCCGCTACGGTAGTAGATAAAGCAACGGAGTTTTGCTTTTTACTAAACCATGAAACTAAAGAACTACCTAGAAATTGACAAGTGCCACTAGTACTTTTTCTATCAAGTAAACTTTCGGCATCATCGGCATCGGAATATCCAACTAAATTAAATTCAACATTTCTAGGATACCATAAGCCTAAATTATATGTTCCAAGTAAATATTTAAAAATTCTTTTTACGGCATGCAAGTGTGATTCTTTAGGATAAGATTGAAATCTAGCACATAAGCATACACTAAACATTATATCGGGTCTACTTGCCGTTAAATAAAGTAAAGAACCAATCATACCTCGATAGGATTTGACATCAACATTTTTACCTTTTTCATCTTTGTCAAGCTTGGTTGTTGTACTCATAGGAGTTTTTGTAATCTTCCCTTCATTAAGCTTGAATCTTTTCAATAATTCCTTTGTGTATTTTTCTTGATTTATGAAAATTCCATCTTTAAGTTGTTTGATTTGAAGTTCAAGAAAGAAACTAAGTTCTTCCATCATGCTCATTTCAAACTCATTATGCATAACTTTGGAAAATTCTTCACACAAAGAAGAATTAGTAGAACCAAAAATAATATCATCAACATAGATTTGAACTACTAACATATCATCACCTTTGATTTTAATAAAAAGAGTAGTATCAATTTTACCCATTTTAAAATCATTGTTAATCAAGAATTTACTTAATCTTTCATACCAAGCTCTTGGAGCTTGTTTCAAACCATAAAGTGCCTTTTTCAATTTAAAAACATGATTTGGAAATTCAAAGTTTTCAAAACCGGGAGGTTGATCAACATAAACTTCTTCCATAATATAACCATTTAGAAAAGCACTTTTTACATCCATTTGATATAAAATGAAATTTTTATAAGAAGCAAAAGCAAGTAACATTCGAATTGCTTCAAATCTAGCAACCGGTGCAAAAGTTTCATCATAATCAATTCCTTCTTCTTGACAATAACCTTTTGCAACTAATCTAGCTTTATTTCTAACAATATTTCCATTTTCATCAAGTTTATTTCTAAAGACCCATTTAGTACCAATAATGGAATTATTTTGAGGTTTAGGGACTAATTCCCAAACTTTATTTCTTTCAAATTGATTTAATTCTTCTTGCATAGCAAATAACCAAAATTCATCAAATTGAGCATCTTCAAAACTTTTTGGTTCAATTTGAGAAACAAAAGCAAGATTATTAAACATATTAAGAGAGGAACGAGTTCTTACACCTTGAGTTGGATCACCAATAATTAGATCGGTTGGATGGTGTGTAGCATATCTCCATTCCTTAGGCAAAGATTGTGAAGCACTTTCATCCAATCTTTCATTTGCATTTTCAACTTGCTCACTTGAAGTAGCTTCAATGCTTTTATCACTAATTTGCAAATCATCAAGATTCTTTTCTAATACATTAGTATCAAGAGAATCATTAATAATATTAACATCACCATGAATAGATTCATCAAATACAACATGCATAGTTTCCTCAATAACTAAAGTTCTTTTATTAAAAACTCTATAAGCTTTACTAGTTGAGGAATAACCAAGGAAAATACCAACATCGGTTTTAGAATCAAATTTACCAAGATTTTCCTTATTATTTAGAATAAAACATTTGCAACAAAAAACTTTAAAATAGCTTACAATAGGACTTTTTCCATTCCATAATTCATAGGGAGTTTTATCCAAAAACTTTCTTATTAAAACTCTATTTAAAACATAACAAGCGGTGTTAACGGCTTCCGCCCAAAAATATTTAGGAAGTCCATATTCATTTATCATAGATCTAGCTAATTCTTGCAAAGAACGATTTTTCCGTTCAACTACACCGTTTTGTTGAGGAGTTCTAGGAGAGGAGAAATTATGAGTATAACCATTTTCATTACAAAAATTTTCAAAAGCAATATTTTCAAATTCTCCACCATGATCACTTCTTATTTGAGAAATCAAAAATCCTTTTTCATTTTGAACTCTTTTTGTAAAATTAATAAACTTTTTCAAAGCTTCATCTTTATGCTTTAAAAACAAAACCCATGTAAAACGAGAGTAATCATCAACAATTACAAAAGCATAATAATTTCCTCCAAAACTAGAAGTTATAGAAGGGCCAAATAAATCCATATGTAAAAGTTGTAAGGGTCTAGTAGTAGAAATATCATTTTTATATTTAAAAGAAGATTTTATTTGTTTACCCATTTGACAAGCATCACAAATTTTATCTTTTTCAAATTTTAATTTTGGAAAACCTCTTACCAAACACTTTTTAGAAATATTTGAAATTAATTTCATGCTTGTGTGACCTAGTCTTCTATGCCATAGCCAAGAATCATCATTTAAAACGGATAGGCATTTTTCATTTAAAGAGCATGCATTTATATCAATAGTGTAATCATTTGCATCTCTATTTCCAACAAATAAAACTTTGTTATCACAAACATCTTTTATAAAACAATGCTTTTTATTAAATGATACTTCATAACCTTTATCACACAATTGGCTAATACTTAATAAATCATGTTTAAGACCATCAACTAATAAAACATTTTCAATTAAAGAAGAGGAATCGTTACCAACACTTCCTTTACCAATGATTTTTCCTTTCTTGTTGTCACCGAAGGTTACTAGTCCACCATCTTTCTTGGTAAGTGTGGAGAACTTGGAATGATCACCCGTCATGTGTCTTGAGCATCCACTATCCAAGTACCACTTGTTCTTCTTTGATATTTTCGAACATTCCTACAAAGAATAGAAATTCATGTTTGATCTTTTGGTACTCATACTTGTTTGGGTCCATATCGGTTAGCATTTTCATATTTTGGAATCCAAATTTTCTTTATTTTCAAAACATTTGATCTTGAGACATTTGAACCATTAAATTTATGAAAATGACATGAATAGGCTTTATGTTCATAATTGCCACAAGAAAAGCAAACAACATCATGCAATGATGGATCTTTTACAAAGAATTTATGCACATGCTTTTTCTTATAATTATTTTGGAACTTATCTATGATATGTGTTCCTCCTAGAGTGAGTAGTATGACCATTTTTCAATTTAAAGCATTTTGGTCTAATATGACCTTTCATACCACAATAATGACAAGTAGGTACAAACTTTGATTTAGGAAAATCAATTTTAACATTTTTAATACTTTGTACCATACATGTAACATTAGCCTTTTTATCCTTATGCACAAAAGATTTAGCATTTTTAAGTTTAGGCATCATAGGCAATTTATCATTTTTCATGCAAGGGGTTTCTTTAACAAAAATGGATTTAGAAGATGAAGGAGTAGAAATTTCATCCATATATCCAATACCCTTTTTCTCTTTATTCGGTTTACCCATATTGATCATTTTATCAAGAGTTTGAGCACCTATGGTAAACTTCTTAATATTATCATTAGCTCCAAGCCTAAGCATGTTAGCTCACTTACTTTAATCCTTTCGATTTAAACCTTAATCTCAACTTCTGTTTCTACAAATCGTTCAACTTATTTGATTTATAAAGCTACTTTCGCGTGACAACCAAGTTCCCACGAACCAACAAACGAGCAATCACACCTACAATTCATCAATCGATCAACATATTACAACTCATATCTAATATGAGAAAAAGTATGATTTTAGGGTGAATAGTGATTTCGGATTAACAGTGTTTTCGGGTGAATAGTGTTTTTTTGAAAATCCGGGCTCAAAATCATCAAATTCCTTGATAGAAATATGTGATTTTAACTTCAAAACTGATTTATAAACAAAAACAAAGAAATCCATGTAAAAAGTTTTGAAAACTTACTTTTTAGGACTTCCCTTAGAGAACGGGAAACATTGAAAAGGTAGGTTGGATAGGTAGCTCTCTTCCTAAGCAATCCAACGCAATCGAAAACACGACGATCGGCCGAGAAACGAAGAAAACCTAAAGTTTTCTCCAAGGGTTTTGAGACCCACGGTTAAGAGAAGAGGAGGAGAAGAAAATTGTGGTCAAAGCTTGGTCAATTGGAAATTTATAGAAGAGAGATGAATAGTGTAGGATATTTTAAGAATTTCGAAAATTACGGTTACGTCCCTTTTATGATTTTTAACTTATAAATCGAAACCCGTTGTTCTTAAACTGGCCAAATGATGATTAATAATTATTAATTGGCCCGTTAATAATTATTAATATGACCAAAACTAATTTAAGCTAAATAAACGATTAAAAGAATTTACGAACGAAAGTAACTCTAAAATGAAATTAAATGCTTTAAATAAAATAAACAATAATTAATAATTAAATAAATAAAATAAAATAAAATAAAATAAAAATTTTTCTTGTAAAAATAACGGGACGTTACAGGTAGATTAGTCTTCCTACAAGTCGCTCATACTGTTCTATGTTACGGACAACTTCAAACTTTGAAGGTCGAAGTTTTAATGTTAGCCTCAGTTGGTGTAACACCCCGTTACAAGGTATTATTAAAATTGAAATTTAATATATTTTGGTTAATAATATTAAATAATTTAGAACTTATTAAGAATAATTAAATTGCACTTGTAGGATTCTTAAAAAAAAGTTGAGTTGTAGGAGGAGGACTTGTGTGCAATTTGTTAGAATAGATGAGAAGTTAGTAATTAAGGAAAAGAATGAAAGATGAGCTAGGGTTGGCTCACTTGTATTAGTAATCAAGGAAAAAGTAAATTTTGCTTCTCTCTTTTTCCCTCATGCCCCCCCCCCAAAGGAGTTCTTGATCGTTTGCTTTGATTTTTACGTGGTAGGTGAGGGATCCAAAGTGCGTTTGAGTCTAGGAGAAGATTGAAGATCGTGTGGTTTTCTTTCTAAATCGTCATGGGTGAGTTTTTCTTCGAATCTTTAATCTTTAAAATGTGGAAATTCATGTTCTTAAATGGTTCTTGGGTATTTTCAAAAACTAAACCAAGATCCCAAACCGTTCACCTTCCAATAGTAACTTTTGGCTTTATTAGCCCACATTGATTTTGATTTTTCCCTTCATCCTCATGTTTGTCCATCAAAATCAATCACCTCGGGACATCAAATTGACCAAACCGAGACCCCCTTGGACTCAGTTTCGTTATGTCAAAGATGCAGCAACCTCGACTCTGTTGCCTCCCCTTTCGACGACTCGGTTCGTCGATTGGTTTATCCTTCGTGTCGTCGATCCTTAACCCGATTTAAATTATATTTATTAATTTTATTTAGGAGTAATCTTAACTATTTAGAATTGGTAATTTCATGTTGATTGAAGTTAGAAGGGAAGTTGGAATTTACTAATTCGAGGTGAGTGAACGAATTCAATAAACGGTGATGTTTTAGAGAAATCTAAAACTCTTTCCGTAGATGATATTAAAACTTTTTATTATTAAATATATTCTGGAAAGTTTGGATGTGGAATGATAATAGGAGATCGTTAAAAAAATTTTTTGTGGTAAAAGTTTTCGGTTAAGACTAGAATTGTCGTTTTCAACGAAAAGTGATTTTTCTGAGTTTAGATGTCATTGCTACGTTCCATATGATATTTCTAGAACTTCTAGAATTTATTTATGTTATATATCCATCATACGGAGGATGGATCAAAATAAGAAAAAAGAATAACATGATTCAAAATATAACTTATAGACTTGGTTTATAATAAAATTAAACATGATTTGATTGTGGTGCAATCATGGTTTGTTTATTCTTGTAACAAGCGATTAAGAAACGTAACACCTCATACTAACAAAAAGTCAAAGAAGCGTAAAAAAGTTCTCCACCCATATTCAATAGGAGACTTAATTAGCTGATGGGAAAATTTGATGTTTATTATGGAATGTTTCTTCCAAAGTCTGTCTTTCTTCTTCCACCATTTCTCTAATTGATGAAGAAAATGAAGAAGTTAATTTTTATGATTCATTTTTTAAACCCATGAAAGAAATAAGAGGTTAATTGGTTCATTCATATTCTCCATACTCTCAAAATCAGAATAATATTAGATAAGGCTTGCATTTTGAGACATTTCATTTCTTTTTCTTTGTCCTTTCCCATAACCGATTACTCTTTCAAATCTATCACTTTCTTTACGTTGAAATTTCACATTTTGAATTTGACCATTTCAAGTTAAGACTTCAATAATGGATCATATATGGCCACCATTGACTTCAATTATTCATGTTGAGATGATACAGATATAACTAACCAACAGATTCTGTTATATTACAGCCTGGAAAATATCCAAAGTTAGCTTGAATCCTTTAGCTTGCATGACGAGTATAAAAGGCTGTGAGAATGTATTTTGGAGAGATAGAAAAAAAGAGAGAATCTGATTTTTGTAAACCTTCATCATAATAGTGTATTAGCTCTTGAGAGCAAGTGGATGTAGGCATCTTATTCTTGGCCGAACCACTATAATCCTTCTGTGTTCTTCTTCCTCTTTCAACTCTTATATGTTCTTGTGTGTGTTCTTATTAATCTATGATAATTTGATCTTACTGATTTGCAAATTCGTGAGATAGAGTGTTAGATTGGTTTTCTTGATTGAAGAGTTTCTGGTTTTGCTTTAGCAAATTGGTATCAGAGCCATCCAAGATCGAAGGAGAGGCTAAGTTGCTGAATTGAAAACTGATCCCTGTTTCTCAACACGAAGAACCATAAGCAAATTCAAGATGAGTCTGACAAGGTATGAGGTAGAAAAATTCGATGGTAAGGGAGATTTTTTCCTGTGGAAGAAGAAGATTAAAGCAGTTCTTGTTCAAAGCAAAGTGTCTGCTGCACTTCAAGATCCAAAGGATATGCCAGCCGAATTGAAAGAGATTGTGAAGAAAGAAATGCAAGAAGTGGCTTATAATATTATAATCTTGCATCTTTCGGATAATGTTCTGAGACAGGTAGAAGATATCGAGACTGCTTCAGACCTATGGTGCAAATTGGACAGTCTTTACATGTCAAAATCTCTACCAAACACAATCTATCTGCAAGAAAGATTGTTTAATTTCAAAATGGATTCATCGAAGAATCTAGATGATAATCTGGATAAGTTTAAGAAATTGACAAATGCTTTGAAGAATTCTGAGGAAAAGATCAGTGAGCAAAGCCAATGTGTAATTCTCCTAAATTCACTTCCTGAATCATACAAGGATGTGAAATATGCAATGAAGTATTCAAGGAATGCTTTGAAAATGGAAGCAGTCATTGATGCCTTGAAATCAAAGGATATGGAATTACAAATTGAAAAGAAAGGTAAGAACACTGGGGAAATGCTTTTTGTGAAAGAGAAGCATGAAAAGAAAGAATATAAAGGAAAGCACAAATGGAATCAGAATCAGAAGACAAAGACAGGAAAAAAGGGCTTCAAATGCTACCATTGCCAAAAGGATGGTCACATTAGAAGTGTAACGTCCCGTTATTTTGTGATAAAAAAAAATTTATTTTATTTTATTTAAGTAATTAAAATTTATTTATTAATTGTTAAATTATAATTTTGTAGTTTATTTCGGTTTTAATCTCTTAATTGATCTTTTTTCGTTTATTTTCGTTTTAATGGTATTAATAATTATTAACGGGCCAATTAATAATTATTAATCACCATTGGGATAGTTTGAGAAGTTCAGGATTCGTTTTAAAGCTAAAAGTCATTAAAAAGGGCATTTTCGTAATTTCCAACTACCCTAAATATCTAGATATTTGTTCATCTTCTTAAACTATATTCTTTGACTTTGGTTGACCAAGAACACATTTCATCTTCTTCATTTCTCTCCTCCTAGGCCGTGGGTCTTCTTCCTTCATTTTCCCAAATTTGTTTTTCATTCGTTTCTTGCCCGATCGACTTGTTTCCGGGTCCAGTGGAAAGGTATCGATCCTACGATCATTTTTCACCTACCCTTCATACTTGCCGCTCATTTTTCACGGAGTTCTCGGTAAGTAAAGTTTCAAACCCTAAGCTCCAAATAGTGTTTTAATGGAGTTTTCTTTGTTTTCCTTCATTTTCGTGTTGTAGAACTCGGTGTTTGTAATTACGGGAGTCGTTTTACGTGTATTCAAACTTTCCCCTAAACCCTAAAACCGAGTTTCAGTCGAAACCCTTCCCGTTTGAAATTTACCCTTTTGGGTTTGATTATGGGTTAGAATTTAATGAATAAATGTTTATTTAAATTCATTTCGGGAAAGGGCTTAATGTTCAAAAACCCTAATTATCGATACCCATTGAAATCGGGATTATCAAATTTGCTTAAAACCAACTCAAAACGTATTTAAATTGCCAAAAAGCCAAGAAACCAAACTCGAGACCCCTTTTCTAGGGAGAGCCGAGAGCCTCCAAGTGGTAGGTTTGATGGGCTTTTCCGTCTTTTTGCTTGTTTAGTCGTTGTTTAATCGTTAGTTGGTGATTTATTAATTTTCGGGATATTAATCCTTTTGTAGGTGTTTTTGAACCGCTTGTTTGATCGCTCTTCCAGGTGTTTAGGAGCGAAGTCTTCACTTTTAATTAAGGTGAGAATGATTAGAATTTAAAGTAATTATAGAAATTGAATAAGTGTGAAGGTTTGTAGAGTTGAAACTAAGACTAGAAACCGAGTATAAGATTAGAGGCTTGAGAGTTAGTGCCCTTAGGATTAAGAGTTAATCCTTTAAGTAAGAACTTAGGAGTTCTCAAGGAAAGTATTGAATCTTAGAAGATTCTAAGTTAGATTCATTTCTAAGCTTAGGTTGGATCATTGGAGGTTAGAAGACCCAAGCTTATTCTTAGAATGGTTAATAGATTAATCGTTTGATTTATGATTCTACTTTTATTATTGATGTCGGAGTTCGATCGACATGTCATTCGTCCGAGATTACTATCTATTTTACTTATGTCCTTTACTTTATGTCTTTACTTTTACTCCTTTACTTTATGTATGTTTCGGTTGTTTTATCATTTACATTTGCTTTATTTACTTTTGCAAGCATATGTAAACATATGCATAACATCTAGCATCATTGAAAAGAAGTTGAATTGTAAGTTGCGAACGCACACATTACTTCCTTATGTGGAGTTGAATCGTAAGTTGCGGACGCACATATTACTTCCTCATGTGGAGTTGAATTGTAAGTTGCGGACGTACATATTACTTCTCATACATAGGGAGTTGAATCGTAAGTTGCGAACGCACACATTACTTCCTTATGCAGAGTTGAATCGTAAGTTGCGGACGTACATATTACTTCCTCATGCATAAAAGAAATTGTGGAATCCTACAGGATGTCCTTATGCAATCATGATTATGATTGATGATATAGAAAATCGAGATGTTATATGTTATACAAAGTTTATTTACTTTACTTATTCTTTGTCATAACAAGTTAATGGATGAGGATTGACTACAAGTGTAGTAATGTCATATTTTGGAGAAAATGGATTAGAATTACCTAGAGTTTGGAGAACTTTAGGAGTGAGAAGTGTCGGATTACTTGGACACAAATCGAAATGCGAGTTTGAGGTCTATCTTTACTTTTTATGCTTATTATTCTCACTGGGCTTAGTTTGTTAGCTCATGATATTACAACCAATATCAGGTAATGCCCTGGCCAGAGGTCGAGGGAGAGGAGGTGGTGCTGCGTGATCGAGGGATGCTGACCTCGAGATGGACACTTTTGTTTGTAAAGTTTATGTCTTATTTTGATGAACTTTAAGAACTTAAATGAATTGTATTTTGTATTTGGCTCATAAGAGCTTAATGTTGATGTTTATATGATATATATCTTTGAACTCCTGAAATGGGACTTGATGTTCCTTGAGAATTTATTAGATTGAAAAATTAGGATGTAAACAGGTTTTCGGCATGCCAACTTTCAAACAAAACCACGCAAATTTTCCTTAAATTAAAAGACTTCCGCTGTATTTTTTAAATTTTAATTTATTTAAAAGTGACGGGTCGTCACAAGAAGGAATTGCCCTAAATGGAAGAAAACTAGAGCTGAGAATGATGAAGGAAAGAACAAGGCAGCTGTGGTAGAATGGGAAAGATTTGATCAAGCAGAAACTCTAGTGGTGACAGATACCAAATCAGACAAGAAGTGGATTCTTGACTCAGGTTGTTCATACCACATATCTTCAAACAGAGACTAGTTTGAAACGTATGAAGACCATGATGGAGGAACAATATTACTGGCAAATGATGAGCCTTGCAAGATCACTGGAATAGGATCCATTAGAATCAAAGTGCATGATGGTTCTGAAAAACTGTTGCCTGAAGTAAGGTATGCACCAGACTTGAAAAGAAATCTTATATCCCTAGGTGTGTTTGACAGGAAGGGTTATGAGTACTTTGGGAAAGGTGGAGTTCTCACAATCTACAAATAAGGCAAAGAAATTATGAAAGGAATCATGGAAAACACACTGTATTCCATGATTGGTTCCACTGTAATTGGGACTGTTGCCTCTGTCAAGCAGGAAGACACCTCAAGATCAGACTTTGGCACAACAGACTAGCTCATTTGAGTGAAAGGGGTCTAAATGAATTGGTAAAGCAAGGTTTAATTCCTGATGATAAGCTGGGAAAGATGGATTTATGTGAGCATTGTGTATATGGCAAGCAACACAGACTTCCATTCAACAATTCAGAATTGAAGACTACTGAGACATTTGCCTACATACATTCAGATGTTTAGGGCCCTGCTAGAGTAGATTCTAATGGTGGAAACAAATACTTTATAACCATGATAGATCACCACTCAAGGAAGGCATGGGTATAGCTGATGAAGACCAAAGATCAAGCTTTCCAAAGATTTAAAGATTGGAAGATCATGGTGGAGACACAAACAGGCAAGAGAGTCAAGAAAATCAAAACTGATAATGGCCTAGAATACATCAATGAAAGGTTTAATGAGCTGTGTACAAAAAAGGGGATAGTCAGACATAGAACTGTGAGGTTTACTCCCCAACAGAATGGCATAGCAGAGAGATTAAACAGGACCATTCTTGACAAGTTTAGGTGCATGATGTCTGATGCTAATCTTCCAAGAAGGTTTTGGGGTGAAGCTGTATACACTACAGTACATCTATTCAATAGAAGCCCCTCCAGTGCTCTTGAATTTAAGACCCCAGAAGAGATATGGACAGGGAGAGCACCAAATCTGAAATACCTGAGAGTTTTTGGATGCATAGCATATGCTCATATCAAAGGAGGAAAATTAGATGCAAGAGCTAAGAAGAGCATGTTTTTGGGATACCCTGAGGGGGTAAAAGGCTAGAAGTTATGGCAAGAAGATGGGTCAAATGCTACCTGCATAATCAGTAGAGATGTCACTTTCAAAGAAAGTGAAATGTACATGAATGCCAGATCAAATTCTGAACAACCAACTGATAAAAACAGCTCAAGCATTGAGGTGGAGTATCATCCTGACCTCACTATGAATGAAGTAACAGATTCTGAAGGAGAGACACCAGCACAGGCAAGGCAGACAGACTTAGAAGGTTATCAGCTAGCAAGGGATAGGCCTAGAAGAGTAATAACTCAGCCTATCAGGTACACCTCTTCTGATTTTACATCTTTTTCTTTAACTGTTGCTGAAGAATATAAGTAACATATTCTGAAGGAGAGACACCAGCACAGGCAAGGCAGACAGACTTAGAAGGTTATCAGCTAGCAAGGGATAGGCCTAGAAGAGTAATAACTCATCCTATCAGGTACACCTCTTCTAATTTTACATCTTTTTCTTTAACTATTGCTGAAGAATATGAGGAAACAGAACCAAATTCCTTTAAAGAAGCAATCAGCAGAAAAGATAGTCAGAAATGGATTGAAGCTATGCAAGATGAAATGGATTCATTGATTAAGATCTAAACATGGATCTTAGTCAAGAGAAAAGCAGATCAGAGACTTGTAGGTAACAAATGGATCTACAAAATAAAACCTGCTACTGAAAATGAGAACAAGCCAAAGTACAAAGCAAGGCTTGTGGCAAAGGGATACTCTCAAAGAGAAGAAATAGACTTCAATGAGATATATTCCCCTGTTGTCAATCATTCATCCATTCAGATTCTGCTAGCTATGGTCACACAGTACAACATGAAGCTAGAACAACTTGATGTCAAAACAGCATTCCTACATGGAAGCCTAGATTAAGAGATATTCATGTTGCAACCAGAAGGTTTTGTGCAAAAGGGAAGTGAAGACAAGATCTGCCTGCTGAAAAGATCATTATATGGTCTGAAACAAAGTCCAAGACAATGGTATATCAGATTTGATGACTTTATGAGCAAGCAGAATTTTCAAAGAAGCAGTTTTGACTCATGTGTGTACTTTGAAGACCCTGGAACTAAGCAAGCCATCTATCTACTAATCTATGTGGATGACATGCTTATAGCATCCACAGTGACAGCCAAGATAGATCAATTGAAGAAAATGCTCAATTCTGAGTTTGAAATGAAGCATCTGGGGAAGGTTAAAAAGATATTGGGAATGGAAATTCATAGAAATGAAGAAGCTAGATGGCTACATTTGAGCCAGAATACTTATGTAAAGAAGATACTTGAAATATTTTCCATGGATAAGTCAAAGTCAGCAACCACTCCCATTGGCAGCCATTTCAAATTGACAAAAGATCAATGTCCTCAGAATGAAGAAGAGATAGCTGAAATGTTGAAGGTGCCTTACTCAAATGTGGTGGGAAGCCTAATGTATGCTATGGTTTGCTCAAGACCTGACATAGCCTATGCTGCTAGCCTGGTAAGCAGGTATATGTCAAATCCAGGGAAGATACATTGGCAAGCTACCAAGTGGGTGATGAGATATCTTGTGGGAACATCTTGTCTGGATCTGAAGTATACAAAACAGGAAGACATAAAGGAATTGCTTGAAGGTTATGTGGACTCTGATTTCGCTGGTGATAATGACAAGAGGAGATCACTCACAGGATATGTGTTTACATTGTTTGGAACTGCGGTAAGCTGGAAAGCTATGTTACAACCAATAGTAGCCCTCTCATTGTAACGTCCCGTTATTTTGAAGTAAATTTTTTTTTTATTTACATTTTATTATTTTAAATAATTAATCAATTTAATTTTAATTAAAGTTTTTAAGATTAGTTTAAATTTAGTAATTTCGATTTTAGTAGTTATTTTCGTCCGAAATTCTTTTTAATCGTTTTAATATTTTAAAATCGTTTCGGTGACATTAATAAATATTAACGGGAAAATTAATAATTATTAATCACCTTTAGATTATTTTAAGATCATCGGGTTTCGTATTTTAAATCGAATCATTTAAAAGGGACGTATACGTCATTTTCCAATTTCTTAAAAATCACTATTCATCTTCCTCATCTTTAAAAGTCAATCTTTGGTCAAAAACATCAATTTCATCTCATATTTTTTCCTCCAAACCCGTAGCTTAGAGAGGAGGAAAAGGGGAGAGAAAGAAATCGTCGCCCCGGCTTCATTTCTCGTCCGTTTTACGTGATTTCGGATGCGTTGGAAAGCTCTCGCCGAGACCTTTCTACCCATCCTATCAATCGAGGTTTTCGCTTGTTTTCTCGAGGCCTTAAGGTATGACAAAGTTTCTAAAATTTGATGTGAATAGTATTTTAATGGTGGTTTTGGATTGAAATCTTCAAATTCGTTCACCGAATCTTGAAGATTTCCATCGGGAAAGTCGTTTTGGTCGATTTTAGAAACTTCCCCTAAACCCTAAAACCGAGTTTGAGCCGGAAACCCGTCCCTTGTGATTTTCCCTCTTTGGGCTATGATTAGGATGTTTAGTTAACTATGATTTTACGTTTTACTTGATTTTTCGGAAATAGATTATTATGTAAAACCCTAAATTATGTTGACCCATTGCTATCCCGGTTTCCAAAGTATTCGAAAACAACCCAAAATGCCTCTAAATTGCATAAAAGACGGAAAACCGAACCCGAACCCTCCCTTTCTTGTTGGGCCGTGGGTCCCTTGGGGATTAAATCCGGGGTTTTCGTCATTTTATGTGTTTACTTGCTGTTTGATCGGTTTTCGAATGATTATTGATGGTTAGGTGTGATTGATTTGTAGGTTTGTGATCGATTTCTTGACTTTGACTCCGGCACTTTGGAAGCTTGGATTTCATATCTAAGGTGAGTTTAAAATGGAAGTTAGTAATTTTATGAATTATGTTTCATTACGTTATTGTTTATCGAGGTTAAGAGGGGAACTAACTTCCGGAAGTTATACTTGGTTGGAGACTTTAAACTCGGATGTGAGTGTAGTGGTTTTGGTGTACATATGGTTTTGGAAGTAAAAGAGGAAACAAGAGTGGTTTGGAAGTCTTGTAAGACAATTTGGAGACTTTAGATGAGATTGAATGATTAAGGAACTTTTGTGATTTGGGAGTCAAAGTGGCTTAGAATTACACTTGAGTATTGACTCGTGTAATTCAAGCGGTTTAGGTTCTTTAGTAGTTTAGAAGAACTTTATCTAACTTACTAGAGAGCTTGTTGGATTCTACGGTACTTGTGATACGACACGTGATAGTATGTGATACGCTTAATACGGTATCATGATACGATGATTGTGATATGGTAATACCGTACGGGCTTAGTATGTGATATTGATCCATATGGTATACCCGATACGATGATTGTGATATGGTAATACCGTACGGGCTTAGTATGTGATATTGATCCATATGGTATACCCGTCGATGATTGTGATATGGTAATACCGCACGGGCTTAGTATGTGATATTGATCCATATGGTATACCCGATCGATGATTGTGATATGGTAATACCGCACGGGCTTAGTATGTGATATTGATCCATATGGTATACCCGATCGATGATTGTGATATGGTAATACCGCACGGGCTTAGTATGTGATATTGATCCATATGGTATACCCGATCGATGATTGTGATATGGTACTACCGTGCGGGCTTAGTATGTATATTGATCCATATGGTATACCCGTCGATGATTGTGATATGGTACTTGCAACGCGGGCTTATATGTGATATTGATCCATATGGTATACCCGTACGATGATTGTGATATGGTACTACCGTACGGGCTTAGTATGTGATATTGATCCATATGGTATACCCGATACGATGATACTTGTTTGGTAACAAAGAATGTTAATGTTATAGTTTCATAGATTCATTAGAATGGATAGAAAGACTTAGTAATAACGGGTACTTTTACTTAAAGTCTTCGTATTGTTACTTTTTAGGAAGCATACTATGTATGTTGATTATAGGCGGAATTTAGAATGCGGAACGGATAGTAAAATTGAAATCTAGGCCTTTGGACACAATTTCCGACATGGAATGTGGTTCATAGGATTACTTGCTTTCATTTTACTCTCACTAGCATTTTTATGCTAATGTTGCTACAATTACAACTTTTTCAGGTAAGACTCGTGGTAAAGGACGAGGTAGAGGAGGTGGCGCTATGTGACTACTCGAGACAATGAACGGACAAGTACATAAATGGTTTTGGGTGAAGCATCTTTGAATGCTCATGAACTTTTCACTACTTTTACCATGTATCATTTTGAGCTCGATGGAGCAATTGTATATATTTGTGGACTTTAAAACTTTCTTTTAGAAGTTTTATGATGATATGGAATGTGCATTCCCGATTTAATGCTTTCTCTGATTGAGCCAATGTAAAACAGGTTTTGGTTTATCCGAATTTTAAACGAACCCATGCCATTTTTCTGTAAAATCAAGTTTTCCGCTGCGTATTTGTTTAAAAGGATTTTACAAAAAAAATCGGGTCGTTACACTCATCAACAGAGGCTGAGTACATAGCAGCAACAGAGGCAGTCAAGGAGGCCTTATGGCTAAAAAGAATCATCACTGAAATGGGAATTGAATGCAAGAAAGCTACAATTCACTGTGACAATCAAAGTGCTCTCTACTTGACCAAAAATGCCATGTTCCATGAAAGGTCAAAGCACATTGATGTCAAGCTCCATTTCATAAGGGATATAGTCACGAAAGGCATGGTTACTATGAAGAAGATTCACACGAATGATAACCCTGCAGACATGTTGACAAAACCAATCCCTGGAGATAAGTTCAAGAGATTCCTTGAGAAGATAAAATTGACTGAGTATGATCCACCTTAAATGTCAATTTGATCTGCTCCAAGACCACTAATTCACTAAGCAGAAGGAAGAAGTAAGCATATCAGTCTCAAGGTGGAGATTTGTTGAGATGATACTGATATAACTAACCAACAGATTATGTTATATTACAGCTTGGAAAATATCCAAAGTTAGCTTGAATCCTTTAGCTTGCACGAGGAGTATAAAAGGTTGTGAGAATGTATTTTAAAGAGATAGAAAAAGGGAGAATCTGATTTTTGTAAACCTTCATCATAATAGTGTATTAGCTCTTGAGAGCAAGTGGATGCAGGCATCTTATTCTTGGCCGAACCACTATAATCCTTCTGTGTTCTTCTTCCTCTTTCAACTCTTATATGTTCTTGTGTGTGTTCTGATTAATCTGTGATAATTTGATATTACTGATTTGCAAATTCGTGAGATAGAGTGTTAGATTGGTGCTCTTGATTGAAGAGTTTCTGGTTTTGCTTTAGCAATTCAATGTTTTTTTTTTTTAATAAAAATTGCTTGAAGAATTTGATCTCAAATGTTTTATTGCTGAAATCTATTGTAGAGAAACAGGGTTAAAATCGGAATATGCTTGACAAAGAGTTTTTCACCGAATATGGGGAAGCAACTCAATATGAAATTGAGGAGGTGATAGGTAGAGGCGTCTGCTGTAGATACTTGACAAAGATAAACCATGTTTTCGAGCATGTTTCCGATGCCACCCGAATTCTTCGACAAGTTAAGCTCCTTCACCTTCTTCATCATCCTGATATTGTTGATATCAAACATATAATACTCCCTCCATCAACAAGGGAATTTAAAGATCTATATATTGTTTTTTAGTTGATGGAGTCTGACCTTCATCAAGTACTCAAGGCTAATCATGATCTCACCCGGATCATCATCAATTCTTCTTGTATCAGCTTCTTAGAGCTTTGAATTTTATACATTCAGGTTTTGTCTTTATTTTTATCTTAATATTGAGTATCAACGATCCCACATCGGAAACATGAACTGACTTGATATGGTTTATAAAAGTCTAAGAGTCACTCCTCTCATTAAAATTTGTTTTGAGATGGAAGCCCATAAATTAAGGTGGTATCAGAGCCCATCTGGTCTAAAATTAGAAATCTGGTCCAAGAATGGTGAGCCCAACACAACCACCATTTTGAGCGGGCATATCAAAACTTCATATCGAAAAGATGAACAAACTTAACATTGTTTATAAAGTCTAAGCATCACTCCTCTCATCACAAATTTGTTTTGACATGGAAGGCCATAAATATTAAGACTGAGCAATATGTTTTGTACATAATTTGAGGTTCTGATTTATATTTTCCATTTTCCTTGGTATTTTCCAGCACACGTGTTTCATCGAGATTTGAAGCCAAGAATATACTTGCCAATGCAGACTGTAAATTGAAGATCTGTGACTTCGGTCTTGCTCGTGCATCTTTTACTGATGCCCCATCAGCTATTTTCTGGAATGTATGTATTTCAATTCTTAGGAAAAATGAAGGATGATTCAAATTCCATTTTCATTTTCATTAGTTACATGTTTCTTGTAATTTAATTAAATCCAGTTTGATTTAAGTGACTTTAATTACTTCTCCAAGGATTATGTGGCTACTCGTTGGTACCGTGCTCCTAAACTCTGTGGTTCTTTTTTCTCAAAGGTAACTACTCGTTATCCTATTCTACATTTTGCTTCACAACCATGTCTCTGATTATTATTATCATTTTTTTTTTTTACATTTGGCTTAACAGTTTTTTCTTCCTTAATCATCTTCCCCCAATTTCAATTTTGTGCCTTTGTGTTAGAAATTTATAGTAAAAGTAGGCTGGTTTTGTTGTTTTGCCCCTTTGATCTGCACCTAGCCATGACAAACAAATGGTAGTCAGTTAAACTTTATCAAATGAAATATCTACAAAATACAGAGTAAAATTTCTGTCTTATGCTATCTAGGCCAAAATCGACGATATAAAGGTGAAAGAAGCAGTCCACTTCAAAGGAAGCATGCCTCCCTGCCAAGGTATAATGTTTGAAAATACAAAAAACAATAGTATAGCTGTAATTATGCTATTTCGGTGATTTTATAAAAGTTCTAGCATTTTATTTATTAGTTTGTAATTTCATCTTATTTTAGATAAATTATATGATAAATTAACAACAAGGTTATGAATATAAGAATTAGATTAGATAGACATTAAAGATAACAATGAAGCGAAACATGCGAAAACAACGTCTAGAACACTCTCAACACTCAAGTTGTCAACGGAAGAAACACATCCTTAGAACCCTTCTGGAAACTTGATGCTCTATATAATTCAATCCTCCACCATGGCCGCAAACTCCGGCTGCTGAATTATGCAGCGGACACATTTTGTAGGTTATTTGGATCCCAAGTTTATTTTTTAAAATGTAAAATTACTATCAATTAATTATTATAATTTTACATTTAGTGTTTTAAATGCAAGTGGGATCCTTCCAAATACTTGTAGAGATTCCTCAGTATATAGTTTTTTTTTTTTTTGAAGAAGTAGGGTCTGGTTATGCTATTTTTTAACCCCTTTTATAAAATTGTCTCCTTTGACGATCTTATCCTTATTTCATGTCCTTTTGATTAGGCATTAGCTGATCCTTATTTCAATGGGCTAGCAAATGTGAAGAATGAACCATCCATGCAACTCATTTCAAAACTTGAGTTTGAGTTTGAAAGAAGAAAGTGGAACAAAGATGATGTTAGAGAGCTTATTTATCGAGAAGTAGGATCAACATTGCTTAATAAATTTCTATTCTTATGTTGTTTTACATAATATTTCTTCAAATTCACTCAACTTATCATTGAAAATAACAGATTTTAGAGTATCATCCTCAGATGCTACATAGGTACCTTCAAGGTTTCGAGTGTCACTTCATGTATCCAAGGTTAGGGACTTTTCTCTGTTATTTTCTTTACATTCATTGTTTGTGTCTAAAAGGTAAATATATATATATATATATATATATATATATATATATATTTAAAATCAATTAGTGGAAATGACCGGTTTAAGTGCCTTTTTAATGCTTATACTTTAAATTTAGTAATTTCGAATTTAGTAGTTATTTTCGGGTTTCGTTTTATAAACTAAATCATTTAAAAGGGACGTAATCGTCATTTTCCAATTTCTTAAAATATCAAATTACTATTTATCATCTTCATCTTTAAATAGTCAACCTTAGTCAACAAAATTTCACTCATTTTTTTCTCTTCTTCATCCATAGGGCCGAGAGTCCTCTCTCTCTCTCTCTCTCTCTCTCTCTCTCTCTGGATTTTCTTCGTTACTGGGTGGATCGACGTAATTTCAGTTGCATTGAAAAGCTCTCGGCCCGAGGATCATTTCTAACCTACCAATCGAGGTTTTCATCCGTTTTCTAAAAGCCTCAAGGTATGACAAAGTTTCTAAATTTAGCTTTGAATAGTGTTTTAATGGAGTCCAAGATTGAAATCCTCGATTTCTTGTCGAGAAACTCGAAGATTTCAATAGAGGAAGTCGTTTTAGGTAATTTTAGAAACTTTCCCTAACCCTAAAACCGAGTTTGAGTCAAAAACCCGTTCTGTTTGTTTTTCTCTCACTTGGTCATGGCTAGGGTGTTTAGTTTGTTATTATTTTTCATTTTACTTAATTTTTCGGAAATCGATTAATGTGAAAGACCCTAAATCACGGTTACCCATTGATAGTACGAACCTCCAAAGTACCCGAAACTAACCCGAGATGCCTCTAAAATGCATAAAAGCCGAAAAACCGAACCTGAGCCCCTATTTTCCTTGTATAGCCAAGAGCTCCATAGGGCTTATATCTGGGTTTTTCGTCGTTTTAAGCGTTTAGATGTCGTTTGCTCGATTTTTGGTTAATTAATGATTATTAGTTGTAATTGATTTGTAGGATTGTGATTGCTCGCGTGGATTTGATCTCGACATTTTGGGAAGCTTGACTACAAATCCAAGGTGAGTTTAAAATGAAAGTTAGTAATCTTATGAATTAAGTTTCATCACGATATTGTTTACCGAAGTTAAGTGGTAAAACTAACTTCTAGAATTTAATACTTTGATTAGTGACTTTAGACTCGGAAGTGAGTGGAGTGACCTTGGAGTTTGAGTGATTTTGGGAGGAAAAGTAAGATTGAGTGTGTTTGGAAGTCTTGTAAGATGAAATTGGAGATTTTAGATGAAAGTGGAAGTTAAGGTACTTTGAGTGGTTTGGGAGTCAAAGTGGCTTAGAAGTTGCACTTGAGAGTTAGCTCGTGCAATTCCAAAGTGGTTTATGTTCTTTAGTAGCTTAGTAGGATCTTATTTAAGTAAACTAACTTACTAGGGAACTTGATGATGACTTGTGATATGGTAAGACCGTACGTGGTAGTATGTTGATGTTGATCCATACGGTAACACGTTACGATGACTTGTGATGTGGTAAGACCGTACATGGTAGTATGTTGATGTTGATCCATACGGTAACACGTTACGATGACTTGTGATATGGTAAGACCGTACGTGGTAGTATGTTGATGTTGATCCATACGGTAACACGTTACGATGACGTGTGATGTGTTAAGACCGTACGTGGTAGTATGTTGATGTTGATCCATACGGTAACACGTTACGATGAAACTTGTATGGTAATAAAGAAAGCTTGAGATACATATATTTAAATTCATTAGAATTGTTAGAAAGACTTAGTAATAGTTAGTACTTTTACTTTAAGTCTCTATTTCATTATTTTACGAGATTGAAAGTCTAATAATGGGAAATTACATTACAATTGTGTGATTGTGTGGAAATTGGAAGTGTGGAATGGGTAGTAAAGAGCAATTTAGAACTTTGGACACAATTTTCGGTATATAATTTGGTTCATAGGATTACTTGCTTTCATTTTACTCTCACTAGTATTTTATGCTAATGTTGCTACACTTATAATTTTTCAGGTAAATCTCGTTGCAAGGGTCATGGTAGAGGAGGTGGTGCTGTATGATGTGTCGAGCTTGTTGGGATTTATGCCCTAGAATTCGTAATTTGTAATAGAATATTTTATGAATAAATAAAAGTATTATTTTAGTGAATTTTGTGCAATTTATTATATGTTGATATTCGTTAAATATTCAAACATTAATAGAAAATTCCAGAGTTACTAATTCTGTAATCTTGACTACTATGAGATATAAAGTGGATCTAGTCCAAGATAGTAACTCAAATAGTCTACAGTAAACGAATACGGTTAGGAAACCTTATTCTGGTAACACTGTTGATGTTGTTCACTGATTTGATCCAAATCATTAGCATGATGTAGATGCAAGTGGAAACATCATATATAATGAGTTTATATAAGACTGGACCAGGATAATAAATCGATTCCTAAATAACACCGTTGATAGGAAATGATTTATAATATCAAATTTACATTATTAAGATTGATACGTCTCAATCCTAAGTATGTTGTGAACTCACATTAATGAAGTCTTTTCCTTTGATTCACATAGTTGAGGGTGATCTGTTGATACACTCGATAAACCCCCGTTTTGGGGAAATGACTAAATTGGTGCTTGGGAACATTTCTATACAAGATGGCATTCATAACTTTCCTAAAACAAATGAAAGTGTTAGTGCGACACTATTCTAACTTAGGAACTTTAGGTATCTCCCTTGTTGTAATGATTCGGTACTTGAACATGAGGCCTCACCTTCTCACCGGCCGAGAAGGATCGTTCTATACTTGAAAACTATAGAAAAATGTTCATTAGAGAATCATCGGGTACACAAGGATAAAAGAGATAATTACAAGGGTAAAACGGTAATTTTGAACCGGTTGTAATTATGAGATTACCACGTGAAGGATATGTCAAAACAAACTTAATAACAAATGGACATAACCCATCTATAGTGAGGGGAGTTCAACTAAGGGTTTATAGTGGAATTACCCTAAGTTAATAATTATGATTAATTAATTAATGAGTTTAATTAATAAATTAATAATTATTGGAGCCCATGATCTATAGGTCCATCGGTCCCTATGCTAGCCCATATATCATTGTAACTAACCAAGTTATTAATTTAACTAGGAAGAAAGAATTATATTTAAGTAATTAATTTACTTAAATAAAGGGAGATATTAATTGTTTAAATAAAGAGTTTATTTAAATAGAAATTAATATTAATATTATTAATTGTTTAAATAATGAGTTTATTTAAATAGAAATTAATAATGAATATTATTAATTAAATAATGAGTTTATTTAATTTAATAATAAAAAGAGAGAATTAAATATATTTGTTTTATGAAACAAATTAGTATTTTGCTTAAATGATTAATTAAATGAATTTGATTCAATGTTAATTAATTAAGATGATTTTCGAAAATATGTATTTAAAAGAAAAAGATTATTTGAATTTTTTTTTTAAATACATAAAAAGAAAATAAGATAAAGATAAAGATTAAATAAAAAAAATAAAAAAAAAGGATAAAGTCAAATTGGCCACGCCACTTTGACATTAAAAAGCAAAAATATGTTTTGCTTTATAAAGTGGTCTGACGCAATTTTTTTTTATTTTTTTATTTTTTTAAATAATTTTGATTATTTAAATTAAATGAAATAAGAGTTCTAATTTGATTAGGAAACAAACTCTTATTTTTCTTATAAATATGACCATTGGGTGCTCATATTTGAGACTTTGATATTTATCAAAATTCTCTCTTTTAGTCTCCCTATAGCCGATTTTGGCATATCAAAATAAGAAGAATTTTTCTTCTTCTTTGTTTGTTCTTCCGGTTCGATTCCCACAAGTCGGGTTGGTTTGTGATCGGGATATAGCATAGAAGGCTTGGTGAAGTGGATTGATGCTGTAAAGGAAACCCCAACCGATTCTCCATAAATCTACAATGTAAGTTTTTTCGAAAAACTTTATAATTTTATTTTTCGATTTGATCACGATTGCATGTTATTAACGGATCCGTAATTAATCGTTAATTAATTTACTAAAGAAAATTCCGCAAATTTAGTAAATAGTTCCTTCAGAGCTGATGGACGGACAGGAACACAAATCATTTTGGTTTAGCATTCTTGAAATGTTTGTAAACATTTTATCATTCTTTCTTATTTTGTGTTTTTGAGCTCGGAAGAGCATTTGTTTAAAAATTGTATATGTCTTAAGGTTTTAAAGCTTTCTTTTAGAAGTTTAATCATAATCTGGAATGTGCATTCCATGTTTATTGCTTTCTCTGAATTGGGCCAATGTAAACAGGTTTTGGATAATCCGATTTTTAAACGAACCCATGCCCTTTTTTTTTAAAGACCAAGTCTTCCGCTGTGACTTTGAAATTATAAAATTTAACGGGAATCGGGTCGTTACAGAAACAGTCCACTTCAACTTTTCCTTGCTACCTTCAATTTGAGCTTTTATAAACTAATTTTTTAACACGTAAATTTCTACTATTATTTATTTACTCTTGATTTTAGTGAAAGATTTGCTCCATGCGATCATATTTTCATGAACTACATAATAAAAATCTTTGATTGAAAATTTTAAAATATCAATGAACAAAAGGTATAATAAAATAGTATACACTTTAAATTTATAAAAGAAAAAATGGTCTTAAACAACCGTTATCCACACTTTTAAAATCAATTAGATATATTCCCTAATGAATAAAAACTTATCCAAAATATATAATTTAAAGATTTAATAAGTTTTTAACCATTTTTACATTTTTTTAATGTATGTATAAAAAGTTAATTTGTATAGAATTCAACTGAAAATGATTAAAGAGTACTCTTTTTCAAATTAAGTAGTCTATAAATTATTGATTTTAAAGCTAATAACCTACGGTATTATAACTATTCACTAAACAATTTCATCTAATTAATTACAGAATATTATAACTCTTCAAATTTGAACATTTCAAGTAATATATATTTCATTTTTCATCAATGACCACGTCCCATTAATATTTATTTTGTTTGAAGGGTTTTTTTCCCTTCTTTATTTGCAGATTCTTCGATTTAAAAGTACTATCCTTAAAAAAAGACATTAAAGATAGCTAGATTAATGAGACACTTACTCACTTCATTTGAGGTAAAAAATTTGAGTCTCTCATCCCCCATTTGATGTAATATCTTAAAAAAAAACAAGTAAAAGCATCCCATATAATTTAATGGAGTCCATGAAACATTTTCACTAATTTTATTTCATTATTGTCTTCATTTTTTCTACTTTTTTTGTTTTTTTTTTGTTTTTATAAAAGTTGTTAGTTTTAATTCAATGATTTCTTAAAAAGAATATGAATTATTTATTTGAATATTTTGACAGGATTCTAGTTCATTATTGTCTTAAACAACTGTTATCCACACTTTTAAAATCAATTAGATATATTCCCTAATGAATAAAAACTTATCGAAGATATGTAATTTTAAGATTTAATAAGTTTCTAACCATATTTACAATTTTTTTTAATGTACTAGTTTTTACCACGTTCGATGTACGTACTTTTTTATTTACTTTGTTTTTTCATTTTATTACTATAAATTAATATTAATATTAGGTTTCGGTTTCTTTTTTTTTTTTTATCTAAAATAAAATACATATTTATTCCATTGTGTTTTTACTCTTTGTTTTTTCCGGGTAAAAAATTATGTAATCATTTTTGTTAAATATGTTTGTGAATTCTCATTTTATTATATATTAATTTTTAATTTAATTTTGATGATCTATATCTAATTTCAATAATTAGTTTAAAAATAAATCTATCATTTCACTAAATAAATATGACATAAAACAAAATAAGTAACAAATCTTTTTTTTTTCTTACATTTTTAATTTGTAGTTAATTTTGAATCGATAATGATTTGGTTTTTAGTTTAATAATTTTAAATATAAAAATTATTGTAACGCCCCGTTATGAGAAAATTGAAAATGAATATTATTTTTAAAATAATATTAATCAGGTTCGATCGATTAATTAGAATAGAAATACCGTGTTATTTCAACAAGGGTATTATGGTAATATTTCCCGAAAAACCTCGAAATTTGAACCTTGTGATTTGACTAATATTTTGACATGAAATTGATCGTCTCGATGTCAAGATTCCAACGCAACTGACCGTTCGTCATTCCGAGACCCGATGATCAAGTTATGGACGTTTTAAGGTGAGTGGCAATTTCGTAATTATGGTAACTCAGGATTTTAACCTAAGACAGGACTTCTCATTACCAATTTTCAGAATTCATTCTCTCCTTCTCTTCCTCATAGCCACGCCGCCGCCCCCTTGGAAGAAGAAGAAGAAGAAGAAGAAGAATTTCGGTTTCGTCACTTTTTGATCGTAATTCCTCGTTTTGGTTTTGGATTCAAGTGGATTGGGAATCAAATTCTTGGACAAGAGGTAAGACTTCATTCTCTTTTCCTTCCTCCTTGTAGCCGATGCCGTAGACTTCATGAAAGGGTGTATTTCGGCAATTTTCGAATCGATAGGTGATCGGGTTGAAGTGTGTTCGAGTCGATTCGGAATTCGGTGATTGTTGGGATCATTGTCGTCGAGTTTGGGTAAGATTAGAATCGAAATTTTAATAATTAAATTTCTGGAATTTTTATATTTTTATCCATTTTTGAATTTCAAGAACTTAAGTCATACTTCAAATATTTCGATATCACCCATCGTTTCGGAACCCAAACCACTAACCGATTTCTATTTACCTTGGACCGATTGTAAGCCCCATCGAAATCGATCATTCCCATCACCAACCCACGGCCAAACCGAGACCAAACAGCCCCGGTTCAGCCACGGCACGGACAGCAGTGCCGTGGCTACTGTTCTCTCCCAACGGCGATCCGTTCGTCGTTTCCTTTTTCCTGTTCTTCGCGCCATCGAACCCCGAACTTTTTTTATCTATTTGCTACTGTTTTAGGATAGTTTTTAATTGATTTAGATGGTCGTTTCAGGTCTGGACCGTTGAGGAAATAATTCGGAAAAACGTTGACAAAGGTGAGTTAACGGGTTAATTAACAGTTAAGGTTTTGGAGAAATCTAAAGCCCAAACCGTACCAAAATGTTTTCTTATATTTATTATTAATATTCTGGAAATTTTGGATTGAATTGGATCATTGGAAATATGAGAAATAAATTAAGAAAACTAAATTTTCGGTTAAGGCTAGTTTAGTCTTTTTCGTGGAAATTGTATGATTCTTTGTTTAAAACGATTCCGATGGTTGATATTATTTATTCTGGAATTATTTTGGAGTTTAAGGTTGTTTATGGCCAAGAGAATTGGTTAGAATATATTTTTAGTGAATTTTGCGTTTGCGACAGTTTTTACCCGTTTTCGGCAGTTTTGTGTTTTTGTTTGTATTTCTGAGTGGGCTGCAGCGTTTTGATTCATAATGATGAATTTTATACTGATTGTAAAGAGCATGATATGTATAATTGTTGTTGAGAAAGTCAGAGAAATGATTTGCCTGCAGGTTGTGTTTAATAGTATTAAGGCTACGAGCTTAAGTACTATGTCATTTTAGTTATGAAAAGAGTTCATAACCGGGTGCTAATAATCATTGCTCGTAAGAATAATTTATTAGAGGATATATTTATAGATACGTCTATAACCGGGAATTAGGAAGAGTTGTAGTTCCGAGGAACCGCTTTCCTAATGTTGCATGTTAGTGTAGTTTTATATATTCTTTAAGTTAAATGGTCGTTTAGAACGATTTATTGATGAATTAAGGTTGAGAGCAAATGTGATGAATTCTTGGATTTGAAACCGGGAGAGTTGTCTATCCATGTATGAAAAACTTGTAAGTGACGATTGAGTTTAAGTGACAGTTTGTGTATCGTCCCATTATTTTTGAAGTGAATTTTTTTTTTTATTATCTTATTTTTATTTTATTTTGTTTTATTTTATTTAATGTTATTTATTTATTTATTTATTTCAATTTAAGTATTTAGATTAATTATTATTTTTGTAATTTCGATTTTAGTAATTAATTTCGCCCGAAATTCCTTTTAATCGTTTTAATGCTCTAAATTCATTTCGGTGACATTAATAATTATTAATAGGCCAATTAATAATTATTAATCACCTTTAGATTTATTTAAGAGCATCGGGTTTCGTTTTATAAGTCAAAAGTCATAAAAGGACGCAATGGTCATTTCCCAATTTCTTAAAATATCTAAATTCACTATTCATTTATCTTTAAAAATCCAAATTTTGACCAAATGACTTCATCTTTCTCTTCCTTTCCTTCTCCTAGCCGTAGCCTTCAATCCACCATTGATGTGGATTTTCTTTTCTTCGTTTCTCATTCGTTTCTCGATGGATCGGCTTGATTTCTGTTGCGTTGGATTGGTAGGGACGAGGGCTACCTATCCAACCTACCTTTTCGGAGTTTCCCGTTCTCTAAGGGAAGTCCCAAAAAGTAAGTTTTCAAAACTTTTTAGGTGGTTTTGTTCGTTTTTGATTATAAATGAGATTTGAAGTTGAAATCATGAATTTCTATCATGAAAAATGACGGTTTTGAGCCCGGATTTTTGAAAAACACTATTCACCCGAGACACTATTCATCCGAAATCACTATTCACCCGAAATTGCACATTTGTTCGCATATTAGTTATGATTTGTAATATGTTGTACAATCGGTGAATTGTAGGTGCAATTGCTCGGTGGTTGTTTCGTGGAAATTGGAGATTTGGAATTATTTGGCTAAGGTGAGAATAGTTAGAATTTAAAGTATCTATAGAAAGCAAATAAGTGTGAAGGTTTGTAGAGTTTGAAACTAAGATTAGAATCCGAATCTAAGATTAGAGGGTTGTGAGTTAGTGCCCTTAGGATTAAGAGTTAATCCTTTAAGGAGAACTTAGGAGTTCTCAAGGAAAGTATCGAATCTTAGAAGATTCTAAGTTAGATTCGTTTTGAACTAAGTTTGGATCATTGGAAGTTAAGAGATCCAAGACTTTTATAAAGAACGATTGATAGAACCTCGGATTATTGGAAGTTTAGAATCCTTAAAGGTTAGGTTAATCGTTATGTTTTGACTTTACTTTTATTATTGATACCGGAGTTCGATTTATAAATCGTTCGTCCGAGATTCTTATCTATGTTTATCATTATGTCATTTACTTTATGCCCCTTTACTTTATGTTGGTTTCGATTTCTTTAATATTCGCACTTTACTTTATTTACTTTTGCAAGCATATGCAAGCATATGCATAACATTTTTGCACCATTATTTATTGTACTATAACATCTCGCATCATTGAAAGAAAGTGAAAAAGGAAAGAAAGTGAGGATGAAAATGTAAGGAATGGTGGATGAATGTGAATATCCATGTCCTGCATAAGGAATGGTGGATGAATGTGAATATCCACGTTACCTTCATCATGCATAAGGAATGGTGGATGAATGTGAATATCCACGTTACCTTCATGCATAAGGAATGGTGGATGAATGTGAATATCCACGTTACCTTCATTTCATACGTAAATGGCAAATGCGTATCCTACGGGATGTACTCATTACTTTTATGCATATGATAGACGAGAAAGAGAATTGAGATGTTATAATTATGCAAAGTTTATTTATTTACTTTTCGTATTTATGTCATAACAAGTTAATGGTTGAGGTTTTGACCTTAAGAGTTAATATTATCGTACTTTGGAGAATATGGAATAGAAAGACCTAGACTTTGGAGAATTCTAGGAAAGATTGTGTCGGATTATTGGACACAAATCGAAATGCGAATTTGAGGTCTATTCTTACTTTTTATTCTTATTATTCTCACTGGGCTTAAGTTGTTAGCTCATGATATTACAAACATTTCAGGTAATGTTTGGGATCGTGGAAGAGGAGCTGGTGCGCGCTTGATCGAGAGGATGATGATGATCGAGATGGACTATGTGTTATGTAAAATCCATGTACATGGTTTTGTGAACTTTATATCATTTTGATGATTTGTACTTTGTAATTAGCTCATAAGAGCTTATTGTCGTTGATTTATGATTATAATCATTTTGAACTCCTGGATAGGAACTTAATGTTCCTTGTGTATTTTAGATTTTGAAATTAAGATGTAAACAGGTTTTTGGCCAGCAAATTTTCAAACATAACCACGCCAAATTTTCTTAAAATAAAAGACTTCCGCTGTTTTCTCTGATTTAAATTATTTAAAAGTGAAGGGTCGTCACTGTTTGAATTTAAGAGATGTTGGAGAGTGATGAGTGCTTGGGACTCGGTTTGGTTTGTTTAGAGACTATTTGAAATCTTACCTTGTGACGACCCGTCACTTTTAAATAATTAAAATCAGAGAAAACAGCGGAAGTCTTTTAATTTACGAAAAATTGGCGTGGTTTTGTTTGAAAATTGGCATGCCGAAAACCTGTTTACAACCTAATTTTCAAATCTAATCAAATCTCATGGACTTTAAGTCCAAATCAGGAGTTCAAATACATAATATCATAAAACATCAACATTAGGCTCTTAGGAGCCAAATACAAGATACAATTCCTTAAAATTCATCAAAAAAGACATAAACTTTACAACCTTTAGTCCATCTCGAGTCGCATCCTCGATCACGCGACCACCTCCTTCTCCTCGACCTCTAGCCAAGGCATTACCGAAATTGGTTGTAATATCATGAGCTAACAAACTAAGCCCGTGAGAATAAATAGCATAAAAAGTAAAGATAGACCTCAAACTCGCATTTCGATTTGTGTCCACTTAACTGACACATTCTAATCCTAAAGTTCTCCAAATGATACTAATTAGCACACTTATCTTATTGTTCATCCATAAACTCGTTATATCATAAATGAGAAATATAAATAAACTTTGCAAATTATAACATCTCGATTCTCTTTCTCATCTATCAAATGCATAAAAAGTAATGAGTACACCGTAGGATACGCATTCGCCATTTATGCATGAAATGAAGGTAACGTGGGTATTCAATCATCCACCATTCCTTTGTATGAAGGTACGTGGGTATTCAACTCATCCACCATTCCTTATGCATGTAGGTAACGTGGGTATTCAACTCATCCACCATTCCTTTCATTCTTTTCTTTTCTCTTTTCATTGATGCGAGATGTTATGGTACAATAAATAATGGTGCAAAAGTTATGCATATGCTTGCATATACTTGTAAAAAGTAAATAAAAGTAAGGTACGAATATTAAAGAGATCGAATTCAACATAAAGTAAAAGAGCATAAAGTAAATGACATAATGATAAATATAGATAAGAATCTCGGACGAACGATATGACGATCGAACTCCGATATCAATAATAAGATTAGAAACATAACTTAAACGATAACCTATACCCTCCGGTTCTAAACTTCCAAATAATCCGAGGTTCTATTAACCGTTCTAGTTATAAGTTGGATCTTTACTTCTAATAATCCAAACTTAGTTCACACGAACCTAACTTAGAATCTTTAAGATTCAAGTCTTTTGAGAACTTCTAAATTCTCCTTAAAGGATTAACTCTTAATCCTAAGGGCACTAACTCACAACCCTATAATCTTAGGTTCGGATTCTAATCTTAATCCCATACTCTACAAACCATTACACTCATTTGCTTTCTATAGTTACTTTACATACAATCATTCTCACCTTATTAATAAGATGACTTAGCTCCTAAGTCCGAAGGAAGCGATCAACCACGGTTCAAAAACACCTACAACGAATTACATCGTAACAATCAATAACGAAACCAACTATCATTCAAACAACTACTAAACATACAAAGCAACGAAAACCCAATAAAACCCACAAAGAGGCCCAGGCCCTATCATCAAAAACAAGTCTCGGGTTTGGTTTTTCGGCTTTTTGGCAATTCAAATACGTTTTGAGTTGGTTTTAATCAAATTCGATAATCCCGATTTCAATGGGTATCGTGAATAGTGTTTTTGAACATTAGTCCCTTTCCGAATTGAATTTAAACAAACATTCATTCATTAATTTCTAACCCAAAATCAAACCCAAAAGGGTAAATTTCAAACGGAAAGGGTTTCGTTGAAACTCGGTGTTTAGGGTTATGGAATAGTTTCAAAAACACTTAAAACTACTCCCGAATTGACAAACACCGAGTTTTGGGGAAGGAAGAAATCGAAAAGAAAGCAAGCAAAACTCCATTAAAACACTATTTGGAGCTTAGGGTTTCAAGAGAAACTTCCGAGAACTCCTCGGATCTCGAGAGAAACGGACGAAGGCTAGGTGGAAAAGGATCGTAGGATCGATACCTTTCCAATGGACCCGGAATCAATCGACGGGCAAGAAACGAATGAAATAAAATTTCTCCCTTGGCCTTTGAAGCTCACGGCTTGGAGGAGAAGAAAAAGAGAGAATTTGGTCAATTGTGAAGTCAAAGGTTCATTTAAAGAAGAAGGCAAATAGTGATTTTTAGATATTTTGCAAATTGGGTAATTACAACTTTGCCCTTTTAAGACTTTTTGGCTTAAAACGATTCCCGAACATCTCAAATTATCCCAATGGTGATAAAATATAATGGCCGTTAATAATTATTAATACCATTAAAACGATTTAACTAAAAAAACCATTAAAAAAGGAATTAAAATGAAATAAATTACTAAATTCTAATTTAATAATAAATAAATGAATTTTAATTACTCAAATTAAAAAAAATAAATAAAAGTTTTTTTTATCACAAAAAACGGGACGTTACATACCGTTAGTTAGTTCGTTTTCTCATGGCTTCACCACGGTCTATCTGTGGTTTTTTTTTTCAGGTAACAATGGACCGAGAGGTGGCGGTTGATGAAGTGGAAGAGATGAGGGTTCACGTCGTGGTGGCTAGCCAATTGCATCTTTAATTTTCAATTGAGATAAAGAATAAAGTATTCGAATTTTATTGACTATATTTTGTTTTATGAGATTTGAGACTCGTGTTAGTCTAAAAACATTTTGTTATTTAATTAGTTCATTGTTTTTGTTTTAAAGATTGTAACTCCGGAGTTGTCGTTTTTAATAATTGATTATTTGATTTAAGTTAAATTTCATATTTTCAATAAATGATATTTATTTGAGTCTTCCGCTGCTTAAGTTATCTTTGTTTTAAACTCTGAAAAGTCGGGTCTTTACAATTATTTACTAATATATTCAATTCATTATCATAATTTTCCACTTTTTTTTTTATAATTTTTGTATTTCAAAAATTAGATTATAGTTTTAAAATATAGATAAAACTCCTATATTTGTATAACCAATCCTTTTTTTTATCTCTTTCTTTATCTAAACCTGAATTTATAATTTTGTACTTCAATTTTTAAAAATGAAACTTATTTACTAATAAATTTGTTTTCATATCTTTCCATTTTTAATGACTTTTTTTTTTTAATTTTTAACTTTAAAATTTTAAAAATTAGTTTTCAAAAAATAAAAAATTTAACTATAACATTTATAAATTTATATTTTAAAAATAATAAAAAAATTTGAAAATATGTGTAACAACCCCAAATTCCCAAAACATGGAAATTGCAATAATAAACAGCGGAAGCTAAATTTAAACAAAAACTCTTCTCATTTAAGTCAAATTTAAAACTTGTTCACAATCGATCGATCTTATTTCAAATACCAAATTCGATAAAAACATCAATCTAAAATCTCATCCAGTCTCAACATGTTTTAAAACAACAATTGTTAAAATGAACTAAAAATCATTTAACAGAATTCAACCCAATTAAATAAAAGAGAAGAAATATTTATTACCGGTATGTAAATCCTCCCAACCGATCCACCGATCACGAAACATCGTCAGTTGCCAGCTTTCTTCTTCTTTTTACCTAAAAAAAATGTGTAGCATTATGAGGCTACGCTCAATGAGTAGAAATGTTTAAAGAAAAGTAATGCCATAAGATGCTTTTCTAAATCCTTTAAGTCCATATCGATCTCACATCTCCCAACAAGTTCTCTCAACTTTAAATGGTATCGATTTTACACAATGCCTTACTCAGCTAATGTTCGTAAACAAAAGTGAGTTTCCCGCCCAAAAGCATCGAACCCATGTTTCCACGATTCAACCTTTTGAGGTATTCTTCTTATGTATCCTCAAACACATAAGTGAACCTACTTTGTATATTCTTTCCCATTGATCAAATGGAATGAACCTGCCCCGCTACGTGAAATTACATCATGCACAACAATAATTTTCCCCTTAATGGCATATTCTTCATTAAGTATGGCCCTACTTAATGCGAACCTCCAACAATATTGTTTAAGGCACCAAAACAATATGATTTACCTAAAAGCATCACTACAAGAATGCTTGACAAGCCTAAGTCCGGTTTCTAGCCTAGAAATATCGTTTCAACCCAAAATTGACTATTACGTGCTTAACTTGTGATTTTTAATTTCTGGAAAATAGGCACTTTTCTAACCTTAGAATGATCTAAAATCACCCAAAATCCCAATTTTATCTCATAAATCGATCACCCAAAGAAATTCCACTAAAAAGAGCAAAACTAGCCTAAACTAGTGTAGTTTTGCTCTAATTTCAGACACTAGGATGGTCTAAAGTTTCTAGATAAAATTCGGCGGCATAACGTGATATGAATCATGGAACATCACAAATATCTCAAGGATCAATCTCAAGATCAAAGTTCAAGACAAGCATAAAACATCCAATACAAGCCTACATGAGAAAAGTCAAGACAAGCTTTGAAGATCTGAGCATGGAGGCTATGGAAGAGGACTTGATGAACTTTAATCTATGGAAAATACATGTTGAAGAAGAGTATTGAAGACTTGTTCAATCAGAAATGAAGAGAAGAGCAAATTAGGAAAGTTGCATCACTTTTGCAAACTTTCCTTATTTGGACCACTTTCCATATTTGTTCCCGAACTTTCCATATATGATGTCCACGAATTTACAATGTATTTGGACATGTTTTAGGCCTTTATTTATCAATTTTAATGCTTAGAATAGTTTAGGAATGATATAATATCTTATAGGGCAAAACTTTCCTAAAATGCACCAAATGCACTTAAGGAAAGATTTGGCTGTTTTTGTGCCTCCTTGTAATCCGAATTTCCTTGTTGTTTTTAGGGTTTCTTTGGCTATTTAAAGCCTCATTTGTAACCCTAAATACTAAGAATTAATATGATAGAAAATAGCTTTGTTTTGCTTATTGCTTGGTTGATTTTACCTTGCATTTTGTAGCCTTGTTCTAGGTTGCATGTTTTAGAAACATTCAAGCATAACTTGATCTATTGTGTTTGTGGATTGTTTCGATCTTGAAATAAGAACAAGTTCTCTTATTTCAAGGTATTAGATCATTGGAATAATCTTCTTCTTCTTGGTTTCCAAGGGTTTTACCTTATTGTTCATTGGGGTTTTTGGATTTGCATCTAGGGGTTCTTTGTCTTCAAAGGGTTTCTATTTCAATTTTCTAGGGTTTCATATCATTTGGTATCAGAGCTTAGGCTCAAGGGAAGATTTCTATCTTACTTGCTTTCTTGTCATTTGAATTTGTTTCTTGTTTTGTTCTTCGTTCATCGAAAATTCCAGAAAAAAAAAATTATAGTTCCAGAATTTGCTTATTTAGCCTACTGTTTTTGTTCTTTTTCATATAGTTTCAATCCAAATCTCAGAAAATCACCAACTACAAAAGTCTTTATCAGTCTGTCGTGTGTATTTTGTATTCAGAAAAGTTTGTCAAAAAAAATTGGAAGATTGAGAAACAAATAGATCTTCCTCGGCTGTCTAATTGTGCAGAAATTGGAAAAAAAAGTGTTCTTGCTTGATTTGTTGAAATTTCTGAAATTAATTGATTTGTGTTCGTATTGTTCTTGTAGAGTTCATCTTAAAATCATCAAATTTTCTTCTTGAATCCGAAAATTGCAAGAAAATTGTGCCAAAATTGTTTTTTTTCCTTAAAGGCTAGAAGTTACCATAAATAGCCCAAAACTGTTTTTGGAAAGTTTCAAATCTGCCAATATTTGAATATATGTGTAACGTCCCGTTATTTTACACGGATTTTTTTTTATTATTTAATTTAATTATTATTATTTTATGTAAAGCACTTAATTTAATTTTAGAATTTATTAATTTAAATTTTAGATTTAATTTAGAATTTATAACTTAGAATTTACGAGTTTATTTCGTTCCTAAATTCTTTTAATCGCTTTATTAGCTTAAATTAGTTTTGGTCGTATTAATAATTATTAACGGGCCAATTAATAATTATTAATAACCATTTGGCTAGTTTAAGACCATCGGGTTTCGTTTTATAAGCTAAAATTATTAAAGGGACGTAACCGTAATTTTTGAATTCTTAAAAAATATCTTGCACTATTCATATCTCTTTAAATTCTCAACTTTGACCAAATTTGACCAAGATCCTTCTCTTCTCCTTTCTCCATTGCCGTGGGCTTCTTCCACCATGGGAGAGTTCTTGGTTTTCTTTGTTTCTCATTCGTTTCTCGACGGATCATCGTGTTTTCGGTTGCGTTGGAATGCTCAGGATGTGGGCTTTCTTTCCATCCTAGCCTTGTGACGTTTTTCGTTCTTTAAGGGAAGCCCTAAAAAGTAAGTTTTCAAAACTTTTTACATGGTTTTGTTCGTTTTTTATTATAAATGAGTTTTGGAGTTGAAATCATGAATTTCCATCAAGGAATTTGACGATTTTGAGCCCGGATTTTTGAAAAACACTATTCACCCAAAAACACTATTCATCCGAAATAACTATTCACCCGAAAATCATACTTTTTTCTCTTATTAGATTTGAATTATAATTCGTTGATCGATTGATGAATTGTAGGTGTGATTGCTCGTTTGTTGGTTCTTGGGAACTTTGTTGTCACGGGAGCATTCGAGGTGAGAATAAATAGAATTTAAAGTAGCTTTAGAAACCGAATAAGTAGAATGATTTGTAGGATCGGAAGTTGAGCTTAAGGTTTGAATCGAAAGGATAAAAGAAAGTGAGCTAACTAGTTAGAATTGGGAGTTGGTTCTAATTTCGAGTAGAGAGAACTCATAAGTGTTTCGAAGGAAATGTTTAACTCTCGGAAATTCTAAGTTTAGGTTAGGTCCGATGCTTAAGAATGATTATCGGAAGTTGAAGGTTCCAAGTATAATGGGGTGAATAAGGAATTTGATTATCGGAACTTCGGATATTTATCGAAACCAATAGAATCATTTAAATTGGGGACTTTAAGATAAAGTTAGTACGTAAGTTTAACTGAAGGCCGTTTGGCTTGATTTATTTATTGTTTTTTTTATCAGAAGTTTCTACTTTCTTACTTTATGTTTAAGAGTTTTACGTGATCCATTTACCTTTATGTTCTTTCATTTACTTTGAATATTTATTTTTACTTACTTGCACTTTAAAGCATATTCATATCATATCATATCATATTGCATTATCGTTTATTGGGAGGAATAATGAGGCAATGCATAGATTGAGTGTGCTTGCATTGTCTGGTATTATTCGTTTTATGTTCTGTATATGTACATGAGGTATGCTAAAGGACTACGAGACTTTGCATTATCGGAGGAGATGGATAATGAGATAATGATGGAACTATGCGAGTTCACATTATTTGGTATTATCCATAATTATTATGATACATATACGAAGATACAGGGTATGACTTAGCCTACGGGAGCTCATTACCTGTATTTGGTGGGTGAGATAATGGGGTGAATGAACTTAGCCTACGGGAGCTTCATTACCTATCATTATTCACTAGAGGTGAGAAGATATTATTGAAAAGAATTTATATATTTTATTATGGAAAGTGAGATTAATGAGGTGAATGAACTTAGCCTACGGGAGCTTCATTACCTGTCATTATTCACTAGAGATGGAAATATAATATTGAAAGGAATTTGTATATTTAATTTGGAAAGCGAGATAATGAGGTGAATGAACTTAGCCTACGGGAGCTTCATTATCTGACATTATTCCCTTGTGATGATTATATTGATATAAAGGTGGTATGCCTTTTTTTAATTTATTTGTTTAATGAGTTAATGAATAATGTTTAGACTCGAATGCTAACATTATCATCATTATCGTAATTGTGATTGTTGGTTATGTTAAGTCCGAATGTGATTAATATTATTTGATTAAACATAAAAGAAGGGTAATATTTATATATATTACGAGGTATTAAAAGGATGAACCAGAAAGAGGTATTGGATATGAAAACATTCTTCCAAATTTTGAGAGTTTTAGTAAAGAATAAGTAAGTGTTACTTGGACACAAATTAGAATGCGGGGTGTCTATTGTTACTTTTTATTCTGTTTATTTTCACTGGACTTGTTGTTAGCTCATGATATTACAAACATTTTCAGGTAACGCTCTTGTTCGGGGTCGTGGGAGAGGAGTTGGTACAGCTTGATCAATGGATGATGATGCTGAGATGGACTAGGAGTATTTTAAAGTCCATGGACTTGTTTTGTTGTATTTTGTATCTTATGAGTTATATACATGTGTATAAGCTCATAAGAGTCTCTTGTTTTACTTTTATGATTATAAACTTCTTTAAACTTTGGAAAAGGAATTGCATTTCCTTACTTTTAAATTTCCTGATGTGAAAAATGTATACAGGTTTTGGCTAGCCTAAGTTTCAAACATATCCACGCCCTTTTTTTTTTAAATACTAAGACTTCCGCTGTGTTTTAGTTTTAAATGATTTAAAAGGAGTCGGATCGTCACAATATGCATCTTTTGCTTTAGGAAAGTATTATTTTCTGATCCAAAGTGCTTTAGGGAAGTCTAATTTCGAATTTTTCTCTTTTAGGAAAGTTTATTCTTGCTTGTTTTCTTTCTTATTCTTTCCTTGTTACAAAAATACATCATTTGAAAAATCTGTCCTTTTATTTCTCTAGCCACCCAAGCTGATTGTTTCTTATTTCTTTATTGATACTTTTTACAAATATCATTAGTATCTTAGTTTTTTGATAGTTCCTAAAGTGTGCTAATAGTTCAAGGTTACATTTAGGCCCTAAAATATATTTTTGAGTGCAAACACGAGAGAATGAACATCATCGAGTGTAAACACTTAGGGAGTGATTGAGAGGTCCTATTTTTATTACTAACTTGTTTACTTGCAGCAATGTATCATGAAATTGATCAAAGGAGGAGTAATAGATGTCGAGAGAGAGAACATACTTGGAGGGAAAATAGAGGTGTTTATCATGAAGGGATGGAGCATAGAAGCATAAGAGGTGATAAGCTCAAGTTACCTACTTTCCAAAGAAGATCAAATCCAGAGGTTTACTTGATATGGGAAAGAGAGGTGGAGCTTTGTTTTGAAGAACATCCATGTAGTAATTCAAAGAAGGTACAACTTATAAACACTCAATTTTGTGATTATGCACTAACATGGTGGAAACAATTGGTGAACGATAGGAAAAGAAGAACTTTGGAGGATCCAATTGAAACTTGGTGTGAACTCAAATACATCATGAGGAAACGATTTGTACCAAGCCGATTTCAAAGAGACCTTGAGGAAATGTTCGAAGATCTTACATAAGAAAACATGAGCGTTTGTGAGTACTACAATGAGTTTAAATATCTCATGGCTAGGGCTAATATTGAGGAAGATGAAGAGATGACTATGGCATGGTTCTTAGATGGATTAAATTATGAGATTTCTGGCCAAGTTAATGGGTATACATATGTGAAGTTGGAAGAAATGGTTTACTATGCCACCAAGGTAGAAAATAGACTCAAAAGAAGAAGAGATACACGGTATGCTTCTAAACCTATTTCCAATACTACTTCTTCTTATCAAATGGGTGAAAACGGTACATTAATGGATAAGAATGGGGCTGCCTATGACTTGGTAGAGGAAAATGCAAATTTGATTTTAGAGAAGGTCAAGATGATTGAAAGAGAACTTTTAAAATCAAAGGAGGTTTTCAATGCTAGCATGGAGGAGATAAAAGAGGATATTCGTGCTAATGTTTGTGTGGAGGAAACTTGTAAGCTACAAAAGAGTTCTATGTTTCCTATATTATCACTCCCAAAAACATTTAATATTACCTGAAAATGAACCAGATCACAACCAGAGTCTAATTAACGATTCAAGAAAAAGTCCTAAGCTAATTTTCTCCTATTGGGCACTAATCATGGAACTTTTCTCTTAAAAACCAGCAAGCTTTAGGGGCCTTAGAACTCACTTAAAGTGACCTTAAACATCATATAATAGTTCACATTTATCTCAAAATTAGTAGCATAACATTAAGAGGCAAAAACATCCAACAAATATGCCTTAATTCCAATTTTTAAACACTTTACATGTAAAATTTCTGCATTTTATAAAACAGCCTCACATCCTTCTTAAATATGCTTAGAACATCATCTTTATACCCAAAAAATTATAATAACAACTTATAAAAGAAAAAAACAACAAAGCATGGAAATAATTAACCTTAAACACATCTACTCACCTTTAAAACTTAATTATTTCAAGAACTAATCTTCTTTTTCCAAGGATTTCAAGCACTTGAAAAATTAGCTAAGACTACTTAAAACCCTTTCTAAAAATTTACAAAATATAAAATACGCAAAAGAGATCGACCCGGGACGAAGGAACGACACAAAAAGACAAGAGCAACCCCTTTATTGGGCTGCTCTTGCCGTCGGCCAGCAGCAGCCCTGCGTTTTTGGCACGGCAACGGCGGCTCCTTGGCGGGGTCGGGTCTGTTTCTCGGTTTGAAGAAGGATAGGGAAGATGGGTTTTTCATAAAAATTAAAGATTAGAGTTTCTAGGGTTTGGAGAATTTTGATAAACCTTATGGTTTCTCTAACCAATTTCATTAGAAAGAGGAAGGAAAATCATCAATTCCACGCCCCTTAAACCCTAAGAGGGCGGCGGAAAGGGGATGGAAGAAGGAGAAGCAATGGAGAAACCCTACTTTTTTTTTCTTCTCTGTAGAAATTCCACGTTCTGACTGAGCCTTCACATTTCCTTCCCTTTTTTTAATAAAGCCTTTTTCCCTTTTTCTTTTCCTTTAAGACCAAAATTACATTTAAAAATAATTAAATTCCTTAAATACAAATCCTTTTAATTCTCTAAATTAAATATTATAATAAATAATATTTAATTTAAAGAGATAACTTACCGGGAAATATGGGTCGTTACAATATGACCCTTTTTTAAAGGTATATGTAGATTCAGTTTCATTTTATTTTCGATGAGGGAGGACAAACAATTATTCTTTAAAATTTTCAAAACTTTTGTTTTTTTTTTAATATCAATTCATAAAATACCATCTTTGAAAAAGTATTTTTTTTTCTCCTTAAACATAATTAGGGTTCTGCAGATGCCACATTACCATTTTTCTTTCAAAAGATCAATATAATGTTTTATAGTTATAGTTATAGTTATGTAAAAAATGAGCCAGATAACATTAAGTAAAGAAAATTGAGAGAATGGATTCACGCTTTTTATTTTTTTTCTTTCTGTATATATAATAATAGTGCGTGAATTTTAACATAAGATGAATAAGATCGAATAATGCATTATTCATTGTTACTTTACTCCTAGTAATTAATTACAAATATTGAAAATTAAACTAAAATAGCTAAAACAAAGAAGAATTTCGATTTATAAAGGAAGGAACAATTTTTTAATGAACACAAAACATTGCATTATGAAATTGGGATAAAAGAAGCGAAGTGGCCCCAATGGATTTTGAAGTAGTAAAATCCAAACTCACCTTACGAACTAACCTCAAGCTCGGAAGTAATAATGTCGAGGAGCATACAACAATCTGAGCACAAATTAAATGTCTCTTACCCAATCGGCCGCCAAAGGGCGCCAAGTTCATAAATTGCAACACTCATTCCATCCTTTATTTAAAAAAAAATGATATATAAAAAAACGAGAAAAAAAAAACACGTAGTTAAGCTTGGTCAGCAAAATATGACAAAAAAATGTTACTGACAGGTGTGTTAATATAATCGATATAAATTGAAAATCACAATTCTTTTTATATGGTAGAAAATGAATTTAAAATTATTTGTAAAATCAATTAAACCTTAATAAAAAATCGTATTTGAATTTGAAGTCAATATTAATTTAATTAAACCAATTAATTGAATTTAGATTAAAGTAAAATCAAATCTTAATAATTAAACTAATATAATTAGGTTATATATAAAATTTGAATTCAAAATGTTGATTCAATTTAATTATTAAGATTTGATTTTAATAATATAATTAGGTTATATTAATTTTATTAACATAATTAAATTAGATTTATTAGTAAAATTCATTTTAATTAAGTTAAGAGGATTTATTTACATAAAAAAAATCAAAACTTATTCTGTTAACGATAAAATCAAATCTTTGCTTAACATTTTTTTTTATTTTGAGTTAAAATATTTATTTTAATTTTAAATAAAAAAATGTTTAAATATGATATGATTTTATTTTGACTTTTTAAAAAACCATTTTTTTCAACGTTTTTTTTCCAAATAAAACCAAAATTTGACTTCTTTAAATAATTTATGTATTTTTTTTTATGTCTCAATTTAACCATTAAAACTCTCTCGTAATTATTTTTCCCTTTTCTTTATATTTTCAATTTAAAACATTTGAAAAAAATAAATTTAAGTCGGAAAAGTAGAGTGTCTAAAATGATTATTATTTATTTGATATAAAATAAATTATAGTTAAATTAATTAATTAAATTTTATTTTAAAATCTTAACAATAAAATAGTTTTAAAAACTCATTTCTCTTTTTACTTTACGATTTTGATTAAAAAGTAAAAATGTAGATGAACAAATCTTTTTTATTATTTATATTTGAGGTAGATTATAGATGTAATTTGTCAATAATTTAGAGGGTAGTTTTGTCCAAAAATGTTTCCCAAACTTCTTTGCTTTTTAATATAGTATAAATGTATAAAAAATTAATTTGTATAAAATTCAAGTGAAAATGATTAAAAGTACTCTTTGGCAAATTAAGTAGTCTATAAATTATTGATTTTAAAGCTAATAGCCTATGATATTATAACTATTCACTAAACAATTTCATCTAATTAATTACACAATATTATAACTCTTCAAATTTGAACATTTCAAGCAATATATATTTCATTTTCATCAATGACCACGTCCCATTAATATTTATTTTGTTTGAAGGGTTTTTTTCTTCTTCTTTATTTGCCGATTCTTCGATTTAAAAGTACTATCCTTAAAAAGGACATTAAAGATAGCTAGATTAGTCAGACACTTGCTCACTTCATTTGAGGTCAAAAATTTGAGTCTCTCATCCTCATTTGGTGTAATATCTTTAAAAAAAAACAATAAAAGCATCCCATTAAAATATAATTTATGGAGGCTATGAAACATTTTCACTAATTTTATTTCATTATGGTCTTCATTTTTTCTACTTTTTTTTATAAAAGTCGTTAATTTTAATTTAATGATGTAACGCCCCGTTACTTTTGAAGTGAATTTTATTTTATTTTATTTTATTTAGTCTAATATTAATTTTTTTTGCTCGTTTGTTTATTTAGAAGTAGTTAAGTTAGTTTATAATTAACAACATGACATAACGAGCACTCGGTACTAATTTCTTAAGGAAATGGGAGGAAGGGGCATTTTAGTCTTTTACCTAAATTATATATATCTTTCCTCCTCCATTCTTTCACATTTAGGAAAACAAAAGAAAAAAAAAACAACCCATCAGCCCCCCCAAACCCGAGCAAGAAGAGAAGAAAAAAAAGAAGAGAAAGAAAGTATCGGATCTCCCTCATTTCTCGCCCGATTTCTTCGTGCCTTAGCTCATTGGAAAGCTCTTGACGTAAGCTCTCTACCCATTCCATCAATCGAGCCAATCTGTTCAGGGTCCGGAGGTTACGAGGTGAGAAAGATTTCAGAAAAATGGGTTTTTATGTTTTTCCTTTTTCCAATTTTGAATCAAGCTCCAATTCCTTTTTTCCTTGTGTTAGTTGTGGTTTATAGATAAGGAAAACACCTAAAATGAAGCTTGATTCCCTTGACCGAAAACCTGAGTCGAACAAAAACTCGAGCCCCTTGAATTTGCTTCGAACTGTGACTGTTTTTGGTGTTTAATTCCTTATTCAATTTTTGTTTTTCTTTGAGTTTTTGGTGAGAAATTAATGTTTACAAACTTCTAAAAGTGTTCCCCTTTGATACTAATATGGCCTAGGCTACTTTAAACATCACGGGATGTCTCGCATGTACAAAGAATAAAAAATTAGAGACCGAATCCTTTTCCCTTAACCTTGGCCCTTTGTTTTATCGGGCTATTTTGACATTTTTTTAGTAATTAGTTCGTTTGATGTTTGGTAATTAATACGTTTATTTATGTACTTTACTTGTAGGTTTGATCCGCGAGCAACCGTTCACGCATCCGACGAGTGGCGGTTTTCCTACGTTTCCTAGAGGTAAGTTTAAAATGAGCTTAAGTGTTTTTATGGGTTCGGATTACTTTACGAATTAGTTGGATCGAAGTTAAGGGGTGTATTGGTATAGAAGGATAGTGACATTGGAAGTATTTTTGGCGAAGGAAAGTGCATTTAGACGAGGCTCTCGTCATTGGTTGGCACCAAGTTTTAGGGAGTATTGTGTGAACTTTGAAGTTTAATAGGCTTGGTAATTGAGATGGTAAGTGACGGTTCGGGATGGAGACTTCTGAGGGAAAAAAAGGGGATTGTCCTAGTATGCGTTAGGCAATCTCCTAGCTAATGCTCTACTTACTTTAGGAGTTTTGATAGAATAGAAACCAAGGTGACAATGTATGTATTATGATGACAATGGTAAAAATGGTGACTTTTATACTTATAGCGATGGGATTCGCTACTTAGTGCTACCAAAGGGGTGTAGTACTGGCGTTGTGATACGCGGTGTGACTTGTGATTGGCGTTGTGATACGCGGTGTGACTTGTGATTGGCGTTGTGATACGCAGTGTGACTTTGTGATCGGCGTTGTGATACGCGGCACGGTAACTTGTGATTGGCGTTGTGATACGCGGTGTGACTTGTGATTGGCGTTGTGATACGCGGTGTGACTTGTGATTGACGTTGTGATATGCGGCACGGTAACTCGTGTTTGGCATTGTGATACACGGTGTGATTTGTGAATGGTCGTTTAGCCTCATTGTATTTATGCTCGGTTTTGTGGATGAATGCTTTATTGGTAGGAGAAACGCGTTAGGATTGTTGGACACTATTTCCGATAAGTACTTCGGTCCATAGATTCACTTGAATTATTTTTATTCTCACTAACTTTATGCTAATGTTGCTACACTACAATCTTTACAGGTACGCTTGTGGAGGAGGTCGGGGTAGAGGTCGTGGTGCTGCTTAACTGGTCGTGCAATGAGTCCGGGATATGGATTTACAGCATCATGGAATGCTAGTCTTTTGGTTGTTTGTAAACTTGTTTAGTTATTGACTTGAGCTCGAGAGAGCGTTGTTTTTGAGTTTTAAACTTAGTATGATGTAGTTTATGTTTTTTTTAAACTTAGGAAATGCGTATTTCCCGTTTTCTTTGATGTGAACTATGTAAACAGGTTTTTGTTAGTTCAAAATACAAATGGATCCACGCAAATTTTCCGTAAAATTTTTGCCTTCCGCTGCGTAATGTTTTAAGTGTTTTAAAAAGGAGTCGGGTCGACACAAATGATTTTTTAAAAAGAATATGAATTATTTATTTAAATAAAAATATAGTAACATTTATCCAACAAATATTAAATTAGAACAATTATAATAATTATTTATACTAACTCAAATGTTTTCATAACTTGAGAGTTAGAACTTTCATCATTGACTTTCATCCTTCCACAACTCGAACGACGAAGCCATCTCATCTAACAGGCTCCAAATAATATTACCCATAAACGTGTTGCCAAAATTTTCTACTCATTGATTTGATCCAAAATATTGAGGTGTGAGGGGAAAAGAGGTAGAAGCTTGATGAATTCTGCATCCTTGAATTCAATTTCTTGGCTTTGATCCTTCTTCCAGAAGTTAAATCAATGGAAGGAAAAATATTTATGAAGTAAATGACAAAGTAGCAGAGAAACTCAATAATGAATCACATTTAACTTAGGCGTATATACCACAACTAAAGTTATAGTAAGACAATCTATAAGAATGATATAAAAAAGGACAATACTTTGAAATATATTGGCTTATCTAACCTTTTTGAGGTTCAATTTTGCAGTGATGAGTCTAAACAGTGCTTGAACCAATTCCCTCACCGAGCCTCCCTGCCAACCAAAAAAAAACATAAAGAATTAAAGCATCAACATCAATTGAAAAGACCATCTGTATATTTTAATGCCATGGGTTTTCCATTTCAAATAGTCGAAAAAACAACACCATACAAAACATATATTTAATAGTTGTTAAAAATAAACTTTGGTCATAATTTTCAAAGTTTTCATGAATCCTAATGAGGTTACCTGACTTTTTATGACATGGTTAGTCTTAAAAATTCTTTCTCAAATTGAACTATTCTAAAAAAAGGTTATCAATGGAATAATGAATTACAATATAGCACAAAAAATGGGTAAGAAACAACATTGTTTAATAAGGAGTTAGAAAAAATAAAAAACAAGGAGATTGACCATATTATTCAATAATAAAAAATAAAACAAGTTTAATAAGGAGTTAGAAACAACATTGTAATGTAGATTCGACATAAAGAGCCATATAGACTAATTATCTAAGGAAATATACTATTCTTACATAAGAAGCACAACAAGAAAGACCAGCAAAGTATAAAGGATGTGAAACGGATGAGAATTTGGTTGTCAAATTTACAGTAATCTATTTCTTTCGGATGTCGCTGCTTTCTTTCTGTAAACGAAAAGACTAATGATATATTGAATTAGGTTAAATTGTATGGAGGCTACATCAACTTATATAGAAAAGTAAACCTAGCTAGACTAGGAAACTAACTTAAACAAGTAAACTAAAAGATAAGGAAAATATCCCTAATCTAAATAAGAAATATCATAAATATATATTCTAACATCTCCCCTCAAACTCAAGATGGCATAACAGAGACCAACTTGAGTTTGCTAAACACGTGACTTAAATATGACTTTGTGAATCAATGCCTTCGTTGAGCGGAAGCTATGAGAGATGTCTGGAGAAACAATCAACATCACAATGCGGAAACAACGATCAGTTGAAATTGATGTCGAACAAAGATGTCTGGCAAAACCGACATCGAAACAAAGCAGACCAACAAACAAAATTGACGTGATTATTGACTTTTGGACAAACGGTATCACCGGCGGTTTCTCTTCCAAATAACCACAACATAATGTTAACCCAAAATCCAAACCCTAAATTTATCTAAGAATAATGAAGAAACCCTAACGGCACACCAAGGTCCACAAAATCCAAATAAATGACTTGAGATTACATCCAACTAGAGCTATCAAAACCCAACAAACGACTAACAGTCCCAAATTAGCCAACGAACGAATACAAAACTAGATTCGGACATAAAACAAAACAAAAACACTAAAAATCAGATTTTGACAATATGGCAAAGAATCAAATCTGGACAGCAAGTAAAAACTCTATTTTCGTCCCAATCGTGCGCTGTTTTCTTCTTAAACCACCTGATTTCGTTGAAAATTAAGGTTCCGGTAAAAATCAAGATTCCGATGAAGTTCCGGTAACCTGAGGGAGATGGAATCTGGTTACCGACAGCGGTAGACTCCGGCGACCGACTGACAGCGGCAGACTCCGGCGGGAATTGGTAGTGGCGGACTCGATGGGCAGTGGTTCATCCTACGGGGTGGTGACCCAAACAACCACTCAAAGGTTGTATTCCAAGATCCAAACCCTAGATTTATCTAGATATAATGGAGGAAGAAACCCTAACGGCACATCAAGGTCCACAAAACTCAAATGCTACTAACATCCCTCAAAGCTCGTATTTCATACGTATGTTCCATGGTAGTCACCCCACCTGAGATTAGCACATAAAGTCCATGAAATCATTATTTTCCATAAATATTGAACATTAAAAAAATAGAACTTAAAGAATCAATGAATTCACATATTTTTACTCTTTACTCTAGAAAAATGAAAAAGAAAATCAAGACAAGGGTGATAAAAGAAAGGCAATATTATAAAATGGGTATAATCATATACTTCATCTTTACTCTTTCACATCATCAAAAAAGAATTTCAATCTAATTTTAGAACAACAAAGTGAACCTATCTCTATAAAAAAAACTACTCTTTCTTGTTAAATCTTACAAAAATAAGAAAAGAGATTAAACTTTTCAAGGTCTAAAATGGGAAAAGAAAGAATCAAACCAGAAACACCAAGAACATAGCCAAACAAGGATCCTCCAAGAGCAGCAACAATGCATTGCAACCAGTAATGAAATACTGAGAAAGATTTAGCCCTTTTCAATGCCATTGCTGTTGTAAACCCTCCACCAGCCATTTTTCTCTATATCTCTCTTCAAAATTATTTTTCTTTTCATCCTATATATATATATATATATATATATATATATATATAGACTACAACAAATATTGCTTTTTATAGCATCCAAAAAGCGCTATGATTGATTTGTCATTGCGTTTTTCGTCATGCCATGGTTGCCCACATAATTAAAAGTCTGAGACATTTTATAGCGTTTGATTCACGCTATCACATACGCTATAAACATTTTAGGCGATTGCATAATTTGAATGTTATGAAAATATAACATAACGCCTCTGAAATGCTATGATAACCTATAATATAGCTATTTCTAAATGCTATTGTATACTTGTAATAGCCTTTTACTAACGTCGTGGTTTTTCGCATAATTTATGGTCATATATATTTTATAGTCTTGTGATCAATGAACAATTTACAATAGAAGCATGTCTACTATATATTTGAATACGTGCACATAATTTCTAAGAATTTTTCAATGAGGAGGAAACATGAGTAAATTAGAATGTGTGAGCACATGCAAGTGACATATAAGTGACATATGTGTGAAACAAAAATAACCAACCTGTTGATGAGTACTTCTTAATGCTTCTTAACATGGTCCTGAAATTTTTTTGTGGAAAATGACCCTCGGCAGCAGCAAAATCATATGCTTTGTGACACTCAGCTTTGTCAATACTCTGTAAATCAATGTATGGCGTAAATATTACAACCTACTTCATTGAATAAAATTTTCAAGTACATCTATTAAGTACTAAAAGTGGCACAATTTACTAATGCCCATACTGCATAATTGAAATTCTCGATCTCAAAGAAAGGAGGGCAAGAGGTACATTGAAAGAATTCCATCTCTAATGTATTTGTCTTTTCCATGTTAACTGATAGTATGATATTGATAACATACAATGCAGATATCCAAAAAACGAAATGGCCAAAATAAATGCTCGTAAGCATAAGAGCCCTACACTCATCTATAAACAATTTTTAGAACAATTTTTATCACTACATGCAAATGTGCACTTCTAGGAATAATAGATTAAAAGTTTTTCTAGTCCATTTTTCTATATCTTTTTGAAAAATGTGTGAGAAGCTTCAATAACCGTATGTGTTAACAAGAAAGCTTGAAAGTTGTTCCCTGTCATGGGAGATGCCAACCATCTCTCCTTTCATCAAACACGTGAGAAGCTTCGATAAGTAACAAAATTTTTTACTTCTACACTAAAACTCACCGGATTCCATTGCAGTAGAACACGGACCAACCATAAAGCCCAAACATTTGGAAACCTGATATCACAGTGAAAACAAATTAAGACAAGTCAAAGACTAGTAGGAAATAAAATTAAGAATGACGATAAATCTCATCACATAAATCCCTTGACTATCATTCATGTTCCTTTATAGCCATAATATAATATCAAAATTTTGTATTTTTTAAGAATGCTACCAAGATTTCCCGCATTTCCCAACTTACATAATTCACACAAAAACACACTCACAAAATTTCTCAGAAAAAATAACTAAATAAAACCAAAAATACAACACTCTTTGTTGTTCTTGCTCATAAATCATACTATACAAAATGAACAGACAATTGATTCATCAACCTTCGAAACTCAGAAATGATTCATCGACCTTTTAATGATAAACGTTGAAAGGAAAACAAACCTTGATGACAATCATCCTCTCAGCAATAATCCATCATCCTTTGAAACTCTCGTCAGAGGACTCGTAACATGTCTAAACTCCAAATTCAAATAAAACAATCAAATTAAAAAAAATATATAGTTTCATTTGTAAAATATTAAACACATCTCATCTGAAGAAAGAAAAAAGGCCCTAAATTTGATTTTGTGGTGAAAATAATGAGCGAGAGCGAGAGTGAGAGTGGAGATGAACATTAGATCGAAAACTAAGAGTGAGTTGCTCACAAAATTTCAAGGAAAACTAGATAGAAGACTCAGATTGAGAGTGAGAGTTAGAGACGAAGAGATATAAAGAGATGAAAAGAAACATTTTGATTTCATGGAAAATCCTTTTGGTACGCTCCCTTTCGTCGAAGTTGAAGAGAGCGTGAGAGAGACAGAGATGAGGAAGTGCGAGAAACAGAGACGCATTCGAAGGAAAAACACACTTCATCCTTCGATTCGATTCACCAAAGTCATTTTGCTTCCTTCGATTCGATTAGTTCACCCTTCGATTCACCCTTGCAGCCTTCAACGATTTTGACTTCGATTAGGGTTTATATGTGTTGAGACGAGAAAATGAGAGAGACAAGTTGCTTCGTTTAAGCGAGAGAGCGAGAATAGAAAGGGAATAGGTGATGTCTTTTTTTTTTTATAACTTTTACTGTTCATCTGTGACGACCCGACTAATTCTAAGATCCCAGGACGCGAGTACGCAAAACGAAAGCGAAGAATTTAAAACTTAAATAAATTGATTTAACAAAATATTTGAAATTTCGGCATGATGTATACGTAAATTCTATAAACACACATAAAACATAAAACCTGTTTATCAAGCATACTCGGCTCGTCGGCCATATCAAAATATCATTTATAATTCAAAGTCAGAAAGTAAGGTGCACCAGAAACTACAAACCGTTACTTTATCAAAATTATATACATAAGGTTTAAAAGTCTTGACTCTACAACATAAACACTATACTCCAAAGAAAACGAACATTCCCAGAAAGCGTGGCTCGCGTGACCGAAGGCTAATCCAAAAGACTTCATTTCGTATGTCAATGAGCACCACCTGCCGCACCTCGCCCACGACCTCTCCCGGTACCTGAAAGGTGATATAGAGCACCTTTGAGCATGACACTCAGTGAAAACAAAAGGAATAAAAACGATGATATGCAATGTTCGGAATGTTATGCACAATGTAATCAGATACTAAAGTATGCATAAAACATGCTCAGAAGAGTAAACGTATAAGATGGACCAAACCATTGGTATTTCAAGTTCGAGGCAAAACCGAGTCAACAACCATTCAACCAATATCACCTTCTTTAATACTTTCCGACCATATAGTTTCCACAAAACTTTCCCGTGTCTCACTACACGCATTACATACATCATGTCATAAAAACACTCGAGCCACAACTCACTAGTTCTTCCAGGTTATTGTAATAACCACTCTAGCATCCAGGCTATCCACCACACAGCGCCTCGGAGCTACACCACTTCTACCACGGTAACCATGTGTAACGTCCAACAACCACTCACCATTACACGGGTTACAACCCCATGGCCAATCATTACATGAAATGCATGAATGAAGTGAGATGAAATGGAATGCACTAATCATGCTTTCTTTACCATTGTCATCGGAAATGACATTTAAGCACATCAAACGCAAGTAAGAAGAGTTCCCAATCAGCATACAATTCAATCTATCACTCGACACTTTCAAAGTACACAGTAAGTATATCAAACTTCAAGCATGATACCGTAGCATTTCGCTAAACTTTACTCGTCAAGCAATAATCTAAAACATATCGAGCATGAATAACATAAATCCCAATTCAGTATATGACTCGATCTTTGACTTGAAAAGCGAGTAAAACAAGTAAACATGTCAATCTATCTCAATTTAGATATATGAAAGCAAGTAAGCATGTCAAAGTATCTCAAGTTGTATATAAACGCAAGTGGTTTTAAGCAATTCCGCTCTTCCAACTCTTAAGAGCGAGTCAAGCTTGGATCTCGTCTCTCATTACTTTCACAACTCCATTTTCCTTCCAAATCATACACCAAAATGCTTGCAAACCAGCCATGACCATTTCCAACCCACATCCTTCCTCTAACAATTGCAAACAACACCGCCGTCACTGTTTTGATTCTTTTTTTTCTCACCTTCACAATTAAGCTCTAAACTTGCTCGTGCTTGTCCGTCTCCTACATCAAACCATCCCAAACATATTTAAGCTTATAATAAAGTAAATATCTCAGCCCAACAAGAACAAATATGATATTCAACCCGGTTAGTGGAAAAAGTCCTAAAACTAGCCAATTTTAATGTGTAGTTTTTTGGCCAAATGGAGAATTATCATAAATTCAGTGGTTTGCCTTCCTAGGATGTTTTTCATGTTTAAAATATATAATATAAACACTCAAAAATTTCAGAATTGAAAACCTCTCAATAAAAGTCAAGAAAACTCAAATTTTGTAAAAGCTAGAAGCTTGGAATCCACCATGGAGTTTTTTGAAAACTTAAATGCATCCATGGCTTACCTCCCCTAAAGACCTCATGAACAATGAAACTTAAAGCTTGTAATAACCAATTTAATATAGATTTCCAAAAATTAAGTAAAAGAACAACCGCCAAGGTGATTCTAATCAACAAATCAAAAGAAACCCCAAAACTCATAAAACCTAGGATTACAAGTTTGAATGATGGAGAAGGAAGGTTTTCACAAGAGAGATGAGGGGGGGGCGACGGTGATGAAGAGGAGAAGGAAGAGAATTTTTTTTTTTCCCTTTCTTTTCTTTAACAAATTCCTCATATACTTTTAGTTTATCAAAATTAGAATAATAAGTAAATTCTATTTACCCAAAGGTCCCTCCACCTCCTAAAACAAAATTTAAGCCCCTTCTCTCCTTTTCTTTGCTATTATACCCTTACTCTAAAATCCATTTACTTAACAACCCTTTTCCCAACTAAACAAGGTTAGTAATTTTCCTTTTAATAACTTCTCACCCATAGTTAAACTAACCATGGTTAATTACTAACTACCCAAAATACTTAGCAAATAATTTTCCATACTTAAAAATACCAATTAAAATATACCAAAATAAGGGAAATTTCTAATTACCCCACAACAACCTTCGGGTCCTTACATCATCCGTGTATTTTATAAAAGTGTAAACTTTTATAATGTGTAATGTCACCTAATCCCATATTTCTTATAGTGAGTGGACTTGAGGAAGTTAAAAAAAATATCCTCGTAGCCACACCATTACCTCAAAGGTCAAAAACTATTTCTCAAGAAACCCGAATGTTTTAGAATCTACTATTAAATCGAATATAACAAAAATTAAGGGGGAGGACAAAAATTATCATGTAACTACTAGTAATTTAATAAAATTAAAAAACTACTAAAACTATTTATGAATGCGCTACTATTTCAGCAAAAAAATCATTACAAAATTAAAAAATTATTAAAAAATTAAAAATTAACTAAAACTATCTATAAAATTCATTATAAGAAACAAAACCCTAAACCACGACATTGGTTAATATTCTGAAGAAGGTCATAGACATCCAAGGAAGGATAAAAAAAGCATATGCTCTCAAGCCTGGCGAAGAACGAATTGTGAAAACAAAAGAAGAACCCAACTCCATGGAGACCTCATCACTCTATTGCAATGAAATAGTATCTTGTTTATGGACCTATAAAAAGTAGTATGAAAAAATATTATTTAACACATCATCAATTAAACGAAAGTTAAAAAAAATATTTAAAAGTACTCATGAGAGGAAAATAATATAAACAATCTACATACTTATGATTTGTCAATTAACAGTCCTCTTTACTCCAACTCTTATTCATGGACCTATAAAAAGTAGCATGAAAAAATAATGACATCGAAGAAGGATTACAAGACTCTACAATATAGTCAATTTACTGACATCATCATGTTGTTAGATTATCAAAAACACACATTCCACCATTCAGTGTCTACTCTCCCTAATGTGTTACTATTAATGACACCAAAAATCCCAAAATTGTGGTGCTGAAGCAAAATGGATAATGAAGGACCTCATGTGTAAGAGACTAGAGATTGCAAAGTTAGGAAAAATTGACTAAAAAAATATAATGAGTTTTTCTTGTTGATTTGGGTTGTAACTAAGAGAGAACAAGTAAACGTTTCTTCAAGTAATCTAGTATAGGACCTACTATGATACATGTTTCTCACATCGTCAAGGCTATGCAAAATAAGAAAGAATGACATGGTACTTTACATAAAAAAATATTTAAGAGATATGGATAGAAAGAGTCTACACGATTACAAGTACTCATATAAATTAATTGACCACCATTGGATATTATAAATATAGATTAATTAAAGTGTTGGAGAATTTTATTGATGGCAACTATAAGAAACTTAAAATGGGAATGCTTCTTTCTTGAAATTTGAAGGACCTAGGAGGGGGGGGTATTTCATTTCAGTCAAAACCCACATCAAATGAAGAACAAAATTAATGAGCTTAAACCAAGAATTAGAGAAAATGTTGTCTGTTCAACGAATCGAAACTCAATGAATCTATAAGAGAAAAAAGAGCCACTTAATGAACATAGAAATGAAATGACTAAATGAAAAGCATAGAGAGACAACAAAGGCTGAAAAGAAAAATGAATTAAAAATCAGATGATAGAGAAGAGAGCGTTACGTTGTTGCGTGGAGTTGCAGAGAGGCGATTAGAAGAGGGAGAAGAAATGATGAAGAGTGAAGAAGATACATAACGAAAACGTAGATAGTTTATTACATATGTAGATGCTAGAAGCACTATTCAAAAATCTTGTTCTAAAAGATAAAAAAAGGGTTTTGAATACAGCATCCAATTTCCCCCTTTCCAAGTTATATATGTTAATCACAATCAGACTGGCATCCAAAGTCATAAGAAGCATGGTTATGGATCAAATTTATCCTTTAACTAATATAATAGCTATCAGATTAAAGTAAAACGAAAAAATAATAATGTAAATTAGAAAGGTAGAAAAAGAGAAAGTGATTATTAGATTACTTTTATTAACATACGCAGCATCCAACATTAATTTCAACAAAGAATCGAGTGGTATGCACTCCCTGTAACAACCCGGATTTTCACTCAAGGGCATTTTAGCCATTTCATCAATTTTGATCCAATCAACGTCATTTTTAGTTCATATTAACCGTCACGTCGATACAAATCCAATGCAATTGACTACGCCCAATTCCGAGTTCCGAGTAAAAAGTTATGGCCTGAATACCGTCTATGTCCTTAACTTCTATTATTTCTTTCAGGGGCATTATCGTAATATTCAAGCCAATCATTTGACACTAAAACCTAGGTCAAATCTCATATATTTCTTTTCTTCTTATCTTCCTTAACCAGCCGCAACACCCGTTCATCACCGGACGTCAATTTCTTGTTCGTTCCAATTCGGTTCAGGGTCAATTTTGGCTCAATTTGAGCCGGTTTTCGTCCCGTTAGCTTGGTTCTCACTCAATTAACTTTAAATTAATATTTATTCAGGTCTTGGGCATCGTTAGGAGCCTTTTTGGATTTATTTCGTGGTCGATTACTCGTTCAATTTGCAATTAAGGTAGGTTAATTCCTACTTAGAAGTTAAGTTGAATTCCTTGTGTTTGCTTGTTTCTTATGTGATTATTATGATATTTTTTGGGAGATGATTTATTGATTTTAAATATTATTATTATGTGCTCGTTTGATTTGCAAATATTGTATTTATTTTGTTTATGTTCGTTAGTTGGCTAGGTGTTATAATTAGGGTCTAATAACGGTTTAAGTTTAAACTAACTTAATAAACACCTATTAAATTTGTAGAGCTGAATGCTTAGCATGACACGTATCATGAGTGGCCCTATACCCCACTATGATACCTATATGCAAATTTAATAGTAACAAAGAGATAAAGTTTGATTGGTGGTTATAACTCAAGTCGAACATAATAAACACTTTTTAAATTTGTAAAGCTGAATACTATGGCACGTATAATGGCTTGCCTTGATACCTATTTCCAAGCTGGATAGTATGGCTCGTATAGTTTGTGGTCGCGTATTCCACATTTATACCTATGTACAAATTTAATATAAAATAAGAGATGTTGTGGGCTAAGTACCTACTAATTATTATAAAGTGTGAAAATGGACGAGTATCCATAAAGTCTTATAATCATGTTGTTTAAATTTTAATTTACTTACTTAAGTTGGGATTTATTCTACTAAGCTAAAAACTCACGGTATTCGAATGCCCTGCATACTTTTATTTTGCAGGTAACACTGATATTAATGGAAACCATGGCGATTGACGAGGATGGTGCTACACTGAGAGGCCCTTAGGATATGTTATTAGTTTATTTATTTATTTTTCGAACATTCCTTTTTGCTGATTACAATTATTTTATGAATTTTTATTTTATTATTTTATTTGACTTAGTATTTGAACAATGGCGCCGAAAATAAATGTTTTCGTTTTAAAATGGTTATTTGATTTTAAATTAAGCTTCCGCAATTATTTGATTTTTACTCTGATTTATTTATATTTTAAAGGAGTCATTATTTATTTATTTATGGTTATTTTGGGTCGAGTCGTTACACGCCCATAGTCTGAATCGATGTTGAACCAATACAATCCACAAATGCAGTGATGGAACCTCCGTGGAATGATTTTCTAACGTTCTTAAACTCCGGGCTTTATCAAACCAAAAGAACAATCTAATGATTAGAACTCAAAAAAAAGAGTTTTAGCTCTTTTGGCTGACTTTTAGCCTTTTCGATAAGGCGGCTATCAACATGTGTCCCAAAGTGACGTCCATTTTTTGGTAATGGGTGTGCTCAAGATAAAAGTTTGGAATTCGACCTCCACCACGAATAAGAGTATTCGGGTTGGATAGGCAGTAGAGATAGGAACTCCTATCTGTAGGGCGGGCGGATTTTGTCGTTGTTGGCCTCTCACTAACACATCATCTATCCTACCTAAATCGTCACCCTTTTTTTTTCGTTCTTCGAATGACACGCTAGTGGAGGGCGGTGTGTACAGGGCCCATGTACATATTCACTTCGGCATGCTGATCCACGATTACTAGCGATTCCAACTTCATGTTCCCGAGTTGCAGAGGCGGCGAGCAGAAGTAAGGTTATTAGATACCTCAGATAGTGGAGAACAGCCATCGGGCCGGATTTGTCATCAAATTGAGATTATTTCGTTTCTTTCTGATCTACGGTCCCTCAAAGCGAGGGGTTAGAGCTTAGTGACTTCATAACCTTTGCGTAGTATAGTAGAATGAAGGATACACACTGACGTTCTCTTATCTATTAGCCTAAGCGTCTTTGCTAACTTGCTCGTTTACTCAGTTGATCAAGAGCAAGACCCAGCCACAGATGCACCCGCAGGCGGCAGGCCGCCACGTGAAGCTCATCGGATGACAAATAAAGAGCATGGCTTTTTTCTACGACAATCTCTCAACCCCTCCAATTACTTCCGGAAAGCCCAGAAAGCGATTAATTTATCCTTTAACCTCGCTCTAATTCCTCAACCCTTTGATGAAAGCCCTTTAAGCTCGGACATTCTTGGGAGGATCCCGCTCCTAAACATAAAGGATAGGGGGGTTGTCGAGCTAAACTAGTAACAAGCACACCGAGCAAGAGAGTTAGAAAGAAAGTTTGTCAGGGGCGGTAGTGGGGATGCATTGATCGACAGGGAGAGGGACGAAGAAACTCGATCGGCTACTAAAGACAAGCAAGAGCCAAGTACGAGTTGGAAGAGGAATTTCATCAACTACGCTCGCTTCCTCCCGGTTCTCATCTCAAGCTGAGGTATAGACGGAGTTTCCTGCCTTCCATCACAAATCTTGGTCTTGCGGTGGATTCACTCCCATTACGAGAATGAAATGACGCCTGACCCGCGCGCGGTTAGGAAGATTGGCCTAAATCTCAGTGTAGGGCCTCTTTCTCAATGATCAGTTCGCCTCCGTTCTATTGAAAGGTCTCCATTCCTACGACAATTTTGTCAACGAACACGTCTCGGGTCGAGAACTTGATTCCGCGGCGACTGCGGTCGAACTCAAATTCTAGAAATCTGTCGGGGCCCTTTTACCAAGTCTAGCGGATAGAATACTAACTAAATCACATGTATAAATTCTAGTGAACATTCAACATTGAGATTAACAAGTGTATGTGTTTTACCTTGATCTTCACTCCCAAAGGGGTTGAAACTTCTGTCATACATCTCAAATCTCAACTAGCTCAAAGCATGGGGAAGGAACGATTGGCCACAAGTGACATGATTCATTTCATGAGTACTGCTTCTTCCTGCAGATGCTCAAATAAGTTGCAGGGCAAGTAAATCAAATAAAACATTTAGTGATTATGTATACTAATTTGATAGTGACAGGCTAAGATATCCAACAAACAACAAGACATGGCAGGAAAAGTCTTCAAAAAGATTAGAAAGAAATAAATAGACAATAGATCAATACCAAACAGTTTAGTGTTCATCAGCTACAAACATCTACGAGAACATTTTTGTTGTGTTAAATGATCAATTAAATTCTCTGTAGAAACATTTACATCATGGTATTGGTTACAAAAAACGTAGAAATCTTCAAAAAAGAAAGAAATCATGTAAAGACCCGAAATTTCATACACAATTTAAAATAGAGTGACACAGCGGAAGTCTAGAATTTTCAAAAAAATCGACATGGTGCCGTTTGTATTTCGGATTAGCCAAAACCTGTGTACAATTGTCCCAAATCAGAGAAAGCGATAAAAGCGAGGAATGCGCATTCCATAACAGTTTAAGTCCCAAATGGACAAATATAACATAAAAACAGTAAATTGCTCTCTCGAGCTCAAAATACAAATCCAAAGTATGTGAAAATCATAAATCAAAATGCGAGAGTTTTCATGCATTCAAGAATGCTCAAAATGATTCAAGTCCATGTCCTTTTTTCATCATCCCGCGATCACGCGGCACCACTACCTCTACCTGAAAAAAAATTAAAGTGTAACAACGTTAGCATAAAAATGCTAGTGAGAGTAAAATGGAGTCATGCAATGGACGAATTCCACATCGGAAATTGTGTCCAAAAACCTAGCATGCTCTTTACTACCCATTCTATACTCCCAACATCCTATACCCACATAATTCGATTCCAAAAGTACGTTCCACATTTACCAAAGGAAACATTTAAACCACTACTTACAATCAGAATTTCATGTAACACCACTAATGTTCTCGACCAAGAAACATTAGTAAAATACGCACGTTACCATCAATATTCTCGACCCAGAATATTGCAAAAATGATATTACCACCGCTAATGTTCTCGACCAAGAACCATTAGCCAACCACATTATTATTTCTAATATTCTCGACCAAGAATATTACCAAAATGATATCATCATCGCTAATGTTCTCGACCAAGAATCATTAGTCAAACACATTATTATCTCTAATATTCTCGACCAAGAATATTACCAAAATGATATCATCACCGCTAATGTTCTCGACCAAGAACCATTAGCCAAACACATATTATCTCAATATCTCGACCAAGAATCTTACCAAAATGATATCATCACCGCTAATGTTCTCGACCAAGAACCATTAGCCAAACACATTATTATCTCTAATATTCTCGACCAAGAATCTTACCAAAATGATATCATCACCGCTAATGTTCTCGACCAAGAACCATTAGCCAAACACATTATTATTTCTAATATTCTCGACCAAGAATATTACCAAAACGAAGTTACCACCGCTAATGTCCTCGACCAAGAGCCATTAGCCATATAAATTTCCCCTTTACTATAAACATCACAACCTCAGGAAATTTGACAACCCGGCCTGTTTCATCTAAGGTCCCCAATATTTCCATAATCACGTCGTTCATTGACAACCTGGCCTGTTTCATCCAAGGTCCTCAATATTTCCATAATCACGTCGTTCATTGACAACCCGGCCTGTTTCATCCAAGGTTCCCAATATTTCCTTAATCACGTCGTTCATTGACAACCCGACCTGTTTCATCCAAGGTCCCCAATATTTCCTTAATCACGTCGTTCATTGACAACCCGACCTGTTTCATCCAAGGTCCCCAATATTTCCTTAATCACGTCGTTCATTGACAACTCGGCCTGTTTCATCCAAGGTCCCCAATATTTCCATAATCACATCCTTCATTGACAACCTGACCTGTTTCATCCAAGGTCCCCAATATTCCATAATCCACTATTCAAACTACCATTAGCCCACCACCGCAATTAAACATAAAAATAAAGTATATAACCGGGTCGAACCCGTTATCACTACGATAAAAAGTAGAATACGCGCGTAAGAACCAATAATCAAATAAATATAAAGTGCAAACGTAAGAAACGATAAATCATGCTATTAGCCATTCTATGAAGGAAAAGCATATACGAAGAATACAAAGACGAATAATGAAAACGGAAAACATTGTTTCACTAATCATACGCCCAACAGTTAGATTTTTCCCATATCCCAATTCCAATTCTCACCCTAGGCTGAACTTTTCTTGAAACCAATCCCGAATATTCCCATTCATCTTGAAACCTCCAATTACAATAGTAAACTTTACTTTACATTTCCAATTTTATATCTAAACTTTGAAATACAATAAAACCAATGTAATAGTCACAACACTCACTCCCGATAATCATCAAAGCAACCAAAATTCTCATAGGAATTCAATTTCACATACCCTCTTATACTCAATTAACAACTCGTCATGCAATTCATACATAAAATCAAATAAAACCACTTTAAACTCACCTTGGAAGCTTAGGGAAGTAGCTAAATTCAAGAACCGACCTCAATAAGAAGAAATTATTGCCCCTAGAGTTTCCCGGAACCGTGGTGGACGTTCCAGCAGGTTTCAGGGAATTCTGGGCAGCAGGAAATCATCCGGTTTACGTATCTCGTTCCTTCCTTCATCTATTCGTATATCAACACCACGAAAACACAAAGAACGGCAAGGGGCAGTTCACCGTGGATCTGATTTTGGAGATGGAAAGCATAAGGAACGACCGCATGGTTCTCGGTAGTGATGGTTCACGGTGAAGAGAGGAGAACGACGGGTTTGCAACGGCGAGGGCGGTGGTGATATGGTGGCTGGTTAATAACGGGAGAGGGAGGGAGAGAGAGAGAGAGAGAGAGAGAGAGAGAGAGAGAGAGAGAGAGAGAGAGAGTGGGGCGCGAGTTCACGGCGGAGATGCAATGTTTCACGGGAAGGATCTTCCGGCAACTAAAGGGGAGGGACGTGCGATGGCTGTCTCGTGAAGAAGAAGAGAAGAACGAAAATTAATTTTTTTTAAAAAAAAAAAGTTAGGGGCAGCATGGCTTCACGAAGAAAGAAGGAAAACCAAAAATAAAATAAAATGGAAAGGGAGGCGACTACTGCTGGTCACGAAGAAGAAGAGAGGAAAGATAGGAATTGTGTTTTTCTCTCACTTTTGCCAAATAACTTGTTGCCCTAAAACTTGGGAAATTTGGGTAAAATGACCTCCAAAATCTTAGATTAATGTTTTTTGACCTCCATTTTCATTTTAACCTTTTTTGACCTTATGATGATGTCATATGTGTGTGAAAACCCCCTTTTACCCTCTCCACTCTCCTCTCCCTCATCTTTCCAAAAAGAAGAAGAAACTCAAGAAATGCATCTCTCTCTCAACTTCAACCATTGATTTTTCATCTACTTCAACTTCAACTTCCATTGATTCTCACATCTAACAACGAAAAGGTACACAACAATTCGAAATCTCAAAACTCGGATCTACGGATTTCCATGGATCTCCTAAAATTCGGATCTACGGATTTCCATGGATTTCTTTCGATTTCCATGGATTTCGAAGGATTTCCAAAACCGGACCTCGAACAACACAAGAAGAAGAAGAAGAAGAAGAAGAACCCATGAGAAGAAGAAGAACCCATGAGAAGAAGAAGAACCCATGAGAAGAAGAAGAAAAAAAAATTAAAAAAAAAGGGGGAACTCCGGAATCCGGATGTACCTTCCTCCGGAATTCGATTCCGGAGGTACCACCTCCGAATTTTGCGATTTTGATTTTTTTTATCAAAGGTTACCTCCGGATTCCGGAGGTACCCTCCTCCGGAATCCGGAGGTACCTTCCTCCGGAATTCGATTCTGGAGGTAGATTCCGGAGGAGGTACCTCCGGAATTTTGCGATTTTGATTTTTTTTTTTATCAACGGTTACATCCGGATTCCGGAAAAAAAAAATTAAAAAAAAAAGTTGTGGGATCTCCGGATTCTAAAAAAAATTAAAAAAAAGTTGTGGAGAACTCCGGAATACGAAGTTAACCTCCGGAATCCGGAAGAAGAAGAAGAAGGAAAAAAAATAAATTGGGGGGGGGGGTGGGGGGGGGCTGGCCCCCCAATTTTTTTTTTTTTTTTTTTCCGGAGTTCTTCACAACTTTTTTTTTACATTCCGGAGATCCCACAACTTTTTTTTTTAATTTTTTTTTTTCCGAATCCGGAGGTAACCTTTGATAAAAAAAAAAAAAAAAATCAAAATCAAAATCGGAGGTACCTCCTCCGGAATCAAATTCCGGAGGTACCTACTCCGGAATCAAATTCCGGAGGAGGGTACCTCCGGATTCTGGAGGAGGGTACCTCCGGAATCGAATTCCGGAGGAGGGTACCTCCGGAATCCGGATTCCGGAGTTCCCCCATTTTTTTTTTAATTTTTTTTTCTTCTTCTTCTCATGGGTTCTTCTTCTTCTCATGGGTTCTTCTTCTTCTTCTTCTTCTTCTTCTTGTGTTGTTCGAGGTCCGGTTTTGGAAATCCATGGAAATCGAAAGAAATCCATGGAAATCGAAAGAAATCCATGGAAATCGCATGGATTTCCTTCTATTTCCATGGATTTCGAAGGATTTCCATGGATTTCCTTCAATATCCATGGAAATCCGTAGATCCGAGTTTTAGGAGATCCATGGAAATCCGTAGATCCGAGTTTTGAGATTTCGAATTGTTGTGTACCTTTTTGTTGTTAGATGTGAGAATCAATGGAAGTTGAAGTTGAAGAAGATGAAAAATCAATGGTTGAAGTTGAGAGAGAGATGCATTTCTTGAGTTTCTTCTTCTTTTTGGAAAGATGAGGGAGAGGAGAGTGGAGAGGGTAAAAGGGGGTTTTCACACACATATGACATCATCATAAGGTCAAAAAAGGTTAAAATGAAAATGGAGGTCAAAAAATATTAATCTAAGATTTTGGAGGTCATTTTACCCAAATTTCCCTAAAACTTAGGGATAAGACCAAAAAGGTTGGTGGAGAGGCCCCACACTTTATAATTCTACTAAAATTACTAAACAACACCATTTAATAACCTAAGTTATTTAACTAATTTAAATAAATAACTAAATCAAGAATTAAATAAATAAATAACTAAATAAAATAAATAAATAAAAATAAAAAAATAAATTTACCACGAAATTAACGGGACGTTACAAATCAAGAGTGAGAAAAAAAATAGAAATAAAAAAAGGAAGAAAAATCAATAAAGCCTCAAAAAGAAAGAAAGAAAGAAAGCGCAATAAGGAAAATACTTATTAGAGGATGAATAATAAAAATCTTGCGTACCAATAAGGAGATGAGAAAACCTAGAGTAAAAATTAATTTATATATAAATGAAATACTAAACATTCTATCAATATTAGAAACAATGCAAATTTAATTACAATATAGATATCATAACCAAGTTAATTACTTAAAAAGTAAAATAAAATAATACCACTTTCTTAGAAGACAAAGAGTGATAGTAAAAAGACAACTTACGTTGTTGGTTGTTGGTTGCTATTCAAAATGACTTGTCGATACCACTATTCTACACAACCTACCTTTACAATTGAAACAAAACAAAACTCAAAGAATTCATGAGTGAAGAAACTAAATTAAAAAAAAAAATTGCATTGTATTACCAAAAAAGGCGGATAGCATAATATAAGATGATTGACAAACCTTCTCAGCATAAGATAAAGCTCCCCTCTCATCAAAGCGACGAACATTTCTGGTTTTGTAGGATCAATATTTAACAAGTCATGGACCAACTTTTTTAGCATCGAATAATCGGATTTTATCTTTAGAAGCATTGCATATTCCTCCATATACGTAACGAGAAATGGATCAATCGATCGTGCCTATATTGACATTGAATTAAATAATGAGTTGCTTGAGGGAGGAAGGGAGTTAAGCATTGTCGTAATAATATTGAAATTTGGTCATACCTCCTCAAAATTGATAATGGCATCATCACTTTTTCCTATGATGACTTCAACCTGAACACATACTTGAAAGTGATTATTAGATTACTTACATTAACATAAGCGGCAAATCCTTGACCCCATTCTAATTGTAAATGAAGCCATAGAGGATTACAAGCAAAAGAAAAAGGAGGGTCTTGTCTTCAAAATTGACTTCGAAAAGGCCTTTGATCATATTGAGTGGGGTTTTTTGGACACTGTCTTCCTTTCAAAAGGATTTGGTTCAAAGTGGAGAAACTGGATTTTGGGTTGTTTAAAAATTGCAAATTTCTCAATCTTTATCAATGGTTGTCAAAAAGGGTTTGTTAAAGCCTTTCGAGGTCTAAGGCAAGGTGATCCTCTTTCTCCTTTTCTCTTCAACTTAGTAAGTGATGTTCTCTCCCGTTTGATTAACAAGGCTGTCTCTTCTGGGGTGATTGAGAGTTTTCTTATTGGTCGTCAAAATCTAGTTTTATCACTACTTCAATTTGCTGACGATACTATTTTCTTTGTCGTTAAAAATGACCCTTTTATCATCAATCTTGTAGAGCTTGTTAAGTTTTTTGGAGTCATGTCTGGGTTAAAGGTAAATTTGACCAAGAGTTCTATCCTAGGCATTAATGTCCCAGTTTCTAGAGTTTCCCTTTTAGCAAGCACTATTGGTTCTGCTCATGGTTGTTGGCCTATTAAGTACCTAGGACTCCCTTTGGGTGGTAATCCCAATTCCATCTCTTTTTGGCAACCTGTTATTGACAAAGTTACATCCAGATTACACAGTTGGCAAAAGGGTTGCTTTTCTATGGGTGGTAGGTTGACTTTGATCTCTTCCTTTCTTCATAATCTGCCAATTTACTATCTTTCACTCTTTAAAATGCCAAAGAAAATTGTGTTGACTTTAGAAAAGATTTTTAGAAACTTTCTTTGGGATGATTTTAATGAGCATAAAAATTTTCACTTAGTTAATTGGAAATCTGTTTGTAGATCAAAACATTTGGGTGGTTTGGGCATTGTAAATCTTGAATTTAAAAATATTGCTTTGCTTGGGAAATGGATATGGAGATATTTTTCTGAATCAAACTCTTTTTGGGCTTATTTTATTAAAGGAAAATATGGTTCTTGCAACTTTGATTTGAATTCCTTGATAGTTAAGAATGGCTCTCTATGTAGACCTTGGAAAGCCATTTCGAGATGTGCTCCTTCTTTTGCTCTGTTCTAAAATTATTCCAGGTAATGGTCGTCTAACCCGGTTTTGGGAAGATCTTAGGGTTTCAAACTCTACCCTTTCTTCTTCTTTCCCTCCACTTCTAATCGCTTTTCTTCCATTTCTTCTCTCTTTAATATTCAAACTAATTCTTGGGACCTTTCTTTTTTATAGAAATTTCAAAGATGAGTTCTTCGAATTTTCAAGCTTGCTTGGCATCATCTCCCATTTTTCTCCCTCACCCTCTTCAGATAGACTTTCTTGGATACCCCATTCTTCGGGTTCTTTTTCTTGTAAATCTTTTTTTGACTCCCTTACCAATTGCTCTCCCTCTTTTGATCATTTCCACTCAATTTGGCTAACCGGATTGGAACCTAAAATTCAATTTTTCCAATGGACTTTTTCTCTAGGAAAACTCATCACTGGGGATATTCTTCAAAAACGGTTGCCTTCATCTTGCTTGTCACCACCAAGGATAAAAATGTCGATGTCAATGTCGATGTCGACAAGTCAATTTTACGGAGATGTCGATGTCGACGGATATTCCGGGAAAAATCACGGATATCACGGATAACCATATAAATTGTTTGAATTTGTGGATGAAACTTTCATTAGAGCTTAATTAAGCATTAAACCATCATTCTAAGTAGTTATACCAATAAAATACACATATATATGAACATTAGTAGTACAAAATATCAAAATTTAGGCGCAAAATAACATTTTTATAAATGATAGAGCCATTAATGCTGTTTACAAAGTACAACTAATAATTACATTACATGAACATCTAATAATGACATTTTGCGCCTAAATGTCGATTTTGATGTCGATAAAGATTTTTTTTATTTAATATAATTTAAAAACAACTATATCATAAAAATTAGATATAACATTTAATATAAATAAAAACATCAATAACTCATTATTTATATATAATTATTGAAATTTATGTAAAAAAATTTTAAGGATAAAATAGGAAACTCATTTTATCTTTAACTATTATAGTTTTGTATTCTTTTTAAATCTATCAATTTTAAAAGTTTAAAACTTAAATACTTAATAACTTAATATAATAAAAAAATAGACACAATTTCATTAAGGCCCAAACTTCTCAGTCAAAGCCCAACCCACATTTTCCTTTTGAAAACCCTAATTCTAATATTCAACCTGAGATTCCTTTCTCCTTCATCTTCTCTTTCATTTGGTTGCCCTAGCCGCCTCTCAAGTGTACGACAACTCTCTCATTTTTTTTTTCAAGCAACTCTCAAGTCTCAATGTAAAGACCCGACTCTTTAAAATAGAATTAGATAATAGTGCAAGCGAAAGACTTGAAATAGTAATGGAAAACCTGTAAATTGTTTAAACACTCTTTCATTTCAAAATGAAATCCAAATCCTTAATCATTCAAATATGGGAAGCGCTTCCCTTTTTAAATTCAAACATAAAACATGACAGTTCATAAACCCATGAAAGCCAGTAAAGACAATAAGTCATAAATAGCGTTGCTCATAGAGCTCACAAAATCCATAAGAAGGAAACTGAAACAAATAAACAAGTAGACAAGTCCATGGACTATACTGACTCATGTCCATCCATCATCATCGATCTGCTAATCACGCTGCACCAGCTCCACGAGCACGACCGCATCCGTACCTGAAAGTGTAATATAGTGAGCGGGGGGCCCAGTGAAGATAAATTGAATAGAAAGTAACTTTAGAACATCAAATCCCATCTGGATTTGTGTCCAACGAATCCTACTGTCTCTTAACTACCCAATCATACTTCCGAGAGCAGGGTTATATAATTCTCCCGAGGATAAAGGGGTAAGAAACACGATTAAGGATCAAATAAGTAATCAATCTCCCAACTCTAGATAATCGGGGCATGTAATCATAAGTTATTATTTTCAGGATAAGACCTAACATGGGTTGAGCTTCCAAGGTCTTAACTAATAATGTGAACGAGATCATAGAGCAGGGTACATAAAACCGGAGCATAGAACATATAACATAGGATATAGAGCAAGAACATAGAACTTGTGGATAATGTCAGATGGTGCAGCTCACGTAGTCTATGCACGATCTCATCATCTCACTCCAATATCAAGTAAAGCTCTCAAAGCCTTTACTTTCTTATCAAGAACCGATGCCCGCTCACGTAGTCGGTGCATCATAGAACAGATCAAATGCTAGGTCACGTAGTCTAAGCATTATAGAACAGAGAGCATGTAATAAGGAACATGGAATATAGAACAAGAACATAGAACATGTGAATAATGTCAGATGGTGCAGCTCACGTAGTCTATGCACGATCCCATTATCTCACCTCCAATATCAAGTAAAGCTCTCAAAACCTTTACTTTCTTATCAAGAACCGATGCTCGCTCACGTGGTCGATGCATCATAGAATAGAACCTCCTGGGTGAATAACGTCAGATGGTGCAGCTCACGTAGTCAATGCACGATCCCGTTATCTCACCAATGACATGCAAAGCTCACGTAGTCAATGCAGTCTATAATGTATATGTATCATAGCGATCATGAATAATACCAGATAATTTTAGCTCACACAACTAAATATTATCTCATTATTCAACTCCTCCGTTAATGCAGCTCACGTAGTCAATGCATACCTCAGGATACATATACCGAACCATGAATAATACCAGAAAATGCAAGCACACGCAGTCTATGCATTATCTCATTATTCATCACCAAGCAAACAAGTGTGATAGTAATGAATCAAGAATGCAGGAATCATAATATTATCAGAGAATCGAGTTCAAACCACTAATTAGTAACAGTAATCGGAAAAGAGAACGATTATCATTGGTTAAGAGCATAACATGTATAGGCTCGTAAGCACATGCATATCATTAATTCATGATAATCCTGCAAATCGAATGATTATAATATAGACCCAGTGCTGGAATACCCAGTCTCAGTAATAACTCAGTGTAATCATAAAACATCGATATCGTAACCAATTTCTAAGGGCATAATATAACCAATGCTGGGAAGGCCCAGTCTCAGTAAGAGTTAAATTAATCAGGGGTAGCTCGATAACTAAATTGAAAATCCAAGAGTACATGGTAAATATTCTTTAAGCGATAACCGAAGTAATCCAATGGTGTCATACTTAAACTCCCAAGAAATTGTAATTCCATAATTTCCCATATTAATTCTATACTCCCGATTCCTATAAACTCACGAAATTAGCATGCTTTAATTCACTTAAATCCAATTTAACTTAGCTCCCGAATCATACAAATCGTTCAAGTATTTGATTTCTAAATTTACTGTAAAATTCTATTTATCCTCACCTCGTAGCTAAGTAAACAAACAATCAACGTTCCAAAGAAGCGTCAAGCGTGCGAACAACCAACACCTACAAAATACCATTTAAATCCCATATTAACATTAATGGGATATTTCATTCCAAAGTTGGTATTAGTTTTAATATATAAGTATATATATTATTTTATTTTTGAAACAACTTAACTTTCCAAATAAAACAAAAAAAAGACTTAGTCACAAAACAAAACAAAATAAAATTATAAAAATAAATAAAAGGTAGGTTCAGGGGCGGTGGTTACTCATTTGGAGGATTTGAATCAAATAAGAGTTAAAAGTTTATATATATAAAATATTAAAACCAAAATTAAATCAAAAGCTTATAATTACATAATAACTATATTTGTATATATGTGTGGGCACGGACAGAGAGGAGGGATAGGGAGGAGTCAACAAAATTTATGTATATCAAAAGTTTATATACATATATTAATTAAAGAAAAATTTATATACACACGAACAGAGAAGTCAATGGAAAAATCCCAAAGGCAACATTTGACATTTTTGAACATGGGGTCTACGGCCACACCAATTAATTTTGGAGAAAATACAAATAAAATTAGTTAAAACATCTTTATGAATAAGAAAATAAAAGAATCCATATATATATATATATAAAGCTCAACCATGTGAATTTACCTCTTTCAATTTCAAGAAAAGGGACGAGGATCTTCTTCAAATTGAGAATGAGCTACCAAAACAAAGCCCCAATATTAACCCAAGAACCCACCAACTAGAGAAAATGGGAGAGAAAAGTGGAAGACAAAATCATGGATCCTTGGCCTTCAATGGAGGTCTCGGTAGTGAGAGGGGTAAAATCCTTTGGCCATTTCTTCTTCTTAGATTAAAGTCCACAAGGATAAATAACCACAATACCAAAAATCAAGAGCACTTGACAGGGCTGGGAGGAAGTAGAAAATTGGATGAGGTTGGTTTTTATCCCTTTGGACTGTCGGCGGCTGGAAGGAGATAGGAAGAAGATAATGAAGTCTTGCTCCCTTTTATTTTTTTATAGGTTAAGAACCAATGGGTTGATGCCCTAAATTTTGGAATAAGACAAACTTAAGGAGAGGGCCCACCACTTAAATTACTCTTCAATTAAATATTTATCAAAACCACTAATGAATTAACTTGCAATTAATAACTTATTATAAATCCATCCAATTAATAAGGAAAGCTCAAATTAACAACTAAATAATTATGAATACTATTATAAATAAGGTGAATAAGAATTACATAATTAACTAGATATATAAATAAATAAAAAATTTATCGGGAAATTTACGGGACGTTACACTCAACCTCAATTCAAGTCAGACATCAAGATCAAGAATCAAAGATTTTTCTAGAAAAAGACTCCAACCATCGTTTTCTTCCATCTTTCACAAGATTTTAATAACTTTAAGGTATGAAATCACCCTAAAAATCGCCAACATCGCCGATATTTCGCCGATTTCACCGATTTATGGGAAGAACGACTCTTCCCCCCAGTTTTGGTGTCGGTACCCTCGTTTTTCCGACATGTCGTTGACATTGTCGACGACATCACCGATTTTTTACCACATATCTGTTTTCTATGCTATAGAGATTGTGAATCTGCCTCCCATCTTTTTATGCATTGTAAATTTACATCAAAGCTTTCGTACAAGCTTTTCTGTCAATTTGATTTGGGTTGGGTACCTCCAAAAAATGCTAGTTATATCTTGATTTGGGACTTTTTCAAAGGTTCAAAGTTGAGACTTTCTTTTGGGAGATGTAGTGTTTGGTTAGAAAGGAACTCACGGATTTTTAATGATGTTGAAAATCCTTGGTGGCATACTTGGGATTCTATTGTTTTTCGTACTTTTTGTTGGGTAAAAGTTGTTAATCCCTCTTCTTTTTGTCTTCATGTACATTCCATGTATTATAAATGGAATTCTTTCCTTTAATTAGTCTTTTATTTTTTATTGAGGATTTCTCATCCTTTACATTGTATTGTATTTTTTCCCTTGATCAATGAAAGTTTATCTTTCTCTAAAAAAAAAATCACTAACTGTTTAGTGGGCCATATAAAGATGCCTAGATATGGATGGCAAAATGGGCCAGTCACTGAATAATGACAGGTTTTCACAATGATTGGGAAGATATTGCCAAAAAAGGGAAAACCAAGATGAACTAGGATGGTTACTACCAGATTCTGGGTCCCAGAACACTTTATTTTTGTACTTCCAATCTGCAGGTACAAAGTTTTGGAACAGCTGAAGAAAACAATGAACATTAAAAATACAAAGATTCGACTTTGATGACTTAGCAATATTTGAAAGTCTGATTGATAAAGTGAGAGGTACATTATGATCTATCATTCTATCAGAGATTGGTCCAGTAGCACGTATTCCAAATCATCACATATAAAATAAGAGATCCCTTTGCCGGCTTCTGAAAATAACCCTAAATCGCCATTTGCTAAGGGAACCAAGGGTAGGTCATATGCATGTGCACCAACATCAGCATCAATCAAATCTTCAATGCAATATTCTAATAATACAAGTTTTAAGGTCTGCTCATAGTGGCAAAAAGTTTACATTCCATAAGACATTGACGAACCGTAGAGGGTGTAACCACTTTATGTCGAAAAGTCTGGCAAAATTTTAAAAGCGTGTCAGACAGATGATTGGGAAGATGCACAACCGGCATTCCTAGAAGCACCAGCGCCTCACCAAGTTCCTTACTTTTTGTGAATTTGTCATCATGAAGAAAAGCTTCAATAGGTGATACCCACTTTCCACCTTCAACATCTGAATACAATACGAGAGCATCACCAATATTTTTATACATTTGCTCAACTAATATGTACCATGGCTCTTCAAAAGAACCACTGGGCCACAAAGAAAATTAAGCATTTGTTGGACCTAAAAATACTTGCACACCAATCAGCAGTTTTATAAAAGAGGGAGCAATGACATCTTCTAAAAGAAGCCTGTTCCAGATCGAATGAATCTTCCCACTCCTGTCCATGTCAGCACCATACCAAATGCCACGACGATTAGATGAGGCCTCAAAGAATCCATTTACTTGTACACTAAGGCCAGTTTTAACATTATTCTGTTAAATATTGCATTGCAATACATATAAGATATGAAAAAGAAGGGAGATGAATAAAACCAAAATCAGAAATGGAATAAAAATATCATGCCACACAAAGGAGTGAAATCAACAATTGTTTACTAGGATTGTCTAAGACTCGTGAGAATTAACAGCAAGAAGATTTCCAAAAAAAAAAGGGAAAAGATTGTTGATTAAATCATTGGCACTCATCATAGTCATGCAAGAAAACATAAAATTACTTTTGATTCTTAGTTTTGGAGGACATCAAAGTACTCCATTCTGAAGGCTTCTATTGATGGATTTTTTTCTGTTTATGGACTTAGATTTTGTCCCTAAAAAAAGGGGGTCCAAGTAGTACTTTTACATGCTGCTTTATTTGACACTTATTGCAGACTTACAGTGCTTTGCCCCACCAAAAAGATCACTGACACATAACATAAATTTTAGAAAAGAAAATGAAACAATAAAATATACTACATACTAGCTTATTTTGTTATCGGAATTATGAATCTGCTTCTCATATTTTTTTAGACGGTTAGTTTATAGATAAACTTCGGTTCAAGCTACTATGGCAGTTTGAGTCTGGTTCGTTCAAGAAAAAGGGAAAATAAATTTTCAAATGATACGAGATGACACTCATGTTAAATGTATATGTATTATATGTGGGTTGCAGGAATGAGCATGAGTGAAGGTGCAGGTTTGTGTGTGGGTGTGGGTGTGAAAGAGAGATTGCATGAAATAAAAGTGTTAAAATCGCTGAGATTACATTTGAAGGATTATCCGATGTGCAAACTGCAAGTGATGCCCAAGGCAGCAAGTGAATGTCATATTCTTTTGATGCAGTAGCAGCAAAAGAGCCAATATACATTTCTATACACAAAACACTTTTCAGAAAGAGCAACGTCAAGATCCCTTCTTCGTATAGTTGAACAAACATGGAAGAAATATCTTCTTCGGTATACGCTTGCCTAGAAAGTTCTTCTAGCTACTTGATCTGCACTTCTTTACGGCAATCGGAATAGGGTTCTAGCAAAAGTACTTATCATGTCACAATCAAAAGCACAATAAGGAAAGAACTGATCTGTATATTGCGAGATGGCAGAGCAATGAATGAAGTCAATTCGCTTTCCAGGATTTGCTACTGAAACCTTCGGAAGGTAAATGCCCTGAGGATCAAACATCACAATGTATTTTCCACTAACAAATTGAAGGCAGCACGGTCAATTGGTATACGGAGTTGAAACCAACCCTATACAATCAAATCCAAATATGATAACCACGAAGTCAATATGGGAAGTAAAAAGTTATAAAAACATTTATCTTATCCATTGACAATACAGAAAAAATTAATTGACATACAACATTCATCAAATGAACATTAATAGCAGAATGGAGGAAGGCGTTAATTATCAAAACTAGTTAATCTGCTTTTAGCATGTCCAGGGATAATATTTTAAGCTTTGGTTATAGACCTTCTAAAACTCATATCAAATATTGTTAACTATTAAAAAGAAAATAATCTCAGAGAGTGGTCTTCAAAAGTTTTTGAGATTAAGGGCTTCCACCCTAAATGGATTTCTTGGATCAAGAGCTGCATTTCAGACCCCTGGTTCTCCATTCTAGTCAATGGTAAGCCAAGAGACCGCTTTAAAGCTTCCAAGGGCTTCAGACAAGTAGATCCCCTTTCCTCTTTATCCTTGTTATGGAAACTCTAAGTAGACTCCTCTATAGAAATGTTCAAGAGGGCAGGATCAAGGCTGCTTACTGTGGTTATTGCAGAATCCCAATTAGTCACCTCCTCTTTGTTGACGATATCCTTAGGTGATCAAACCTCCCTTAATAACATCCTCCACACCATTGATATCTCTTGCAAGCAGTAGCCAAGCTTCTATATACTATATTCTCTTGCAAGCAGTATCCAAGAATAGTGACGGGTAACATTATATCACCAGATAAAGGAAAAAGAACTATCAAGGAGCTCTTTAAATGTATATCAGCAGGGTGGCCATCACGAGATATATGCGCTGCAACTCCAGCGACCGAGGTTAAGTTGCATGCAAGATATCGCCTGTAAATAGGTAATTCCATAAGATGCTATTTCCTCATTTTTTCTACTTTGGAATAGTCTCCATAACAAATGTCAAACTCCATACTAGTATTATTTCCAACGCTTAAGTAATTATATGACTTTTGTAATCTATTCTAATTTAGTGGTTTTATTAAGGATTTTGGTTAGGGCCACTTGAGTTTTGATTGTTTTAGAGTTTTGATCATTCCTTGGTTTCTGTTTTTTACATTAATTCTCTCTTGTCTAATTAATCAAAAGATGGTTTCTTGTTTAAAAAAAACACAGCAGAAACTCTTATTTCACAAATAATGCTTCACGTCTGTGGTGTCTCACAAAAATCAATTAAAAAAGAACTGCCCAAAATTGGCAAACTTACCTATCAAGAGCCATATTTCTAGTTTGCCCAGAACCCAAGCTGAGCACCACAAGCCATCGGTCAACAACTCGAGTTTCTCCCTGACATAGAATTACATCTACTGCATGGACATTAGTAGCTGCATTTGAGCTACCAAATAACCTCGGAACTTCTTCCACTTCTTTTCTGAAAATGGGTTCCTTGAGATAGCAATTGATGCAAACTGAATAATCTTGGTCTAGGGTCCTAGGTCGAAAACGAGACTAGGTATTTTCTCAAAAGTTATTCTTGAACGTGTTCAATGACCTCCCATAAAAAAATTATAAAAGGCTCGTGAATCAAGACTAAACCGTAAATGCAACTAAATCCAGTGGTTGTGGTACATATAGCTGGAACACAATAGGAAAACCTTTCTTGATAAGCAAAATGAATGGATTGCCATGTGAGATAACAGTGTTTTGGCCTCCATTTTAGAGTGAAAATTGTAAAGACTTTTATAATTATTCACCTTCTACTAGTGTTTCCAATTGAAATGTATTTTTTAACCCTTAAAGGCCATTTGTACATTTTATTCTTTCAATGAAATGTTAGTTTCTTATCCAAAAATAAAATAAACTTTAACTCAGATGTAGAACTTGATATTTATAATTATGTAAAAAAAGAGAGAAATTAGTGTCATAGCAATTTTTTCTACCTTAATTTCAAAAATAGCAAAAGTTTGATTAATTTTTAAGAAATAACACATCTTGCTTTCATTAGATAAATTAATTTTTTTCATTAATTTATTTCTTTTGTATTGAAAAATGTCAAATCTCATTATTGATTGTCAAAAGAGCTATTTTTACAAATCCTGAAAACTTTTTCTATTTTTAAAAATTAAAATTAAAAAGAGGTTTTTTTTAATAGCCCATAAAAAACCATCGGAAGAACTTTAAGGTGTGATCATGCATGCTGGAAAAAAAAAACAGAACCATTCTATGTCTTATACTTGAGTTGATCACTTGCAACACAAAAATCAGATATTGGCAAAGAGAGAGAAAAAAAAATGTTTAAACGGTAACTGCATGATAGATTTTAAGAACAAGAGTGACTTTGAAGCATGATCCAAAAATCTGTTGCTTATCTCCTTTATCTTTTTTAATCCAGACTCTAGTCCATCTTTTAAGTATGCTGAAGATAGGGGCATGCGAATTACAGGGAATCTAATGACCATGACATATTTTGACCACCCAGCAGAGGATGAAATTCATCACTGAATCTCTCTATCAAATTACTACCTAAGAAAATATTATTGGTTAATCAATAATATAAGTGAAATTATTAATAATAATAAATGAAAACAGTTAGGACAAAATCAGTTTAACTCATGTCTTCAAGGTTATAGCCTATGGCATCAATAAGCTCCAAAAGCATATATTAATAAACCCTAGTGAGGAGAGCCTTTTTTAAGAAAGCTCAAAAGTATATTTGAGAATTATCGGCTGAATAATAGAGAAGAACAAAGATTCTATTAAATGATCAATCAAATTCTCTGTAAAAACATTTACATCATGGTATTGGTTACAAAAAACGTAAAAATAGAAATCTAAAAAGGAAGAAAAATAAATAAAGCCTCAAAAAGAAAGAAAGAAAGAAAGCGCAATAAGGAAAATACTTATTAGAGGATGAATAATAAAAATCTCGCGTACCAATAAGGTGATGAGAAAACCTATAGTAAAAATTAATTTATATATAAATGAAATACTAAACATTCTATCAAGATTAGAAACAATGGAATGTAAATTATGTTTAGCTTGAATTTTTCTAAAATTATGTTTGAAGAATAAATATATCGAACGTGTCTCTACGACTAATCTAATGTAGTATCTAGAAAAAAAAATTAAAATAAATATAATTACAATATAGATATTATAACCAAGTTAATTACCTAAAAAGTAAAATAAAATATTACCACTTTCTTGGAAGACAAAGAATTATAGTAAAAAACAACTTACAATGTTGGTTGTTGGTTGCTATTCAAAACGACTTGTCGATACTGCAGCTACTATTCTATACAACCTACCTTTACAATTAAAACAAAACAAAACTCAAAAAATTCCTGAGTGAAGAAACCAAATCAAAAAAAAAATTGCATTACCAAAAAAGACGGATAGCATAATATAAGCAGATTGACCAACCTTCCCTACATAAGATAAAGCTCCCCTCTCATCTTTCTTTTCCCACAACACAGACAAAGTGACGAACACTTCTGGTCTTGTAGGATCAATATTTAACAAGTCATGCACCAACTTGTTTAGCATTGAATAATCGGATTTTATCTTAAGAAGCATTGCATATTCGTCCATATACGTAATGAGAAATGGATCAATCGACCGTGCCTATATTGACATACAATTAAATAATAAGTTGCTTGAGGGAGGAAGGGATTTAAGCATTGTCGTAAAAATATTGAAATTTGGTCATACCTTCCAAAATTGATAATGGCATCATCACTTTTTCCTATGATGGCTTCAACGTACTTGAAAGTGATTATTAGATTACTTACATTAACATAAGCACCATCCAACATTAATTTCAACAGACTCGAGTGGTATGCACGCCCATGGTCTGAATCGATGTTGAACCAATACAATCCACAAGTGCAGTGATGGCACCTCCGTGGAATGATTTTCTAACGATCTTAAACTCCGGCCTTTATCAAACCAAGAGAACAATCTAATGATAGTAACTAAAAAAAAAAGAGTTTTAGCTCTTTTGGCTGACTTTTAGCCCTTTCGATAGGGCGGCTATCAGCATGTGTCCCAAAGTGACGTCCATTTTTTTGGTAATGGGTACACTCGAGATAAAAGTTTGGAATTCAACCTCCACCACGAATAAGAGTATTCGGGTTGGATAGGCAATAAAGATAGGAACTCCTATTTGTAGGGCGGTCGGATTTTGTCATTCTTGGCCTCTCATTTACACATCATCTATCCTACCTAAATCGTCACCCTTTTTTTCCGTTCTTCGAATGACGCTAGTGGAGGGCGGTTTGTACAGGGCCTGGGTACATATTCACCGCGGCATGCTAATCCGCGATTACTAGCGATTCCAACTTCATGTTCTCGAGTTGCAGAGGCGGCGAGCAAAACTAAGGTTATTAGATACCTCCTATAGTGGAGAACAGCCATCAGATCGGATTTGTCGTCAAATTGAGATTATTTCGTTTCTTTCCGATCTACGATCCCTCGGAGCGAGGGGTTAGAGCTAAGTGACTTCGTAACCTTTGCGTAGCATAGTAGAATGAAGGCTACACACTGACGCTCTCTTATCTATTAGCCTAAGCATCTTCGCTAACTCGCTCGTTTACTCAGTTGATCGAGAGAAAGACCCAGCCACATACGCACCCGTAGGCCGCCACGTGAAGCTCATCGGATGACAAATAGAGAGCTTGGCTTTCTTCTACGACAATCTCTCAACTCCTCCAATTACTTCTGGAAAGCAAAGAAAGTGATTAATTTATCCTTTAACCTCGTTCTAATTCCTCATCCCTTTGATGAAAGCCCTATAAGCTCGGACGTTCTTGGTCCCATTCCTAAACATAAGGGACCAGCACACCGAGCAAGAAAGATAGACAGTTTGACAGAAAGTTTGTCAGGGACGTAGTGGGGATGCACTGAGCAACGGGGAGCGGGACGAAGAAACTCAATCGGCTAGTAGAGACGAGCAAGAGCCAGGGACGAGTTGGAAGAGGAATTCCGTAAACTACGCTCGCTTCATTCCGGGTCTCGTCTCAAGCTGTGGTATAGAAGGAGTTTCCTGCCTCCCGTCACAAATCCTGGTCTTGTGATGCACTCACTCCCGTTACGACAATGAAATGACGCCCGACCCACACGCAATTAGGAGATTGCCCTAAATCTAAGCGTAGGGCCTCTTTTCTCGTTAATCAGTTTGCCTGCGCTATGTTGAAAGATCTCCATTCCTAAGACGGTTTTGTCATCGGGTCGGGAACTTGATTCTTCGGCAGCTGCGGTTGAATTTGAATTCTGGAAATCCGTCGGTGCCCTTTTCCAAGTCTAGTGGATAGAATACTAACTAAATCACATGCGTAAGTTCTAGTGAACATTCAACATTGAGATTAAACAAGTGTATGTGTTTTAACTTGTTCTTCACTCCCACAGGGGTTGAAACTTCTGTCAAACATCTCAAATCTCAACTAGCTCAAAGCATGGGGAAGGAACGATTGGCCACAAGTGACATGATTCATTTCATGAGTGCTGCTTCTTCCTACAGATGCTCAAATATGTTGCAGGGCAAGTCAATCAAATAAAATATTTACTCATTATGTATACAAATTTGAAAGTGATAGGCTAAGTTATCCAAAACAACAAGACATGGCAGGAAAAGTCTTCAAAAATATTAGAAAGAAATAAATAGATAACAGATCAATACCAAAGTGTTCAGTGTTCATCAGCTACAAGCATCCATAAGAACATTTTTGTTTCGTTAAATGATGAATCAAATTCTCTGTAGAAACATTTACATCATCGTATTGGTAACAAAAAACGTAGAAATTTTCAAGAAAGAAAGAAATCAAGAGAGAGAAAAAAAAATAGAAATTTAAAAAGGAAGAAAAATCAATAAAGCCTCAAAAAGAAAGAAAGAAAGAAAGAAAGCACAATAAGGAAAAATACTTATATTAGATGATGAATAATAAAAATCTCGCGTACCAATAAACAGATGAGAAAACCTATAGTAAAAATTAATTTATATATAAAGGAAATACTAAACATTCTATCAATATTAGAAACAATGGAATGTAAATTATGTTTAGCTTGAATTTTTTTAAAATTATGTTTGAAGATTAAAAATATCGAAAGTGTCTCCACGCCTAATCTGATGTATCTAGAAAAAAAAATAAAACAACTTAATTACAATATAGATATTATAACCAAGTTAATTACTTAAAAAGTAAAATAAAATAATACCACTTTCTTGGAAGACAAAGAGTGATAGTAAAAGACAACTTACGTTGTTGGTTGTTGGTTGCTATTCAAAACGACTTGTTCATATTGCAGCTACTATTCTACACAACCTACCTTTACAATTGAAACAAAACAAAATCAAAGAATTCCTGAGTGAAGAAACTAAATAAAAAAAAATTGCATTACCAAAAAAGGCGAGCATAAGATAAAGCTCCCCTCCAAACTTTCTTTTCCCACAACACAGACAAAGCATCGAACACTTCTGGTCTTGTAGGATCAATATTTAACTAGTAACGGACCAACTTGTTTAGCATTGAATAATCGTATTTTATCTTTAGAAGCACTGCATATTCGTCCATATACGTAACGAGAAATGGATTAATCGACCGTGCCTATATTTACGTTGAATTAAATAATAAGTTGCTAGAGGGAGGAAGGGATTTAAGCATTGTAGTAATAATATTGAAATTTGGTCATACCTTCTCAAAATTGATAATGGCATCATCACGTTTTCCTATGATGGCTTCAACCTGAACACATACTTGAAAGTGATTATTAGATTATTGACATTAACATAAGCAGCATCCAACATTAATTTCAACAAAGACCCGAGTGGTATGCACGCCCATGGTCCGAATCGATGTTGAACCAATACAATCCACGAGTGCAGTGATGGCACCTTCATGCAATGATTTTCTAACGTTCTTAAACTCCGGCCTTTATCAAACCAAAAGAACAATCTAATGATTGGAACTCAAAAAAAAGAGTTTTAGCTCTTTTGGCTGACTTTTAGCCCTTTCAATAGGGCGTCTATCAGACTGTGTCCCAAAGTGACGTCTACCTTTTTGTAATGGGTATACTCGAGATAAAAGTTTGGAATTTAGACCTCCACCACGAAAGTGACGTCTACTTTTTTGTAATGGGTATACCGTGTACACACCGCCCTCCACTAGCGTATTCGGGTTGGATAAACAGTAGAGATAGGGACTCCTTTCTGTAGGCGGGCGGATTTTTATCGTTCTAGGCCTCTCACTTACACATCATCTATCCTACCTAAATCGTCACCCGTTTTTTCCGTTCTTCGAATGACGCTAGTGGAGGGCGGTGTGTACACGGCCTGGGTACATACTCACCACGGCATGCTAATCCGCGATTACTAGCGATTCTAACTTCATGTTCCCAAGTTGCAGAGGCGGTGAGTAGAAGCAAGGTTATTAGATACGTCAGGTAGTGGAGAACAGCCATTCGGCCGGATTTGTCGTCAAATTGAGGTTATTTTGTTTCTTTCCGATCTACGGTCCCTCGAAGCGAGGGGTTAGACCTAAATGACCGTAGAATAGTAGAATGAAGGCTACACAATGACGCTCTCTTTTCTATTAGCCTAAGCGTTAACTCGCTCATTTACTCAGTTGATCGAGAGCAAGACCCAGTCACAGAAGCACCCGCAGGCTGCCACGTGAAGCTCATCAGATGACAAATAAAGAGCCTGGTTTTTTTCTACGACAATCTCTCAACCCCTCCAATTACTTCTCGGAAGCCCAAAAAGTGATTAATTTATCCTTTAACCTCGCTCTAATTCCTCAACCCTTTGATGAAAGCCCTATAAGCTCAGACGTTCTTGGGCGGATCCCGCTCCTAAACATAAAGGATAGGGGGGTTGCCGAGCTAAACGAATAACAAGCACATCGAGCAAGAGAGATAGACAATTAGACAGAAAGTTTGTCAGGAGCGATAGTGGGATGCACTGAGCGACAGGGAGAGGGACGAAACTCGATCGGCTACTAGAGATGAGCAAGAGCCAAGGACGAGTTGGAAGAGTAATTCCGTAAACTTCGCTCGCTTCCTACCGAATCTCGTCTCAAGGTGTGGTATAGACGGAGTTTTGTGCCTCCCGTCACAAATCCTGGTCTTGCGGTGCACTCACTCCTGTTACGAGAATGAAATGATGCCCAGCCCGTGCGCGGTTAGGAAGATTGGCCTAAATCTGAGTGTAGGGCATCTTTCTCGTTGATCAGTTTGCCTCCACTCTATTGAAAGGTCTCCATTCCTATGACAGTTTTGCCAACGAACGCGTCTCGGGCTGGGAACTTGATTCTGCGGCAGCTGGAGTCGAACGAAGCCCTTTGACCAAGTCTACCGGATAGAATACTAACTAAATCACATGCATAAATTCTAGTGAACATTCAACATTAAGATTAAACAAGTGTATGTGTTTTACCTTGATCTTCACTCCCACAGGGGTTGAAACTTTTGTCATACATCTCAAATCTCAACTAGCTCAAAGCATGGGGAAGGAATGATTGGCAACTAGTGACATGATTCATTTCGTAAGTGCTGCTTCTTCGTGCAGATGCTCAAATAAGTAGCACGCCAAGTCAATCAAATAAAACATGTCCTGATTATGTATACTAATTTGATAGTGACAGGCTAAGATATCCAACCAACAACAAGACATGGCAAGAAAAGTCTTCAAAAAGAGATTAGAAAGAAATAAATAGATAACAGATCAATACCAAACTGTTCAGTGTTCATGAGCTACAAGCATCCATGAGAACATTTTTGTTTTGTTAAATGATCAATCAAATTCAATATAGAAACATTTACATCATGGTATTGGTTATAGAAAACCTAGAAATCTTCAAGAAAGAAAGAAATCAGGAGAGAGAGAGAGAGAGAGAGAGAGAGAGAGAGAGAGAGAGAGAGAGAGAAATCTAAAAAGGAAGAAAAATCAATAAAGCCTCAAAAAGAAAGAAAGAAAGAAAGAAAGCGCAATAAGGAAAAAACTTATTAGAGGATGAATAATAAAAATCTCGCGTACCAATAAGGAGATGAGAAAACCTAGAGTAAAAATTAATTTATATATAAATGAAATACTAAACATTCTATCAAGATTAGAAACAATGGAATGTAAATTATGTTTAGCTTGAATTTTTCTAAAATTATGTTTGAAGAATAAATATATCGAAAGTATCTCCACGCCTAATCTGATGTAGTATCTAGAAAAAAAATTAAAACAAATTTAATTACAATATAGATATTATAACCAAATTAATTACTTAAAAAGAAAAATAAAATAATACCACTTTCTTGGAAGACAGAGTGATAGTAAAAGACAACTTACGTTGTTGGTTGTTGGTTGCTATTCAAAACGACTTGTCGATACTCCAGCTACTATTCTACACAACCTACCTTTACAATTGAAACAAAACAAAACTCAAAGAATTCATGAGTGAAGAAACTAAATAAAAAAAAAATTAAATTACCAAAAAAGGCTGATAGCATAATATAAGTTGATTGACAAACCTTCTCAGCACAGGATAAAGCTCCCCCTCAGTCTTTCTTTTCCCACAACACAGACAAAGCGACGAACACTTCTAGACTTGTAGGATCAATATTTAACAAGTTATGGACCAACTTGTTTAGCATTGAATAATCGGATTTTATCTTTAGAAGCACAGCATATTCGTCCATATACGTAACAAGAGTAACAAGAAATGGATCAATCGACCGTGCCTATATTGACATTGAATTAAATAATAAGTTGCTAGAGGGAGGAAGGGAGTTAAGCATTGTCGTAATAATATTGAAATTTGGTCATACCTTCTCAAAATTGATAATTGCATCATCACTTTTTCCTATGATGGCTTCAACCTGAACAAATACTTGAAAATGATTATTAGATTACTTACATATACATAGGTAGCATCCATTAATTTCAACAAAGACTCGAGTGGTATGCACGCCCATGATCTGAATCGATGTTGAACCAATAAAATCCACAAATGCACTAATGGCACCTTCGTGCAATGATTTTCTAACGTTCTTAAACGGCATTTATCAAACCATAAGAACAATCTATTGATTGGAACTAAAAAAGAGTTTTAGCTCTTTTGGCTGACTTTTAGCCCTTTCGATAGGGCGGCTATGAGCATGTGTCCCAAAGTGACGTCCATTTTTTTGTAATGGGTATACATACTCGAGATAAAAGTTTGGAATTCAACCTCCACCACGAATAAGAGTATTCGGGTTGGATAGGCACTAGAGATAGGAACTCCAATATGTGTCGTTCTTGGCCTCTCACTTACACGTCATCTATTCTACCAAAATCGTCACCCTTTTTTTTGTTCTTTGTAGTGGAGTGTGGTGTGTACACGGCCCGGGTACATATTCATCGTGACATGGTGATCAGCGATTACTAGCAATTCCAACTTCATGTTCTCGAGTTCCAGAGGCGGCGACCAGAAGCAAGGTTATTAGATACCTCAGGAAGTGGAGAAGAGCCATCGGGCCGGATTTGTCGTCAAATTGAGATTATTTCGTTTCTTTCAGATCTACGGTCCCTCGGAACGAGGGGTTAGACCTAAGTGACTTTGTAACCTTTGCGTAGCATAGTAGAATGAAGGCTACACACCGACGCCCTCTTATCTATTAGCCTAACCGTCTTCACTAACTCGCTCGTTTACTCAGTTGATCGAGAACAAGACCCAGCCACAAGAAGCACCCGCAAGCCGCCACAAGCTCTTCATCAGATGACAAATAGAGAGCCTGGCTTTTTTCTACGACAATCTCTCAACCCCTCCAATTACTTCCGGAAAGCCCAGAAAGTGATTAATTTATCCTTTAACCTCGCTCTAATTCCTAAACCCTTTGATGAAAGCCCTATAAGCTCGGATGTTCTTGGGCGGATCTCGCTACTAAACATAAGGGATAGGGGGGTTGTCGGGCTAAACGGGTAACAAGCACACCGAGCAAGAGAGATAGACAGTTAGATAGAAAGTTTGTTAGGGGCGGTAGTGGGGATGAACTGAGCGACGAGGAGAAGGGACGAAGAAACTCGATCGACTGCTAGAGACGAGCAAGAGCCAGGGACGAGTTGGAAGAGGAATTCTGTAAACTACGCTCGCTTCCTCCCTAGTCTCGTCTCAAGCTGTGGTATAGACGGAGTTTCCTACCTCCCGTCACAAATCCTCATCTTACGGTGCACTCACTCCCATTACGAGAATGAAATGACGCCCGGCCCATGCGCGGTTAGGAAGATTGGCCTAAATCTGAGCTATGGCCTCTTTCTCGTTGATCAGTTCGCCTCCACTCCATTGAAAGGTCTCCATTCCTACGACGGTTTTGTCAACGAACGCATCTCGGGCCGAGAACTTGATTCCGCGGCAGTTGCGGTCGAACTCAAATTCTGGAAATCCGTTGGGGCCCTTACCAAGTCTACGGATAGAATGCTAACTAAATCACATGCATAAATTCTAGTGAACATTCAACATTAAGATTAAAAGAGTGTATGTGTTTTACCTTGATCTTCACTCCCACAATGGTTGAAACTTCTGTCATACATGTCAAATCTCAACTAGCTCAAAGCATGGGGAAGGAACGATTGGCCACTAGTGACATGATTCATTTCATGAATGCTGCATCTTCGTGCAGATGCTCAAATAAGTTGCAGGGCAAGTCAATCAAATAAAACATTTACTGATTATGTATACTAATTTGATAGTGACAGGCTAAGATATCCAACAAACAAGACATGCCAGGAAAAGTCTTCAAAAAGAGATTAGAAAGAAATAAACAGATCAATACCAAATTGTTCAGTGTTTATCACCTACAAGCATCCATGAGAACATTTTTGTATTGTTAAATGATCAATCAAATTCCCTGTAGAAACATTTACATCATGGTATTGGTTACAAAGAAACTTAGAAATCTTCAAGACAGAAAGAAATCATGAAAGAAAAAAATATAAATCTAAAAAGCAAGAAAAATCAATAAAGCCTCAAAAAGAAAGAAAGAAAGAAAGAAAGCGCAATAAGGAAAAATATTTATTAGAGGATGAATAATAAAAATCTCGCGTATCAATAGGGAGATAAGAAAACTTATAGTAAAAATTAATTTATATATAAAGCTGAAGTTTCTTTGTCTCTTAAGGTGTCCTGGTTTCTCTCTCTAAGAAAAACTCTCTCGAGACACATTTCCCCCGACATCTTTTTTCTTCCTCTCTGGTGTCTTTAACACCGGAGAAGGCTGCTTTCCGACGTCTTTGCCGTCTTCTACGGTCAAGATAACAGTTTCCCCACGATACCAAACTATCGTATTCTACCCTTTAATCCGTCTTTGGTCCCAAGCCCATCCCATGGAACAATCCTTTTCTTGAGTTTCTCTGTTCCATGGCATTTTGGAAGGAAAGCAATTGCAAGGTGGAGAACAAGAGGTTCTTCATTGGTCCGGATAAGGTTAATAAAAATGGCAAAGTCCTTCTAAGGGAAAAAAACAGAGATATGTGGTTTTGCATTTCTTGTGAGCCTAAAATTGTTGTGTGGATTAGGGATGCAATTGATCATCTCATTGTAACCCCGCAAAACCAAAATTTTTTTAGGCAAGTTGATTGTGAGAATGGGACAGTGATGATCAACAAAGTCACTAATAGGAGAGGATCCTTTGTTGATGTGACTCAGCTCTTATCAAATGGAAAAAAATCTAACCTTTTCATTCCTTTCGGGGTTGATATGAGTGGGTGGAAAAGCTTTATCAAGCTTGTTGATGGAAGATTCGAAGAGGAAGAAGCTAAGGTGGAAGTGATGATCAAAAATAGGAACCAGAAACCTTTGGTTAATTTAGTGGATGGCAAATTTGAAGCTCCTCATCCGGTCGGGAAACCTAGAAGCCAAGCTCTTATTAGAAAGGGCTCATCCTTTGCTGATGTGGTTAATCAGGTTAATCATCAGGTAAAAGGAAAGAAGGTGGTAGAAATTAAAGAGAGGCAGGGGGTTCAAGAGGAGGTTAAGATTAGTGGTGTCAGCAAACTTTGTATGGAGACTACGGTGATCATCATCAGGAGATGTTTCCATGATGATTGGGGTATTATTTTGGAGCAGATAAAAAAAAATCAGCTTTAAATGATTTTGCCATTAATCCTTTCCATCCAGATAAAGCTTTCCTTAATTGCCCTAATAAGGAAGTGGCTAGAAGTCTCTGCTCAAATGAGGGTTGGAGCATTTATGAGAATATTTGCCTTAAATTCGAAGTGTGGAATTCTTTCAAACATGGGAGAATGGATTTAATTCCTTCATATGGAGGTTGGATTAAAATCAGGAATATTCCCCTGGTTCACTGGGAATTGGAAGCTTTCAAAGTTATTGGTGATTTCTGTGGAGGGTTTATTAAATGCTACAAGAACACTTTGAACAGGATTGGTAGCTTTGAGGCAGTGATTAAAGTGAAAAATAATTTTTGTGGGTTCATACCAGCAGAAGTGGAGATTAGTTGTCCTGATAACAGTACCTTCATAGCTAATATGGTTTGTTATCAAGATTGGAAGTATTTGGAGAGATGTTTTCCGTCAGCCTATGGTTCATTTTCCCGGCGAGCAGCGGCCAATTTTTTCAGTGAAAGTAAGGAGGCTGGTCCATACCCCATGGACATTAGAAGGGTTGAATGGAAATCCAGTAGTTCTTGTACTCAGACTTTACAAAAGTCTTTCCCCCCCCCCAAAATCTAATTCAACAGCTTCACACAGCGACAGAAAGGTGTGAAAGGGACTTTTTGGGAAAAGCAAGTACTTTTGAAGTTGGAAATACCAGCAGTGCTGTCCTTGACAGGGATGGGTCTGAAAAGGTGCTGTTTAAACAGGATAAAGGAGAGAGTGATGAGCTGTTCAACAGTAAAGCTAGTGAGACTTTTTTGACCAGTAGCCCTGTCAAAAGTAAAAGGAAAAAGAAAGCTAAGAAAGCCTGGAAAGAAGTTGCTAAGACTAAACCACAGAGCCCCAACAAAGATAGAAAGAAAGAGAAAAGCTCAGACTTGGAAGATAAAGACATGGCTAAACCTCAATCTTTATCTAGCAAAATTATTCCCAAGTCTATTTTGAAGAGAGGTACTATTCATCACACTACTGATATGGAGAAGAGTCACGATCTAGACTCGGATCAAGATCTGTATGCCTCTAGCTTGCCGGAAGAAGTGGTGTCTGATGAGCCTCGACCTTTGGCTGTGGTGGAAACCGAGGATTATTTTGAACCCCAGGTGTTTGAAGCTGATCTCTCTGATAGATCCGTTTCTTTGGTTGAGGGTGGTCTTTCTCTTTCGAATTGTATGGAGGTTGCTGAGGAAGATAGTCAGGTAGATAGTGAAGTGGGTACTTTCATCATCTTCAGGGATAAGCTAGGAGAAAAGATCATGCGTTTGGATGACTGGATGAATTTTAGTGGAACGCAATTAACTCCCAAAAGGAAGAAGTCTAAAAAAAACAGAGGAGTTACCCCTTCCACTGTTGGTAGAGGTTCTAGAGAAGTTAAAAATTTGAATTCTTCTATTAACTATGAGAGATCAGTGAATAATAGTCTATCTCGTCAAAGGATCCAATCAGTTGTTCATGAAGATTCTTAGTTGGAATGTTAGGGGCCTTGGGGCTGAGCCTAAAAGAAGCCTTGTGAGAGATTGTATTCGTAGCCATGATCCTGATTTTGTTATTCTTCAGGAGACCAGGCTGTCCCAGATTGATAGAGCTCTTGTTAAAGCGACTTGGAGTAGTAGTTTTGTTGGTTGGGTATCTCTCGATGCCTCTGGTTCCCGTGGGGGGATTCTTCTCATGTGGTCTGACCCTGATTTTGTGGTGGTGGAGGCTCACAAGGGTCTCTATTCCCTCACTATTAAAGTCCTTCTCCCTGACAGTTCCTCCTTTTGGCTCACTGGAGTCTATGGTCCTAATGCTAAGAAGGATCGTAGGGAGGAGCTTGCTGATATAGGGGGTTTATGCTCAGAGGATTGGGTTATTGCCGGTGATTTTAATGTTGTGAGGTGGATTAAGGAGAAATCTACTGGTAGAACTCTGACTAGAAGCATGAAAGACTTCAACATCTTTATTGAGGATCTTAGTCTTGTAGATTTACCTTTGAGGAATGGTAATTTCACTTGGTCCAGCGACAGGGATGGTGCCACTCATACTAAAATTGACAGATTTCTCACTACTAGCAGTTGGATAGGGAGGTTTCAAGATGTCAGAGTGGAGAGATTGCCTAGAATTACGTCTGATCACTACCCTATTCTCTTGCAGACTGGAAATTTCCATTGGGGTCCTTCTCCTTTCAGGTTCGAAAATATGTGGCTAGATCATAGTTTGTTTAAAGCTAATGTGGCTAGATGGTGGGCAGATTTTGACAACAATCATTGGCCAGGGCATTCGTTGATGATTAAACTGAAGCTTTTAAAGGCTAAGCTTAAGGAGTGGAATAAGGAGACTTTTGGTAACATTTTCTTTCAAAAAGTTGCCTTGTTGAAAGCTATCCAAGTTCTCGACGATTTAGATGAAGCTGGAACCCTTGCTCATTCTCAGAGATTGGATAGGTTCAAATTAAAAGGTGAGCTCATGGATTTAATCCTGAAGGAGAATGTGTATTGGAGACATAGGAACAGGGCTCAATGGCTGCGAGATGGAGATGAAAACACTAAACTCTTTCACAATATTTTGAAAGGAAGGAGGAAAACGAGTTTTATTAATCAAATTCTTGACAGGACCAATAAGTTGCTGCTGAATGAAATGGAGGTGGAAAATGAGTTTCTGGCCAGCTTCTCAGAATTGTTTACCAAGAGGGTTGTTGGCACGTTTAGTTGGGATAGCATCGATTGGAGTCCTATTTCTATTCAAGCTAATGTCAGGCTTACAACTCCTTTCACTGAAGAAGAGGTTTTTAAGGCTATCTCTGGTTTAGGTGGGAATAAAGTGTCTGGTCCAGATACAGTGATCTTGGAGTTCGAAAGAGGTTCGGGTTTATGTATTAATAGACTTAAGTCTTGTGCTGTGGGCATTAATGTGAATGAGGAAGAGCTACTTGAAGTGAGTCTATTGTTCAACTATGCCTTGGGTTCCCTGCCCTTGCTTTACCTAGGCTTACCCCTTGGTGGCAATCCCTCCTCTAAGAGCTTTTGGAATCCGGTGGTGGAAAAAATTTATAAGAGGATTAAAAAATGGAAGAGTTTCCTCATTTCAAGAGGTGGCAGATTGACTCTAGTCCAAGCTATCCTCTCTAGCCTTCCTACTTATTATCTCTCTGTTTTTAAAGCCCCTGTGATGGTTACCAATTGCATTGACAAATTGTTGAGAGATTTCTTTGGGAAGGGGCTGATAAAGATGGAAGTTCCCACCTTGTTAAATGGGATAAAACCCCTCCCCCTTTTTTGAAAGGAGACCTTGCCTTTGGTGGCGTGAATAAGCGTAATGATGCTCTCCTTCTTAAATGGCTGTGGAGGTTCCCTTTAGAAGTTGATAGCCTTTGGCACAAGACTATTGGTGGTATTCATGACTTCAAACCTTTGGGTTGGTCCTCCAATATCAAGGCAGGTTGCACTAATAATAGAAGCCCTTGGAAACAAATCCACAAGCTTCTTAATATCATGGAGACTAATAGCCTCTTCTCGGTTGGTAAGGGTGATAGAGTTCTGTTTTGGCACAACTGTTGGGCGGCAGATTTTCCCTTTGCATACAAATTTTTTAAGCTTTTTGCAATAGCTAAGGACAAATCTCTTACGGTTATTCATTTTTGGAAGGAGGACCTTAGCTCTTGGATTATTAATTTTAGGAGAAATTTGACAGATGAGGAGGTGGAAGAGTGGATTGCCCTTATGGAGATTTTGGCTACTGTTAGTTTGAACAACAGGGAGGATTTCGGAATTTGGAAGCCGGATAAGGCCAAAGGGTTTAGTTGCAAATCTGCTTTGAAGTTGTTGTGGAAGAATTTGAGGGATGATCCTAACATGAACTTAGTGTGGAATGGTAATTATCCAAGGAAGATTAAAGTTTTCTTATGGATTCTTATCAATGATGGTTTAAACTCTCACCAAAAATGGCAAGTGAGGAACCCGTGGATAACCCTTGACCTAATAGATGTTCCCTTTGTTTGGAAGCTTCAAAAGTACAAGCCACTTGTTCTTCCATTGCAAATTTTCTAGTTCAATTTGGGTTAATCTTCTTAGCACTTTCCATTTGAGTTGGGTCTTCCATGGTGACTCTAGAAGCAACTTTTTGGCTCTTCTTGGTGGCTATCCGAATGGGGGTAAGAAGAAAGTGTTGTGGGCCAATGCCGTTCGGTCTATTTGCTGGAATTTATGGCTAGAGAGGAATAGGAGGTTTTTTGTTGATAAGCATAGGATTGTGAACGATATTTGGGATTGTATTGTGCTTAATGCCTCCACTTGGAGTGCTTCTTGTAAATATTTTAATAGTTATACCCCCTCCATTATTGCCCCTAACTGGCATGCCTTTTTGTAATTGCTAGTGGGCCTTTTTGGGGCTTTTTCACTTATCAATGAAAGAGTTCAGTTTATTATCAAAAAAAAAAAAAAATTATATATATATAAATGAAATACTAAACATTCTATCAAGATTAGAAACAATGGAATGTAAATTATTTTTAGCTTTAATTTTTCTAAAATTATGTTTGAAGAATAAATATATCGAAAGTGTCTCCACGCCTAATCTGATGTAGTATCTAGAAAAAAAAATTAATTTTTTTTTAATTATAATATAGATATTATAACCAAGTTAATTACTTAAACAGGAAAATAAAATAATACCACTTTCTTGGAAGACAGAGTGATGGTAAAAGACAACTTACGTTGTTGGTTGTTGTTTGCTATTCAAAACGACTTGTCGATACTGTAGCTCTACACAACCTACCTGTACAATTGAAACAAAACAAAACTCAAAGAATTCCTGAGTGAAGAAACTAAATCAAAAAAAAAATTGCATTACCAAAAAAGGTACCATAATATAAGCTGATTGACAAACCTTCTCATCATAAGATAAAGTTCCCCTCTCATCTTTCTTTTCAAAGACAAAGCGACAAACACTTCTGGTCTTGTAGGATCAATATTTAACAAGTCATGGACCAACTAGTTTAGGATTGAATAATCGGATTTTATCTTTAGAAGCATTGTATAATCATCCATATACATAACGAGAAATGGATCAATCGACCGTGCCTATATTGACATTGAATTAAATAATAAGTTGCTTGAGGGAGGAAGGGAGAGAAGCATTGTCGTAATAATATTGAAATTTGGTCATACCTTCTCAAAATTGATAATGGCATCATCACTTTTTTCTATGATGGCTTCAACCTGAACACATACTTGAAAGTGATTATTAGATTAGTGACATTAACATAAGCACCATCCAACATTAATTTCAACAAAGACTCGAGTGGTATACACGCCCATGGTCTGAATCGATATTGAACCAATACAATCCACAAGTGCAATGATGGCACCTCCAAGAGAACAATCTAATGATTGGAACTCAAAAAAAAGAGTTTGAGCTCTTTTGGCTTACTTTTAGCCCTTTCGATAGGGCGGCTATCCGCATGTGTCCCAAAGTGACGTCCATTTTTTGGTAATGGGTATACTCGAGATAAAAGTTTGGAATTCGACCTCCACCACGAATAAGAGTGTTCAGGTTGGATAGGCAATATAGATAAGAACTCCTATCTGTAGGGCGGGCGGATTTTGTCGTTCTTGGACTCTCACTTGCACAACATCTATCCTACCTAAATCGTCACCCTTTTTTTTCCGTTCTTCGAATGACGCTAGTGGAGGGCGGTGTGTACATGGCCCGGGTACATATTCACCGCGGCATGCTGATCCACGATTACTAGCGATTACAACTTCATGCTCCCGAGTTGCAGAGGCGGCGAGCAGAAGCAAGGTTATTAGATACCTCAGGTAGTGGAGAACAGCCATCGGGCTGGATTTGTCGTCAAATTGAGATTATTTCATTTCTTTCCGATCTACGGTCCCTCAGAACGAGGGGTTAGAGCTAAGTGACTTCATAACCTTTGCGTAGCATAGTAGAATGAAGGCTACACACCTACACATTCTTATCTATTCGCCTAAGCGTCTTCGCTAACTCGCTCGTTTACTCAGTTGATCAAGAGCAAGACCCAACCACATAAGCACCTGCAGGCCGCCACGTGAAGCTCATCGGATGACAAATAAAGAGCCTGGTTTTTTTCTACGACAATCTCTCAACCCCTCCAATTACTTCCGAAAAGCCCAGAAAGTGATTAATTTATCCTCTACTTTCGCTCTAATTCCTCAACCCTTTGATGAAAGCCCTATAAGCTCGGACGTTCTTGGGCGGATCCTACTCCTTAACATAAGGGATAGGGGTTGCCGAGCTAAACGAGTAACAAGCACACCGAGCAAGAGAGATAGACAATTAGACATAAAGTTTGTCAAGGGCGGTAGTGGGGATGCATTGAGCAACGGGGAGAGGGACGAAGAAACTCGATCGGCTACTAGAGACGAGCAAGAGCCAGAGACGAGTTGGAAGAGGAATTCCTAATTCTTACACGGAGTACTCCCATACTTACTAATGACCTGATCCCCACAAGACTACAAGAAAATCATGTATCGCTCCAGGCATATTGATTCTGTATCTTCTGTATATAGTAAGTGGGAGACTTGCTATACATAGGTCTTTCCCTTTTTTTGATGCTTTTGTACATGTATATGTATGGCTTTACACCCTCAGTGAAATACATAGATTTTCACCCGAATAATAAAATATAAAACTATAAAAAGATACCTCGAAAGAAATACCTTTCTTTCGCCCTCTATCATCTTCTATTCGTTAGACTTGGTAAAAAGGTCCCGGCGGATTTCCAGAATTCGAGTTCAACCGTAGCTGCCTCGGAATCAAGTTCCCGACCCGAGATGCGTTTGTTGACAAAACCGTCGTAGGAATGGAGACCTTTCAATAGAGCAGAGGGGGGGGGAGCTGATCAACCAGAAAGAGGCCCTACACTCAGATTTAGGCAAATCTTCCTAACCGCGCACGGGCCGAGGATCATTTCATTCTCTTAACGAGAGTGAGTGCACCGCAAGACCAGGATTTGTGACGGGAGGCAGGAAACTCCGTCTATACCATAGCTTGAGATGAGACCAGAGAGGAAGCGAGCATAGTTTACGGAGTGGGAGTCATAATTCCAATAGCGAAGGAATTAGATAGAAGTATTGGCGGCCGCAATGATCTCAACGCCCTTACGAGGTAGTGATAAGTTTTCACCAGGTCTACCAGATAGAATACTAAATCACATGCATAAATTCTAGTGAACATTCAGCATTGAGATTACACAACTGTATGTGTTTTACCTTGATCGTCACTCCCACACGGGTGAAACTTTTGTCATACATCTCAAATTTCAACTAGCTCAAAGCATGGGGAAGGAACGACTGGCCACTAGTGACATGATTCATTTCATGAATACTGCTTCTTCGTGCAGATGCCCAAATAAGTTGCATGCCAAGTCAATCAAATAAAACATTTATTGATTATGTTTAGGGTTTAGGGTTTAGGGATAAATTAGATGTAAAAAAAAAGACAAACCAAGAATTGCTAAAGCTCGAGCCGCAGCTTTAATCACACGTGGGTCAGGTACAACTGTCAAGCGTAATAGGAGTTCGTGCAACTTTTCACAATTAACTAGAATACCACGAGTGTCTAAACAAAATGCCAAATTTCCAACTGTTAATAAAGCTGACCTTTACACCTACAAAAGAAGATTAGCCATTGAGAATCTTACTAAAAATTAAAAAGTAGAAAAGAAAGGAGTTCTGGTGAAATGACAAGTATGTACACTAGCCTCCGGATTTTTCTGGACACAACAGTTTCAATGATTTCAAAAGATCCTTAGTCAACAATTTACGAGCAACAATATCAGATGTAAGAGCCAATTTTGCCACGACTTTCAATACAGAAATTACTTCATCTTGTGCAACAGATTTTAGTACAGTTTTAATGGGTTGCATTATGTCTGCTTTCAACCACTGCATTGTAAGAGAAACTTCTGCAGCGAGAGAAGAAAGAGCACAGCATGCTTGTACAAGCTGCCACAAGTTAACGACAACTGTCTAACATATGTCTAGCAGCAACACAAAAACAACGGGAAAAAATTGCATTCGAGAGTACAAAATGCACCACATAACGGTTATCACTGCTTATCATACTTATAAAACAAGTTTGAAGCTTTACAATTATCCAAAAGACAGACGAATGCATAATAAAAGCTTCCACTGCTCCCAAAGATTGATAATTTGACTCTGAAATTGAGAAAGCTAATGATAACCATTAATTTCAAATAAATATACTCTACCCCATTTTTGGACTTGTTAAATGAGTAGACCAAAAACAGAGAGAACCAGTTGTGTTTTTCATTAACATAAAGCAAAAAAAATCTCTCTTAATGATTAATAAACCAAGAGATATGTGAAATAAAAAAACTAAGAAAAAAAGCCAATTTCTTATTAGGGAGAGATGAATGAACATATTCATTTACAAACATACAAAAAAGAGAGGAAAATAAACAGTATCACAAACAATGAAAAACTGGAAAAATAAAAAATACAGTGGCAATTTGAACAAGCAAGTTAAAGTTGAGTATATAATGAAAGAAGTAAAGCATAAATTCGTTAATAACAGAATTAGTTATGGCTACCATAACAGCAAGATAGTCAAAACATACAAAACTTTCTTAGTGTGCGTAGTATAGGTGTTTTATAATTAAATAGAGATTGAGAAACCAAATTTACTACTGTCACAAGAGATCTCACCTCAAAAGATCTGGTCACAAGAAGAATAAAAAGTTAAGCAAAATGATGAACAAGGAGAAGTCTAATAATGATTAAAAAAGAGGACTGAGGCTGTGTTCATAACCAAAAAACTAATATTAAGATTTTATAGAGAAGGGGGGTGGCAACTGGTTATTCTTCTATCAAGTAGAACAATTAAGATTTCATGATACAGAGTAAAAAATAATAGAACAAGCATTCAAAATCATATGACAATCTCGAGAAAGATTCCAAACTAATAACAGAGGAATGATATGACAAGAGAATTCAAGCCACTTGAAACATAAGGTGCAAACAATTTAATTGTAAGGTTAACAGCTAAAACTGCAACTTCATACACAACATATTCAAGCAACTTGAAACATGAGGTGCAACATTTTATAATTATACCTTTTCAAAGACCTGCAATTGTGGATTTTTCTTTATTAATAAATTGTCATCAACCAAAAACAACAACCACTTCGATTGACAATGCTCCTTCAAAATATGATCGGGTGCTTTCAAGTTTTCGAGTCAAAACTAGTTAGGGCCACCAGCCTTGGAGCAAAAACAAAATCAAAAAATTAGTCCAATCTTACAAAGAATAATTCCCTAGATTAATGAAACATATAATTGATAGAAAAAAAGTGATCCAATTACCTAAAATGCAAAATAAGAATTAATCATCATAAAAGATAATCACGGCTCTCCAGTCCTCATCAAAAGAGAAGTGGGCTTTCACAAACTTCACTTTTTAAAGTATTGGTGTGAAACTTCAGTATCAGATCATGACATTAAAAATCACCCCAAACTGTTATTAGCAGAAATGTGAAAACGTTGGAAGCTAGACACAAATAACCATTGGTGATGAAGCTTCTTCGTCTTCTACTTCGCTAAATTCCTCATAAAGTGAGCAACTTTAGTCCTTTCAAGTCCTAATAAGATGAAAATCCATCATCGTTCTACAACTGATCCAAACTGAAGCACAAGCAATTATGAAATGGTAAAGAGCTCTGGCAATCTTCTTCCCCAGTACAACCTTTTACTCTCTTACGATTGAATCTCACATATATATTTGTAAGGTTGTCAAGGAACTTTAAAAGATACAAACATCGTGTAATATTACTTAAGATAATTAGTAAAGAACAAAAGAGGCAAGTTCAAATTTAAAACTTCAATTAAGAAGAAAAACCTAGACAATGTCTCAAGAGAACATCCAATTATGTAAAAAGTTTGGTAATAAAAGAATCGAAGGGCTTTCACGACTATGCATACAAATTAAACTTATACGCTCATTTGTATTACATAGCAAGTATTTAACACAAGACCTGGCAATTAGAATAGCTCCAAATAAGCCTTGCTTGCCTCCTAAAGGAGAAGGGACACACTTAGCTGTGAAACTCACTCGAAAACAAGAGATGCAAGTCCTCAAGCCATTAAAAACATTACAAAGCAATTATAGCAGTAACTCCTGCAAACCTCACAATGTTCAATCAAGGATATTTTTATTTTCACGAAAAAATGTACCATCAACATCAGAGGATCTCATTTCCAAACATTTATTTTTCAAGAATTAACCTGAGAATGTCTCCAACACCCAGTAGAAATTTCACAAAACTTTATGCGAAAGAATATATAGTGTTCTAACAATCATAGCCTCAATCAGTTTTCCCTGGATGTTTTTCTGAACATACTATGATCATTTTCAAGGTGACGGAAAAACAATTTCGGAGTAGATGGCTATCCCTACCTCATGTATCTTGGAGATTTTAAGAAGCCTCTCGAATAAGTCACAACAAAGAGAAGAAACCATGCAACACTCTTTTGTGATAAAGGACATTTTTCACACAATTCCAAATAACCACCACATCCAAAAAAGTATAAATATAATAAATACCAATTGAAGGTGCCTCACCGTGTAAACTCGGTGGTCCATTGGTCAAGCACATTGAATGATTGATTTTTGAAGATTGACTTGATCGATAGGAATAAATGGTGCAGACCCTTCAATCTTGTCTCTTAGCGTTCTGAACAAGAAATCTATAAGCATTGTACCATGGCAAGAAAACATCCCTAACATGTGAAGAATCCATAAGAATAAATCAAAAGTCATAGATAAAAAGAAAAGAAGAAATCGGTCTCATTCAAGAATTTCATGAAGCACTACGAAAAAGCCCAAGAGATGCATGAATATTAAAAAAGAAATACTCACAACACCAAAAACACCCTCCTTGAACTGTAAAGTCTTTGCACGTACAACCGGAGAGTTTATATCTCAGAACATTCTATATGACATCAAGTGAAGAAGACTGAGAACGAACGATTCCAACGATAGTGAGAATGTGAGAGCGGGAGTGAGATAGATCTAGGGTTCCCTTTTTCGTTTGGTCTTCAAGTGAGGAAGGTAGAGAGAGATACAAGAAGTGAGCGAGAGTGAGAGTGCCAGTGATTGTAAGGAAAAAAGACTCGGAAAAAAAAAGACGCAAAAGAAAAAAAGCGGAGACGCGATTTAAAAAAAAGAAAAAAAGAAAGAAAAGGTGACAGATTAGTGAAGCAGTTCTCCTTGTTTTTAATCCAACCGTGACCTACTTTTTTTTTTGTTAGTGTCTCCTAAAGTCATTTTTCTTATCCTGTCTACATTCTATAGATTGCATATTATAACAAGTACTTACACTATTAAATAGCTAAATAAAACTTACCAAAGAAAAGGACTAAATCTCGGTACTCCATCTTGATAATGTCAAACCTTCTCACAATAAGATAAAGCTCCCCTCTCATCTTTCTTTTCCCACAACACAGACAAAGAAACAAACACTTCTGGTCTTGTAGGATCAATATTTAACAAGTCATGGACCAACTTGTTTAGCATTGAATAATCGGATTTTATCTTTAGAAGCATTGCATATCCGTCCATCTACGTAACGAGAAATGGATCAATCGACCGTGCCTATATTGAAAATGAATTAAATAAAAAGTTGCTTGAGGGAGGAAGGGAGTTAAGCATTGTCGTAATAATATTGAAATTTGGTCATACCTTCTCAAAATTGATAATGGAATCATTACTTTTTCCTATGATGGCTTCAACCTGAACACATACTTGAAAGTAAGATGAAAAGGTCACAAAATTTTCTCAACTTGAGAACTCAGCATCTTTGATATATATTAAAAAAAAACAAAGTCCATTTGTTAACTTACGATATGATAACATATACTTACCATCAAGATATCACACAACAAAACAGAATATAAGAAGAACAAAAGAAAATACACCAAAAGAGGTAATTTGATACTAAGCCACGAGTAATATAAACTAGCTCCACTTTAAAGCGACGAGGAGAGTGAAACTTCATACGTCACCAACATCCCATATCACAAAGTACCAAGGAAATAAGAGGTGTGGGAAATCAACGATCTTGGATTTATCATCACAAGTATTCACCTTTGCAATTTCCAGTAACAAGTGAACATTATTGGGAAAACGTTGCAAGAAGTCCAAAAACAGCTACCTGCAAATACCAAAATAGTACTAATAAATTAACAAGTACTTACATCAAGGGTAGAAAAAGAATGGCTCAAAATGCAAGTGCCGAAGTCGAAGAAAAAAGATGTCATCCCGAGTCTGTTTCCTCTAATCATTAGAGCGTTTTCATGAGAAGTGGACTCGGGGAAGTAAAAGAAAATTTCCACGAAGCTACACATCAAGAACAATATTGCATAAATAAAATACAAAGAAAAAAAATGTAGACATTACCTCAAATGTCTAAACTATTTCCCAGACAACCTAAAGTTTTAGAATCTACTATTAAAGTTTTAAAATTTATAACTTCATTTTATAAAATATAATTTTCAATTAAAAAAAATTAGCATTATAATCAAATAAATTGTTTATTAAAATGGTTTTTATAAACTCAATAAAACCATATTTAGAATAATATTGTTTGTTCTGAGAAAACTTTAAACTAATAAGAATAATAAGCATTACGATATAAGAGTTTATTAAAAAGATTTAAAAACGAAATACAATATAGCGTTTGCGGTTTTTTTGGCATTACCTGAAGATTAGAGTAATCATGTAATCAGGACAGCAAAGATCAAATACTTCAGATTACGAATGTCGCAAAAGTCCCTAGAGTGCATGAATCAATAGCATTCTCACCAAAAACACAAGAAATAAAATCATTTTAGAAGGTACTAAGAGAGAAAATAACAAGCTTACTTTTTAACGAATATACATAGGAGTCGATGTTTGTTAAACTAGAGAAATTAGAATAGCTCCAAAGAAGCCTTGCTTGCCTCCTTAAGGAGAAGGGACACACTGAGCTGTGAAACTCACTGGAAAACAAGAGATGCAATTCCTCAATCCAAGACCCTAGGATATATTAAATCTCCTCAAGCCATTAAAAACATTACAAAGCAATTATAGCACTAACTTCTGCAAACCTCACAATGTTCAATCAAGGATATTTTTATTTTCACGAAAAAATGTACCATCAACATCAGAGGATCTCATTTCCAAACATTTATTTTTCAAGAATTAACCTGGGGATGTCTCCAACACCCCGTAGAAATTTCACAGAACTTTCTGCAAAAGATTATATAGTGTTCTAACAATCATAGCCTCAATTAGTTTTTCGTGGTTGTTTTTCTGAACATACTATGATCATTTTCAAGGCGACGGAAAAACAATTTCGGAGTAGATGGCTATCCCTACCTCATGTACCTTGGAGATTTTAAAAAGGCTCTCGAATAAGTCACAAAAAAGAGAAGAAACCATGCAACACTCTTTGGTGATAAAGGATATTTTTCACACAATTCCAAATAACCACCACATCCAAAAAAAGTATAAATATAATAAATACCAATTGAAGCTGCCTCACCGTGTAAACTCTGTGTGGCTGAGCTGAGTTTATCCATTGGTCAAGCACATTGAATGATTTTTGAAGGGTGACCTGATCGATAGGAATAAATGGTGAAGACCCTTCAATCTCAAGCCTCTTAGCGTTCTGAACAAGAAATCTATCAGCATTGTACCAAGGCAAGAAAACATCCCTAACCTGTGAAGAATCCATAAGAATAAATCAAAAGTCATATATAAAAAGAAAAGAAGAAATCAGTATCATTCAAGCATTTCATGAAGAAATATGAAAAAGCCCAAGAGATGCACTAACATTGATTAATTTTTAAAAAAGAAATACTCACAACACCAAAAAGCCCAAGAGATGCACTAAACAGTTTATAAGATATAATCTCAAAACATCCAATATGACATCAAGCGAAGAAGACTGAGAGCGAACGATTCCAGCGATAGTGAGAAAGAGACATTATCAAGATGGAGTACGAAAAATTCACATCAATAGCACCTGAGCTTTGAGCAGATAGAGAATCTGGGAGAGATCCATAAAAGTGATTAGATGCTAGATCAAGCGTGTGAAGATTGAGTAGTCCAGAAAAATTCACATCAATAGCACCCGTTAAGGAATTGTTTCTAAGATCAAACACTCTGAGCTTTGAGCAAGGCAGTTTTCCATAGAACAAGTTAGAAAGTGCAATTAATTCTTGTAATTCTGATAGATTACCAAACATGTTTGGAAGACTTCCAGAAAGCTGATTTCCAAAAATTATAAAGGATTTAAGCCTAGAAAGCAAGCTTAATTCCATGCTTATCTGGCCTAAGAAGCTGTTCCCAGAGCTTTGTTCCCAGGGATTGAGAAGTACTCCACTGATGTCATTGAATATAACGAGTCCGGAAGATGGCCAGTTAACAAATTATAATCTGCACGGAAATGTTTGAGAGATTTGCTGCAAAACTCCAAACCTTCAAGATCACCTGATATTTGGTTAAGTGAAATATCGAAAACCTGAAGCAGCTTGGAGGAGTTGCAAATCTGTGAAGAGAACTTTCCAGTGAAGGAATTGTTACTTAAGTTGAAGACAACAAGATTTTGAAATTCCATAAGCTGGGGAAAATCCCCATCGAATGAATTACTGGAATATTTCCAGAATACGAACGAATTTCAGTCCGGAAGTCGCATCGGTGACAGATCCGGATAACGTAGTATACCTCAAATCTAAAAGCTGGAGCTGCTTCAAGCTTGATAATTCTGCCTTTAAGGTGAATGTATGAAAGATTTAGCAAAATTAACTGATGTAAACTAACCAGAGACTCTGAAATCACTCCTTTAAGATCCATATTAGTAAGTATCAACTTGATTACTCTATTAGCAAGAGAGCTGTTACCATCAAATTCTCTAGCAAGCCAATATGGAACAAGACTAAACTGTGATATGAAAAAAAGAAAAAAAAGAAATGGAGGGCCAACGGGAAAAAAATGAATGACAGAGAGAAAGGAGAAGTTAAGACTACCTCAATGATAACCGATCGAGTGAAGTTTCTCGGATAATGGGGCACCATTTAGGGAACTGGTCCAATATCCATGATGCACCAAACCATATTTCACAAATTACTGATGTTAACCACAGTCCATATGCCTATTTTTAATTAACGGGAGAAACATATTCAAAAAACTGTGGGGAGGGCAACATATTGACTATGTGAAAGCTGATTTCACAAAGTGATATTGAGTAAGGAGAAACATATTCAAAAAACTGTGGGGAGGGGACCATATTGACTATGTGAGCAAAAGAAAAAAAGAGTGATTTCAATTACCTGAGACTCAGCAAAACGGCCTATCGGTCACCAAATAGGACAGTGCCTTAGTATGGCAGTATGGCAACTTCTTTTAGGCGTGCAATTTTCAACTCTAAAAATTTTAACACCTGCTTTTGTCAATCTCATAAGAAACTTGTTAGGTGTCCCAAATGAATACTAACCATTCTTACAACATAAAATGAGATGTTAAAAATTATAGACAGAGAAAAGGAAAGACAAATTCTCCTTAGGCATAAAATAAGGACTGTACTGACAATCCATCCTACAAAAATATGTCATGTCATGAAAAAATTGAGAAGTCATGGGGAAAGTACATCAAAACTCATCCTAAAATTTTAGGAGAGAAAAAACTAGAAAGGGAGAAATTGTGATGGCTTTAAAAATTTGTAAGTACTTTATAATCAGACAGTAGCTTCCTAAAATTCCTTTGAAAGAGAATAGAAAGAAGACTTCCAACTTCATTACCTCAAACAAGCATTAAAGCTGAAAAAATTCATTGTTAGAAGCTTCTACACGGATAAATCATGCGTGTGTGAGAAAGAGAGAGAGGGTTCTCCATAAAGTTACTGCCTAACCTTATTTTTCAACAATCCCAAGATCATCTATTATTAAAAATAGGCATTATAGTAACGAATATTGAATAAAAATAAAATAAAATTCGTGTCAAATAGCATAAATTTACATACTAATTACTAAAATGTCACAACTTTTTTTAAAATTACACATATAGCAAAACTATACTTCAATAACACTTTCGTTATTTTTCATGGGTATATCTTCAATGAATTGGATTGTTTTTTAATTTTTTAAGTTTTAAGTTCATCTATTTATTAAAGTATTTGATTATTTTTCATTATTATTTTCAATGAATTTGTTGGTTTTTTTCCTTCAATAATTATGTTATTTGAACTATAATTCATGGGTATATCTTCAATGAATTATATTATTTTTTACCTTTTTAAGTTTTAAGTTCAATTATTTATTAAAGTATTTGATTATTTTACATTATTATTTTCAATGAATTTGTTGGTTTTTTACTTCAATAAATTATTCAAATACAATTATGTTATCTGAGTAATTTTTAAAGTGTCTAACATTTTAGTAAATAATATGCAAATTTATGCTATTTGGCACAAATTCTAATTTTTTTTGTCGTGCACACAAGTGATATATGCAATAATATATAGAGTCCATGTCATCCCCAGTTTGGAGGAGATCGAGTTGAAAATATCTCTATTAGAAGAAGATTTTCCAAAGGACTCACACTAACTTAAACACCACCAAGTCCTCGATGGTAACTCACAACCAAATTCCATCCACGTTTTGCAATGCGGAAGGCTATATATGCTTTATGTACTCCAACACAAAGTATAAGAAGGTTGAATAAGAATACCAAATTTCTATATAAAGGAAAACTCTGTGTCAATAAAAAAGTTCACGTGAAAAGCTAAAAGAATAAAAATTTCACCAACATTAAAATTAATAAGTTTCTGATTCTACATTCTCATCTGGTCAAATATAAGTTTTAAAAACTTCCTAAGATATTGAACAACTATCCCATACATTTCATAGCCTAGAAATATGCGAGACGTGAATATAAATTATCAAATTAGAGGAATAGCACAAAACCTTCAAGTAACAAGGGCCTACAGCAAGAAGCTACGCTGCCATACTCTAAACCTCACTGTTCTTGCTCACTCTTCAATGACAAACCTCCCATTCCACCCCGACCAATTGCTCGTAAAGTAGCTAGAGACCCCAACATGACATAAATATTATAAACTTCGAAGCAACTAGTCATCAAGAATTTTAGGAGAAAACTATGTACCAAAAAAGCCTAGGCTAATGGAATAAAGAAGTACACAAGGTCCAACATGCTTGGTAACTCGTTAAACTACCAATTTTTTAGTTGAATAGATGTTAGAGACACATCATTTATTGTGTGTGCATGCATGCAAGCGTGTGAGACAAAGAAATACTTATCAACTTATCCCGAGACATTAAAGCATCAATGATCTTTTTCATCACAGCCTCGAGTCTACAAGGGTGTACAGATGCATTTTTGCCAGGCAGGTGGGGATGGTCCTCAATAGTCACCTGTTTTCAAAAGATTGAATGTCATTGAAAATCATGGTCTAAATAAGAACACCATCAATTAACCTTTTTAGAGGGAAAGAAAGAAAGAAAAAATTATCACAAGTTCATCCACCATAATTTAGAAGAGATAAATGAATGACGAGAAAATGCATGCACGAGCTCTTCCAACTCTCTAAAGAATTCTTAATAAGATCAAAAGCACTTTTTAAATATTACAACCAAAAAAAAAAATGATTAATCATAGAGCACTTTTTATCAAACTCGTTATAATAAAAGTACGAGAGATAAAAGCACTTAAATCAAAATCAATATCACCCTTAATGTCATATCACTCGTCATTACTATAACGCATACATGACCCACAGAGATGATGAAAGAGGAAATAGGTATAGACTGGGAACTGGTTGGATGATAGCAACTGAATTGAATACTCTATAACAGCCAAAACTTAGAGTCGTGGCAGAAGTGACCATCTATTAGAATGAATAACTATAAAACAAAAAAAAAACCATGTATGATTATGCAGTTATACCATTTCTTGTGATCAAGAATTGCTTTTCCTATGGCAAGTACGATTTCCCCTTGTTTGGATGACCCGATTCCCTAAAATCATGAAAAACATATTTTGACACGTATTAAACAAGTTTAAAATAGTAGCAAAAACTAGAAGAAGAAAATTAGTAGATTAATGGAGAAAATAAAAAGTAAAACGGAGCCACCATTGATGTGAGTTTAAAAATAACACCTCCGTCCATTGACTACTAAAATAGAAATATTGTCGACTTCGGGATTGAAACTTGGAACTAAGAATTGATATAATTGGTGGTTATACTGAATCTTATATATATATATATATATATAGTTAGCAGAAAGTATTCAAATTTTCCAATCCCTTTTATTCAACCGATATGTTCTATTTAAACATTAGAATTTTAAAAACCACCATGGAGCAGATTATCGATGAAAATTGTAAACAACAAAAAACTAACTTAATGGTGGGTAACTCAAATTTTTACATTCTCGAATAAACACTTCCATATGCATAAAATAAGGACTGTACTGACAATCCATCCTAAAAAATATGTCATGTCATGAAAAAATTGAGCAGTCATGGAGAAAGTATATCAAAATTCATCCTAAACTTTAAGGAGAGAAAAAACTAGAGAGGGAGAAATTGTGATGGCTTTAAAAATTTGTAAGTACTTTATAATCCGACAATAGCTTCCTAAAATTCCTTTGAAAGAGAATAGAAAGAAGACTTCCAACTTCATTACCTCAAACAAGCATTAAAGCAGAAAAAATTCATTGTTAGAAGCTTCTACACGGATAAATCATGCGTGTGTGAGAAAGAGGGAGAGGGTTCTCCATAAAGTTATTCCCTAACCTTCCTTTTAATTAATCCCAAGATCATCTATTATTAAAAATAGGCATTATTGTAACGAATATTAAATAAAAATAAAATAAAATTCGTGTCAAATAGCATAAATTTACATACTAATTACTAAAATTCGTGTCAAATAGCATATTTTTTTAAGTTTTAAGTTCATCTATTTATTAAAGTATTTGATTATTTTTCATTATTATTTTCAATGAATTTGTTGGTTTTTTTGCTTCAATAATTATGTTATTTGAACTATAATTCATGGGTATATCTTCAATGAATTATATTGTTTTTTACTTTTTTAAGTTTTAAGTTCAATTATTTATTAAATTATTTGATTATTTTTCATTATTATTTTCAATGAATTTGTTGGTTTTTTTACTTCAATAAATTATTGAACTATAATTATGTTATTTGAGTAATTTTTAAAAAGTGTCTGACATTTTAGTAAATAATATGCAAATTTATGCTATTTGGCACAAATTCTAATTTTTTTTGTCGTGCACACTAGTGATATATGCGATAATATATAGAGTCCATGTCATCCCCAGTTTGGAGGAGATCGAGTTGAAAATATCTCTATTAGAAGAAGATTTTTCAGAGGACTCACAGTAACTTAAACACCACCAAGTCCTCGATGGTTACTCACAACCACATTCCATCCACGTTTTGCAATGCGGAAGGCTATATGCTTTATGTATGCAACACAAAGCATAAGAAGGTTGAATAAGAATACCAAATTTCTATATAATGAAAAACTCTGTGTCAATAAAAAAGTTCACGTAAAAAGCTAAAAGATTACAAATTTCACCAACATTAAAAATATTAAGTTTCTTATTCTACATTCTCATCTGGTCAAATATAAGTTTTAAAAACTTCCTAAGATATTGAACCACTATCCCATTCATTTGATAGTCTAGAAATATGCGAGACGTGAATATAAATTATCAAATTAGAGGAATAGCACAAAACCTTCAAGTAACAAGGGCCTACAGCAAGAAGCTACGCTGCCATACTCTAAACCTCACTGTTCTGGCTCACTCTTCAATGACAAACCTCCCATTCCACCCCGACCAATTGCTCGTAAAGTAGCTAGAGACCCCAACATGACATAAATATTATAAACTTCGAAGGAACTAGTCATCAAGAATTTTAGGAGAAAACTATGTACCAGAAAATCCTAAGCTAATATAATAAAGTACACAAGGTCCAACATGCTTGGTAACTCGTTAAACTATCAATTTTTTAGTTGAATATATGTTAGAGAAACATCATTTATTGTGTGTGCAAGCATGCAAGCGTGTGAGACAGAGAAATACTTATCAACTTATCCCGGGACATTAACGCATCAATGATCTTTTTCATCACAGCCCCGTGTCTACAAGGGTGTACAGATGCATGTTTGCCAGGCAGGTGGGGATGGTCCTCAATAGTCACCTGTTTTCAAAAGATTGAATGTCATTGAAAATCATGGTCTAAATAAGGACACCATCAATTAACCTTTTTAGAGGGAAAGAAAGAAAGAAAAAGTTATCATAAGTTCATCCACCATAATTTAGAAGAGATAAATGAATGACGAGAAAATGCATTCACGAGCTCTTCCGACGCTCTCTAAAGAATTCTTAATAAGATCAAAAGCACTTTTTAAATATTATACAACCACACAAGAAAATGATTAATCATAAAGCACTTTTTATCAAACTCGTTTTAATAAAAGTACGAAACATAATAGCACTTATTTCAAAATCAATATCACCCTTAATGCCATATCACTCGTCATCAATATAACACATACATGACCCATAGAGATGATGTAAAAGGAAATAGGTAAAGATTGGGAACTGGTTGGTTGATACCAACTGAACCGATACTCTATAAAAACCCAAAATTAAAGTCATGGCAGAAGTGACCATCTACTAGAACGAATGACTATAAAACAAAAAAAAAACCATGTATGATTATGCAGTTATACCATTTCTTGTGATCAAGAATTGCTTTTCCCATGGCAAGTACGATTTCCCCTTGTTTGGATCACCCGATTCCCTAAAATCATGAAAAACATATTTTGACACGTATTAAACATGTTTAAAATCGTAGCAAAAACTAGAAGAAGAAAATTAGTAGATTAATGGAGAAAATAAAAAGTAAAAGGGAGCCACCATTGATGTGAGTTTAAAAATAACACCTCCGTCCATTGACTACTAAAATAGAAATATTGTTGATTTCGGGATTGAAACATGCAACTAAAAATTGATATAATTGGTGGTTATATTGAATCTTATATATATAATGTAAGAGAGCAAACATTCAAGATGCTAAAATATATTGAGGAGAAAGTATTCAAATTTTCCAATGCCTTTTATTCAACCGATATGTGCTATTAAAACATTATATTTTAAAACCACCATGGAGCAGATTATCTATGAAAATCGTAAACAGCAAAAAACTAACTTAATGGTGGGCTACTCAAATTTTCACATTCTCAAATAAACACTTCCATGGATCTTTTTTTTTGCATAAGAAAACTTTTGATTATATTTTGCAAATTTTCATGTTTTTTTAGAGAGAAAGGGATATTTTTAATTTTAAATCAACGTTCTAGGTAGGTAGCCACAAGAAACTTTCCCAACTGACTTTTGAATCAACTCATGACAAAGCATGAAGCATGGGAACGAAAAAAATTATAGGCTTAAAATACTCTGATTTGAACTTTAGATGAAGGTTTACACATGACCCGAAATAGAGTACCATGAGGGACCAACCTTTATTAAAGTAATCAATCGTTGTCTAAGCTAAGTGTCTTTGAATGTCATTGTCACATATAACACCAGCTTCAAGTCCTTGATCAAGTACAACAGCGTACAGTCTGCAAATAAAAGAATGTAACATGCAAATTGATGAAATAATGAATTTATTTGCAAAAAAAAAATAAAAGAAACTTGAAGACAACATAGATACCCTTAGTAGTGTATAGAGTGACATTGTTATATCTCTTCTCTCTGTATACCAAAGCGCCGCTCCAAGGCGAAAAATATCAAAACCATCTCTATTTAATTCTACATAGATCCAATTGTAAATTGTGATCCACCGGAAAGAAGACAACTACTTGAACGGCGTATAACTGTGGCTGTTGCATATATAGCATTATTCATAAAGTACTTGCAAAATACCAAATTTAATTTACTATGATCAAGAGTAATTGTATGAAGTGATTATTTCACCCCAATTAGCTAACAAATATGCTATATTTGCAACACTTAAAAAAAATTTGGAATTGACCAAAAGGGGTTACTAAAATTTCGTGAACTAAAATAATATTGAGAGAAATAAATATTACAATTTGGACGTCCTGATCATCAAGCGTAATAGGTAAAGAATCCAGAAATCTGACTTCTTTAGACTGAATTTGAGCACGGTCTTAAGCTTTCGAAGACTACAAAACAAAACTACAATAAAGAAAAAACAAAAACACAAAATCTAATAAATTATGATGGCTTTCATCTTTCATTAAATTATAAATTCCAGAGCAATAAATAAAATACCTGAACAATGATAGATGCCTTTGTTCTTCTTCTCCGCCGATACTCATTTCTTGGTGCCATTGCTCGCATTCCATTTGAATAACTATTGCTGATGCAAGTAATTTCTTGTTAAATTAGAACATGATCATAATAAACATGGCATAGAACTAAAAAAGTTACTAAATAAAGTTAGAAGTGATATTGAGTAAGGAGAAATATATTAAAAAAAACTCTAGGGAGGGGAACATATTGACTATGTGAGCAAAAGAAAAAAAAAGAGTGATTTCTATTACCTGAGATGTCGACATCGACATCGACATCGACATTTTTAACCTTGCCTGTGACTGAGCAAAACGGCCTATCGGTCACCAAATAGAAAAGTGCCTTAGTATGGTAATATGGCAACTTCTTATCAAGATATGGAAACAAAAGGCACAATAAGAGGTAAAAAAACAAAAGATCAATGGTACCTGCCATTTAAGTGGTTCACAACTACATTAAGTAGCAAGATGGTCCCCTACATTCAAGTAATTTTAACAAAAATAAGACTATAATTCTAGTCATTTCACAATGGTAAACAATTTCATAACCACTTTCACCAATAACATTCTCATGTGCAAAACCATTGGCAGTAATAAGTTAGTAATAAGGCAGAATAAGACAAAATCAGTTTTTTGACACTTACAAAAGAACATGATCATAATAAAACATGGTCCAACTTAGTGAAAAAAAAACTATGTTAAATTAGAACATGATCATGATAAAACATGGCATACAACTAAAAAAGTTAGCAAAGTTATCACTAAATAAAGTTGGAAGTGATATTGAGTAAGGAGAAACATATTCAAAAAACTGTGGGGAGGGGAACATATTGACTATGTGAGCAAAAGGAAAAAAAAGAGTTATTTCAATTACCTCAGACTTAGCAAAACGGCCTATCGGTCACCAAATAGGAAAGTGCCTTAGCAAGGTAGTATGGCAACATCTCATCATAGATATGGAAACAAAAGACACAATAAGAAGTAAAAAAAACAATAGATAAATGGTACCTGTAACTTAAGTGGTTCACAACTACATTAAGTAGCAAGATGGTCCCCTACATTCAAGTAATTTTAACCAAAATAAGACTTTAATTTTAGTCATTTCACCATGGTAAACAATTTCATAACCACTTTCACCAATAACACTCTCATGAGCAAAACCATTTGAAGAAATAAATTAGCAATAAGGCAAAATAAGACAAAATCAGTTTATTGACACTTACATAAGAACATGATCACAATAAAACATGGTGAACTTAGTGAAAAAAAGAAGTATGTTAAATTAGAACATGATCATAATAAAACATGCCATAGAACTAAAAAAGTTAGTAACATTATCACTAAATAAAGTTAGAAGTGAGATATTGAGTAAGGAGAAACATATTCAAAAAACCGTGGGGAGGGGAAGATATTGACTATGTGAGCAAAAGAAAAAAAGGGTGATTCCAATTAACTGAGACTCAGCAAAACGGCCTATCGGTCACCAAATAGGACAGTTCCTTAGTATGTTAGTATGGCAACTTCTTTTAGGCGTGCAATTTTCAACTCTAAAAAATTTAACACCTGCTTCATCCTTAGCTAAGTTCATCTCACTCCATCTTTTGTCAATCTCATAAGAAACTTGTTAGGTGTCCCAAATGAATACTAACCATTCTTACATCATAAAATGAGAAGTTAAAAATTATAGACATGGAAAAGGAAAGCTAAATTCTCCTTATGCATAAAATAAGGACTCTAGTGACAATTCATCCTACAAAAATATGTCATGTCATGAAAAAATTGCGCAGTCATGGGGAAAGTATATCAAAACTCATCCTAAAATTTTAGAAGAGAAAAAACTAGAAAGGGAGAAATTGTGATGGCTTTAAAAATTTGTAAGTACTTTATAATCAGACACTAGCTTCCTAAAATTCCTTTGAAAGAGAATAGAAAGAAGATTTCCAACTTCATTGTTAGAAGCTTCTACACAGATAAATCATGCATGTGTGAGAAATAGAGAGAGGGTTCTCCATAAAGTTACTGCCTAACCTTGTTTTTCAACAATCCCAAGATCATCTATTATTAAAAATAGGCATTATTGTAACGAATATTGAATAAAAATAAAATAAAATTCGTGTCAAATAGCATAAATTTACATACTAATTACTAAAATGTCAGAACTTTTTTTAAATTACACGAATAGAAAAACTATACTTCAATAACACTTTCGTTATGTTTTAAGTTCATCTATTTATTAAAGTATTTGATTATTTTTCATTATTATTTTCAATGAATTTGTTGGTTTTTTTGCTTCAATAATTATGTTATTTGAACTATAATTCATGGGTATATCTTCAATGAATTATATTCTTTTTTACCTTTTTAAGTTTTATGTTCAATTATTTATTAAAGTATTTGATTATTTTTCATTATTATTTTCAATGAATTTGTTGGTTTTTTTACTTCAATAAATTATTCGAATATAATTATCTTATTTGAGTAATTTTTAAAAAGTGTCTGACATTTTAGTAAATAATATGCAAATTTATGCTATTTGGCACAAATTCTAATTTGTTTTGTCGTGCACACAAGTGATATATGCAATAATATATAAAGTCCATGTCATCCCGAGTTTGGAGGAGATCAAGTTGAAAATATCTCTATTAGAAGATTTTCCAAAGGACTCACACTAACTTAAACACCACCAAGTCCTCGATGGTTACTCACAACCAAATTCCATCCACGTTTTACAATGCGGAAGGCTATATATGCTTTATGTACTGCAACACAAAGCATAAGAAGGTTAAATGAGAATACCAAATTTCTATATAAAGGAAAACTCTCTGTCAATAAAAAAGTTCACGTGAAAAGCTAAAAGAATAAAAATTTCACCAACATTAAAATCATTAAGTTTCTGATTCTACATTCTCATCTGGTCAAATATAAGTTTTAAAAACTTCCTAAGATATTGAATAACTATCTCATACATTTCATAGCCTAGAAATATGCGAGACGTGAATATAAATAATCAAATTAGAGGAATAGCACAAAACCTTCAAGTAACAAGGGCCTGCAGCAAGAAGCTATGCTGCCATACTCTAAACCTCACTGTTCTTGCTCACTCTTCAATGACAAACCTCCCATTCCACCCCGACCAATTGCTCGTAAAGTAGCTAGAGACCCCAACAGGACATAAATATTATAAACTTCGAAGCAACTAGTCATCAAGAATTTTATTAGAAAACTATGTACCAAAAAAGCCTAAGCTAATGGAATAAAGAAGTACACAAGGTCCAACATGCTTGGTAACTCGTTAAACTATCAATTTTTTAGTTGAATAGATGTTAGAGACACATCATTTATTGTGTGTGCATGCATGCAAGCGTGTGAGACGGAGAAATACTTATCAACTTATCCCAGGACATTAACGCATCAATGATCTTTTTTCATCATAGCCCCGTGTCTACAATGGTGTACAGATGCATGTTTGCCAGGCAGTGGGGATGGTCCTCAATAGTCACCTGTTTGCAAAAGATTGAATGTCATTGAAAATAATGGTCTAAATAAGAACACCATCAATTAACCTTTTTAGAGGGAAAGAAAGAAAGAAAAAATTATCATAAGTTCATCCACCATAATTTAGAAGAGATAAATGAATGACGAGAAAATGCATGCACGAGCTCTTCCAACTCTCTCTAAAGAATTCTTAATAAGATCCAAAGCACTTTTTAAATATTACAACCAAACAAAAAAATGATTATTCATAAAGCACTTTTTATCAAACTCGTTATAATAAAAGTACGAGAGATAAAAGCACTTATTAAAAAATCAATCTCACTCTTAATGCCATATCACTCGTCATTACTATAACGCATACATGACCCATAGAGATGATGAAAGAAGAAATAGGTATAGACTTGGAACTGGTTGGTTGATACCAACTGAATTGCATACTCTATAAGAGCCCAAAATTAAAGTCATGGCAGAAGTGACCATCTACTAGAATGAATGACTATAAAACAAAAAAAAACATGTATGATTATGCAGTTATACCATTTCTTGTGATCAAGAATTGCTTTTCCAATGGCAAGTACGATTTCCTCTTGTTTGGATCACCCGATTCCCTAAAATCATGAAAAACATATTTTGACACGTATTAAACATGTTTAAAATAGTAGCAAAAACTAGAAGAAGAAAATTAGTAGATTAATAGAGAAAATAAAAAGTAAAAGGGAGCCACCATTGATGTGAGTTTAAAAATAACACCTCCGTCCATTTACTAATAAAATAGCAATATTGTTGATTTCGGGATTGAAACTTGGAACTAAAAATTGATATAATTGGTGGTTATACTGAATCTTATATATATATAATGTGTATATATATATATATATATATAATGTAAGACACCAAACATTCAAGATGCTAAAATATATTTAGCAGAAACTATTCAAATTTTCCAAGGGGTTACTAAAATTTCTTGAACCAAAATAATAATAATGAGAGAAATAAATATTACAATTTGGATGTCCTGATCATCAAGCGTAATAGGTGAAGAATCCGAAAATGACTTCTTTAGACTGAATTTTAGCACGGTCTTAAGCTTTTGGACACTACAAACAATAAAACCCAGCAAAACTACAAGAAGGAAAAAACAATAACACAAAATCTAATAAATTATGATGGCTTTCATGTTTCATTAAATTATAAATTCCAGAGCAATAAATAAAATACCTGAACAATGAATGATAGATGCCTTTGTTCTTCTTCTGTGCTGATACTCATTTCTTGCTGCCATTGCTTGCATTCCATTTGAATAACTATTGCTGATGCAAAAGTAATTTCTTGTTAAATTACAACATGATCATAATAAACATGGCATAGAACTAAAAAAGTTACTTTGATATTGAGTAAGGAGAAACATATTCAAAAAAACACTATGGGGAGGGGTACATATTGACTATGCGAGCAAAAGGAAAAAAAAAGAGTGATTTCAATTACCTGAGACTCAGCAAAACGGCCTATCGGTCACCAAATAGGAAAGTGCCTTAGTATGGCAGTATGACAACTTCTTATCATAGATATGGAAACAAAAGGCACAATAATAAAAAGTAAAAAAACAAAAGAATAATGGTACCTGCCATTTAAGTGGTTCACAACTACATTAAGTAGCAAGATGGTCCCCTACATTCAACTAATTTTAACCAAAATAAGACTATAATTTTAGTCATTTCACCATGGTAAACAATTTCATAACCACTTTCACCAATAACATTCTCATGTGCAAAACCATTGGCAGAAATAAGTTAGCTATAAGGCAAAATAAGACAAAATCAGTTTTTTGACACTTACAAAAACATGATCATAATAAAACATGGTCCAACTTAGTGAAAAACAAAAGTATGTTAAATTAGAACATGATCATAATAAAGCATGGCATATAACTAAAAAAGTTAGTAAAGTTATCACTAAATAAAGTTGGAAGTGATATTCAGTAAAGGAGAACATATTCAAAAAACTATGGGGAGGGGAACATATTGACTATGTGAGCAAAATAAAAAAAAGAGAGTGATTTCAATTACCTGAGACTCAGCAAAACGGCCTATCGGTCACCAAATAGGAAAGTGCCTTAGCATGGTAGTATGGCAACATCTCATCATAGATATGGAAACAAAAGGCACAATAAGAAGTAAAAAAAACAATAGATAAATGGTACCTACAACTTAAGTGGTTCACAACTATATTAAGCAGCAAGATGGTCCCCTACGTTCAAGTAATTTTAACCAAAATAATACTATAATTTTAGTCATTTCACCATGGTAAACAATTTCATAACCACTTTCACCAATAACTAACACTCTCATGAGCAAAACCATTGGCATAAATAAATTAGCAATAAGGCAAAATAAAACAAAATCAGTTTTTTGACACTTACATAAGAACATGATCACAATAAAACATGGTAAACTTAGTGGAAAAAAAGTATGTTAAATTAGAACATGATCTTAATAAAACATGGCATAGAACTAAAAAAGTTAGCAACGTTATCACTAAATAAAGTTAGAAGTGATATTGAGTAAGGAGAAACATATTCAAAAAACTGTGGGGAGGGGAACATATTGACTATGTAAGCAAAAGAAAAAAAGAGTGATTTCAATTACCTGAGACTCAGCAAAACGGCCTATGGGTCACCAAATAGGACACTGCCGTAGTATAGTAGTATGGCAACTTCTTTTAGGCGTGCAATTTTCAACCCTAAAAAATTTAACACCTGCTTCATCCTTAGCTAAGTTGATCTCACTGCATCTTTTGTCAATCTCATAAGAAACTTGTCACGTGTCCCAAATGAATACTAACCATTCTTACATCATAAAATGAGAAGTTAAAAATTATAGACAAAGAAAAGGAAAGACAAATTCTCCTTATGCATAAAATAAGGACTCTTTAAGGAGAGAAAAAACTAGAGAGGGAGAAATTGTGATGGCTTTAAAAATTTGTAAGTACTTTATAATCAGACAATAGCTTCCTAAAATTCCTTTGAAAGAGAATAGAAAGAAGACTTCCAACTTCATTACCTAAAACAAGCATTAAAGCTGAAAAAATTCATTGTTAGAAGCTTCTACACGGATAAATCATGCGTGTGTGAGAAAGAGAGAGAGGGTTCTCCATAAAGTTATTGCCTAACCTTGCTTTTCAATAATCCCAAGATCATCTATTATTAAAAATAGGCATTATTGTAACGAATATTGAATAAAAATAAAATAAAATTCGTGTCAAATAGCATAAATTTACATACTAATTACTAAAATGTCAGAACTTTTTTAAAATTACACAAATAGCAAAACTATACTTCAATAACACTTTCGTTATTTTTCATGGGCACTTTCGTTTTTTTTCCAAGGGTATATATCTTCAATGAATTGGATTGTTTTTTATTTTTTTAAGTTTTAAGTTCATCTATTTATTAAAGTATTTGATTATTTTTCATTATTATTTTCAATGAATTTGTTGGTTTTTTTGCTTCAATAATTATGTTATTTGAACTATAATTCATGGGTATATCTTCAATGAATTATATTGTCTTTTACTTTTTTAAGTTTTAAGTTCAATTATTTATTAAAGTATTTGATTATTTTTCATTATTATTTTCAATGAATTTGTTGGTTTTTTTACTTCAATAAATTATTGAACTATAATTATGTTATTTGAGTAATTTTTAAAAAGTGCTGACATTTTAGTAAATAATATTCAAATTTATGCTATTTGGCACAAATTCTAATTTTTTTTGTCGTGCACACTAGTGATATATGCAATAATATATAGAGTCCATGTCATCCCCAGTTTGGAGGAGATCGAGTTGAAAATATCTCTATTAGAAGAAGATTTTTCAAAGGACTCACATTAACTTAAACACCACCAAGTCCTCGATGGTTACTCACAACCACATTCCATCCACGTTATGCAATGCGGAAGGCTATATGCTTTATGTATGCAACACAAAGCATAAGAAGGTTGAATAAGAATACCAAATTTCTAGATAATGGAAAACTCTGTGTCAATAAAAAAGTTCACGTGAAAAGCTAAAAGAATACAAATTTCACCAACATTAAAATTATTAAGTTTCTGATTCTACATTCTCAGTTGGTCAAATATAAGTTTTAAAAACTTCCTAAGATATTGAACCACTGTCCCATTCATTTGATAGTCTAGAAATATGCGAGACGTGAATATAAATTATCAAATTAGAGGAATAGCACAAAACCTTCAAGTAACAAGGGCCTACAGCAAGAAGCTACGCTGCCATACTCTAAACCTCACTGTTCTGGCTCACTCTTCAATGACAAACCTCCCATTCCACCCCGACCAATTGCTCGTAAAGTAGCTAGAGACCCCAATAGGACATAAATATTATAAACTTCGAAGGAACTAGTCATCAAGAATTTGAGGAGAAAACTATGTACCAAAAAAGCCTAAGCTAATATAATAAAGAAGTACACAAGGTCCAACATGCTTGGTAACTCGTTAAACTATCAATTTTTTAGTTGAATATATGTTAGAGAAACATCATTTATTGTGTGTGCATGCATGCAAGCGTGTGAGACAAAGAAATACTTATCAACTTATCCCGGGACATTAACGCATCAATGATCTTTTTCATCACAGCCCCGTGTCTACAAGGGTGTACAGATGCATATTTGCCAGGTAGGTGGGGATGGTCCTCAATAGTCACCTGTTTTCAAAAGATTGAATGTCATTGAAAATCATGGTCTAAATAAGGACACCATCAATTAACCTTTTTAGAGGGAAAGAAAGAAAGAAAAAGTTATCATAAGTTCATCCACCATAATTTAGAAGAGATAAATGAATGACGAGAAAATGCATGCACGAGCTCTTCCAACGCTCTCTAAAGAATTCTTAATAAGATCAAAAGCACTTTTTAAATATTATATAGCCAAACAACAAAATGATTAATCATAAAGCACTTTTTATCAAACTCGTTTTAATAAAAAGTACGAAACATAAAAGCACTTATTTCAAAATCAATATCACCCTTAATGCCATATCACTCGTCATCACTATAACATATACATGACCCATAGAGATGATGAAAAAGGAAATAGGTAAAGATTGGGAACTGGTTGGTTGATACCAACTGAACCGATACTCTATAAAAACCCAAAATTAAAGTCATGGCAGAAGTGACCATCTACTAGAACGAATGACTATAAAACAAAAAAAAAACCATGTATGATTATGCAGTTATACCATTTCTTGTGATCAAGAATTGATTTTCCCATGGCAAGTACGATTTCCCCTTGTTTGGATCACCCGATTCCCTAAAATCATGAAAAACATATTTTGACACGTATTAAACATGTTTAAAATAGTGGCAAAAACTAGAAGAAGAAAATTAGTAGATTAATGGAGAAAATAAAAAGTAAAAGGGAGCCACGATTGATGTGAGTTTAAAAATAACACCTCCGTCCATTGACTACTAAACTAGAAATATTGTGGATTTCGGGATTGAAACTTGGAACTAAAAATTGATATAATTGGTGGTTATATTGAATCTTATATATATATATATATATACAATGTAAGAGAGCAAACATTCAAGATGCTATAAAATATATTGAGGAGAAAGTATTCAAATTTTCCAATGCCTTTTATTCAACCTATATGTGCTATTAAAACATTAGATTTTAAAAACCACCATGGAGCAGATTATCTATGAAAATCGTAAAGAGCAAAAAACTAACTTAATGGTGGGCTACTCAAATTTTCACATTCTCGAATAAACACTTCCATGGTTCTTTTTTTGCATAAGAAAACTTTTAATTATATTTTGCATATTTTCATGTTTTTTTAGAGAGAAAGGGATATTTTTAATTTTAAATCAACGTTCTAGGTAGGTAGCCACTAGAAACTTTCCCAACTGACTTTTGAATAAACTCATGACAAAGCATGAAGCATGAAAACGAAAAAAATTATAGGCTTAAAATACTCAGATTTGAACTTTAGATGAAGGTTTACACATGACCCGAAATTGAGTACCACTACCATGAAGGACCAACCTTTATTAAATTAATCAATCGTTGTCTAAGCTAAGTGTCTTTGAATGTCATTGTCACATATAACACCAGCTTCAAGTCCTTGATCAAGTACAACAGCGTACAGTCTGCAAATAAAAGAATGTAACATGCAAAATGAAATAATGAATTTATTTGCAAAAAAAAAAAAAAAAAAAACTTGAAGACAACATAGATACCCTTAGTAGTGTATAGAGTGACATTATTATATCTCCTCTCTGTATACCAAAGCGCCGCTCCAAGGCGAAAAATATCTGAACCATCTCTATTTAATTCTACATAGATCCAATTGTAAATTGTGATCCAACGGAAAGAAGACAACCACTTGAACCAGCGTATAACAGTGGTTGTTGCATATATAGCATTATTCATAAAGTACTTGCAAAATACCAAATTTAATTTACTATGATCAAGAGTAATTGTATGAAGTGATTATTTCACCCCAGTTAGCTAACAAATATGCTATATTTGCAATAATTAAAAAAAAATTGGAATTGACCAAAAGGGGTTACTAAAATTCCGTGAACAAAAATAATGATGAGAGAAATAAATATTACACTTTGGACGTCCTGATCATTAAGCGTAATCGGTGAAGAATCCAGAAATCTGACTTCTTTAGACTGAATTTGAGCACGGTCTTAAGCTTTCGAAGACTACAAAACAAAACTACAACAAGGAAAAAACAAAAACACAAAATCTAATAAATTATGATGGCTTTCATCTTTCATTAAATTATAAATTCCAGAGCAATAAATAAAATACCTGAACAATGATAGATGCCTTTGTTCTTCTTCTCTGCCGATACTTATTTCTTGGTGCCATTGCTCGCATTCCATTTAAATAACTATTGCTGATGCAAGTAATTTCTTGTTAAATTAGAACATGATCATAATAAACATGGCATAGAACTAAAAAAGTTACTAAATAAAGTTAGAAGTGATATTAAGAAAGGAGAAATATATTCAAAAAAAATTTTAGGGAGGGGAACATATTGACTATGTGAGCAAAAGAAAAAAAAAGAGTGATTTCAATTACCTGAGATGTCGACTTCGACATCGACATTTTTAACCTTGCCTGAGACTGAGCAAAACGGCCTATCGGTCACCAAATAGAAAAGCGCCTTAGTATGGTAATATGGCAACTTCTTATCAAGATATGGAAACAAAAGGCACAATAAGAAGTAAAAAAACAAAAGATCAATGGTACCTGCCATTTAAGTGGTTCAGAACTACATTAAGTAGCAAGATGGTCCCCTACATTCAAGTAATTTTAACCAAAATAAGACTATAATTTTAGTCATTTCACAATGATAAACAATTTCATAACCACTTTCACCAATAACATTTTCATGTGCAAAACTATTGGCAGTAATAAGTTAGTAATAAGGCAGAATAAGACAAAATCAGTTTTTTGACACTTACAAAAGAACATGATCATAATAAAACATGGTCCAACTTAGTGAAAAAAAAAAGTATGTTAAATTAGAACATGATCGTAATAAAACATGGCATACAACTAAAAAAGTTAGTAAAGTCATCACTAAATAAAGTTGGAAGTGATATTGAGTAAGGAGAAACATATTCAAAAAACTGTGGGGAGGGGAACATATTGACTATGTGAGCATAAGGAAAAAAAAGAGTTATTTCAATTACCTGAGACTTAGCAAAACGGCCTATCGGTCACCAAATAGGAAAGTGCCTTAGCAAGGTAGTATGACAACATCTCATCATAGATATGGAAACAAAAGGCACAATAAAAAGTAAAAAAAACAATAGATCAATGGTACCTGCAACTTAAGTGGTTCACAACTACATTAAGTAGCAAGATGGTCCCCTACATTCAAGTAATTTTAACCAAAATAAGACTCTAATTTTAGTCATTACACCATGGTAAACAATTTCATAACCACTTTCACCAATAACACTCTCATCAGCAAAACCATTTGAAGAAATAAATTAGCAATAAGGCAAAATAAGACAAAATCAGTTTTTTGACACTTACATAAGAACATGAACACAATAAAACATGGTCAACTTAGTGAAAAAAAAAAAGTATGTTAAATTACAACATGATCATAATAAAACATGGCATAGAACTAAAAAAGTTAGTAACGTTATCACTAACTAAAGTTAGAAGTGAGATATTGAGTAACGTTATCACTCTAAACAATTTAACACCTGCTTCATCCTTAGCTAAGTTGATCTCACTCCACCTTTTGTCAATCTCATAAGAAACTTGTTAGGTGTCCCAAATGAATACTAACCATTCTTACATCATAAAAGGAGAAGTTAAAAATTATAGACACGGAAAAGGAAAGATAAATTCTCCTTATGCATAAAATAAGGACTCTAGTGACAATTCATCCTACAAAAATATGTCATGTCATGAAAAAATTGAGCAGTCATGGGGAAAGTACATCAAAACTCATCCTAAAATTTTAGGAGAGAAAAAACTAGAAAGGGAGAAATTGTGATGGCTTTAAAAATTTGCAAGTACTTTATAATCAGACACTAGCTTCCTAAAATTCCTTTGAAAGAGAATAGAAAGAAGACTTCCAACTTCATTACCTCAAACAAGCATTGAAGCTTAAAAAATTCATTGTTAGAAGCTTCTACACGGATAAATCATGCGTGTGTGAGAAAGAGAGAGAGGGTTCTCCATAAAGTTACTGCCTAACCTTGTTTTTCAACAATCCCAAGATCATCTATTATTAAAAATAGGCATTATAGTAACGAATATTGAATAAAAATAAAATAAAATTCGTGTCAAATAGCATAAATTTACATTCTAATTACTAAAATGTGAGAACTTCTTTAAAATTACACAAATAGCAAACCTATACTTCAATAACACTTTCGTTATTTTTCATGGGTATATCTTCAATGAATTGGATTGTTTTTTAATTTTTTAAGTTTTAAATTCATCTATTTATTAAAGTATTTGATTATTTTTCATTATTATTTTCAATGAATTTGTTGATTTTTTTGCTTCAATAATTATGTTATTTGAACTATAATTCATGGGTATATCTTCAATGAATTATATTCTTTTTTACCTTTTTAAGTTTTAAGTTCAATTATTTATTAAAGTATTTGATTATTTTTCATTATTATTTTCAATGAATTTGTTGGTTTTTTTACTTCAATAAATTATTCAAATATAATTATGTTATTTGAGTAATTTTTAAAAAGTGTGTGACATTTTAGTAAATAATATGCAAATTTATGCTATTTGGCACAAATTCTAATTTTTTTTGTCGTGCACGCAAGTGATATATGCAATAATATATAGAGTCCATGTCATCCCCAGTTTGGAGGAGATCGAGTTGAAAATATCTCTATTAGAAGAAGATTTTCCAAAGGACTCACACTAACTTAAACACCACCAAGTCCTCGATGGTTACTCACAACCAAATTCCATCCACGTTTTGCAATGCGGAAGGCTATATATGCTTTATGTACTGCAACACAAAGCATAAGAAGGTTGAATAAGAATACCAAATTTCTATATAAAGGAAAACTCTGTGTCAATAAAAAAGTTCACGTGAAAAGCTAAAAGAAAACAAATTTCACAACATGTGGTCAAATATAAGTTTTAAAAACTTCCTAAGATATTGAACAACTATCCCATACATTTCATAGCCTAGAAATATGCGAGACGTGAATATAAATAATCAAATTAGAGGAATAGCACAAAACCTTCAAGTAACAAGGGCCTACAGCAAGAAGCTACGCTGCCATACTCTAAACCTCACTGTTCTTGCTCACTCTTCAATGACAAACCTCCCATTCCACCCCGACCAATTGCTCGTAAAGTAGCTAGAGACCCCAACAGGACATAAATATTATAAACTTCGAAGCAACTAGTCATCAAGAATTTTAGGAGAAAACTATGTACCAAAAAAGCCTAAGCTAATGGAATAAAGAAGTACACAAGGTCCAACATGCTTGGTAACTCGTTAAACTATCAATTTTTTAGTTGAATAGATGTTAGAGACACATCATTTATTGTGTGTGCATGCATGCAAGCGTGTGAGACAGAGAAATACTTATCAACTTATCCCGGGACATTAATGCATCAATGATCTTTTTCATCACAGCCCCGTGTCTACAAGGGTGTACAGATGCATGTTTGCCAGGCCGGTGGGGATGGTCCTCAATAGTCACCTGTTTTCAAAAGATTGAATGTCATTGAAAATCATGGTCTAAATAAGAACACCATGAATTGACCTTTTTAGAGGGAAAGAAAGAAGAAAAAATTATCATGAGTTCATCCACCATAATTTAGATGAGATAAATGAATGACGAGAAAATGCATGCACGAGCTCTTCCAACTCTCTCTAAAGAATTCTTAATAAGATCAAAAGCACTTTTCAAATATTACAACCAAACAAAAAAGATTAATCATAAAGCACTTTTATCAAACTCGGTATAATAAAAGTACGAGAGATAAAAGCACTTATTTCAAAACAATATCACCCTTAATGCCATATCACTCGTCATTACTATATCGCATACATGACCCATAGCGATGATGAAAGAGGAAATAGCTATAGACTTGGAACTGGTTGGTTGATACCAGCTGAATTGTATACTCTATAAGAGCCCAAAATTAAAGTCATGGCAGAAGTGACCATCTACTAGAATGAATGACATAAAACAAAAAAAAACATGTATGATTATGCGGTTATACCATTTCTTGTGATCAAGAATTGCTTTTCCAATGGCAAGACGATTTCCTCTTGTTTGGATCACCCGATTCCCTAAAATCATGAAAAACATATTTTGACACGTATTAAACATGTTTAAAATAGTAGCAAAAACTAGAAGAAGGAAAATTAGTAGATTAATAGAGAAAATAAAAAGTAAAAGGCCACCATTGATGTGAGTTTAAAATAACACCTCCGTCCATTTCCTATAAAATAGCAAAATTGTCGATTTCGGGATTGAAACTTGGAACTAAAAATTGATATAATTGGTGGTTATACTGAATCTTATGTATATATATAATGTAAGAGAGCAAACATTCAAGATGCTAAAATATATTTAGCAGAAAGTATTCAAATTTTCCAATGCCTTTTATTCAACCGATATGTGCTATTTAAACATTAGAATTTCAAAAACCACCGTGGAGCAGATTATCCATGAAAACCATAAACAACAAAAAACTAACTTAATGGTGGGTTACTCAAATTTTCACATTCTCGAATAAACACTTCCATGGTTCTTTTTTTTGCATAAGAAAACTTTTTATTATATTTTGCATATTTTCATGTTTTTTTAGAGAGAAGGATATTTTTAATTTTAAAACAACGTTCTAGGTAGGTAGCCACTACAAACTTTCCCAACTGACTTTTGAATAAACTCATGACAAAGCATGAAGCATGCAAACGAAAAAAATTATAGGCTTAAAATACTCTGATTTGAACATTAGAAGAAGGTTTACACATGACCCGAAATAGAGCACCATGAAGGACCAACCTTTATTAAAGTAATCAATCGTTGTCTAAGCTAAGTGTCTTTGAATGTCAATGTCACATATAACACCAGCTTCAAGTCCTTGATCAAGTACAACAGCCTACAGTCTGCAAATAAAAGAATGTAACATGCAAATTGAAGAAATAATGAATTTATTTGCAAAAAAAAAAAAAAAAGAAAAAAGAAACTTGAAGACAACATAGATACCTTAGTAGTGTATAGAGTGACATTATTATATCTCTTCTCTCCGTATACCAAAGCCCCGCTACAAGGCGAAAAATGTATGAACCATCTCTATTTAATTCTACATAGATCCCATTGTACCTTGTGATCCACCGGAAAGAAGACAACTACTTGAACCAGCGTATAACAGTGGCTGTTGCATATATAGCATTATTCATAAAGTACTTGCGAAATACCAAATTTAATTTACTATGATCAACAGTAATTGAATGAACTGACTATTTCACCCCAATTAGCTAACAAATATGCTATATTTGCAGCACTTAAAAAAATTTGGAATTGACCAAAAGGGGTTACTAAAATTTCCTGAACAAAAATAATAATAATGAGAGAAATAAATATTACAATTTGGACGTCCTGATCATCAAGCGTAATAGGTGAAGAATCCGGAAATCTGACTTCTTTAGACTGAATTTGAGCACAGTCTTAAGCTTTTGGAGACTACAAACAATAAAACCCAGCAAAACTACAACAAGGAAAAAACAAAAGCACAAAATCTAATAAATTATGATGCTTTCATCTTTCATTAAATTATAAATTCCAGAGCAATAAATAAAATACCTGAACAATGATAGATGCCTTTGTTCTTCTTCTGTGCCGATACTCATTTATTGCTCCCATTTCTCGCATTCCATTTGAAAAACTATTGCTCATGCAAAAGTAATTTCTTGTTAAATTATAACATGATCATAATAAACATGGCATAGAACTAAAAAAGTTACTAAATAAAGTTGGAAGTGATATTCAGTAAGGAGAAACATATTCAAAAAAACTATGGGGAGGGGAACATATTGACTATGTGAGCAAAAGAAAAAAAAAAGAGTGATTTTAATTACCTAAGACTCAGCAAAACGGCCTATCGGTCACCAAATAGGAAAGTGCCTTAGTATGGTAGTATGGCAACTTCTTATCATAGATATGGAAACAAAAGGCACAATAAGAAGTAAAAAAAACAATAGATCAATGGTACCTACAACTTAAGTGGTTCACAACTACATTAAGGAGCAAGATGGTCCCCTACGGTTAAGTAATTTTAACCAAAAAAAGACTATAATTTTAGTCATTTCACCATGGTAAACAATTTCATAACCACTTTCACCAATAACTAACACTCTCATGAGCAAAACCATTGGCAGAAATAAATTAGGAATTAGGCAAAATAAGACAAAATCAATTTTTTGACACTTACATAAGAACATGATCAGAATAAAACATTGTCAACTTAGTGAAAAAAAAAAGTATGTTAAATTAGAACATAATCATAATAAAACATGGCATAGAACTAAAAAAGTTAGTAACGTTATCACTAAATAAAGTTAGAAGTGATATTGAGTAAGGAGAAACATATTCAAGAAACTGTGGGGAGGGGAACATATTGACTATGTGAGCAAAAGAAAAAAAGAGTGATTTCAATTACCTGAGACTCAGCAAAACGGCCTGTCGGTCACCAAATAGGACAGTGCCTTAGTATGGTAGTATGGCAACTTCTTTTAGGCGTGCAATTTTCAACTCTAAAAAATTTAACACCTGCTTCATCCTTAGCTAAGTTGATCTCACGGCATCTTTTGTCAATCTCATAAGAAACTTGTCACGGGTCCCAAATGAATACTAACCATTCTTACATCATAAAATGAGAAGTTAAAAATTATAGACAGAGAAAAGGAAAGACAAATTCTCCTTATGCATAAAATAAGGACTGTAGTGACAATCCATCCTAAAAAATATGTCATGTCATGAAAAAATTGAGCAATCATGGGGAAAGTACATCAAAACTCATCCTAAACTTTAAAGAGAGAAAAAACTAGAGAGGGAGAAATTGTGATGGTTTTAAAAATTTGTAAGTACTTTATAATCGGACAATAGCTTCCTAAAATTCCTTTGAAAGAGAATAGAAAGAAGACTTCCAACTTCATTACCTCAAACAAGCATTAAAGCTGAAAATATTCATTGTTAGAAGCTCCTACACGGATAAATCATGCGTGTGTGAGAAAGAGAGAAACCTTGCTTTTCAATAATCCGAAGATCATCTATTATTAAAAATAGGCATTATTGTAACGAATATTGAATAAAAATAAAATAAAATTCGTGTCAAATAGCATAAATTTACATACTAATTACTAAAATGTCAGAACTTGTTTAAAATTACACAAATAGCAAAACTATACTTCAATAACACTTTCGTTATTTTTCATGTGTATATCTTCAATGAATTGGATTGTTTTTTAATTTTTTAAGTTTTAAGTTCATCTATTTATTAAAGTATTTGATTATTTTTCATTATTATTTTCAATGAATTTGTTGGTTTTTTTGCTTCAATAATTATGTTATTTGAACTATAATTCATGGGTATATCTTCAATGAATTATATTGTTTTTTACTTTTTTAAGTTTTAAGTTCAATTATTTATTAAAGTATTTGATTATTTTCATTATTATTTTCAATGAATTTGTTGGTTTTTTTACTTCAATAATTATTGAACTATAATTATGTTATTTGAGTAATTTTTAAAAAGTGTCTGACATTTTAGTAAATAATATGCAAATTTATGCTATTTGGCACAAATTCTAATTTTTTTTGTCGTGCACGCAAGTGATATATGCAATAATATATAGAGTCCATGTCATCCCCAGTTTGGAGGAGATCGAGTTGAAAATATCTCTATTAGAAGAAGATTTTTCAAAGGTGAGCATTAACTTAAACACCACCAAGTCCTCGATGGTTACTCACAACCACATTCCATCCACGTTTTGCTACGTGGAAGGCTATATGCTTTATGTATGCAACACAAAGCATAAGAAGGTTGAATAAGAATACCAATTTTCTATATAATGGAAAACTCTGTGTCAATAAAAAACTCCACGTGAAAAGCTAAAAGAATACAAATTTCACCAACATTAAAATTATTAAGTTTCTGATTCTACATTCTCATCTGGTCAAATATAAGTTTTAAAAACTTCCTAAGATATTGAACCACTATCCCATTCATTTGATAGTCTAGAAATATGCGAGACGTGAATATAAATTAACAAATTAGAGGAATAGCACAAAACCTTCAAGTAACAAGGGCCTACAGCAAGAAGCTACGCTGCCATACTCTAAACCTCACTGTTCTGGCTCACTCTTCAATGACAAACCTCCCATTCCACCCCGACCAATTGCTCGTAAAGTAGCTAGAGACCCCAACACGACACAAATATTATAAACTTCGAAGGAACTAGTCATCAAGAATTTTAGGAGAAAACTATGTACCAAAAAAGCCTAAGCTAATATAATAAAGAAGTACACAAGGTCCAACATTCTTGGTAACTCGTTAAACTATCAATTTTTTAGTTGAATAGATGTTAGAGACGCATCATTTATTGTGTGTGCATGCATGCAAGCGTGTGAGACAGAGAAATACTTATCAACTTATCCCGGGACATTAACGCATCAATGATCTTTTTCATCACAGCCCCGTGTCTACAAGGGTGTACAGATGCATGTCTGCCAAGCAGGTGGGGATGGTCCTCAATAGTCACCTGTTTTCAAAAGATTGAATGTCATTGAAAATCATGGTCAAAATAAGGACACAATCAATTAACCTTTTTAGAGGGAAAGAAAGAAAGAAAAAGTTATCATAAGTTCATCCACCATAATTTAGAAGAGATAAATGAATGACGAGAAAATGCATGCACGAGCTCTTTCAACTCTCTCTAAAGAATTCTTAATAAGATCAAAAGCACTTTTTAAATATTATACAACCAAACAACAAAATGATTAATCATAAAGCACTTTTTATCAAACTCGTTATAATAAAAGTACAAAACATAAAAGCACTTATTTCAAAATCAATATCACCCTTAATGCCATATCACTCGTCATCACTATAACACATACATGACCCATAGAGATGATGAAAAAGGAAATAGGTATAGATTGGGAACTGGTTGGTTGATACCAACTGAAGTGATACTCTATAAAAACCCAAAATTAAAGTCATGGCAGAAGTGACCATCTACTAGAACGAATGACTATAAAACAAAAAAAAAAAAACCATGTATGATTATGCAGTTATACCATTTCTTGTGATCAAGAATTGCTTTTCCCATGGCAAGTACGATTTCCTCTTGTTTGGATCACCCGATTACCTAAAATCATGAAAAACAAAACATATTTTGACACGTATTAAACATGTTTAAAATAGTAGCAAAAACTAGAAGAAGAAAATCAGTAGATTAATGGAGAAAATAAAAAGTAAAAGGGAGCCACCATTGATGTGAGTTTAAAAATAACACCTCTGTCCATTGACTACTAAAATAAAAATATTGTTGATTTCGGGATTGAAACTTGGAACTAAAAATTGATATAATTGGTGGTTATATTGAACCTTATATATATATGCCTATTTTTAATTAACGGGAGAAACATATTCAAAAAACTGCGGGGAGGGCAACATATTGACTATGTGAAAGCTGATTTCCAAAAGTGATATTGAGTAAGGAGAAACATATTCAAAAAACTGTGGGGAGGGGACCATATTGACTATGTGAGCAAAAGAAAAAAAGAGTGATTTCAATTACCTGAGACTCAGCAAAACGGCCTATCGGTCACCAAATAGGAGAGTGCCTTAGTATGGTAGTATGGCAACTTCTTTTAGGCGTGCAATTTTCAACTCTGAAAAATTTAACACCTGCTTTTGTCAATCTCATAAGAAACTTGTTAGGTGTCCCAAATGAATACTAACCATTCTTACAACATAAAATGAGATGTTAAAAATTATAGACAGAGAAAAGGAAAGACAAATTCTCCTTAGGCATAAAATAAGGACTGTACTGACAATCCATCCTACAAAAATATGTCATGTCATGAAAAAATTGAGAAGTCATGGGGAAAGTACATCAAAACTCATCCTAAAATTTTAGGAAAGAAAAAACTAGAAAGGGAGAAATTGTGATGGCTTTAAAAATTTGTAAGTACTTTATAATCAGAGAGTAGCTTCCTAAAATTCCTTTGAAAGAGAATAGAAAGAAGACTTCCAACTTCATTACCTCAAACAAGCATTCAAGCTGAAAAAATTCATTGTTAGAAGCTTCTACACGGATAAATCATGCGTGTGTGAGAAAGAGAGAGAGGGTTCTCCATAAAGTTACTGCCTAACCTTCTTTTTCAACAATCCCAAGATCATCTATTATTAAAAATAGGCATTATAGTAACGAATATTGAATAAAAATAAAATAAAATTCGTGTCAAATACCATAAATTTACATACTAATTACTAAAATGTCAGAACTTTTTTAAAATTACACATATAGCAAAACTATACTTCAATAACACTTTCGTTATTTTTCATGGGTATATCTTCAATGAATTGGATTGTTTTTTAATTTTTTAAGTTTTAAGTTCATCTATTTATTAAAGTATTTGATTATTTTTCATTATTATTTTCAATGAATTTGTTGGTTTTTTTCCTTCAATAATTATGTTATTTGAACTATAATTCATGGGTATATCTTCAATGAATTATATTATTTTTTACCTTTTTAAGTTTTAAGTTCAATTATTTATTAAAGTATTTGATTATTTTTCATTATTATTTTCAATAAATTTGTTGGTTTTTTTACTTCAATAAATTATTCAAATACAATTATGTTATCTGAGTAATTTTTAAAGTGTCTAACATTTTAGTAAATAATATGCAAATTTATGCTATTTGGCAAAAATTCTAATTTTCTTTGTCGTGCACACAAGTGATATATGCAATAATATATAGAGTCCATGTCATCCCCAGTTTGGAGGAGATCGAGTTGAAAATATCTCTATTAGAAGAAGATTTTCCAAAGGACTCACTAACTTAAACACCACCAAGTCCTCGATGGTAACTCACAACCAAATTCCATCCACGTTTTGCAATGCGGAAGGCTATATATGCTTTATGTACTGCAACACAAATTATAAGAAGGTTGAATAAGAATACCAAATTTCTATATAAAGGAAAACTCTGTGTCAATAAAAAAGTTCACGTGAAAAGCTAAAAGAATAAAAATTTCACCAACATTAAAATTAATAAGTTTCTGATTCTACATTCTCATCTGGTCAAATATAAGTTTTAAAAACTTCCTAAGATATTGAACAAGTGTCCCATACATTTCATAGCCTAGAAATATGCGAGACGTGAATATAAATTATCAAATTAGAGGAATAGCACAAAACCTTCAAGTAACAAGCGCCTACAGCAAGAAGCTACGCTGCCATACTCTAAACCTCACTGTTCTTGCTCACTCTTCAATGACAAACCTCCCATTCCACCCCGACCAATTGCTCGTAAAGTAGCTAGAGACCCCAACATGACATAAATATTATAAACTTCGAAGCAACTAGTCATCAAGAATTTTTGGAGAAAACTATGTACCAAAAAAGCCTAGGCTAATGGAATAAAGAAGTACACAAGGTCCAACATGCTTGGTAACTCGTTAAACTATCAATTTTTTAGTTGAATAGATGTTAGAGACACATCATTTATTGTGTGTGCATGCATGCAAGCGTGTGAGACAGAGAAATACTTATCAACTTATCCCGAGACATTAACGCATCAATGATCTTTTTCATCACAGCCCCGTGTCTACAAGGGTGTACAGATGCATTTTTGCCAGGCAGGTGGGGATGGTCCTCAATAGTCACCTGTTTTCAAAAGATTGAATGTCATTGAAAATCATGGTCTAAATAAGAACACCATCAATTAACCTTTTTAGAGGGAAAGAAAGAAAGAAAAACTTATCATAAGTTCATCCACCATAATTTAGAAGAGATAAATGAATGACGAGAAAATGCATGCACGAGCTCTTCCAACTCTCTAAAGAATTCTTAATAAGATCAAAAGCACTTTTTAAATATTACAACCAAACAAAAAAATGATTAATCATAAAGCACTTTTTATCAAACTCGTTATAATAAAAGTACGAGAGATAAAAGCACTTAAATCAATATCACCCTTAATGTCATATCACTCGTCATTACTATAACGCATACATGACCCATGGAGAGGATGAAAGTGGAAATAGGTATAGACTGGGAACTGGTTGGTTGATACCAACTGAATTGAATACTCTATAACAGCCAAAACTTAGAGTCATGGCAGAAGTGACCATCCATCTATTAGAATGAATGACTATAAAACAAAAAAAAAAACCATGTATGATTATGCAGTTATACCATTTCTTGTGATCAAGAATTGCTTTTCCTATGGCAAGTACGATTTCCCCTTGTTTGGATCACCCGATTCCCTAAAATCATGAAAAACATATTTTGACACGTATTAAACAAGTTTAAAATAGTAGCAAAAACTAGAAGAAGAAAATTAGTAGATTAATGGAGAAAATAAAAAGTAAAAGGGAGCCACCATTGATGTGAGTTTAAAAATAACACCTCCGTCCATTGACTACTAAAATAGAAATATTGTCGACTTCGGGATTGAAACTTGGAACTAAGAATTGATATAATTGGTGGTTATACCGAATCTTATATATATATATATATATATATATATATATATATATATATTTAGCAGAAAGTATTCAAATTTTCCAATCTCTTTTATTCAACCGATATGTTCTATTTAAACATTAGAATTTTAAAAACCACCATGGAGCAGATTATCGATGAAAATTGTAAACAGCCAAAAAACTAACTTAATGGTGGGTTACTCAAATTTTCACATTTTCGAATAAACACTTCCATGGTTCTTTTTTTTGCATAAGAAAACTTTTGATTATATTTTGCATATTTTCATGTTTTTTTAGAGAGAAAGGGATATTTTTAATTTGAAATCAACGTTCTAGGTAGGTAGCCACTACAAACATTCCCAATTGACTTTTCAATCAACTCATGACAAAGCATGAAGCATGCAAACGAAAAAAATTATAGGCTTAAAATAATCTGATTTGAACTTTAGATGAAGGTTTACACATGACCCGAAATAGAGCACCATGAAGGACCAACCTTTATTAAAGTAATCAATCGTTGTCTAAGCTAAGTGTCTTTGAATGTCATTGTCACATATAACACCAGCTTGAAGTCCTTGATCAAGTACAACAGCCTACAGTCTGCAAATAAAAGAATGTAACATGCAAATTGAAGAAATAATGAACTTATTTGCAAAACAAAATAAAAGAAAAAGAAACTTGAAGACAACATAGATACCTTAGTAGTGTATAGAGCGACATTATTATATCTCATCTCTCTGTATACCAAAGCCCCGCTGCAAGGCGAAAAATATCTAAACCATCTCTATTTAATTCTATATAGATCCAATTGTAAATTGTGATCCACCGGAAAGAAGACAACTACTTGAACCAGCGTATAACAGTGGTTGTTGCATATATAGCATTATTCATAAAGTACTTGCAAAATACCAAATTTAATTTACAATGATCAACAGTAATTGTATGAACTGATTATTTCACCCCAATTAGCTAACAAATATGCTATATTTGCAACAGTTAAAAAAAAATTGGAATTGACCAAAAGGAGTTACTAAAATTTCCTGAAGAAAAATAATAATAATCAGAGAAATATATATTACAATTTGGACGTCCTGATCATCAAGCGTAATAGGTGAAGAATCCGGAAATCTGACTTCTTTAGACTGAATTTGAGCACGGTCTTAAGCTTTCGGAGACTACAAACAATAAAACCCAGCTAAACTACAAGAAGGAAAAAACAAAAACACAAAATCTAATAAATTATGATGGCTTTCATTTTCCATTAAATTATAAATTCCAGAGCAATAAATAAAATACCTGAACAATGAATGATAGATGCCTTTGTTCTTCTTCGGTGCCTATACTCATTTCTTGCTGCCATTGCTCGCATTCCATTTGAATAACTATTGCTGATGCAAAAGTAATTTCTTGTTAAATTATAATATGATCATAATAAACACGGCATAGAACTAAAAAAATTACTTTGATATTGAGTAAGGAGAAACATATTCAAAAAACTGTGGGGAGGGGAACATATTGACTATGTAAGCAAAAGAAAAAAAGAGTGATTTCAATTACCTGAGACTCAGAAAAACGGCCTATGGGTCACCAAATAGGACAGTGCCTTAGTATGGTAGTATGGCAACTTCTTTTAGGCGTGCAATTTTCAACTCTAAAAAATTTAACACCTGCTTCATCCTTAGCTAAGTTGATCTCACTGCATCTTTTGTCAATCTCATAAGAAACTTGTCACGTGTCCCAAATGAATACTAACCATTCTTACATCATAAAATGAGAAGTTAAAAATTATAGACATAGAAAAGTAAAGACAAATTCTCCTTATGCATAAAATAAGGACTGTACTGACAATCCATCCTAAAAAATATGTCATGTCATGAAAAAATTGAGGAGTCATGGAGAAAGTACATCAAAATTCATCCTAAACTTTAAGGAGAGAAAAAACTAGAGAGGGAGAAATTGTGATGGCTGTAAAAATTTGTAAGTACTTTATAATCAGACAATAGCTTCCTAAAATTCCTTTGAAAGAGAATAGAAAGAAGACTTCCAACTTCATTACCTCAAACAAGCATTAAAGCAGAAAAAATTCATTGTTAGAAGCTTCTACACGGATAAATCATGCGTGTGTGAGAAAGAGGGAGAGGGTTCTCCATAAAGTTATTCCCTAACCTTCCTTTTAATTAATCCCAAGATCATCTATTATTAAAAATAGGCATTATTGTAACGAATATTAAATAAAAATAAAATAAAATTCGTGTCAAATAGCATAAATTTACATACTAATTACTAAAATTCGTGCCAAATAGCATATTTTTTTAAGTTTTAAGTTCATCTATATATTAAATTATTTGATTATTTTTCATTATTATTTTCAATGAATTTGTTGGTTTTTTTGCTTCAATAATTATGTTATTTGAACTATAATTCATGGGTATATCTTCAATGAATTATATTGTTTTTTACTTTTTTAAGTTTTAAGTTCAATTATTTATTAAAGTATTTGATTATTTTTCATTATTATTTTCAATGAATTTGTTGGTTTTTTTACGTCAATAAATTACTTAACTATAACTATGTTATTTGAGTAATTTTTAAAAAGTGTCTGACATTTTAGTAAATAATATGCAAATTTATGCTATTTGGCACAAATTCTAATTTTTTTTGTCGTGCACACTAGTGATATATGCGATAATATATGGAGTCCATGTCATCCCCAGTTTGGAGAGATCGAGTTGAAAATATCTCTATTAGAAGAAGATTTTTCAGAGGACTCACAGTAACTTAAACACCACCAAGTCCTCGATGGTTACTCACAACCACATTCCATCCATGTTTTGCAATGCGGAAGGCTATATGCTTTATGTATGCAACAAAAAGCATAAGAAGGTTGAATAAGAATACCAAATTTCTATATAATGAAAAACTCTGTGTCAATAAAAAAGTTCACGTAAAAAGCTAAAAGATTACAAATTTCACCAACATTAAAATTATTAAGTTTCTGATTCTACATTCTCATCTGGTCAAATATAAGTTTTAAAAACTTCCTAAGATATTGAACCACTATCCCATTCATTTGATAGTCTAGAAATATGCGAGACGTGAATATAAATTATCAAATTAGAGGAATAGCACAAAACCTTCAAGTAACAACGGCCTACAGCAAGAAGCGCTGCCATACTCTAAACCTCACTGTTCTGGCTCACTCTTCAATGACAAACCTCCCATTCCACCCCGACCAATTGCTCGTAAAGTAGCTAGAGACCCCAACAGGACATAAATATTATAAACTTCGAAGGAACTAGTCATCAAGAATTTTAGGAGAAAACTATGTACCAAAAAATCCTAAGCTAATATAATAAAGAAGTACACAAGGTCCAACATGCTTGGTAACTCGTTAAACTATCAATTTTTTAGTTGAATATATGTTAGAGAAACATCATTTATTGTGTGTGCAAGCATGCAAGCGTGTGAGACAGAGAAATACTTATCAACTTATCCCGGGACATTAACGCATCAATGATCTTTTTTCATCACAGCCCCGTGTCTACAAGGGTGTACAGATGCATGTTTGCCAGGCAGGTGGGGATGGTCCTCAATAGTCACCTGTTTTCAAAAGATTGAATGTCATTGAAAATCATGGTCTAAATAAGGACACCATCAATTAACCTTTTTAGAGGGAAAGAAAGAAAGAAAAAGTAATCATAAGTTCATCCACCATAATTTAGAAGAGATAAATGAATGACGAGAAAATGCATTCACGAGCTCTTCCGACGCTCTCTAAAGAATTCTGAATAAGATCAAAAGCACTTTTTAAATATTATACAACCAGACAAGAAAATGATTAATCATAAAGCACTTTTTATCAAACTCGTTTTAATAAAAGTACGAAACATAATAGCACTTATTTCAAAATCAATATCACCCTTAATGCCATATCACTCGTCATCAATATAACACATACATGACCCATAGAGATGATGTAAAAGGAAATAGGTAAAGATTGGGAACTGGTTGGTTGATACCAACTGAACCGATACTCTATAAAAACCCAAAATTAAAGTCATGGCAGAAGTGACCATCTACTAGAACGAATGACTATAAAACAAAAAAAAACCATGTATGATTATGCAGTTATACCATTTCTTGTGATCAAGAATTGCTTTTCCCATGGCAAGTACGATTTCCCCTTGTTTGGATCACCCGATTCCCTAAAATCATGAAAAACATATTTTGACACGTATTAAACATGTTTAAAATCGTAGCAAAAACTAGAAGAAGAAAATTAGTAGATTAATGGAGAAAAAAAAAAGTAAAAGGGAGCCACCATTGATGTGAGTTTAAAAAATATAACAACCTCTGTTTAAAAATTAGGGATTTTGGATAGCCCAAACTGGGGGGGAATTTGGGGTCTCCATTGACTACTAAAACAGAAATATTGATTTGATTTCCACCATTGCCCCCCCCCCCCACGGGGTGCCCTTCCCTCTAATACCCCGGGGGGGGGGGCCTTAAAATTTTTTTAAATTTTTTTTTATTTTTTAAAGGCACTTAAAAATAGACATAGATGTGGGGAAACCGGACAAAACGTGAGTGGCCCCCCCTTGAACCCCTGACCTCAAGTTCCGGGGGGGGGGGGGGGGGGGGGGGGGGGGGGGGGGGTTTTGGATTTATTTTACACCCGATGGTAAAAAAGAATTTTAAAAGTTTATACCAAAAAAAACATTTTTTAGGGAACTTGAAACATGCAACTAAAAATTGATATAATTGGTGGTTATATTGAATCTTATATACTACTAAAGTAAAGAGGAGAGGAAACATTCAAGATGCTAAAATATATTGAGGAGAAAGTATTCAAATTTTCCAATGCCTTTTATTCAACCGATATGTGCTTATTAAAACATTATATTTTAAAACCACCATGGAGCAGATTATCTATGAAAATCGTAAACAGCAAAAAACTAACTTAATGGTGGGCTACTCAAATTTTCACATTCTCGAATAAACACTTCCATGGTTCTTTTTTTTTTGCATAAGAAAACTTTTTATTATATTTTGCAAATTTTCATGTTTTTTTAGAGAGAAAGGGATATTTTTAATTTTAAATCAACGTTCTAGGTAGGTAGCCACAAGAAACTTACCCAAGTGACTTTTGAATCAACTCATGACAAAGCATGAAGCATGGGAACGAAAAAAATTATAGGCTTAAAATACTCTGATTTGAACTTTAGATGAAGGTTTACACATGACCCGAAATAGAGTACCATGAGGGACCAACCTTTATTAAAGTAATCAATCGTTGTCTAAGCTAAGTGTCTTTGAATGTCATTGTCACATATAACACCAGCTTCAAGTCCTTGATCAAGTACAACAGCATAGAGTCTGCAAATAAAAGAATGTAACATGCAAATTGATGAAATAATGAATTTATTTGCAAAAAAAAATAAAAGAAACTTAAAGACAACATAGATACCCTTAGTAGTGTATAGAGTGACATTATTATATCTCTTCTCTCTGTACACCAAAGCGCCGCTCCAAGGCGAAAAATATCTGAACCATCTCTATTTAATTCTACATAGATCCAATTGTAAATTGTGATCCACCGGAAAGAAGACAACTACTTGAACCAGCGTATAACTGTGGTTGTTGCATATATAGCATTATTCATAAAGTACTTGCAAAATACCAAATTTAATTTACTATGATCAAGAGTAATTGTATGAAGTGATTATTTGACCCCAATTAGCTAACAAATATGCTATATTTGCAACACTTAAAAAAAATTTGGAATTGACCAAAAGGGGTTACTAAAATTTCCTGAACAAAAATAATAATAATGAGAGAAATAAATATTACAATTTGGATGTCCTGATCATCAAGCGTAATAGGTGAAGAATCCGAAAATCTGACTTCTTTAGACTGAATTTTAGCACGGTCTTAAGCTTTCGGAGACTACAAACAATAAAACCCACCAAAACTACAAGAAGGAAAAAACAACAACACAAAATCTAATAAATTATGATGGCTTTCATTTTTCATTAAATTATAAATTCCAAAGCAATAAATAAAATACCTGAACAATGAATGATAGAAGCCTTTGTTCTTCTTCTGTGCTGATACTCATTTCTTGTTGCCATTGCTTGCATTCCATTTGAATAACTATTGCTGATGCAAAAGTAATTTCTTGTTAAATTATAACATGATCATAATAAACATGGCATAGAACTAAAAAAGTTACTTTGATATTGAGTAAGGAGAAACATATTAAAAAAAAAAAACTATGGGGAGGGGTACATATTGACTATGCGAGCAAAAGGAAAAAAAAAGAGTGATTTCAATTACCTGAGACTCAGCAAAACGGCCTATCGGTCACCAAATAGGAAAGTGCTTTAGTATGGCAGTATGACAACTTCTTACCATAGATATGGAAACAAAAGGCACAATAATAAAAAGTAAAAAAACAAAAGATCAATGGTACCTGCCATTTAAGTGGTTCACAACTACATTAAGTAGCAAGATGGTCCCCTACATTCAAGTAATTTTAACCAAAATAAGACTATAATTTTAGTCATTTCACCATGGTAAACAATTTCATAACCACTTTCACCAATAACATTCTCATGTGCAAAACCATTGGCAGAAATATAAGTTAGCAATAAGGCAAAATAAGACAAAATCAGTTTTTTGACACTTACAAAAACATGATCATAATAAAACATGGTCCAACTTAGTGAAAAAAAAAAGTATGTTAAATTAGAACATGATCATAATAAAGCATGGCATATAACTAAAAAAGTTAGTAAAGTTATCACTAAATAATGTTGGAAGTGATATTCAGTAAGGAGAAACATATTCAAAAAACTATGGGGAGGGGAACATATTGACTATGTGAGCAAAAGAAAAAAAAGAGAGTGATTTCAATTACCTGAGACTCAGCAAAACGGCCTATTGGTCACCAAATAGGAAAGTGCCTTAGCATGGTAGTATGGCAACATCTCATCATAGATATGGAAACAAAAGGCACAATAAGAAGTAAAAAAAACAATAGATAAATGGTACCTACAACTTAAGTGGTTCACAACTATATTAAGCAGCAAGATGGTCCCCTACGTTCAAGTAATTTTAACCAAAATAAGACTATAATTTTAGTCATTTCACCATGGTAAACAATTTCATAACCACTTTCACCAATAACTAACACTCTCATGAGCAAAACCATTGGCATAAATAAATTAGCAATAAGGCAAAATAAGACAAAAACACTTACATAAGAACATGATCACAATAAAACATGGTAAACTTAGTGGAAAAAAAGTATGTTAAATTAGAACATGATCATAATAAAACATGGCATAGAACTAAAAAAGTTAGTAAAGTTATCACTAAATAAAGTTAGAAGTGATATTGAGTAAGGAGAAACATATTCAAAAAACTGTGGGGAGGGGAACATATTGACTATGTAAGCAAAAGAAAAAAAGAGTGATTTCAATTACCTGAGACTCAGCAAAACGGCCTATGGGTCACCAAATAGGACAGTGCCGTAGTATAGTAGTATGGCAACTTCTTTTAGGCTTGCAATTTTCAACCCTAAAAATTTTAACACCTGCTTCATCCTTAGCTAAGTTGATCTCACTGCATCTTTTGTCAATCTCATAAGAAACTTGTCACGTGTCCCAAATGAATACTAACCATTCTTACATCATAAAATGAGAAGTTAAAAATTATAGACAAAGAAAAGGAAAGACAAATTCTCTTTATGCATAAAATAAGGACTCTACTGACAATCCATCCTAAAAAATATGTCATGTCATGAAAAAATTGAGCAGTCATGGAGAAAGTACATCAAAACTCATCCTAAACTTTAAGGAGAGAAAAAACTAGAGAGGGAGAAATTGTGATGGCTTTAAAAATTTGTAAGTACTTTATAATCAGACAATAGCTTCCTAAAATTCCTTTGAAAGAGAATAGAAAGAAGACTTCCAACTTCATTACCTAAAACAAGCATTAAAGCTGAAAAAATTCATTGTTAGAAACTTCTACACGGATAAATCATGCGTGTGTGAGAAAGAGAGAGAGGGTTCTCCATAAAGTTATTGCCTAACCTTGCTTTTCAATAATCCCAAGATCATCTATTATTAAAAATAGGCATTATTGTAACGAATATTGAATAAAAATAAAATAAAATTCGTGTCAAATAGCATAAATTTACATACTAATTACTAAAATGTCAGAACTTTTTTAAAACTACACAAATAGCAAAACTATACTTCAATAACACTTTCGTTATTTTTCATGGGCACTTTCGTTTTTTTTTCATGGGTATATATCTTCAATGAATTGGATTGTTTTTTATTTTTTTAAGTTTTAAGTTCATCTATTTATTAAAGTATTTGATTATTTTTCATTATTATTTTCAATGAATTTGTTGGTTTTTTTGCTTCAATAATTATGTTATTTGAACTATAATTCATGGGTATATCTTCAATGAATTATATTGTTTTTTACTTTTTTAAGTTTTAAGTTCAATTATTTATTAAAGTATTTGATTATTTTTCATTATTATTTTCAATGAATTTGTTGGTTTTTTTACTTCAATAAATTATTGAACTATAATTATGTTATTTGAGTAATTTTTAAAAAGTGTCTGACATTTTAGTAAATAATATGCAAATTTATGCTATTTGGCACAAATTCTATTTTTTTTTGTCCTGCACACTAGTGCTATATGCAATAATATATAGAGTCCATGTCATCCCCAGTTTGGAGGAGATCGAGTTGAAAATATCTCTATTAGAAGAAGATTTTTCAAAGGACTCACAATAACTTAAACACCACCAAGTCCTCGATGGTTACTCACAACCACATTCCATCCACGTTTTGCAATGCGGAAGGCTATATGCTTTATGTATGCAACACAAAGCATATAATGGAAAACTCTGTGTCAATAAAAAAGTTCACGTGAAAAGCTAAAAGAATACAAATTTCACCAACATTAAAATTATTAAGTTTCTGATTCTACATTCTCATTTGGTCAAATATAAGTTTTAAAAACTTCCTAAGATATTGAACCACTGTCCCATTCATTTGATAGTCTAGAAATATGCGAGACGTGAATATAAATTATCAAATTAGAGGAATAGCAAAAAACCTTCAAGTAACAAGGGCCTACAGCAAGAAGCTACGCTGCCATACTCTAAACCTCACTGTTCTGGCTCACTCTTCAATGACAAACCTCCCATTCCACCCCGACCAATTGCTCGTAAAGTAGCTAGAGACCCCAACAGGACACAAATATTATAAACTTCGAAGGAACTAGTCATCAAGAATTTTAGGAGAAAACTATGTACCAAAAAAGCCTAAGCTAATATAATAAAGAAGTACACAAGGTCCAAAATGCTTGGTAACTCGTTAAACTATCAATTTTTTAGTTGAATATATGTTAGAGAAACATCATTTATTGTGTGTGCATGCATGCAAGCGTGTGAGACAGAGAAATACTTATCAACTTATCCCGGGACATTAACGCATCAATGATCTTTTTCATCACAGCCCCGTGTCTACAAGGGTGTACAGATGCATGTTTGCCAGGCAGGTGGGGATGGTCCTCAATAGTCACCTGTTTTCAAAAGATTGAATGTCATTGAAAATCATGGTCTAAACAAGGACACCATCAATTAACCTTTTTAGAGGGAAAGAAAGAAAGAAAAAGTTATCATAAGTTCATCCACCATAATTTAGAAGAGATAAATGAATGACGAGAAAATGCATGCACGAGCTCTTCCAACGCTCTCTAAAGAATTCTTAATAAGATCTAAAGCACTTTTTAAATATTATATAGCCAAACAACAAAATGATTAATCATAAAGCACTTTTTATCAAACTCGTTTTAATAAAAGTACGAAACATAAAAGCACTTATTTCAAAATCAATATCACCCTTAATGCCATATCACTCGTCATCACTATAACACATACATGACCCATAGAGATGATGAAAACGGAAATAGGTAAAGATTGGGAAGTGGTTGGTTGATACCAACTGAACCGATACTCTATAAAAACCCAAAATTAAAGTCATGGCAGAAGTGACCATCTACTAGAACGAATGACTATAAAACCAAAAAAAAACCATGTATGATTATGCAGTTATACCATTTCTTGTGATCAAGAATTGCTTTTCCCATGGCAAGTACGATTTCCCCTTGTTTGGATCACCCGATTCCCTAAAATCATGAAAAACATATTTTGACACGTATTAAACATGTTTAAAATAGTAGCAAAAACTAGAAGAAGAAAATTAGTAGATTAATGGAGAAAATAAAAAGTAAAAGGGAGCCACCATTGATGTGAGTTTAAAAATAACACCTCCGTCCATTGACTACTAAAATAGAAATATTGTGGATTTCGGGATTGAAACTTGGAACAAAAAATTGATATAATTGGTGGTTATATTGAATCTTATATATATATATATATACAATGTAAGAGAGCAAACATTCAAGATGCTATAAAATATATTGAGGAGAAAGTATTCAAATTTTCCAATGCCTTTTATTCAACCGATATGTGCTATTCAAACATTAGATTTTAAAAACCACCATGGAGCAGATTATCTATGAAAATCGTAAACAGCAAAAAACTAACTTAATGGTGGGCTACTCAAATTTTCACATTCTCGAATAAACACTTCCATGGTTCTTTTTTTGCATAAGAAAACTTTTAATTATATTTTGCATATTTTCATGTTTTTTTAGAGAGAAAGGGATATTTTTAATTTTAAATCAACGTTCTAGGTAGGTAGCCACTAGAAACTTTCCCAACTGACTTTTGAATAAACTCATGACAAAGCATGAAGCATGAAAACGAAAAAAATTATAGGCTTAAAATACTCTGATTTGAACTTTAGATGAAGGTTTACACATGACCCGAAATAGAGTACCATGAAGGACCAACCTTTATTAAATTAATCAATCGTTGTCTAAGCTAAGTGTCTTTGAATGTCATTGTCACATATAACACCAGCTTCAAGTCCTTGATCAAGTACAACAGCGTACAGTCTGCAAATAAAAGAATGTAACATGCAAAATGAAATAATGAATTTATTTGCAAAAAAAAAAAAAAAAAAAACTTGAAGGCAACATAGATACCCTTAGTAGTGTATAGAGTGACATTATTATATCTCCTCTCTGTATACCAAAGCGCCGCTCCAAGGCGAAAAATATCTGAACCATCTCTATTTAATTCTACATAGATCCAATTGTAAATTGTGATCCACCGGAAAGAAGACAACCACTTGAACCAGCGTATAACAGTGGCTATTGCATATATAGCATTATTCATAAAGTACTTGCAAAATACCAAATTTAATTTACTATGATCAAGAGTAATTGTATGAAGTGATTATTTCACCCCAATTAGCTAACAAATATGCTATATTTGCAACAATTAAAAAAAATTTGGAATTGACCGAAAGGGGTTACTAAAATTTCGTGAACAAAAATAATGATGAGAGAAATAAATATTACAATTTGGACGTCCTGATCATCAAGCGTAATCGGTGAAGAATCCAGAAATCTGACTTCTTTAGACTGAATTTGAGCACGGTCTTAAGCTTTCGAAGACTACAAAACAAAACTACAACAAGGAAAAAACAAAAACACAAAATCTAATAAATTATGATGGCTTTCATCTTTCATTAAATTATAAATTCCAGAGCAATAAATAAAATACCTGAACAATGATAGATGCCTTTGTTCTTCTTCTCTGCCGATACTTATTTATTGGTGCCATTGCTCGCATTCCATTTAAATAACGATTGCTGATGCAAGTAATTTATTGTTAAATTAGAACATGATCATAATAAACATGGCATAGAACTAAAAAAGTTACTAAATAAAGTTAGAAGTGATATTAAGATAGGAGAAATATATTCAAAAAAAATTTTAGGGAGGGGAACATATTGACTATGTGAGCAAAAGAAAAAAAAAAGTGATTTCAATTACCTGAGATGTCGACATCGACATCGACATTTTTAACCTTGCCTGAGACTGAGCAAAACGGCCTATCGGTCACCAAATAGAAAAGCGCCTTAGTATGGTAATATGGCAACTTCTTATCAAGATATGGAAACAAAAGGCACAATAAGAAGTAAAAAAACAAAAAGATCAATGGTACCTGCCATTTAAGTGGTTCAGAACTACATTAAGTAGCAAGATGGTCCCCTACATTCAAGTAATTTTAACCAAAATAAGACTATAATTTTAGTCATTTCACAATGATAAACAATTTCATAACCACTTTCACCAATAACATTCTCATGTGCAAAACTATTGGCAGTAATAAGTTAGTAATAAGGCAGAATAAGACAAAATCAGTTTTTTGACACTTACAAAAGAACATGATCATAATAAAACATGGTCCAACTTAGTGAAAAAAAAAAGTATGTTAAATTAGAACATGATCATAATAAAACATGGCATACAACTAAAAAAGTTAGTAAAGTCATCACTAAATAAAGTTGGAAGTGATATTGAGTAAGGAGAAACATATTCAAAAAACTGTGGGGAGGGGAACATATTGACTATGTGAGCATAAGGAAAAAAAAGAGTTATTTCAATTACCTGAGACTTAGCAAAACGGCATATCGGTCACCAAATAGGAAAGTGCCTTAGCAAGGTAGTATGACAACATCTCATCATAGATATGGAAACAAAAGGCACAATAAGAAGTAAAAAAAACAATAGATCAATGGTACCTGCAACTTAAGTGGTTCACAACTACATTAAGTAGCAAGATGGTCCCCTACATTCAAGTAATTTTAACCAAAATAAGACTCTAATTTTAGTCATTTCACCATGGTAAACAATTTCATAACCACTTTCACCAATAACACTCTCATAAGCAAAACCATTTGAAGAAATAAATTAGCAATAAGGCAAAATAAGACAAAATCAGTTTTTTGACACTTACATAAGAACATGAACACAATAAAACATGGTCAACTTAGTGAAAAAAAAAAGTATGTTAAATTAGAACATGATCATAATAAAACATGGCATAGAACTAAAAAAGTTAGTAACGTTATCACTAAATAAAGTTAGAAGTGAGATATTGAGTAAGGAGAAACATATTCAAAAAACCGTGGGGAGGGGAACATATTGACTATGTGAGCAAAAGAAAAAAAGAGTGATTTCAATTACCTGAGACTCAACAAAATGGCCTATCGGTCACCAAATAGGACAGTTCCTTAGTATGGTAGTATGGCAACTTCTTTTAGGTGTGCAATTTTCAACTCTAAAAAATTTAACACCTACTTCATCCTTAGCTAAGTTGATCTCACTCCACCTTTTGTCAATCTCATAAGAAACTTGTTAGGTGTCCCAAATGAATACTAACCATTCTTACATCATAAAATGAGAAGTTAAAAATTATAGACACGGAAAAGGAAAGATAAATTCTCCTTATGCATAAAATAAGGACTCTAGTGACAATTCATCCTACAAATATATGTCATGTCATGAAAAAATTGAGCAGTCAAGGGGAAAGTACATCAAAACTCATCCTAAAATTTTAGGAGAGAAAAAACTAGAAAGGGAGAAATTGTGATGGCTTTAAAAATTTGTAAGTACTTTATAATCAGACACTAGCTTCCTAAAATTCCTTTGAAAGAGAATAGAAAGAAGACTTCCAACTACATTACCAAAAACAAGCATTGAAGCTTAAAAAATTCATTGTTAGAAGCTTCTACACGGATAAATCATGCGTGTGTGAGAAAGAGAGAGAGGGTTCTCCATAAAGTTACTGCCTAACCTTGTTTTTCAACAATCCCAAGATCATCTATTATTAAAAATAGGCATTATAGTAACGAATATTGAATAAAAATAAAATAAAATTCGTGTCAAATAGCATAAATTTACATTCTAATTACTAAAATGTGAGAACTTCTTTAAAATTACACAAATAGCAAAACTATACTTCAATAACACTTTCGTTATTTTTCATGGGTATATCTTCAATGAATTGGATTGTTTTTTAATTTTTTAAGTTTTAAATTCATCTATTTATTAAAGTATTTGATTATTTTTCATTATTATTTTCAATGAATTTGTTGGTTTTTTTGCTTCAATAATTATGTTATTTGAACTATAATTCATGGGTATATCTTCAATGAATTATATTCTTTTTTACCTTTTTAAGTTTTAAGTTCAATTATTTATTAAAGTATTTGATTATTTTTCATTATTATTTTCAATGAATTTGTTGGTTTTTTTACTTCAATAAATTATTCAAATATAATTATGTTATTTGAGTAATTTTTAAAAAGTGTCTGAGATTTTAGTAAATAATATGCAAATTTATGCTATTTGGCACAAATTCTAATTTTTTTTGTCGTGCACACAAGTGATATATGCAATAATATATAGAGTCCATGTCATCCCCAGTTTGGAGGAGATCGAGTTGAAAATATCTCTATTAGAAGAAGATTTTCCAAAGGATTCACACTAACTTAAACACCACCAAGTCCTCGATGGTTACTCACAACCAAATTCCATCCACGTTTTGCAATGCGGAAGGCTATATATGCTTTATGTACTGCAACACAAAGCATAAGAAGGTTGAATAAGAATACCAAATTTCTATATAAAGGAAAACTCTGTGTCAATAAAAAAGTTCACGTGAAAAGCTAAAAGAAAACAAATTTCACAACATGTGGTCAAATATAAGTTTTAAAAACTTCCTAAGATATTGAACAACTATCCCATACATTTCATAGCCTAGAAATATGCGAGACGTGAATATAAATAATCAAATTAGAGGAATAGCACAAAACTTTCAAGTAACAAGGGCCTACAGCAAGAAGCTACGCTGCCATACTCTAAACCTCACTGTTCTTGCTCACTCTTCAATGACAAACCTCCCATTCCACCCCGACCAATTGCTCGTAAAGTAGCTAGAAACCCCAACAGGACATAAATATTATAAACTTCGAAGCAACTAGTCATCAAGAATTTTAGGAGAAAACTATGTACCAAAAAAGCCTACGCTAATGGAATAAAGAAGTACACAAGGTCCAACATGCTTGGTAACTCGTTAAACTATCAATTTTTTAGTTGAATAGATGTTAGAGACACATCATTTATTGTGTGTGCATGCATGCAAGCGTGTGAGACAGAGAAATACTTATCAACTTATCCCGGGACATTAACGCATCAATGATCTTTTTCATCACAGCCCCGTGTCTACAAGGGTGTACAGATGCATGTTTGCCAGGCAGGTGGGGATGGTCCTCAATAGTCACCTGTTTTCAAAAGATTGAATGTCATTGAAAATCATGGTCTAAATAAGAACACCATGAATGACCTTTTTAGAGGGAAAGAAAGAAGAAAAAATTATCATGAGTTCATCCACCATAATTTAGAAGAGATAAATGAATGACGAGAAAATGCATGCACGAGCTCTTCCAACTCTCTCTAAAGAATTCTTAATAAGATCAAAAGCACTTTTCAAATATTACAACCAAACAAAAAAATGATTAATCATAAAGCACTTTTTATCAAACTCGTTATAATAAAAGTACGAGAGATAAAAGCACTTATTTCAAAATCAATATCACCCTTAATGCCATATCACTCGTCATTACTATATCGCATACATGACCCATAGCGATGATGAAAGAGGAAATAGCTATAGACTTGGAACTGGTTGGTTGATACCAGCTGAATTGTATACTCTATAAGAGCCCAAAATTAAAGTCATGGCAGAAGTGACCATCTACTAGAATGAATGACTATAAAACAAAAAAAAACATGTATGATTATGCAGTTATACCATTTCTTGTGATCAAGAATTGCTTTTCCAATGGCAAGTACGATTTCCTCTTGTTTGGATCACCCGATTCCCTAAAATCATGAAAAACATATTTTGACACGTATTAAACATGTTTAAAATAGTAGCAAAAACTAGAAGAAGAAAATTAGTAGATTAATAGAGAAAATAAAAAGTAAAAGGCCACCATTGATGTGAGTTTAAAAATAACACCTCCGTCCATTTCCTATAAAATAGCAAAATTGTCGATTTCGGGATTGAAACTTGGAACTAAAAATTGATATAATTGGTGGTTATACTGAATCTTATGTATATATATAATGTAAGAGAGCAAACATTCAAGATACTAAAATATATTTAGCAGAAAGTATTCAAATTTTCCAATGCCTTTTATTCAACCGATATGTGCTATTTAAACATTAGAATTTCAAAAACCACCGTGGAGCAGATTATCCATGAAAACCATAAACAACAAAAAACTAACTTAATGGTGGGTTACTCAAATTTTCACATTCTCGAATAAACACTTCCATGGTTCTTTTTTTTGCATAAGAAAACTTTTTATTATATTTTGCATATTTTCATGTTTTTTTAGAGAGAAGGATATTTTTAATTTTAAAACAACGTTCTAGGTAGGTAGCCACTACAAACTTTCCCAACTGACTTTTGAATAAACTCATGACAAAGCATGAAGCATGCAAACGAAAAAAATTATAGGCTTAAAATACTCTGATTTGAACATTAGAAGAAGGTTTACACATGACCCGAAATAGAGCACCATGAAGGACCAACCTTTATTAAAGTAATCAATCGTTGTCTAAGCTAAGTGTCTTTGAATGTCAATGTCACATATAACACCAGCTTCAAGTCCTTGATCAAGTACAACAGCCTACAGTCTGCAAATAAAAGAATGTAACATGCAAATTGAAGAAATAATGAATTTATTTGCAAAAAAAAAAAAAAGAAAAAAGAAACTTGAAGACAACATAGATACCTTAGTAGTGTATAGAGTGACATTATTATATCTCTTCACTCCGTATACCAAAGCCCCGCTACAAGGCGAAAAATATCTGAACCATCTCTATTTAATTCTACATAGATCCCATTGTACCTTGCGATCCACCGGAAAGAAGACAACTACTTGAACCAGCGTATAACAGTGGCTGTTGCATATATTGCATTATTCATAAAGTACTTGCAAAATACCAAATTTAATTTACTATGATCAACAGTAATTGAATGAACTGACTATTTCACCCCAATTAGCTAACAAATATGCTATATTTGCAACACTTAAAAAAATCTGGAATTGACCAAAAGGGGTTACTAAAATTTCCTGAACAAAAATAGTAATAATGAGAGAAATAAATATTACAATTTGGACGTCCTGATCATCAAGTGTAATAGGTGAAGAATCCGGAAATCTGACTTCTTTAGACTGAATTTGAGCACGGTCTTAAGCTTTTGGAGACTACAAACAATAAAACCCAGCAAAACTACAACAAGGAAAAAACAAAAGCACAAAATCTAATAAATTATGATGGCTTTCATCTTTCATTAAATTATAAATTCCAGAGCAATAAATAAAATACCTGAACAATGATAAATGCCTTTGTTCTTCTTCTGTGCCGATACTCATTTATTGCTCCCATTTCTCGCATTCCATTTGAAAAACTATTGCTCATGCAAAAGTAATTTCTTGTTAAATTATAACATGATCATAATAAACATGGCATAGAACTAAAAAAGTTACTAAATAAAGTTGGAAGTGATATTTAGTAAGGAGAAACATATTCAAAAAAACTATGGGGAGGGGAACATATTGACTATGTGAGCAAAAGAAAAAAAAAGAGTGATTTTAATTACCTAAGACTCAGCAAAACGGCCTATCGGTCACCAAATAGGAAAGTGCCTTAGTATGGTAGTATGGCAACTTCTTATCATAGATATGGAAACAAAAGGCACAATAAGAAGTAAAAAAAACAATAGATCAATGGTACCTACAACTTAAGTGGTTCACAACTACATTAAGGAGGAAGATGGTCCCCTACGGTTAAGTAATTTTAACCAAAAAAAGACTATAATTTTAGTCATTTCACCATGGTAAACAATTTCATAACCACTTTCACCAATAACTAACACTCTCATGAGCAAAACCATTGGCAGAAATAAATTAGCATTTAGGCAAAATAAGACAAAATTAATTTTTTGACACTTACATAAGAACATGATCAGAATAAAACATTGTCAACTTAGTGAAAAAAAAAAGTATGTTAAATTAGAACATAATCATAATAAAACATGGCATAGAACTAAAAAAGTTAGTAACGTTATCACTAAATAAAGTTATAAGTGATATTGAGTAAGGAGAAACATATTCAAGAAACTGTGGGGAGGGGAACATATTGACTATGTGAGCAAAAGAAAAAAAGAGTGATTTCAATTACCTGAGACTCAGCAAAACGGCCTGTCGGTCACCAAATAGGATAGTGCCTTAGTATGGTAGTATGGCAACTTCTTTCAAGCGTGCAATTTTCAACTCTAAAAAATTTAACACCTGCTTCATCCTTAGCTAAGTTGATCTCACTGCATCTTTTGTCAATCTCATAAGAAACTTGTCACGGGTCCCAAATGAATACTAACCATTCTTACATCATAAAATGAGAAGTTAAAAATTATAGACAGAGAAAAGGAAAGACAAATTCTCCTTATGCATAAAATAAGGACTGTAGTGACAATCCATCCTAAACAATATGTCATGTCATGTCATGAAAAAATTGAGCAATCATGGGGAAAGTACATCAAAACTCATCCTAAACTTTAAAGAGAGAAAAAACTAGAGAGGGAGAAATTGTGATGGCTTTAAAAATTTGTAAGTACTTTATAATCGGACAATAGCTTCCTAAAATTCCTTTGAAAGAGAATAGAAAGAAGACTTCCAACTTCATTACCTCAAACAAGCATTAAAGCTGAAAAAATTCATTGTTAGAAGCTCCTACACGGATAAATCATGCGTGTGTGAGAAAGAGAGAAACCTTGCTTTTCAATAATCCAAAGATCATCTATTATTAAAAATAGGCATTATTGTAACGAATATTGAATAAAAATAAAATAAAATTCGTGTCAAATAGCATAAATTAACATACTAATTACTAAAATATCAGAACTTGTTTAAAATTACACAAATAGCAAAACTATACTTCAATAACACTTTCGTTATTTTTCATGTGTATATCTTCAATGAATTGGATTGTTTTTTAATTTTTTAAGTTTTAAGTTCATCTATTTATTAAAGTATTTGATTATTTTTCATTATTATTTTCAATGAATTTGTTGGTTTTTTTGCTTCAATAATTATGTTATTTGAACTATAATTCATGGGTATATCTTCAATGAATTATATTGTTTTTTACTTTTTTAAGTTTCAAGTTCAATTATTTATTAAAGTATTTGATTATTTTCATTATTATTTTCAATGAATTTGTTGGTTTTTTTACTTCAATAATTATTTAACTATAATTATGTTATTTGAGTAATTTTTAAAAAGTGTCTGACATTTTAGTAAATAATATGCAAATTTATGCTATTTGGCACAAATTCTAATTTTTTTTGTCGTGCACGCAAGTGATATATGCAATAATATATAGAGTCCATGTCATCCCCAGTTTGGAGGAGATCGAGTTGAAAATATCTCTATTAGAAGAAGATTTTTCAAAGGTGAGCATTAACTTAAACACCACCAAGTCCTCGATGGTTACTCACAACCACATTCCATCCACGTTTTGCTACGTGGAAGGCTATATGCTTTATGTATGCAACACAAAGCATAAGAAGGTTGAATAAGAATACCAAATTTCTATATAATGGAAAACTATGTGTCAATAAAAAAGTCCACGTGAAAAGCTAAAAGAATACAAATTTCACCAACATTAAAATTATTAAGTTTCTGATTCTACATTCTCATGTGGTCAAATATAAGTTTTAAAAACTTCCTAAGATATTGAACCACTATCCCATTCATTTGATAGTCTAGAAATATGCGAGACGTGAATATAAATTAACAAATTAGAGGAATAGCACAAAACCTTCAAGTAACAAGGGCCTACAGCAAGAAGCTACGCTGCCATACTCTAAACCTCACTGTTCTTGCTCACTCTTCAATGACAAACCTCCCATTCCACCCCGACCAATTGCTCGTAAAGTAGCTAGAGACCCCAACAGGACACAAATATTATAAACTTCGAAGGAACTAGTCATCAAGAATTTTAGGAGAAAACTATGTACCAAAAAAGCCTAAGCTAATATAATAAAGAAGTACACAAGGTCCAACATTCTTGGTAACTCGTTAAACTATCAATTTTTTAGTTGAATAGATGTTAGAGACGCATCATTTATTGTGTGTGCATGCATGCAAGCGTGTGAGACAGAGAAATACTTATCAACTTATCCCGGGACATTAACGCATCAATGATCTTTTTCATCACAGCCCCGTGTCTACAAGGGTGTACAGATGCATGTTTGCCAGGCAGGTGGGGATGGTCCTCAATAGTCACCTGTTTTCAAAAGATTGAATGTCATTGAAAATCATGGTCTAAATAAAGACACCATCAATTAACCTTTTTAGAGGGAAAGAAAGAAAGAAAAAGTTATCATAAGTTCATCCACCATAATTTAGAAGAGATAAATGAATGACGAGAAAATGCATGCACGAGCTCTTCCAACGCTCTCTAAAGAATTCTTAATAAGATCAAAAGCACTTTTTAAATATTATATAGCCAAACAACAAAATGATTAATCATAAAGCACTTTTTATCAAACTCGTTTTAATAAAAGTACGAAACATAAAAGCACTTATTTCAAAATCAATATCACCCTTAATGCCATATCACTCGTCATCACTATAACACATACATGACCCATAGAGATGATGAAAAAGGAAATAGGTATAGATTGGGAACTGGTTGGTTGATACCAACTGAACTGATACTCTATAAAAACCCAAAATTAAAGTCATGGCAGAAGTGACCATCTACTAGAACGAATGACTATAAAAAAAAAAAAAAAAAAAACCATGTATGATTATGCAGTTATACCATTTCTTGTGATTAAGAATTGCTTTTCCCATGGCAAGTACGATTTCCTCTTGTTTGGATCACCCGATTCCCTAAAATCATGAAAAACATATTTTGACACGTATTAAACATGTTTAAAATAGTAGCAAAAACTAGAAGAAGAAAATTAGTAGATTAATGGAGAAAATAAAAAGTAAAAGGGAGCCACCATTGATGTGAGTTTAAAAATAACACCTCCCTCCATTGACTACTAAAATAAAAATATTGTTGATTTCGGGATTGAAACTTGGAACTAAAAATTGATATAATTGGTGGCTATATTGAATCTTATATATATATATATATATATATATATATAATGTAAGAGAGCAAACATTCAAGATGCTAAAATTTATTGAGGAGAAAGTATTCAAATTTTCCAATGCCTTTTATTCAATTGATATGTGCTATTAAAAGATTAGATTTTAAAAACCACCATGAAGCAGATTATCTATGAAAATCGTAAACAGCAAAAAACTAACTTAATGGTGGGTTACTCAAATTTTCACATTCTCGAATAAACACTTCCATGGTTCTTTTTTGCATAAGAAAACTTTTGATTATATTTTGCATATTTTCATGTTTTTTTAGAGAGAGGGATATTTTTAATTTTAAATCAACGTTCTAGGTAGGTAGCCACTACAAACTTTGCCAACTGACTTTTGAATCAACTCATGACAAAGCATGAAGCATGCAAACGAAAAAAATTATAGGCTTAAAATACTCTGATTTGAACTTTAGATGAAGGTTTACACATGACCCGAAATAGAGTACCATGAAGGACCAACCTTTATTAAAGTAATCAATCGTTGTTTAAGCTAAGTGTCTTTGAATGTCACTGTCACATATAACACCAGCTTCAAGTCCTTGATCAAGTACAACAGCGTACAGTCTGCAAATAAACGAATGTAACATGCAAATTGATGAAATAATGAATTTATTTGCAAAAAAAAAAAAAAAAGAAACTTGAAGACAACATAGATACCCTTAGTAGTGTATGAGTGACATTATTATATCTCTTCTCTCCGTATACCAACCTTAGTAGTGTATAGAGTGACATTATTATATCTCTTCTCTCCGTATACCAAAATGTAAGAGAGCAAACATTCAAGATGCTAAACTATATTTAGTAGAAAGTATTCAAATTTTCCAATGCCTTTTATTCAACCAATGGAGTAGATTATCCATGAAAATCATAAAAGGCAAAAAACTAGCTCAATGGTGGGTTACTCAAATTTTCACATTCTCGAATAAACATTTCCATGGTTCTTTTTTTTGCAGAAGAAAACTTTTGATTATATTTTGCATATTTTCATGTTTTTTTTTAGAGAAATGGATATTTTTAATGCTATCAGATTCACTTCCACTCGTACCGAATATAACACAACACATTCGAATCCACCCCATAGGTTGCTCGTCTCTCTCTCCTTTCAAAAGGTTGCTCTTGCTGTAACTCCTATCAAAAAGCAAAAGAAAACAGAGATTAAAACGAGAATTCTAAGAAATGCGATACTGAATTCATGAGAGAGAGAGAGAGAGAATTACCATGGAAGCGTAGAACTCGAGGTTGAAGAAGGAAGGAATTCGAAAAATTTGAAAAGAATGATGATTTTTTCTGAACAAGGATTACAGACGGAGACGGGAAGTGAAGTAAGGGGCGACTGTTCGAAATGAGAGTCACATACTTGGCATTCAAATGTAGTAATGCACCTTGATTTTCACCAACATTTGATATTAACTTAATTATCTTTTCCAACAAAGAAAAGGCAGTGGCCACATTCTGCTGCTTTAAGAGAATACTCTATGTCGAGGATGAATTCTCAGAAGCTTCATATTTCATATAGGCCCAGATCATTGAGCATCACAGCAATCTCAACTCGTGACTGCTCTAGGACAAGCATTAGACATCTGAAAAAAATGCAAGAAATAAAGGACAGCTTATGTATGAGAGATTAACAAAGCACTATTACTAGAAGTTGAATCTGTGGAGTGGAATAGGATTTTGAACATCAGGTAGCTCTATTTCATGTATCAGCCCGCCTTTTCCCAGAATGGGTACAATATACTCAGCCAAAATAAGAGCTTGAAACTTTTCAGCGTGCTGTTCTTGATATCAAAGCAAGAGATTCAATAAAATAGAACCTGAAAAGAAAAACTTATCATATAGAAATTTTTTTCACAATTATCAAACAAAATAATCCAACTCATTCAGATATTTTTTCCCTTCTAAGAAGTTAGAAATGTGGACTACCAGGAACGGAAAAGAAAAACATTGAAACCCATGTATGGAGTTGAATATAAATAATTTTCTATGATACCTCTAAATTGTTAAATTAAAACATAAAAAAAAACAAAGCTAATATGTGGACTACCAGAAAAGGAAAAGAAAGAATTATGCTCAATATTTATGAAAATACAGTACACAATACCTGTGCGATTATGAAGAATAGCTGAAATTCCATCTCGCATATGTTTCGACCAATTATTGGTGGGCACTATACGAAGTGAATCATAAAGTGGCATCTGGAAAATGAGAAGTTCCATTTGAAAAGCATCATCACACATTGATGTGATAATCAAAGTTGTGATTATGACAGAATCAGGAACTCAAAGCAGTAAGGAACTTGGAAGTCATAAAAAAAAAAAATAATAATACTAAAGAAGCATCTATCCAGATAAACAAATGACGCATTAGGCAAAGCTAGACATTACAGCATTCTTTCACACATAAAGAAATAACTAAAGTACTCTTTCAAACGTGCATTGCATACCAGATTTGAGGACAGGATGGCAGAAAGTAGCTGAAGTGCTTCAAATTTCATAGCATCATGTGAGACTCCAAATTGCTTTGCAATTGCGACAACCTGATGTTGTAATACATATACACTCAATTAAGAGGAAAGGTAAAACATAGGTCTTCCAATAAGTTAACAGGGTGGAAAAAGAAATAAAAAAAATGTTGCTCTAACAAATAAAAAATAAAAAACGCGTATATAAGATTTAACTTACAATATCTGTGAGTTCGGATAAATCCAGAGAAATCTTACTTATGATCAACTGAACAAGTTGCATAGAAATCTTCATCAGGTGAGCACCTGCATAAAAAAAGCTCAAGTCTCAAATTGATCTACGGAGTTGGTTAGAGAGTTGTCAACTAAAGCCAAGTTAACAACGAGGGATATGTGGACTATGAACCATGATATAATTATATCAGCGAAACAGTAAACAAAGAGAAAGATTACCATCAGGAAATGTTGACATCCAAGAAGCTATTACTTTCAGGCTTCTAGATTTACAGAGAACCGTGGCTCCAGCATCAGATGAAGTCGATACCAGTACAGAAATTCGAAACACTCCTCGAAAATGGAGGATCCAGACCTAACATGAACAGAGATAGGAACATTGATCGAAGTTAGACCAAACAATTAACTATGAGTTTATTTTTTAATGGTAGTATACAAACTCCCATAGAACAACTAAAAGTGTAATCAAATTTAAGGTAGTTGTGTAAATATTTGTATTGTATTTTTTAAGTCACACTTTATGATCTCTCTATAAACTTCCTCAATAAAACAACAATAATCGATGGAGTGAGAAGACGACCTGTAAAATAAATCATTTTTTTACCAGGATTGGGAGTTTGTTTAGCTAGCTTTTATAACTATCTATAGCCACTTGTATTCAAACGAGATTGATAATTGTCAACAGAAAGATGAGTTTGAGATTATCTTGTGAATTTCTTTAATTTAAGCCTAATTCTTCTCTCTAAAAATTGAGATCATCAAAAGAAAGTTGAGTTTGAGATTATCTTATAGAAAGTTAGGATGAAGTGAAGCGTTCTAGACCCAATCATACACCGAGCCCTTCCAATCCAAAAGAAGCCACAATGACCAAATAGCTTACAAAGTACAAACCGACCCAATCAACTGAACTAACCGAAACTTAGCAGAATCCTCTAAGAACTCACTCAAACAACTCACCCCTCATTTTGTACTGAAAACTTAAATTCTGGGTTTTCTAGTTGACAAGGAGGGAATCACATGGATCCAGCTAATGTCAAAGCGATTCGAGGCTGGCCTTCTTCAACATCTGCCACTAAGGTGCATAGTTTTCATTGTTTAGCCACAAAAGATTCATTAGAAAATTTAGAAAAAAGTTGACAACCGAACCAGTTATCATAAACAGATTTTGACGAGGTTTTTGAAGTAGAAACCAATGCATTCATGATTGGAATTGGGGCTATGTGGATGCCAGAAGGCAAACCAATTGAATTCTTCAAGGGAAAGCTTAATGGGACTTTCTTTCATCAATGAAATGAGTAGTTTGAGCAGTGTTCTATAAAAAAAAATTAAACAACAGTGGTCAACGTCAATACATCAACAAGAACTATTTTGCTTCATCAGAAAACTCCAACATTGAGATTTTTTTTTTTATAATAAATCTCCAACATTGAGAATTTATTCTCCATTGTGACCATCATACGCTTAAATCTCTCAACTCCCAAAAGAACTTGAAGAGACGGGTGGGTTATGTTCCTTCAGAAATTCCAATTTGAGTTCAAAGATAAATCCTTAGCCAGCCCTATTCTTAAGAAAGTCAACAAAAAGCTACAAAGTTGAAAAAGTTCTTTCTTCTCTAAAGGAGGTCACCACACACTTATTCAAGCCTCCCTCACTTATTATATGTCCCTTTTCAAAATGCCCATGAAAGTTTCCAAACTCCTGGGGAAAATCCCAAGGGATTTGTACTGGAAAGGCTCCAACAAGGCAATTGGCCTCCCATTGATAACTGGAAAAACATTACTTGTCCCATTTAACTGTGGGATTAAATATTTCTCTCTTAAAAACCTAGTTCTTCTTGGTAAATGGTTTTGGAGATTTGCCACCGAGAAAGATGCTCTTTGGAGGAAGGTCATTTGTGGTAAATTCGGTAGCTCTTTTAATTGGGGGGGACAAAGGATATTTCTGTTGCTCGCTCAAAAGGTCCTAGGAAAGCCATCTCTTACACCAAAGACCTCATTCAATATCCTACAAAGTTGGTAATGGCCATAATATTTTGTTTTGGGAGGATATGTTCTTTTTTCCTCGAGGCATTTGATAGACCAGAACAGTATTTGTATTAGTTTAAAATCGTCCAATATCGATATGAAGGTAGACAAAATTAGATGCTCTCTATTCTAGTAGTATATCATCTATGGAGAATACGGGGGGGAATGACAATAGAATAGTAAATGGTGAGAACCTTCAACTGTATGGTTCCAAGGAGCGGATGTCCCCTGCACCGCACACACAAAGAAATGGTAAAATTAGAATATATAAAAATATAGAATCAAGAGAAGGAAAGAAAGAAAGAAACTAACTTCAGGAACTATCCTATTGAGGAAGGTTTCAGTATCGGTCTGAACATCAGAATCATAGTTCTCGTTGATGGTAAGAGAGGCACTGGTGTGCTGCACTGAAATCATTCATTCGATAAAGAATTTAATGAATCTCCTGACTTAAATTTCTTGACATCCTGCATTGGTTGGTACATCAGTCAGATAGTTTTGCCAAGATTATTATGTCTAACGTGATCTTAAAGGAGACATAGAGAAGCAGCTTACCTCTGGTGGTGCTGCACAAAGCATGTAGAAACAATGGTAGTTTCTCTCAGGGTCCGAGACTTGGCAAACACGTGACCGTTCAAGAAGGTAAGTACGAATTGCAGCCCCGGAGATCTTCCCATTCTTATCAAATTGGATTTCTACAAATTTACCAAAACGACTGGTAGAATTGCCTGGTAATGTTAGATTGACTACGGAAGATAATTACGGAAGCAAATGAAATTCGAAATCAAGCATAAACTAGTCACCTTGAGTTGTTGTTTTTGACAGTTTTGGCATTCCCAAATCACAAGCTGTTCGAAAATCACAGTTGAGAATATGACCTAAATCGAAATCATTGAGAGAGAACTAAATCGAAATCATCTACAAGTTATTCTGGAAATGATTTGAGAGCATGCAGGAAATCGGGAGGGCGAGAGAGATGAAATCGAAACCCTGGCGTTCGTCGATGGACTCGGGAGAGTGCGAGAGAAAAGGGCTTTGAATGTAAAAAGAAAAATGAACAAGAGAAAAAGAGCCGTTATGCGAAAACCATTGTCCCTTTTTTTTTCTTCGTTCTTTATTTTTGACCATCGTCCCTCTTCGAAACGGCTATATTTTCCTTTTTTTTTCTCTTTTTTTTTTTTTTAAGATTTAACCTCCCAGTCCCCGGAGAAATTATTCGAAGGGGCGGGTTATATTGAGGCAAAACATACCCCTGATTTAATTTCTCCTTAATTTGTGCAAAATTTAAGGAATTTTTTAAAAATCCCTGAAATTTTACAAAATTAATGGAAAAATCAAATCTAAACATAAATAAAACTATAACAAAAAGTAAAAGAAAAATCTTCAAACTTCTAACTTCTTCTTCCAGGAAAATTTGAATGTCTTTCTTGTTCGTCGTCCTACAAAATACAGAGAAAAAAAGTAAACAGTTTATTGATGGGCACTTAAAATTGATGTCGGACACAAATTGAGGAAACATTTTTTCAAAAGATATGTAAATAGGATTTTAAAATAAATATTGAATAAAAATAAACATTTGATTAAAAGTAACTTATTCTACAAAATACATAGAAAGCGAGTTCATCCGAAGAATTGAAAGGTAAATTTGTTTATAAACTGTTTACTTTGATGTGTATTTAAAATTGATAGAAGGAAAAAAATTGAAGATGAAAAAGAGGTCACAGTTTCTAAAGATATGTAAATAGAAAATTAAAATAAATATTGAATAAAAACAAACATTTGATTAAAAGTACCTCGTTAGATCCAACAATGATATTGTTACCCAGATCCCGGCGGCGAGACGACAGACGAGCTCCGACGTTGGTTTTCCGCTGAATCGAAGCAGTTAATTTCACAAATTCTCGTCGTAGATCCTGAAAGACGAATTACAATTCCAGCAATTAAACGAATCCCTGGGTTTCGAAGAGAAATCTTGAGATCGATCTCGATGAAAGATTTGGCCGCCTTGAATACAGAGAATTCTGATTCCGATTCTCTGAAAATATCGATGCCGAAATTCTTCAACGCATTCGAATTGATATCGTTGATGTCGTCTAGATTCTATTTATCGAGTTTGTTCGAAGATGAAAGAGCGAAGAGAACGGTGAAAAAAAATCTCCATTGATTTCAACGTTGGTTGTGGTCGAAGAAGGAAGAAGAAGAAGAGAGATATTTAGGTTAAATTTCTTTTTCATTAAATAAGAATTCCTAAAATCAAGGTAGAATTATTTAAATTCAAACTAAATAATTAAATAAATTATAAATTTAAATTATTTGTAATTAATAAAATATGGTTATGAGGAGAGATAAAAGGGTAAGATGGTAAAAAATAAAATCGGAAACCACCGGATCACCACCACAAATGGTGTTTTTTGGGTAAAAATGAAATAAAATCATAACCACCAGCATTATTGTAATTGGGTGAATTAAAGTGCTTATTGCTGTAATTAATTCTAATTATTTTAGTAGTTAAAATAAAGAATTTGATTGAACATACTTTTGAAATACTAGTTTTTTAGCACGTGTGTTGCACGTGTTTTCCGACCAATATTTTAAATTTAAATAATTAAATTAATTATTTATGGAGAAAAAAAATTCATTATTTTACACTCATTATTTCGGTAAGTATGTCCAACTGTTTTTAATTTACATTTCATATTAAATAAGGGATAATTCAAGCATTAAGTAAAATATGAAGGGTTATACCATATTAAAAAATCTTCAACTTCTATATTTGAATAGATCGATGAATTGAAAGTGTATACAATTTCTATAACGACATAAATTTCACAACAATTTGATGCATATGAGAAAGTCAAGAAAGAGAACTGTTGTTGCGTGTTTTCATCAAGCTGACTGGATAGACACGTCAGCTCCACGTATGCTCCAACGGTGTAGATAGAGGACACGTATCACCTGAAAGTATGAGTCTGTAAAAGGAAATGACATTGGTGTGGTGCCGACCACCTGCACTCCGACGATCAAGTCAGTAGAGATTTTGGCAGAGTTTTAGTAAGGTTTTTCGGCGTACCTCAATTATTCGGGGCGTCTCTATTTATAGAGGACGAGTTCGTGGTTTCCCGCCCGTTCTTTGCTTCATTTCCCGCCTATTTGTAACTTGGCCTGCCACACGTCCAGTCAACCGCCACAACTTCTTATCACCGTCCTACTTTGCAGACGCCTAACCCATCTCTAGGTAATGATGAGCTTAGGTTGTAACGTCCCGTTATTTTGGAGTAAAAAATTATTTTATTTTATTTATTATTTATTTATTTATTTAATTAATTTATTTATTTATTTATTTATTGCAATTCAAGTATTTAGTTTAATTATTATTTTGTAATTTCGATTTTAGTACTTAATTTTGCCCGAAATTCATTTTTTTATCGTTTTAATGTTTATTTTTCGCTTCGGTGACTTTAATAATTATTAATAGGCCAATTAATAATTATTAATCACCTTTAGATTTATTTAAGATCATCGGGTTTCGTTTTTAAGCTAGAAGTCATAAAAAGGGCAAAACCGTAATTTCCAAAGTCCTAAATATCTAAACACTATTCTCCTTTCTTCTTTAAATTGCCATTGACCAAAAGTTGACATATTTTTCATCCAAAAACATCCCAAGGCCGTGGGTATCAAGAGGAGAAGAGATTTTTTCGGGTTTCGTTCGTTTCTCGGCGGATCGACTCGATTTCGGTTGCATCGAAAAGGCCTCGAGTCTAGGATTCTTTTCCACCCAACTATCGTACTTGCCACTCGAGATCCACGGAGTTCTCGGTAAGTAAAGCTTGAAACCCTAAACTCCAAATAGTGTTTTAATGGAGTTTTCTTTGATTTCTTTCGATTTCGTGTTATGAAACTCGGTGTATGTAATTACGGGAGTCGTTTTACGTGTATTTGAAACCTTCCCCTAAACCGAGTTTCAGTTGAAACCCTTCCCGTTTGAAAATTCCCTTTTGGGGTTTGAATATGGGTTATAGATTAATGAATAAATGTTTATTTAAATTCAATTCGGGAAAGGGATTAATGTTCAAAAACCCTAATTATCGATACCCATTGAAATCGGGATTATCGAATTTGCTTAAAACCAACTCAAAACGTATTTAAATTGCCAAAAAGTCGAAAAACCAAACCCGAGACTCATTATAATGAGAGGGCCGAGAGCCTCTTATGGGGGGGTTTGTTGAGTTTTTCGTTGTTTTGAACGATTAGTTGTTGTTTAATCGGTAGTTGGTAATTTATTAAATTTTGAGTTATAATTTCATTTGTAGGTGTTTTTGAACTTTTCTTGAACGCTCTATCGAAGGTTGAGAGTGGGATCTTCTCTTACAAAGGTGAGAATAGTTAGAATTTAAAGTAACTATAGAAAGCGAATAAGTATAATGATTTGTAGAATCAGAAACTAAGATTAGAATCCAATCTAAGGTTAGAGGGAGTGAGATAGTGCCTTAGGATTTGAAGTTAATCCTTTAGGCGAGAAACTTAGGATTTCTCGATGAAAGCCTTGAATCTTAGAAGATTCTAAGTTAGATTAGTTTCAGAGTTTAGAATGGATTATTGGAAGTTAAAGGATCTAAGACTTGGATAAGAACGATTGATAGAACCTCGGATTATTGGAAGTTAAAATCCTTGAAGGTTTAGAATAATCGTGAAGTTAAGATTCTTTACTTTATTAGCGGAGTTCGATTGATATATCGTTCGTCCGGAATCCTATCTATTTTACCTATGTCATTTACTTTATGTCTTTACTTTTGCTCATTTACTTTATGCATATTTCGGTTGCTTTATCATTTACATTTACTTTATTACTTTTGCAAGCATATGCATAACATCTCATATTATTGAAAAGAGAAAAAATGAGAAAGAAAGGTGGATGACATGAGACCCCCACACTTTTTCCATGCATAAGTATTGGTGGATGACATGAGACCCCCACAATACTTCATGCATAAGTTTTGGTGGATGACATGAGACCCCCACACTACTTCATACATAAGGATAAGGGTGGATAGTATGTAAAAATCCACATTACCTTCATTTCATGCATAAATGGCGAATGCGTATCCTACGGGATGTACTCATTACTTTTATGCATATGATAGATGAGAAAGAGAATCGAGATGTTATATTTAAGTAAAGTTTTATTTATTATTCTTATTTATGTCATAACAAGTAATTGGATGAAAATTGACTACGAGTGTAGTAATATCATCCTTTGGGAGAATAAGAATTTAAAGTAAACCTTGTATATAGTATAAGGTAAATATGGAATTGAGATATAAATGCTATATGCATTTATGAAACCATATCGGAAATATCGAAATGTAGTTCCACAATTATATTGATGAATTGGTAAGTAAAGTGGAACACTTTGTCATAAACTCTTTGAATGGATGGATAGCAAAGAGTAAGTTTGTTCTTGGACTCAAATCGAAATGCGAGTTTGAGGTCTATTCTTACTTTTTATTCTTATTATTCTCACTGGGCTTAGTTTGTTAGCTCATGATATTACAAACATTTCAGGTAATGTTTGGGATCGTGGAAGAGGAGCTGGTGCGCGCCTGATCGAGAGGATGACGACTTTGAGATGGACTAGGTTACTGTAAAATCCATGTACATGGTCTAGTGAAATTTATATTATATTGTGATTTGTACTTTGTAATTAGCTCATAAGAGCTTATTGTCGTTGTTTTATGATTATGATCATTTTGAAACTCCTGATAGGAACTTAATGTTCCTTGTGTTTTTAGATGTCTCAATTTAAGATGTAAACAGGTTTTGGCTAGCCTATTTTCAAACATAATCACGCCAATTTTTCTTAAAATAAAAGACTTCCGCTGTGTTTTCTAATTTAAATTATTTTAAAGTGACGGGTCGTCACATAGGTGTATCGTATCGTGCACGTTTCACTAAGAAGCTGATAGGCTCATTGGAATTTGGAGTAGGTTTGGTGGGCTGAAACCTCCTGGGCTCACCACTATAGGCTCAAATAGGCTGAAGGTGGGCGTTAGACGGTGGTGTGGGCTAAAGCTCAACAAGCTCAAAGTGGGCTCACCACACTGTGGGCTCTCACCACCCTGTGAGGCTGAATTAGGTTCACCGCCCTGTGGGGCCGAAGGTGGGCTCACTGTAGGCTGGCTAGACAGTGGCCTCCAACTCAATGGGCTGCAGGTCCTCTAGGCTAGTGTGCTCAAGTTGTCTCAGCGTATTGGTCTTAATAGGCTAAGACTTAAAATAGGCTGAACAGGATGTGGCCCAATTACTATATTCTATTTTTTGAATTTACCCCTAACAGAGGCCCCCTACTCCCTAGCTGAGTTAGCCTTGAGTTTCTCTAATCGTGGCAATCAGTTGGGGAGTATTGAAGACGTACATAAAATATCACCACACGTAAATCATATTGAAACTTTCATACTCTTTTTATTTATTTATTTATTTATTTGAAAGAATAAATTTTCTTTCTTTCTCAAATTTTTTTTTCTCTTTTATTTACACTTTTTTTTTAAATTTTTTATGGGGCTCGACATCGGTGATGTCGAGGCACCAATAGTTTTTTCTCTTCTTCAAACGATTTCCCTATTTTTAAGCTGATTTTTGAGCTTCTTTTAAGCTCATTCTCATTTTTTTATTATTATTATTATTTCTTTGGCTGCCTGACATCATTGATGTTAGGCTTATTTCATTTTTTTTAACTCAGTATTTTCAGTATGCTCATGCATACTGACTAGGTTTTGCTCGCTAATAGTGTATACTAACTCAATATTTTCACTAATTCAGTTTTTCTGTATGCTCACTATTTTTCCTAGTGCATATGAACTCAGTTTTACCCATGCTCACGCATGCTAACTCAGTTTTTCAGTATGCTCACTATTTTTTTTTTGTGCATACTAACTCAGTATACTTTGTACCCAGTTTATTTTTCAGCATGTCCACTAATTCGATGTGCACTAACTCCTTCTTCCTATAATTTATCCAAGTATAATTAAATGGT